>CM074724.1:182883201-183483201 GCA_037306005.1 Rhinophrynus dorsalis | reverse complement strand
TAGAACTAGATTAAGGTCCCAAGAGGCAACCATTTCCCAAATGGTTGACTTGATCTAACTTATGATAACTATCTGAAAGAGAAAGAAACCCTGCAAATCCAAGCACACCTTCTCTACTCCACCCCTATTTGTTTCCCAGTCAAAAAATGGAACAAAGGGGACAAAGGGAAAATTAAAACTTAACATTTATTATATCTAATTTAAAATAACCAGAAACTTCTGGGTGACAAATAAAAATAAACAACATAAGTTGTTGTGGTCACATACATGATGCAATCAGAACCTCTAATTTAATTCCAAGTGTTTGTCTATTCAGATGTTAACTTAGGTAAATCAACCTCTGATTTAAAATTTCAATATCCACATCAAAAGGCTATAGGATTACATTGAACATTTTCCTGTTCTAGTATCCATAGGGTTAACTGAGTCACTCGTTTGTAGCTACCATATATGATTCTATCTTATTCCAAAGGTAATCAACCTGTATTTAATACTATCTATAACTAAACACTAGTTGAATAAAACAAAACTTGACTTGGAGCAAAAGATGTAAATAGTTCATTATATAGTGTCTAGTCAAAACATAGCGTTATATATAAACACATCTTTTTTTTTAAACACCTTTGACTATCAAAAGCCGATATTGTAATCATACACGTGTAAAACGATACATCTATCAACAGTGTATTAGTGAATATAAGAGTCTGTACCCTCTCTCAATTGTTACCGGGGCTGTTTCTGGATTGCCAAAAAATCTATCTGAGGTACGTTCCTGCTTATAAAGAAAACCTCTGCTATCGGCTTTTTATCCCTTAAATTGATGAGTCAAAGGGTTCCCAGTTCTCAAAAAAGAGAAAAGGGAAAAGAAAAAAATGCATTATGCTTTGAGCGAGTAGCCATATAACAGCTGAATTGCATCCGAAACTCACAGCAAGATTACTCTTTAAAAATACATATTGACACCAGACATAAATGCCGACATCAAAGTCAGCCTTTAAAATAATAAACTGACGCGCGTTTCGCACATTAGCTTGTTCACAGTCAGTGTATCCGAAGGATGCCTATTCAAACACTCTTTTTAAATGTCCATGTTAGTAGCGATTGGCTGATTAAGGCAACAATCAGCAGCCAATCCAATATCCAGAGTTATTAACCCGATCTTATCTTTCTCTATTACGGGATAACTATACATATATCTATATCCTTAAACATGTATTGAAAGATTTTCAGAGGAGATCTAAAACAGATAGTTATTCAATCTTTAACTGTGGTAGTCCTAACATCTATTTTTAAAGTCCAGCAGATCTGATTGAACTGTTATAAGTATAACAGCACTTATCTATTATCAGTCTTATGCTTCTCAGATTCAAAAGTTTGCAACTATATGTTTATTGATACTCAATACAAAGGTACAACTACATTTTAGACAGTATCATATCTTTGATATTAAAACCACATTTACCGAGTCAGAACATTTTTTCTAGATATTATCCAATTATTATATTTAATATAGAAAATATATTTAACTCTATGTTGTACCATACATAAACATATATGCCTCCATATCAGACATTATGCCACTTGAGACAAATACTCAACAATCTCAAAAATGCAAATAATTGGTAAAGTGAAAAAATTCGCCAATCATATGTGTACACTTAATTGCATTTCTTCATTCAGGCCCATTGGGGCCATAGTGCCAAGTAAGAAAACAAATTTATTTTCCCTTTTTAACAATTCTCTATCCAGGTCTCCTCCACGTATGCCTAAATTAACTCTTTGCCAACCCCATGCTTTAAGTTGTTTAGGGTCAGCTAACGTGATCAGAGTATAGAACATGATTGGACAGGTTTACAATTGATAAACCATCTGTGCTATTGTTTATCTCCTGCCCCAATAATTTGTAATTTCATATACTAACATCATTACAAAGGCATATGCAATGTGTCTAATGAATAAAAAAGGATTTTGAATATTTGCAGGTTAAATATCCTCGTACTGCAACATTATATCTTCTACCTAAGATCCACAAAAGTGTCACAATACCTCCAGGCAGGCCTATAATATCTGGCAATGGTAGTTTAACAGAAAATGCCAGTAAATATTTAGATTACTGTCTAAGACCATATGTGTATAGTCTCAATTCATACACACGTGACACCTTAGATATCATCACTAAAATAGATGGTCTTCCTGTAGAAGATCACGTGTATTTGGTAGCGTGTGATGTAGAGTCACTATACACGTCAATCAAGCACGAGTTTGGTCTAAGAGCCATTGCATACTTTCTAAATAAAGATGACAAATATGGGATGGAAATGAAAGATTTTATCCTCTCATTATTGTCCTTTGTTTTGAAGAGAAATTACTTTATATTTGATGGCCACTTCTTCCTCCAACTCCGAGGTACTGCGATGGTAAGTGCGTGTGCACCTACCTATGCCAATTTGTACCTCGGATGGTGGGAGGAAGAGGTGGCATTCAGGGATCATCTTAAGGTTTACACAGACCATATACTACTGTGGCAGCGATATATAGATGATCTGTTTATCCTGTGGCAAGGAGAGTTAGCCACTTTAGAGGAATTCATTAGTGTTCTTAATGACAATGAATTCAATTTAAAACTGACCTATGAAGCCAGTTTAAATACAGTAAACTTTCTGGATATAAGCATCTATTGTAACAAGGATAACTGTTTATCAAGTGATTTATATCGCAAAACCACAGCAACTAATAGTCTGATGCATTTCTCAAGTAGTCACCCAACCACTATGAAAAATGCATACCCACCGGAGAATTTTTGCGCATTCAACGCAATTGCTCCGATGTGGAAACTTTCAAGTTGAGAGCTAAGGAGTTGTCTATTAGATTTTATAATCATGGGTATAGTTAAAGCAGTGTCAGAAAAGCATATAAACGTGCATTATATACCTCAAGACCTTATCTATTATATAACCATCAAAAACCAGCTTCTGCCAATCGAGTTCAACATAGACATACAATTGCCACTGGCAGAAAATCAGAGAGATTTTGAATAACAACTTATTTCTCCTTCAAACAGATGAGCAATTAAAAGATCTATTGGCTGATAAAATTGATATTACCTATAGGCGTTCACCCAATTTGAGAGACCTCTTAGTTCAACAGTGATAGGTTCATTCCCATGTAGGAATTGTATAAACTGTCAACATATGGTGACTAAAAAGGACTATTTTGACAGATTTGGCCGTAAACATCTAATTACAGATTTTATCAACTGCCAAAGTACAGCTGTAATTTATTGCCTGGAATGCCCTTGTAAACTCCGCTATGTGGGTAAAACTATACGTCAGATGAAAATAAGAATTAGAGAACATGCTCGAAGTATTATACATGCCTCAAAAGATTTACTTGAAGGCAAGAAAATAGTAACATCTGTTGCAAAACATTTTCTGGAAAAACATCAAGCTGACCCTAAACAACTTAAAGCATGGGGTTTGCAAAGAGTTAATTTAGGCATACGTGGAGGAGACCTGGATAGAGAATTGTTAAAAAGGGAAAATAAATTTATTTTCTTACTTGGCACTATGGCCCCAATGGGCCTGAATGAAGAAATGCAATTAAGTGTACACAAATGATTGGCAAATTTTTTCGCTTTACCAATTATTTGCATTTTTGAGATTGCTGAGTATTTGTCTCAAGTGGCATAATGTCTGATATGGAGGCATATATGTTTATGTATGGTACAACATAGAGTTAAATATATTTTCTATATTAAATATAATAATTGGATAATATCTAGAAAAAATGTTCTGACTCGGTAAATGTGGTTTTAATATCAAAGATATGATACTGTCTAATATGTAGTTGTACCTTTGTGTTGAGTATCAATAAACATATAGTTGCAAACTTTTGAATCTGAGAAGCATAAGGCTGATAATAGATAAGTGCCGTTATACTTATAACAGTTCAATCAGATCTGTTGGACTGCAATTCAGCTGTTCTATGGCTACTCGCTCAAAGCATAATGCATTTTTTTCTTTTCCCTTTTCTCTTTTTTGAGAACTGGGAACCTTTTGACTCATCAATTTAAGGGATGAAAAGCCGATAGCAGAGGTTTTCTTTATAAGCAGGAACATACCTCAGATAGATTTTTTGGCAATCGGAAATCAGCCCCGGTAACAATTGAGAGAGGGTACAGACTCTTATATTCACTAACACACTGTTGATAAATGTATCGTTTTTTACATGTATGATTAAAATATCGGCTTTTGATAGTCAAAGGTGTTTAAAAGATAAAAAAAAGATGTGATAATATGTAACGCTATGTTTTGACTAGACACTATATAATTAACTATTTACATCTTTTGCTCCAAGTCAAGTTTTGTTTTATTAAACTAGTGTCTAGTTATAGATAGTATTAAATGCAGGTTGATTACCTTTGGAATAAGATAGAATTATATATGGTAGCTACAAACGAGTGACTCAGTTAACCTTATGGTTACTAGAACAGCAAAATGTTCAATGTAATCCTATAGCCTTTTGATGTGGATATTGAAATTTTAAATCAGAGGTTGATTTACCTAAGTTAACATCTGAATAGACAAACAGTTGGAGTTAAATTAGAGGTTCTGATTGCATCATGTATGTGACCACAACAATTTATGTAGTTTATTTTTATTTGTCACCCAGAAGTTTCGAGTTATTTTAAATTAGATATAATAAATGTTAAGTTTTAATTTTCCCTTTGTCCCCTTTGTTCCATTTTTGACTGGGAAACAAATATGGGTGGAGTAGAGAAGATGTGCTTGGATCTGCAGGGTTTCTTTCTCTTTCAGATAGTTATTATTTGTTGTTTACCCTGTGAGCACCCAATTTCCGCCTAAGTGTCTCCCTGTCAAAGATTTAACTATAGTGTGCACAGGGTTTTTCTTCTTTATTGATCTAACTTATGGCCTTCATATATGGCTTGACCATGTAACCTCTGCAAATGGAGATGCTAGGACAGCTGAAAGAGCGGACAGCTCGACTCTGAGTGTTGAGATTATTTCTGTGACACCAGTCATGAAAAATATCCCAAATTCTATAATAAATCCTGGAGGTTGAAGGCCTTCTGCCTGCAATTATGATATCGACAACCTCCTTGGAGCATTCCCTCTGCGTTAAAGATCGACGCTCAGCCTCCAAGAAGTATTGCGCCTTGAGATAATAATTCCGGGATGGGCAGCAAAGGCAAAGGAGGCTGAAGGGATATTAGCACAAGATCCACAAACCAGTCCTTCCTTGGACATGTAGAGGACACCAGAATCAAATGGGCTCTGTCCCTTCTGATCTTGCATACTACTTGAAGAAGAAGAGGGATGGAGGGAAGATGTAGGCAAGTGGAAAGGACCACTTGATCATCTATGCATCCTGGACAATTGTCCTGCTGTTCTTCCATCTGAACAGAAAGAGCTGGCACTTTTTGTTGGATGCTGATGCCATCAGATCTATTAATGGATTGCCCAGCTTTGTGATTACTTCCAGAATGACTTCTTGTTTGATAGTCCATTCTCCAGGGTCGAGTGTCTATCTGCTAAGAAAATTTGCCTGGGTGTTTCTCACCCTTGCGATGTGGGATGCTGAGAGAGTCCGACGATTATCTTCTGCCCACCTCAAGATCTTTACTGCTAGATGACTGAGGTGCTGGCTTCTTGTGCCGCCTTGATTGAGAAGACAGCATACCACTGTCATGTTGTGCAACTGTATGCATACTGCTTGACAGCCCTGTCCCTGGATTCCTTCATTAGTAAAATGTTGTCCAGATAGGGGATTACACAAATACCTTTCTGACTTAAGAAGGCCATAGCTGGGGATAGGACCTTTGTGAAGACCCTGGGGTCAGAGGCCAGGCCGAAGGGTAATACTTTGAATTGGAAGTGACTGCCGAATATCTCAAACCGCAGGTATCTTCTGTGAGAATGTCGGACTGGTATATGATAATATGCATCCCTCAGGTTGATTGTTGAGAGGAAGGCATGCGGGAAGACAGCTTGAATCACTGAGGAGGGTGTTTCTATCCTGAACTTCTTCTTTGAAATAAGAGAATTTATCAGTTTCAAGTCCAGGATCATTCGTAAACCACCTGTGGACTTCTGGACTGGAAAAAATATTGAATAGATTCCAGAACCCCTCTGCTCCTTGGGGACTTCTTCTATCACTTTGTTGTCCAAAAGGTTTTTGATTTCTTTGAGGATCCTGGGGCAGGTACCCCATCTCTGTGGACCTAGTGATCTGGATGGATTGAACCCCAGGCCATCAGAAAATCTTCCAGCCTGCCCCCCACTGGGATAAGGGATGGAGCCCTTTGCTCTTCTTTAGGAATTTCTAGGGAAGGGGACTTTCCTTCCTAGAAAACTCCCTTCCAGGGCTTCCTTTTGAAACCTGAAGCTGTCTCTTCTTAGGCTGTTCAAATGACCATCCAGGTCTGTATTTTTTGGCCTCATGAAAGGACTGCCTTTGGAAACCTGATGACCTTGGAGAAGTAACCCTGTATCTGTGTCTTGTGGAAGGAAGACACTCTTACCTCCAGAAAATGTTTTTATTTCCTCAAGTTGATCGGCAAAGAGCTTGGAGCCTGAAAAGGGTAAGAATACAAGTCTGTTCTTAGATGATCCATCTGCTTCCCAAGCTTATCCACAGGGCTTGCCTCATAGTCACTGAAAGAGCAGATTATTTTGCTAGAAGTTTAATTGTTTCCAGGGAAGCATTGCATGAAAAATTCACGCTTCTATAATAGCCGCAACTTCTGAGAAGTTTGGATCTTGATACAGATGATTCAGTCTTTTCTTCTAGCTCATTGAGCCAAATCCGAAGGGTTCAAAAGATACATGCTACTGCTGTGATAGACTTCATATTGTGTCCAATTGCTGTAAACTGCTTCTTCAGGGCTAAGTCTGCTCTCTTATCCATGGTGTCCCGAAGAGGGGTGCCATCCTCTACAAGAATGGTTGTTATTCTGGACACTTGCACTATAGCTGCGCCCACTTTTGGACAGGAGGTCCAAGTGGCAGTGTCCTCGTTTGAGAAGGGATGCATTCTCATGAATCTTCTGGACAGGGTGGACCTTTTATCTCCCAGATTGCATTCTGATTGAATAATGTCCTTGATGGATTTATGGACAGGGAAGGCTTTTTGCATCC
The DNA here is from genome assembly GCA_037306005.1 of Rhinophrynus dorsalis. Taxonomy (NCBI): domain Eukaryota; kingdom Metazoa; phylum Chordata; class Amphibia; order Anura; family Rhinophrynidae; genus Rhinophrynus; species Rhinophrynus dorsalis. The sequence goes on along the minus strand of CM074724.1, from coordinate 183,476,041 downwards.
AATAAATGCTGCATCCATGATATCCATCTCCTTAGGAGTGTCAGCTAAGCCTAAGGTTTTCGTCATGGATTTGAGAAAACCCTCAAGCTTGTCCAAGCTGAAAGAACCGGTGTCTTCAACTAATACGCCTTCCTCAGCTGATGACGCAGCTGACTTGAAACCCATCATGCTGCCTTCGTCATCATCATGCGTGGAGAGTCCTTCATCCAGATCAGAAGTTCTTTACCTTTTTCTCGCAGAATCCTTAATGGCGGAGAAGGTTTCCTACATAGAAGATCTCTTCCATCCTAAAAAATCCTGGAATTGGAAAGGCATCTCTGTGTTTGCAATTTTCTTCATGCATTCAACACAAATTTAGAGGACTCAGCGGTATACAATATATAATTACATCCTGAACAATTCTTAGATTTTAGTTCCCCTTTGTCCTCTTTAGGGACTGCAGTGTCAGATGAATCCTTAGTCTTGTCTGTAGGAGGCTTAGCAGCAGAGGACAAGATGGCTAATGCTCAAGGTAAAACCCCAGAGAAAACAGGCAAATGCAAACCAGACAGCAAATAAAAAGAAATATTTAACTTACTATTAGTTGGTCTGAGGGAAGCCACCACTTTAAAAGCCCAGGGAGCCCGGAAGATGCCAAAATCATGCTTGCATTCCATCTGCGGAAGGCATGGCATGAATTTCCTGCCTGAGGTTATAAAGGAACTTCTCACTTCCTGTTTGCGAAGTGAAGCAATCAGCTGCACCCAGCTCAGAGTGGGGACTGCACAGATATGCCACACCAGGGAAACTGCTGCAGGTCTCATGCAACCCTGATTCGGGGTATCTGGACCCAAAAGTTATATTTATGTTTTATGCATGTCGTGATTCACGGCATTGTGCATGAGAGAAAAAAAAGATTTTCCATTTCCCCAAACTCTAGGCAGAAGCGGGATGAAGAGAGAGGCATAATAGCCTCTGTCCCCCAGCTTTTTAGGACCAACTAAACTGCATCATCCCTTACAGAGTGCTCTTTTAAACTTTGAGATGCTTGGTCCTACCAGCTGGGAGGTGGCTCAATCACCCATTTTCTGCCATGATAAGGACACAGGAAATTGTTCTCCCTTCCTTCTGCCTTAATCTTACGGCAACCAAACAGAAACAATTCCATAATCTGGACATGGTCAGAGCCCTTTCCATATAGCTAAAGAAGACAGAGGAATTCAGATCCTCAGAATCCTTATTCATATACTTTAAGGGTAGCCGCAAAGGCAAGTCATCCTCTAAAGCCTCTATCGTCAGGTGAATTACCAAATGCATCAGAATGGCATACTCGGATACAGGGCAACAGATCCAAAAGAATCTGAAAGATCATATGACAAGGGCCATATCTACCTCCTGGCCCAAGAAAGCAGAGGCATCTCCTTACAAAATCTGTAAAGCAGCCACTTGGTCTTCCCTGTCTATGTTCATCAAATATTATCACCTAGACAGCTAGTCTTCTGCTGATGCCAAATACGGTAAAAAGGTCCCGGATGCAGTTGTTCCTCTTAAAGCTGGTAGGATCTTTCCACGATTCATTTTCACTGGGGGGATCCTTTACAACTTCTATGTATTACCCACTTCCCTCCCTTTGTGTATTTGGGTACTGCTTTTTAAGTCCCAATTTTAATGCTGGGGAGGGACACAGAAGAAGTGATAACATTTGTTTACCATTATTTGTAGTTCTTCTGTGTCCCTACACGCATACCCTAAGCCTTTCTATAACATGTTACACTCTATGCTTTACAGCTTGGCCAAAAGGAAACTGGCGCAAGTAACAGGAAGCATGTATTTAAAGAGTTTGAGAAGTCCTACCCAGCTGGAGGGCGGAGACATTACCCAATTTTAATGCCATGTAGGGACAAAGAAGAAATAACGGTAAACAAATTTATCAGATTCCATACAAGAACCTGCACCATTAACAACTGAAAATGGAGTTCCCTACCAGGTGGAATTCCACCTTATACATGCTAGAGCATTGTGCAAGCAGAATAAAGCCATTAGCAAGTACACAATGCAAAACTGGAAGGCTTTGGAGGGTGCCTCTTTTTCACGTTGTCAATGGCACCTAATGTGCAATGTATGTGAACGCTGAAACTTTTTGAGGCGGCACCCATGCTGGTTACTCACATAGAGACAGGAATTAGCAAAATGTTTCCACTCATGTATTTATTGCAGAAAAACTGTTTAGCAAGGTCGTAAAATCGTACCAAAATGACAATACAGACATGCACCAGTTGGTCAAGGACATTAGCATGCTTTAAGAAAAATCCTTGCACAGTGTACATTAAAAGCAATGAGGAATATATCCTTGATAATTTTTTGGACCACCATTTTAAGAACAACATTTCAGAATGATTCCCAAAGCATGGATCAGTTTGTCACAGCAAGGCGTTGTGGTGATCTGCAGATTTTCTCTGAGGAATTGGATTCTGTCAAGGAATATAGAGATGCTTATTGATTGAGTAGAGGGTTGCATTGCGGAGAATTAGAGGGAGACATTTAGGGCCAAAAAAACTGCTAGAAATCATAGCGAAAAGGAAGGCAGCAAAGGGTTTATACCAGCAGCAGCAGGAGCAGCAACATCAACCAGAACATCCCATTCCCATTCTGAACACAGGGTGATTCATGGAGGGGTGGCAATCCTACATTTGTGGTGGTGGTGGGAGACTGATGGCACCACATCTCTGTGGGACTTGCTCCCAGAGTATGGGTTGGTAACTGATACACAGAAACAGTGTGTAGCTCCTAGGAGTGAGATGGTTTCAGCATATTTGCAGTATAAACCATGACCCCATGGACTAGTGGCAAACAAAACAATGTGTGTGGCCAGCACTGACACGTACTGCCGTGGAAACCCTTAGTTACTGCCAGCAAAAGATGAGTCTGAGATTGTTTTCAGTGCAGAGCGTTATATGGTAAATGACCATAAGACTGTTGGAGGAGCTTTTAAACTAGTAAAGGGGGAGGATATAGATAGCAAAATGTAGGGTGTTTGAGTAGATATGAACTGGATCAACTTAAATGATAATGGGGTGAAGAAGGAGTGGGGATAAATGTAGCCAATAGGGAGGAACTCCTATTAAATGATGTAGAAAAATGGCATGTAGGGGGTAAAATATGTAAAGACTTCAAAATGAATTGTATGTTGGCAAATGCAAGAAGTATGGTAGATAAAATGGGAGAACTAGAATTGCTGGAGGTTAATGAGCATTTGGACATAATTGGTAAAACTGAAATATTGTGGAATGATACACATGATTGGGCTTCAAATATAGAGGGCTATTCCTTGTTTAGGAAATTCAGTATTCATAGAAAAGGGGGAGGTGTGTGCTTATACCTGAAATCAGAGCTAAATCCAATTTTAAAGGGTGATATTTATTTAGAAAAAGTTTTACCAGGAAGAATACATTGAGATTTCTCTTGTTTTCAAGTATGTCCTGGACAGTTTTCAGTAGAGGGTTGCATATTTACACAAATTGAGAAACATTATATATTACATGTTATTAAATATACATACACATATGAATATACATACATATGGAAATTTTAAAATTATAAACAGTTACACTCTGTTTTTAGATATAAAGAAGCATTTACTTTTAAGGATTTTAGACTGGGAGCATATTTGATTATTTCAGGCAGATTGTTCCAGGCCTTTGGAGCTCTGAAGGAGAAGGCAGATCTTCCTGCTTCTTTCTTGTATTGTGGTATACGTAGCGAGTTGTTTGCGGTGGAGCGGAGGTTATACTTAGTATGGAGAGCAGGAGTGAGCAAACTGATCAGGTAGTGTGGTAGTTTTCAAGAGAAGTGGTTGTGTACTAAGCAAGAAAGGTGAAGGGCATGTCTAGATTTGAGTGTTAACCAATTTAGTTCTTTTAACATATCACAGCATTGGAGGCTAAAGTGGCATATTGAATTATACAGGGTGTCAAGTTTACTAAGATGGATTTCTGGCTACAAACCACCAAATACTGATGACAATGTCGAGGCCCAACTGCTATCGCAAATAAGAAAAGCTTCACAGTTTGGACATACTATAATTATGGGAGATTTTAGCTATCTGGATGTGAACTGGAAAAATGAGACCTGTCAGAGTGCTAACGGAAGCAAATTTGTGAGCATGCGTGTTACCAATGTTGGAAGTGCCAAAAAGAAATAATAGAATTGGTGATAACGAATATCATAGACATGGTATCCAGTATTAAGATAGGTGAACATTTGGGAAACAATGATCACAAGATAGTTACATCTGAGATCAGTTCAGAACGCAAAACTGTATAGGTTTATCCAAAAGTCTTAATTTTAAAAATGCTAACTTCAAAATGTTAACCCTCTGAGCACCAGGTGGGTACAATGAATGAGATTGGCCAGCTGTACCCGCTGTGCCAAGCTCATACAATGTACCCACTAAATGCGGTCACTGCATAAGCCGGTATAACCGGCATGTAGTGGCAGCATTAAAAAAAATAGCCTGGCATCAATGGGGGACCATGATGATCAATCCTCTTGCCCCCCCCCCCCCATTTATTGATCTCCCAGCAGATCACGCTGGGAGATCAATATTTGCAATGGAGAAGCAGCGCTTCTCCTTCTTCTTGTCTCCTATCTGAGGGAATCCTCATAAAGTCATCAGTGACATAGTCACCGGTGATGTTAGGTAATTTTCCCTGATCCCATTCACTCCTACTGGAGGTAGGAGAGAAGGCAGGAGAGCTTATTGCTCTCCTGCATCGTCATATTGATCTCCCAGTGCGATCATGCTGGGAGATCAATAACTGGGGGGACACCAGAAGGGGTCCTGATGTCTCCCCATGAGGTCTGATCACACTAAAAATAAAATAAATAAAAAAAATAACTCTGTGAGTGCCACAGAGGTCCCCAGTGCATTGCTTTGCAATGCACTGGAGACCCCTGTGGCATTCACTGGGTCATTTCATTTGGGCAATATATTTTTTTCTAAGACCTCATTGGGGGACATCAGGAGGTGTCCTGATGCCCCCCAATGAGGTCTATAATAAAAAATTGAATATAAATATAAAATAATCCTGTGTGTGCCACAGGGGAGGGGGTTCATTGCAGACACAGGGCTATTTTCACTAACTTGGGTCCTGATGCCCCCCCCCTCACAACCTCTGATTTAAAAAAAAAATAATAACTCTGTGAGTGCCGTAGGGATCTTCAGAGCATTGCTTTGCAATGCTTTGGAGACCCCGTGGCACTCACAGGGTTCGGTTATTTGGGACCATATTTTTTTTTATTGGGGGACATCAGAAGGGGTCCTGATGCCCCCCAACGAGGTTGATACTAAAAAAAGTAGGTAAAAAAAAATGTAACCTTGGGAATAGCCCATTATACTTGAAGGTCTATAATAAAAAAAAATTGAAAAAATAAAAAAATTAAACCTGTGTGTGCCACAGGGGAGAGGGCTCATTGCAGAACCCCCCCCCCCCGTGGACCTTTTTCATTACTTTGTAATCAGAGTTTGTTGGTGGTCCTGATGCCCCACAGTGCTTTGCAATGCGTTGGACCCCCCATGGCACACACATTTATTTTTTATTTAGCCCTTGTTGGAGTACATCAGGAGTGTTCCTGATGCCCCGCAACAAGGTATGAATAAAAAAATAATAAAAGAAAAACAATTAACCCTTTGTGTGCCACACCTCTATGGCAGACAAAAGCTTATTATTTTATTATTATTATTATTATTATTATTATTATTATTTTATTTAGACCTCATTGGGGTGGCATCAAGAGGGATGCTGATGTCCCCCAACATGGTCTAAATAACCCCCCCCTTTGCAATGCGTTGGACACCCCTATGGCACACACACTTTTTTTTTATTTGGTCCTTGTAGGGGGGTGTCAAGAGTGGTCCTGATGCCTCCCAACAGGGTATGAATAAAAAAAAAAAAAAAACCTCTCTGTGTGCAAGAGAGAACCATTGCATTGCTTTGCAATGCACTGGACACCCCTGTGGCACACAGAGGATTATTTGTTTTTTTCTCCCTTTTTTATATTCAGACCTCATTGCGGGGCATCAGGAGGGGTTCTGATGCCCCCCAATGGGGTCTACACAAAAATATTGGAGGAAAAAACACAAAATAACCTACATATATTTGTTCTTTACAGAGGGATATACATAAAATGGCAGATTGGGCAACCAAATGGAATATCACTTTTAATGTGGGAAAGTGTAAAGTAATGCATTTGAGAAGAAAAATCCCAATGCTACTTATGGAATCATTTAGGGGTAACCTTGTAAACTACAAACTTGGAAACAGTGACAAGTGTCAAAATGCAGTAGCGAAAGAAAACAAACTCCTGTCTTGCATAAAAGGGTACTGAAGCAAAAGTGGATAATATAATTTTGCCATTGTATAAATCTTTGGTAAGACCTCACCTTGAATATACAGTGCAGTTTTGAAAAAGGATATTCTAGAACTGAAGGGAAGAGCAACAAAATTAAATAAGTGAATGGAGGACTTGACGTATGAGGAATGGCTAGACAAACTTGGTTTCTTTACTCTAGAGGAAAGACAACTAAGAGGAGAATGTATCACACTATACAAGTCAATACAAGGATCTCTCTGGTGAGCTATTCATTCCAAGGCCTTAGCAAATAACCAGGGGAAACCCCTTGAGATTAGAGGTTCAACTTCAGCAGAGGAAAGGGTTTTTTTACAGTAAGGTATGTTAAATTATGGAAGGAGGTATGTGAAGGGTTGCCATCATCTACCACTGTTACCACTACTATGAACACTGATTAATGTGTGTCAATAATCTGAAACTAATGATAGCTTAAATTGGACTGAAACATGACTATATTGATATTTGTTGTAGGAATAATTATGAAGATAGATAGATAGATAGATAGATAGATAGATAGATAGATAGATAGATATGGATAAAAACATCAATCACAGGGGTGTGTGGCCTGCTACCTGAAGGGAATGGACGCTTGTTGTTGAGGCTCCTGCTCTGACCAAACCAACTTAAAATAACGTTTTCCCTGGTCTTACTTTAACCTTGGTGAGGCACAACTATACTGTGTTCTGCCACAATGTCAAGGCGGATCCAAAAAACAGACAAAACAACACAATCTGCAGATTTCTTTCAGAGGCTTGACTCTGGCTCTTTGGTACCATGTACCTCGTGGGCTGGCCTGGAGGCGGCCCCAACATGCACCAAGCTAGATATGGACTCCCTGAATGATATTCTCTTGTCATTTAAGCAAGATCTATCCGAGTATGGAGTTGACGGAAGAAGTGGGGGATCTTAAAGCAAGAATCGGAGGCTGCATGACACTCTGGAAGATCTAGACAATAGATCCCACAGGTCAAACATTCGGATTCAGGATATACCTGAATCTATCACAGACCTGCCCGCTTTCCTGTTAAAATACTTTGCTAAACTCTTACCTGATGTTCCTGAATCGTTGTTGGTGCTGGATCAGGCCCACTGGGCTCTGAGGCCTAAGCCTCCCTCTGAGCCCCCCCGCGAGATGTGATTGCTCGCTTCACTTTCTATACCACTAAGGAGGCGGTCATGAAAGTGGTGCAGATGGATGCTCCGGAGATGGATGGCATAATCCCCCATTTCTACTGTGATCTGGCTCCCACTACTCTCCAGAAGTGTTGAACCCTACACCCTCTGACAGCTTTTCTACATGCCCAAGACATCCAATATCGCTGGGGCTTCCTGTTCCAGTTAGTGGTTTCCAGGAATGGTGTTTTGGTTCATCTGCTGGACCCTTTGGAGTGCAAGATGCTCCTACAGCGGTTGGGTCTGGAGATGTACCCAGAGGTGGAAGCTCTGTATGACGAATTTTCTTCGCCTGATCTGGAGGCCCCTGATTTCCTCATGTTCAGCGCTGCTGTGGGGAGTTGGACATTCAATTCTTCCTCCCTGCTGGGTTTGTCTGCTCCTCCTAATGACCCTGAGCTGGCCTGGGACTTGTTATCTGCCCTTCCTCTGGACTTTCTCCATGCTTGAACCAGTGCTGAGCTCCTTCTCTGTTATATTTCCATATGTTCTTACTGTACTGTATACCAATGTTTTGTTTGCCTTATTTACATGTTAAAAACACTTATAGCCTGGGTTTGCCTCCGCTTTATATCTGAGGACTGATTAGGGACACCATCCCCCGGGGAGGTGGGGATTTTCCGGGGGCCCATTTTCTCCTTTTGGGGTATACCTCCCTCCTAGCTTAGAGTGTGTTGGGATCTCACCGCTTTTTGCCCCGCTTTTGGTCCTATTGCTTGCTCTGCCCACCCTCATGGATCAGGGGTTTATTTCTTTCACTATTTCCAAGGGTGGACCCTTCTTCGCTGCAGTATATTGGCTGCGGCGGACATCCCCCCTTATTTGTCCTCTACACTCTGATGATCCTGGAGTTTAGCTGGGGCACCCTCCCTTTGGTCCCCTATCCTTGACTTCTTTCTCCATCCTCCTGGTGGGGCCCACTCTCCTTTTGGGCAATGCTCTGTTATGGGGATCTGGGGAATGAGTTTCTTGTCCCTCTCTCTTTGGGATCTGCCCATGTATATACTCATTGGGAGGCGCAACCTCGCTCTGTTTGGGTCTTCACCATTCTTTTCACTTTTAGGCGTGGTAGAGGGATTGGGGTTTCTTCCCTTGCTATCCATAGGGGGGTGGGCTACTGTGGTGGACTGGAGGTGGCCTCTGGGGTCCGGTTGTCCAGGGGTGTACGTATATTGTGTGTCCTCCTGGGTGCCCGGGTCACTGCAGTCTTTGTTCCGGGGTTTCATGGTTTGAGCTGGGGGGATCCTGCGTAGTGTTTGGGGACCCCTCATGGTAGACACTTCCTATTATTTGGAGGCTTTGTATGACGGGTCTCGGACTGAAAACAATTCCGCCGATACGGAGCTTCGGGACCTCTGCCCAGTATTCTTGGGAATGTGTACTTTGAGTATGTCCCCCAATGTATCTACGTTCTGTTAAAATTGAGATTTATGCTTATAATTGTACTAGCAATGTGGGACAGCACTGCCCATCAGGATATATAGGGAATTAATGCACACACATGGATGCAAGACAAAACACACACAGAGACACACACGCAAATGCACACGCATGCACTGAGATACATAGTCATACACACATACATGCAATGCACAACATGCAGACACATAGAGTGTGATACAGACATGCAACACACACAGTGAGGAACACACAGGCACACACAGAGACACACACACACACAGAAGTGAGTCATAAGGGGGTGACTTATGTGTCCTTGTAATGAGTTTGTGTTTGTACTTATGCCTCCACTGTGGCCTTCATTCATATAGTTGAAATGCATGTGGTATTTGCACATACTATGGTGGAAGGTGGATCGTGCTGTCTCCCGGGGTGTGAGTGAGTGAGTGTGTGTGAGTGAGTGGCATTCATTCATGTAGTTGAAATTAATGTGGTAATTGCACATACTATGGTAGAAGGTGGATCGTGAGTGAGTGTGAGAGTGTGAGTGATTGAGAGTGTGAGTGAAAGTGTGTGAGTGAGTTAGAGTGTGTGAATTAATGTGAATGTGTATGATTGAGTGTGTGTGAGAGTGTGAGTGTGTATGATTGTGTGTGAGTGTGTGATTGAGTATGTGTGATTGAGTGTGTGTGTTTTTTGTCTGATGTGTTTGTGTCTGTGGTGTAGGAACGAGTGGCAGCCGTTTTGTTTTTTCAGTTACTTGGATAGTGGTGGGCGGGCTGGATAGTGGGGGCAGGCCAACTCCCTGCATGATTTAAATCACTCCCCCATTGAACCACCCAATGGGAGCAGTAACTCCTCCTTACTTAACCCTTTGAGTGCCAGAGGGGTACGCAACACATTGCTTTGCAATGCGTTGCATACCCTTCTGGCACTCAAAGGGTTAAGTTATGGTAACATAGCAATATAACACATGGTGGCTCTTCAGTTGAGACAGCATAGCAATATGCTGAGGGAACAAATAGATAGTGGTGTTTGAGGCTTGCCCTCTGTAACATACAGCAAAGCATCTCTCTCCCTTTAAGGAGAAAGGGCGGGAATCAGGAAGCAAGAAGTGGAGGAGTGACAGTTGAAAACAGACAGTTAGTGAGGTTGACTGAAGAGATGAAAAGAGTTAAATAAAAGAGTTGCTATTAAGTCTATCCCTGAGTTTGTATTTTATGGAAACATTACACCCTCGTACTGAAACAGAGTGTATGGAGGCTTACAATTATCTGTGGGAGGTGAAACAGTGTGTTTGTGGGGTCATGATCCTGAGTGAGAGTGTGTGTGGACCAGAAGAAGTTATTGATATCACCTACTTCAGGAGCGAGTGGCAGCTATATTTTTTTTGTCAGTTGGATAGTGGTGGGCGGGCTGAAGGGGGCGGGCCAACTCCCTGTATAATAAACAAGCCCCCATTGAATCACCCAATAGGAGTTGTGTCTCCTAATGAGACATAAATTATGTAATGAGGCATTCTGTTCAATTTGTGTTTGTTTTCTGAGGAGACATAAATTATGTTCTGTGTGTGAGGTACCATAAATTATGCAATTAGGCTTATTCTTTTACAGATATAGATTATGCATCACACTGATATATATTGCTGTTTACCTATTTTGTACTATGGGTCCTGTCTCACCTGGTACTGGTTTTTGGGACTAACATCTGTTTTTGGATGGATAGGGGTGGCTGATGGTCCTTTGGGCTGTTGGTCTCTTCCCCGTGCTTGTGTTAGTGTAAGATCTACTAGACATCTCTCATTTAGATCTTTTTCCCTGTCCTTTCACCTTTATTTTTCCTTTCTTTTCTCTCCTCTTTCTTTCTCCCCTTTTTTTTTTTCTCCTCTCTTGAGTCACAATTAATATGGCTACCCTGGAATCTTCGTCCCGTGTAGATACCCTATCAGGGGGAGTGGGACCACCATCTTCCTCATTATCCACTCTGACGGTATTATCACATAACGTTAAAGGTCACTTGCACTTCCATTCCTTGGGTTCCTCTAAGAAAAACAAGATATCAATTCTGATTTGCAACTCAGGTGGGTTTCAGGTTACACGGGTCTCACAAGATTCTGAGGGCCGTTATCTGCTGGTACAGGGTACTGTCTAAAGTTCTCCTATGACTTTACTAAATGTATATGCTCCTACTGATCAGGATGAGCAATTCTACTCTGCTCTCTCTGCCCTTCTGGATCAAGTCCCTACTTCTTTCCTCCTGGTTGGTGGAGACTTCAATGCACTGCTAGACCTGATTCTCGATTGGCCTGCCCCCCCTCCCCCCGGGACTTGGCCTATCCTCGAAATCTAGACTCCTAATTGCCCTGGTGCTCTCTCATAAACTGAATGACTGTTGGTGCCTGCTCCACCCCGGAACCAGGGACAATATATTTTTTCTTCCATCCCCATGGGCACTATTCCAGGATCGATTATCTATTTGCTAATCAGTCTCTGGTGGATGGGCTGTGTTATGCCAGGATCCACGACCTCACCTGGTCGGATCATGCCATTGTCGAATGCTCTTTTTCTGGTCTCTTCGGTGCTCGGGGCCCCCCTACCTGGCGATTCAATGACTTCTTGTTGCTTGACCCTGAGGTCCGGTCTGACTTACTTTTAGCACTGGATGAATACTTTGCCCTCAATGCATAGCCTGACATTGCTATTGGCACTCTATGGACAGCGCACAAGGCGGTCATGCGAGGTAAACTTATTGCTACTGCCTCCTGGTTAAAGAGATCCAGGGCAGAGGAGCGCTTTAGACTTTCTGCTCTGTTGCATGCTGCTGAACAGTCCCATAAACTTGATACTATGCCAGCTAATTTGCTTCGTCTTAGTAATTTACGAGGTGAATTGAACTTGTTGTTGTCTAAAGAAGTACTTCATGCTCTCCAATGGACTCGATAATTGTACTTTGAGAAATGTGATAAACCAGACGTGATGCTGGCTGCCAAACTGCGGCAACAAGTTAAATTTCGTACTATTCGGTCTGTTCACTCTCATTCTGGTACTCTGATTTATAAAACCTTTGAGATTGCATCTGCTTTTGCTGAGTTCTATGGCTCATTATGTGATGGCTGTAAGGTGCAACATTCCCCGGCAACTCATTCCTGATGCCATACCTTTTTGCTTTCCTGCCAATTACCTACTTTGTCACATGAGGCTCTCCAATTGTTGAACGCTGCCATATCTGTGGAGGAAATTGCTGCCGCCTTGAAGACCCTTAAATCCTCCAAGGCTCCAGGACCTGATGGTTACAGCGCTGCTTATTTTAAAACCTTTCAACCTACCCTTCTTCTATATTTGGCCACGCTTTTTAACTCCCTTTTGAATGGGGATCGACCGCCATCGGAGATGTTGCTGGCCCGGATATTGGTTATCCCGAAGGAAGGCAAAGATCTGAACTCTTGTTCTAACTACTGCCAGATTTCGTTTATCAGTTTTGATATCAACCTCTTCACCAAAGTCTTAGCTTTATGTCTGTCTTGGCTTCTTCCTTCTTTGGTGCACCCGGACCAGGTTGGTTTTATCTCCAGTAGGGATGCACCTGACAACAACCGCCGGGTGCTTAACCTCTCCCAGGAGGCTTGCGCCCCCTCCATACCTATGATGCTCCTTTCCTTGGATGCTGAGAAAGCTTTTGATTGGATGGATTGGGAATACATGTGGTCAGTCTTAGAAGCTTTTGGTTTTTTGGGTCCTATCTTAAGGGGCATCAGGTCTCTCTATGCCAATCCAGTGGCAGTTGTTTCTGTGGCTGGCATTAGTTCTGGGGTTTTCCCAATCCATAATGGGTCTCACCAAGATGTCCCCTCTCTGCTCTTTTGTTTGCATTGTGCATCGAACCCTTGGCCTGTGCCATTCGTCATTGTGCAGATGTTAAAGGGCTAACGGTGGGCTCGGAAGAATACACATTGAGTCTGTTTGCAGATGACATCATGCTTACTTTGTCATCCCCTATGACCTCTTTGCCGAACCTTTATTCTATTTTACAGACCTTTGCCTCTATTTCAGGTTTTAAAGTAAATCACTCTAAGTGTGAGGCCTTTAACGTTTCTTTGCCGGCACCCTTGCAGAAGTTTCTGGCTTTGAATTTTGATTTCCGATGGGGTGAGTCCTTCTTATCTTCTCTAGGCGTCAAACTTAAGGCTTCTAATTCTTCTCTGTACAGGGCGAATTTCACACCTTTACTCAGATCCCTTCATGCTGATCTGGACAGGTGGCACTCTTATCGCGTCTCCTGGTTTGGCAGGATCTATGCGGTCAAGATGTCCTTGTTACCTAGACTTTTATACTTATTCCAAGCTTTGGCTGTCCCCCCCACTCCTCGAGCTATTCAATCACTCCAACAGCACATCCTGCTGTTTATTTGGGGTTTGAGGAGGCCTCGACTTGAGTCTGGACTGCTTTACAAGCACCACTCTGTGGGGGGAGAGCTTGTCGGTCTGGCATCTTTGGTCCTATTATAAGGCAGCACAATTTGCCAAGGAGGTTCAAATGCATTCTGCGAGTAATGTATCACTATGGGTTGCTTTGGAAACTTCATTGTGCGGTTCTCCACCGACAGCAGATATGTTCTGGATTCCTTCTCTGTCCCTAAGGTCAGTTTCTGGCAGTTCTACGCTTTCTTTCACTATGTCTCTTTGGCACAGAGATAGACACAGAGATCAGCTTACTTCGCTTACCACTAGAATGTGCTCCTTATTCTGTAACCCAGCATTTTCCCTGGGTCTTGCCCCCTAACAGTTTCGATTGGGGAAAGCTGCGGGGATCTCCAGGGTGTCAGATCTAATTTTTGTAAATACTCCCCTCTCATGGGAACAATATCGAGAGAAATATGGTGCCCCTTCTTGCGAATTTTTCCTCTTCGTTCAGGTTCAACATTTTGTTCGGTCTTACTTCCAAAGAGATCCTCCCCCGCGTAGGATGATCTTTGAACATCTCTGTTCTTCTTCCCACTCTGGGAAAGGAGCTATTTCTAAGATCTTTTCTCTTCTCATCTCTTCCCTGTACCCTCAGCCAAAGCCTTAGTGTGCTCTTTGGGAATCGGATCTTGGTGAGACCTTTGCCCCTGAGGAATGGAACGACATTATGATTAACGTTGATAGCTTAACTCTCTGTACCCTGGCGAAGGAGAATGTGTTTAAGGTATTGGCTAGATGGTATTACTGTCCTGCCAGATTGCATCACATCTTCCCCTCCATCCCCTAGGTGTGCTTCATCGGCTGCGGGCTGGAGGGCACTTATTTTCACATGTGCTGGTCCTGCCCCTCGGTAACCAATATTTGGAATTATGTTTTCCGACTCTTAAGCTTAGCTTTGGGGGTGGTGGTAGCCCCTGACCCATGGACAGCCCTGCTTAACAGGTCTTCCTGTACTCTACCCATCTCTAATTCTGCTAATAAGCTAATCTTTAGGGTATGTGCTATGACCAGTTCTCATATAGCTCAACATTGGAAATCTTTACCACCTTCCCTCTCCATATTAGATGTCCACATCTGGGGATTGATCCAGATGGAGAAACTCACTCCATATATTCACAATTCTTCCTCCATCTACCTCCGGATTTGGTCACCATGGGTTGATGCGGTGGCTCCCCCCAAGTTTCACCGTGACGTGCTGATCCGTTAAAGGTTCTGTGTTGCAATGGTCCATGACCCTTCCCTTACCCCCTTTTTTTCTTTTCTCTTTTCCTTTTCTCTCTCCCTCTTTCTCTTCTCCCCGCCGGTATCCAGGTGATGCTCTCAGTGCCATAAGTTGCATTTGATGATGACCTTTTGCATTGCTTTTGCTTGTATTTCTTACACTGATGTTGTATTCAACCCTGTTTTGTATTCCTTTCTTTTTTCTGTACCCCTTATCTTGATGAAAAACTCAATAAACATCAAATTAATAAAAATCACACCACACCAGTCTACCATCATGTACATCTGCCACATTCATTGTAGATTGTTAAACACAAGTTCTGAGAAAAAAATGGTTTGTAGGCCTTAGGCTTTTTAAACCAAGTCCTGAGAAAACAATATTGGATTGTAAGACCTATGTTTGTTAAGCACAAACACTGAGAAGTAAATTGGATTGTAGGGTTTAGGTTTCTTAAACAAATGTCCCCTGAGAACTAATTGGTCTGTAGGCTTTGGGTTTTCCAAAAAGAAGGCCAAGACAAAAAAAATATGCCGTGCTGGCTAGTGCCAGCAATTTATTATATGTTCTGTGTTGGCAAATGCCACTGGTGACATTCTGGCATTTGCTACTTCTGTAATTGCTGCTGCTGAGTTTGGACAGCTCCAAGGGACTCTGATTAACAGCAGTAATATGAAGAAGGTGATGACGGTTCCACTTGCCACTAGATCCAGTGATGTGCCCGAGGAAGTAGCAGAACAACAACTAGCCCTCACGACTTGAGGTGTATATAGAGAAAAGAAGTTTGCCAATTATTCTTCTCCTGCTGCATATAACAGTCTCTCTCAGCCTGGGTCAGGGTTAGCTAGTATGCAGAGAAGACAAGATGCAGGAACACACAAGCACTGACACAGGTTTGGAACCCTATTGCAGAGTCGAACCACAGGCTTGGGTCAAAAGTCTATGAGAATCTTTGGTCATATAAAGGCCAGGAGTCGGAACACAGTTAGTTGAACAAATGGGGTGGTCATATGAAAGTCAGGAGTCGTTAACAGTTAGTCGAACAAACAGGGTGGTTGATGCCTTGGAGTCGAAGGGATGTGGAGAGTCGTAGGGGTGATGCAGGGAGAGGGGTTGGAGGATGTACCTGGCTGGGGGGAAGCTGTGAGTGAAGGTGATGACTGAGGTAATGTGGTGTTTTCAAGGGTGACGACTCTAGACTGGATGTTATTGACTTTTGAATGTAGGTCAGTGATGAGTCTGGTGATAGTTGACAGGTGTTCCACTGTCAGAGGTTGAGGATTTGGTATTGAGGGTAATGCTTCTCTTGGTGCCAGTGATTGGTTAGTAGGGGTGGAGAATGATGAGGAGCGTGGGTGGAATAATAAGAGAAAAAGTTTGGCTTTGTGGGCTGTTGATGGAAATGGTATGTGTTTCCGTTTTAGTTCAGCAGTGATTTTTGCTACGGTCCACTCTCTTAAGGTGGAGCTGCGTGGTCTCTGCATATCTGAGTTGTTTATGTCTGTGTCACTGAGTGACTAGGAATTGAACACACTGACAAGTACAAATGAACTAAATACAAAACTTTTTTAAGTAATATGAAAGGCAGGAGATAAGGCAACAGGGAAATGGCAATAAATGACACACAGTAGTTCTGATAATGACAAGTGGCAGTAGATATTAGCACACCTTTCTGATGACACAGGTGGCAGTAGATAGTAGCACACCTTTCTGATGACACAGGTGGCAGTAGATAGTGGCACCTTCACCAGACCAGGTAGGAACAATGAAGGCAATTCCTTACCCTTCACAGGACAGGTGGTCAGAAACAGAATGGCCCTGGGACTACACTATAGATGCGAGGGCAGTGCAGAGCACTCCCAGGCACAGATGGAATGGCACACTTTCACGAGACCAGAGAGGAACAGTGCAGGCACTTTACTCACCCTTCACAGGACAGGTGGTCAGAAACGGAATGACCCTGGAACTACAAGGTATATGTGAGGGCAGTGCAGAGCACTCCCAAACACAAAGTCGGCAAATAAGTGGAGTAGACCAGTATCCCGACAGGGGATACACTAGGCGGTAGCCAGATGGAGATAGGCTAGGCAGCATAGACTGGTACGACCACGGGAGGTCAGACACATGGAGTGACCGACAAGCGCCGCTTAATGGAAGCAGTCGCAAAGCGGAAGACACAGGCAGCATGGGAACCAAACAGAAAAACCGAATGGTTACGGAGCGCAACACAGACCAGGAGGCAGCCAAAGTTCAAAACTGGATCGGATTGTCAGACGTTGCCAATGGTCGTAACCGGAATGGGTAGTCAGTCAAGCCAGAGGTCAGAGCCAGAACGGGTAGTCAGACGAGCCAGAAGTCAGAACCGGAAAGGGTAGTCAGACGAGCCAGGAGTCAGGACCAGAACGGGTAGTCAGACGAGGCAGGAGTCAGAACCGGAACAGGTAGTCAGTCGTATCCAGGTAATACACAGGAACGATAATGCACCAACACAGAATAGCTCAGGTACACCACGAAAGGGCAACGGGAGTGACACAGGCTGAGGTTTAAAAACCCTGATGGGTAGGTGGAGCAATGACCTCATCAGCGTGGTGCCCTATAAGAATAGTGAGTCAGCGAGAGCAACAACTAGATAGTAAACAATGTCGCTCCTGGGCAATGTCAATCACAGGCAATCACGGGGCACCGTGATAGTCTGGCTCTGGTTGTGGGGGAGTATTCAGTTCTTGGTTTTCCATGATCTGTTTTGGGAAGACAAATGATTAACTATGAGTTTGTGTTTATTGTTTAGCTTGGGAGGAAAATAGGAGTTTACCTTGTACTCTTGGTAAAATAGTGAGTTGGGAGTGTGACCTTATACCTGTGGTTTGTAAAATGGTTAGTTTGATTTTCGGCCCTGTGTGGGGTAAGTAAAGAGGAGTGTGCCTTCAGCCCCTGTTGTGGGGTAAGGTGGGTGTGTTGTGTAACCTTCGGCCCCTGGGGGGGTAAGGTGGCATGTAACGGACTTCGGCCCCTTGTGAGGGGTTAGGTGGTGTTGTGTGACCTTCGGCCCCTGTGGTGGTGTAAGATGATTGTGTGTGTGTACCTCCAGCCCCTGAGAGGGGTGAGGTGGGATGTAACTTTTTTGGCCCTTTTGTAAGGGGTTAGGTGGAGTTGTGTGACCTTCGGCTCCTGGGAGGGGTAAGTAGGATGTATCGACCTTCGGCCCCTTTAATGAGGGGTTAGGTGGTGTTGTGTGACCTTTGGACCCTGTAGTGGGGTAAGGTATTTGATGTGGTCCTTCGGCCCCTGTAGTGGGGTAAGGAGGGAATGTGGGGTATAGAAATGTTTGATCTGTGGTTGTTGCCTGTATGATTTGAGTGAGGAGGTGGGGAAGGTTGAAGGTGGGTGGGGGAAAAGTACTGACTGTTTTGATAAGTGATGAGGTGGTATTTTGGAAGACCTGTGGGGATTTGAAAGGAACAAATTATTGGTATGTTTTTATGAAATGTGGGGACTTTAGCTTTGGGGTTTGTAGGGAGATATGAAAGGGTATTTACCTGGTTGCATGGTTTGATACGGTCGTGTAAGTGATTTGAAAGTTGTTGGATGTTGATAGATGGTCTTATATGTTTTTAGAAAGTACTGTACCAATGGGAGGGAGGAAGACTGACATGCTTAAGGGTGGTATACTGTGGGATTGACAGAGTGGTTCTGTTTATTATGGGGATATAAACTTACTGATTATGTATTTCTGAATGATTTGGAGATTAACAAGTATTTTTTCTTGTTCTCCTGGTTTGGTAATATTTGATGGGCTGAAAGGGTCTTGGATAGAGAGAGTGATATATTGAAAATGAGCATTCTGAGAAAAACAGATATAATTGTAACAGGGTGTTTATTATGATTTTGTGGTGTAAGGTGGCTCTCTTTATTAAGTCTTTATGTTGGATATTTAAGTAGCAAATTGAAATTATAACATGGGAGATAACGTCACTATTTGACATTGAAAATTGTTGGTGTTTTTACATGGTAAAAAAAGAGAGATAGAGTTGTAGTTTCAGATATTGACTGCTAGGTGTCGCTGTTGTACCATTTCTGTAATATAGCGTAGTGCACTCGACTGGGAGTAGCAGGGTCAATTGCCAGTTATGTAGCAGGTAATGTTATTGGGAATGCTTGAGGATGACAAAAAGGGGGAGCTTGGAAGACTATATGGATTTATAAATGGGTATTCGGACTTTGGAGGGGATAATGTCTGTGGTACATATTTGGTTTAGCTAAGATCTACTGGCTTAATTATAGTGCCTTGTATGTTGTATGTAGTGTATTATGTTTGTGGTGCACAGAGTTGAAAACAACAGTGGTATATTTTAAAAGTTTATGAATGGAGTGACCGAAAAAGGCATTGTTGCTAGTGATGCTGTTATTATTGGGTCAAGGACCATGGGAACAGCAATAACTTTGAATTTAATTTGAAGTTATTTCTCTTTGTGGAGCTGCTCGAATCCTTGTGTATGGTAGGACAGATTAGTCAGACGTGCTGACGTGTATGGAAGTAGCGTGTGTTGGAGCCGTGATGGGATGTATAGGGGTAATGGTAGGTGAAATCGTAAGAGTGGGCCACAGGGAAAAACAAATCATGTTTTTGATTGTTTTACGAGTGATGCATGGTATATATGGAGTTTTCATATTTCGGTAGTAGATTTATGGCGGTCTAAGGCCGAAGGAGTAACCAATACTTACAACCTTTAGGAAGCAATTACTGTGAATGCCAAAAACAGGTTAGTACTGTTGGAAACTCTTATTCAGACTTGGAGTAGCTCTCTGATCATCGAGCCCAGATGGAGTGAATTGGGATGGCATATATATATATATATATATATATATATATATATATATATATATATATAGTGCTACTAGCCCCTCTCACAAATCTAGGCCTAGCCTAACACTTGCGGCAAGCATAATATATCATCTCCCTATCCGCGAAGTAATGACAGCGACAAATAATGTCTCTGGGAAGGTCTCCAGCAGTATCCCGAGGCCGAAGAGTCCTGTGAGTGCAGTCTAATAATATTTGGCCATCTCTACCCAAGATATGAGAGAAAGACTGTAAGAAAGGAGGTAAGTCTTTAATCCCAGTAGATCTCAGGACATTATAAATCCGCAAGTTATTGTGTCTTCCTCTATTATCCAAATTGTCCAGGTGGCTCGTGAGTTGTTCAGTGGTATCATGCTGGTCAACAATAATCTGTTCCATGCCATGGAGATGATCAGAAAGTTCAGATTGTGCCTCTTCTACTAGGTCAGCTCTTTGGGTAAACTGTTGAAAGTCACTTCTGAGCTCCGACATCTCTGCAGGGCCCCTGTAATTTTGTCCGCCAAAAGACGTAAATCATCCTTGGTAGTAAGGGGCGCTACAGCTGACATAGGAACGGTGGAGGGCCCAACAGGAGCTGTCTGCGAATCCGTTGGAACAGATATATGTAGGGGCAAGAGGAGTTCCTCACTACCATCCCTTCTCTCCAAAGTAGCACTTGGTGTGGACAAGGTGTGGCAGGAAGAGCAGTTCAGAAAGGAAGTTATAGTTCTGGTCACCTCAGAGCTTGCGCCACCAGAATATCTCTTTTTCCTGTTCTTGTGGGGCATGAGAACAGCTGTCCAGCCCAGAGAAGAGCAAATTTAAGTCAGAGGCATGCAGAAGAAAGCTTTAAAAGCCAATGGGGCCTGGAGCTACCCTAGCATGTAGCCATATTGTTCGGCGGCTCTTTCTTCTTTTTTATCTCACACTAAACTATTTAATAGTAGGCAAAACAGGTAGTTCAGATATAGACTTGAGTACTTGAGACTTGAGAAAGTAACCCTGCATTACGAAACGCGTAGGGACTGTATTGTTATTTTAGATATTAAGACAGTTGTATTCGTCATATACATGTATATTTTATACAAATAAATTCTATCCTTTTTGATACCACTGAGAGTCCCCCCTTTATATGTCCGATAGAATATATCTTCCAATATTTGTTATTTGGGATCCTTAAGATTATATCCAGCAGATTGGTTGGTATATTATAAAAGACCCAAAAGAAGGAAGAAATATCGAAAGTGGATAATAACTGCGAAGGTGAGAGCTTGGCATTGGAGGAGACAACATTTGGGGTGATGGTGGAGGACCAGGACTGGAGGTCAGATCCAGTCGAAGCGAGCTTTCCGAGAGGCAGGTTGGCCTCTATAAAATGTGAGTACCCTCCTAAAGGGGGATTGTTTATATTCTTACCTTAAGGCAAAGGAATATAAGAATTACTACACTCAGAGTGGACTGCGCTGTTCGTTTTTGTCTTTTGTCTTATTTGGCAGCAGGAAAGTTTATATAATTCTAATTTCTCTGGGTTATGAGGCAAAGGTTGAACTTGACGGCCTTGTGTCTTTTTTTCAGTATAATTTATGTTACTATGCAAGTCTTACAAATCAATGTTTCCTCAAGGCTTGGACCTCTAGCAACAAGTCTAAGTCCTACAAATCAATGTTTTCTCAGGGCTTGTGCCAAACAAGTCTAAGTCCTATAAATCACCCTCTACAAAATACTCTATCCCTTCAAGTATCAGTCTGCCCCAGTCACAGCTTATGTCAGGGAGGTCCCTGTTTCTGTCAGGTTACGTACTAATTTCATTCTTTTTTTTTTTAATTTCATTTTTTTTATTATTATTTTAACTGTCCCCCCAATCTCAGTCAACAATCCCACAAAAAAATTCCCTGTTCATTTGATTCTTTTCCCACACTTCACCAACACATACACCATCGGACCCCTGTGCCTGTGGGAAATAAAATACAATTTTCTATGTGTTGTGTGTAAATTCAATGTTCTCTTTGATTTTAATGCAATAAGCTAGGTGAAAGAAATCGAGAAAACTGCACTTTTCGTGAGAAATTTTCCTCCAGGCAGGAAGAGCCATTATTTGCCAATTTTGGTTTGAGGTGAAAAATGTGCCCATCCCTAGTCAGGAATCAGGAGTCAGAGTCTTGAGCCAAATCTGATACCCGGAACCGAAGTCAGAAAGACAAGGATTGTAAGCTGGGTACATCAGTAAGAAAAAGCTGGAGTAACTGAGAGGAAACCTTATCACATTGTACAAGTATATGAGAGGTCAATACAAGGATCTCTGCGGTGAGCTATTTATTCCAAGGACTGATCAGGTGACCAGGAGACACCCCTTGAGATTAGCGGAAAGGAGGTTTAAACTTCAGCAGAGGAAGGGGATTTTTACGGTAAGGTCTGTCAAATTGAGAAGATTAGATACATTAGATACATTTCTTTCAAAAGGGAACATACAGAGTTATACTGTATCAGTAGGCTGATCAGGAAGGTCTGATAAAGACTAATTTAATTGGCAGCAGGAAAGCTATAAAATCTCAGTTACTGAGGTATGAGGCGAAGGTTGAACTTGATGGACTTGTGTCTTTTTTCAACCTAATTTACTATGTTACTATGTTACTATGTTACAAGTAGGCAAGTTAACTTGATAATTGGGCTCTACAAAATGAACGTGTCAGGCATGACATTTTCTCCCTCTGGCCAGTCTCCCACCTTTAGGCTTATGACTTAAATTTTTCCCTATCAAGGAGACTCTATTGGCTGATTTTTGGTTCCAGCTAACCTTACCAGGCCCAATTTCCTTCTTTGCCATAGAACAACTGAATCCTATGGAACCCCAGGCCTTGTTAATATACTCTCCTCTATTGGGAGCCAAATTTCTGCATTGACTTCCATGATTCAAGAACTGCAAGCTAATTAGGCTTACAACATAAACTTCAGGAATGGCAAACAAGCAATATTCAACCCTCTTCCTCCCCAGGGTCAATGCCTTACCTTTTCAGAATGGAGGTGCTGCCTGACAAGTTCAATGGGTATAGGAGAAAATACAAAAATGTCATTACCTTCTGTGAAATTGTATTTTCTATTAATCTATGCACTTTTGCTATTGGGTTCATTAAAGTCCACACCACAATTATGGGGAAAACCTCAAGCTTGGGTCCACCATTTGCTTCTGAATGACATTCCTCTCTTGAATTCCTGTTTCTACTTTCAGCAAGACATGGATTCTCTATATGAGGATATAAAAATATATATGCAAACAGGGAGCCTAGATGGAAACTAAAAAACTCCCCAACTACTGCGCCTCTTCCTACAGTATGCCCTCAAGGCAAAATGTACAATCTATAAGTAGAAGGACAATTATAAAGGGAAAACCAAAAAAGATACAATAGAGAGTAACAGAACTCCAAGACAAAAGAAACAAACACAAATACTTGGATTTCTTGATTTTTTTCCTTGAACTATACAATGTTCTTAGAGTCCAATGCTGCAAGCTCACCAGGAGATGGGTTCCCACTCCAAATAGAACAAACTAAAAGAAAAAGAAGAAGAAGAGCGGCGCAAAAAGTCTCTCTAAGCGTAGTATATTGGTCACAGAGGATTGGTCCTTCACCAAAACACCGTGGGATAAATGGTTGGAATATTACTCACATTTTTCAGAGGCACACAACCTGCCTCCTGGTCTGCTCCACTTGCACTGGCTTACACCCCAGTATAGTGATCTTCTCCACTCAGAGTTATGCGTAGACAGAATTCTTTAGAGGATTCTTCATTAGGAGTAGTAAATTTGTGAAATGTGCCGTTTGAGCAGAGGATATATAAAAAGTCCAATGCTGCAATAGGCTAAACCTTGTTTGATTTCTTCAAAAAATCAACTCCTATAATTCCATTAAGAAAGCTGCTACTTCTTAGCAAAGAAGCCAGTGTTTCAAAAAAACCATATACATCTATGTGAGTATATACCAATACCAATTTTATTACAAAAAGAAGATAAAAAGAAAAAATATACAGAATATCATTGATAACTTCCTTAAATAAATAAAAAAATATATATGTATATATGCGCATATAGTTTCCTAATAGTCAAAAAGATAAATAAAATGGTATATAAAATAAAAATCAAATAAAATCAATATGCACCACAGGACAAAAATACTTTAACAGCTAACGCGTTTCGTCACTAAACATGACTTTCTCAAAGCTGAATGAAAGAAGAAATAATACATTTCCAGATTAAGCTTTAAATACCTGTGTGTGTTAAGAATCCTCCAATTGGATCCTCTGCTAGATATTAACATAGTTTTAACGTAGTATATGAGGAACCTCTCACCTAATCAACTATAACAGCTCTTATCTAGGGGTGCTGTCCAACTGAGCATTGTATTGCTGAATTCCATCACCTTTGTATTGAAACAATTTGGAACGAGGCTGCCCTTAGTCCAGTTAATCTTGGCTTTTCTGAAGGCCTTAGGGATGAGTAAGCTCATGTGGACATTCCACCCACCATGGAGGATCTCATTCAGCTTACGAATCCCCAGTGGCCCTATCAGAAGGATAGAGTTGGTCCATGGTCCACAGGAGACAAATGCACCTATCCCTCTACTGTGGCAAAAGCGGGCATCTTCTGAAAACCTGTCCCAAAAACCCTTGCTCCTAGGGATTACCTATGCACCTTTTCATTCCATCCTCAGTTACTTTGTTTCCTCACTTGTTTCTCTCTGTTTTGCTACAACGGAAAAATCGACTGACAGATTGCTATTTGACTCAGGAGCCTGCCGTTGCTTTATGGCCGGCTCTAGGCTCCAATGTTCCCAATAAGCATTGCAAGTGAATGGACACTCTTTTCTGTTTAACCCCATTCCTAAGTATATGTTTATTTACCCTGTGCCAAGAAAACCTCATACAGAAAGGTAGAGAGGATGATATTTCTTTCTCTGCCTATTAGAAAGAAACAAACAGCTCTCAACTTCTCAGTCCTTCATAGGTCCTTTTTGGAGACCTTCTCTCAGAGGACTAGAAATGGTTGGGAAAATGAACATCCCACATATGAGGTTGCCTGCCCTATAAGTAAGTTACTGTGGGAAGGTGGTATCCAGCAGGAAGGTAAACAATATGTAAGATAATTAAAACTAACAGGGATGCAAGTAAAGAAGATACAATTCTGTACTGTTCAGTAATTGTAGGAAGCAAGTACCATTCAATGAGTGGGAGAGGAGCAAAATACAGAGGAGAATTGTGTCAATGTTTTTTCTCCCCTTAAACATGCATACTGAGCTCTGTCAATATAAGTTAATCTGCACTGATAGCTGCTCTATGGGGCTCTCATAGCCTCTGAGATCATTCCACCACAATAAATATTGATTTTAGGAAAAAAGTTAAAAACATTGCCAAACTAATCTTTTCAGCTTCTATGAGGAGGTAAGCAGCAACCTAGACAATAGCAAGGCAGTAGATGTAGTATATCTAGACTTTGCAAAGGCATTTGATACAGTGCCACATAGAAGGCTGGTGTATAAAATAAGGAAATTGGGGCTAGGAGATAACCTTTGCAGTTGGATACAAAACTGGCTGAAGGATAGGGAACAGTGTGTGGTTGTAAATGGAAAATTCTCCAGTACAGTTAAAGTGGAGAGTGGAGTACCTCAGGGTTCAGTATTGGGTCCGCTGCTTTTTAACATGTTTATAAATGATCTGGAAAGAGATATAGAAAGCAAAATATCAATATTTGCAGATGATACTAAATTATGCAAAGTCATTAATTCAGAACAGGATATTTTCTCTCTACAGAGGGACTTACATAAAATGTCAGATTGGGCAAACATGTGGAATATGAAGTTTAATGTGGGGAAGTGTAAAGTCATGCATTTGGGAGGAAACAATCCCAAGGCTACTTATAAACTTAATGGAAAAATTTTAGGTGACTCGTTGCTAGAAAAAGACCTGGGTATCCTTGTCAACTACAAACTTGGAAACAGTGACCAGTGTCAAACAGCAGTAGCAAAGGCAAACAAAGTCCTGTCTTGCATAAAAAGAGGTATTGAAGCAAGAGTGGATAACATTATTTTGCCATTATACAAATCATTGGTAAGACCTCATCTTGAGTATGCAGTGCAATTTTGGGCACTGGTTCTGAAAAAGGATATACTAGAACTAGAGAGGGTACAGCGGAGAGCAACAAAATTAATTAAGGGAATGGAGGACTTGACATATGAGGAACGACTAAACAAACTTGGTTTATTTACTCTAAAGAAAAGACGACTAAGAAGAGACCTTATCACAATGTACAAGTATATGAGAGGTCAATACAAGGATCTCTGCGGTGAGCTATTTATTCCAAGGCCTGATCAGGTGACCAGGGGACGCCCCTTGAGATTAGAGGAAAGGAGGTTTAAACTTCAGCACAGGAAGGGTTTTTTTACAGTAAGGTCTGTCAAATTGTGGAATTCATTGCCCAGGGAGGTAGTTATGGCAGATACAATGGATACATTTAAGAGAAGATTAGATGCATTTCTTTCAAAAGGGAACATACAGAGTTATACTGTTTATCAGTAGGCTGATCAGGAAGGTCTGATAAAGACTAATTTAATTGGTAGCAGGAAAGCTATAAAATTCTCAGTTACTGAGGTATGAGGCGAAGGTTGAACTTGATGGACTTTTTTCAACCTAATTTACTATGTTACTGTTTTACATTTTTTTAACAGTGCTCCAAAGCAAAACCTGGAGGTTGCTGAGAGGTGGAGAAATATTTCTGTACAACTTCTGATAAGGGCTGAGAGGGGCTGTATAACTTGTAAAGGCATGCATAATTAATTGTGCAAATTACAGCATGACACACTAAGTACCAGACTGGAGTCTCCAAAACACTAACGTGTACAAACCATTACTCTGGAGCTGAAAGGGTAGTATATGAATGTTACGCAAAATAAATCATTCTAAATTTATAATTGGTACTTTCACCCACATTCCTATCCAAAATTTGCCCATGTAGGGATGGGTGAAACTTTTCACCTCAAAAGCAAAACCGGTAAAAAAACTTTTCACATAAAGGGACGATTTTCCTCTTTTACCACCAAGATCATTGCATTGGACTCACAGGCCAGACTGTATGGCAAGTTTCCCTTCTTTTTCCACAGGTATATTGTAAAATGGGAGTCAGGTACCCACAGCATGTCATTTCGGTATTTGTTAGCAAGAGAGAAAGCAGCACAATTTTGCTAGGCAAATAAAGTCACATTGTAGTATAGTTTAGGGAGTATTGTAGGCAGAAATTGTGTTCTCTGTGTTTGAGGAGTCTGGGGGCACTTTGGGGGAGATTGACCCAAAATACCCCAAAAGCTTGATTGACTGAGACAGACATCTGTGATCCAAGTTCCTTTCTGATGTGGCTGTTAGCCATGTGCAAAAGGAATCTGGGGCTGTGAGATGGGAGCACAAGAGATATACACACACACACACACACAAACGTCAGAGATCACAAATGTTCTTTTTAACAGCTCTCTCCTCTCCTAAAACAGCACTACTCCTCTTTCTCTACTAACAAAACCCACACTGAAGTACTGGAAATTCTTGGCTTTCATAGTAGAAGCCTGCAGGTAATTAAAGGGATAGTAATACTTCGTTTTAACTTTATTTTATTTTGTAGGCATTAAAAAAACATGACGAATGATATAAGTCTCATCTCTCAAACCTTTATGGTTTAAGAGATATTCACAAGCAGAGTTCCCCTCCCCGCCCCTTTTGCCTAGTGTAAGCCATCTCTTCTCAGATGTGGAATGCAGTCCATAGACTGGACAGATAACAGCAGGGGGCAATCTTCTTTATATGAAAACATTGAAAGCCCTGTCCCCCTTGACAAGCTTTTCAGGTTTTTCCCTTATCTTAATTGAAGATTGTCCCTCTGTGCAATCTACCTGGGCACCTCCCTTCTGCTTTGGCTGAGGAGTGTTACATCAGTAAAAGGGACGGGAGGGGGACACTTTATCATTGAATTACTCCTGAACTACAACTCTGACAGAACTGAAATAACACTCTCCAAAGTCCAAATACTATGATGATTAATTAGAGCTGCTTTTATTATGAAACATTACTATCCCTTTAAGGTTTTTTTTCTATGAGGTAGAATATTCCTACCTCCAAAAATCAACTGTATAGTGCAGTGGGAAATTTTAAGTTGCAGTTAATTTCTGTCTGACATGGTAGGGCAGAAATTTGCCTTCAAGAGTTTCCTGAGAATTTTCTGTAGGAAAAGCACAAATCCTGTATTTTTTGTGTTTTCCCTCTGGGAAAAAAATAGACTTTTCACCCCTCCCTATGCCCATCTCCTGTCTAGTTGGTAACAGTTGGCCCTCCAGCAATTCTTAGACTATAAGACAACCACTCCCATCATCCCCCATCATGCATTTGGTTAGTTGAAAATAATTCCCTGTGTACAGTTATAATCAAAATTATTCAACCCCCATTGCAAATCAAGTTGATTGTCAAAATGTACAGACTTTCAGCTATATGCAATGAACAAATCAAACAAAAGAAGTAATTATAAGTTGCATTTTTAGTTGAATTTGGGGAAACCACTTGAAGCATTCGTTGTGTTGAGCTATTTCAATTGCTTTTGTTTGATTTGTTCATTGCAAACAGCTGAAAGTCTGTACATTTTGGCAATAAACCTGATTTGCAGTGGGGGTAGAATAATTTAGATTACAACTGTAGGTATTAGGTAAAAGGCTGTGGAGTAGATCTGTATATGTTAGGGTATGTGTATTGGTGAAACAGAACTAATGTTTCTTTTCAAAAGAAATATTTTGAATAGAGTAATTACAAGCAGTACATCATTTCTGTGGACCAGAGTAACTACACCATAGAGTCGTAATATGTACTTTCAGCCCAGGCTCAAATATACCCTACTGATCCTCTTTGCAGCTGTGCTTTAAATGAGCAGTAAACTTTTTTTTTTCTGTAGAGTAAAATAAGTGTACTCACACTGCTGAGAGATGCAAATTTCAAGAGTTATGACAGTTTAAACCCATATTTGTTTACATTAGCAGAGCCCATAGTGGTCAAATTCCAATTAGTTATTATGTTACAGTCTAATGGAGAGGAAAGTCCGTGACATACAGTTTTCCATAGAAAGTGATAGAAACCGTTGAGTCACTTCTAGGGTTGCCACCCAGCCGGTATTTTACCAGCAGGCCGGCTTCTGTCCAATGTTAAGTCTATGGAGGGAATGCCATGGCCGGTATTTTCTTGAAGAAAAGGTGGCAACCCTAGTCACTTCCTGTCAGTTACAACTTTCAGGAAGTAAAAACACAGTAAATTCACTTCCTGATTATTTGAACTGTTATAAATATTGAATTGTTGTGTGGATATTGAACAGCAATGTTTGTATTTTTGATTTTTTTATATAAATGCTCCTGAAGATTTTTTGTAAACGCGTTGAACATTAGGCCAGGGTTAAAAACATTTGAAACATACAATCTAAACACAAAAATGTAAAAGGACTCACTTTCTTTGAAACCAATGTGAACCTGCAGTGAGCGAGTGGATGCCCAAGAAGACTGAAAATCCATCAGCCTCCCCTATAGATCTTCCCTGACCACCCCCACAGGCCACATGGGTTTATATATCACCTTGATTACTTAAAGACATAGTCCAAGCAGCCAGACCAAAATGCCCAAAACTAGATAGCAAAAAAAAATTCTCAGCTCTAGATCACCATAAATATTTATGAAAGTGTAAACTAGAATAAATAAATAAAACATGGCAGCAAAGGATAGGCTGACCAGACCTCACCTTTAACAGGGGACACTTAGAAAAAAGGCATATTTCAGGACTGCACCGAAATCAAATCAGCCTTGTAGTATGCATTTTTCATATGTGTCCCCGGTTAAAGGTGAGGTCTGGTCACCCTAGCAAAAGGATAAAGGTCTTGTAAAGACCCTCCAAAACAGGCTAGAACCCAAGACAAAACAGAAAGAAATCCCTGCGCTCTTCTATGGGAATTATCAAAGTGAACCCTGTATAAAGTGTATTTCATACCACTGTTAGTAAATTTGATACCACTGTTTATAAATTTGAGGTTTTCGTTCTCATTGTTTGGACAAAGTATGGTTAAGCTCACTCACCACATCAAGGTACCCCGATGTTTCAAGCGAGTCCCTCTCTATTTATATTTTTATAATTTTTTTGTATTTTTGATTCTTTTAAATAAAATGCTACTGAAGATTTTTTGTAAGCACATTGAACGTTAGGCCTAGGTTAAAAACATTTGAAACACACAATTTAAACACAAAAATTTCTTTCTACTCACTTACCACTAACCTCATTTAATCACATCCTCTTGCACCTTTCAGTGCTGTGTGATACTTTGTTATTGGCTGTGGCCTGACCAAGGCCAGTCACTTTTATTGATACCATCTTGTGCTGACCCTTGCCTGTCTGACTCTTTGCTCCGTGTGTGACCCTTGGCTGTCTGACTGTCCATTCTGGTGCAGTCCTGTGGCTCTGGCTGACTACCCACTCCATGTTTGACCCCTGGCATATTCTGACTATCCATTCTGGTGCAGACCTGTGGCTCTGGCTGACTAACTGCTCCTTGTATGACCCTTGGCTATGTCTGACTATCCATTCTGGTGCAGACCTGTAGCTCTGGTTGACTACCCGCTCCGTGCTTGACCCCTTGGCATAGTCTGACTTTCCAGTCTGGTGCTGACCTGTGGCTCTGGCTGATTATTACTCCCTTTGCCTCTGGGTATTGCCATTACCTGTTTCTGTCCTAGTCCTGCTGGGTCATATCCCCAGCTATTAGCTATCTCTTGTGAGAACCCCTGGAACAGTCCTCTATTTCTGGTAGGAATCTCTTGCTCTAGTTTCAGGGTTATTCTCACCCTAGGTTTTGATCTACTTACTTCTGTTTACCTGTGCTTATTTAATAAAGTTGGAATTCATTATATGTACCTGTCTCTTGCATTATCATTAAGAATCCATGACAGTACAAAAGGGCCATGAGTACGGATGGTACAGGGAACCCACCTGCTCAGAGCATTTTGGCCAGGATGGAGAGGCAGGATCAATGTATTGATCAACTAGCTTTGACCATGCAAACTCTCCTAAACCTCACTGCTCATCTTGATCAGCCTGTTCGGCAACCGTTCACCTCCTCTGATTGTGCTCCGGCACCGGTTGTTCCTGCGGCTCCTGAAGCCAATGTTGCCAGAGGTTTATCCAGTTCTGCTCCGCTCCCTCAGCGCTATGAGGCTGACCCAAAGCTGTGTTGTGGGTTCTTCAACCAGTTGGGCATATTCACAACTTTGCTTAATTTGTGGCCTCCTTTCGGCGAGTTTTCGATGTTCCGGGCTGTGCGGCTTACCTTATCATCGGCCAGAAACTGTCCGTCTCCATGTACCTGCCGGCTGTCATGCTGGATCTCTGAATGCGGCTCACTTCCGCATTGCTCTCTTACGGGAGGGGGCTCACATCAGCTGGTAGTTCCAGTGACGTTGCACATTGCTCTTAAAGGTACAGGGGCTGGTTTTGTCCCTTGGCTGTCTGACTATCCATTCTGGTGCAGACCTGTGGGTCTGGCTGACTAACCGCTCCATGTTTGACCCCTGGCGTAGTCTGACTATCCATTCTGGTGCTGACCTGTGGTTCTGGCTGACTAACTGCTCCATGTATGACCCTTGGCTAAGTTTGACTATCCATTCTGGTGCAGACCTGTGGCTCTGGCTGACTACCCGCTCTGTGCTTGACCCCTTGGAATAGTTTGACTATCCAGTCTGGTGCTGACCTGTGGCTCTGGCTGACTATTACTCCTGTTGCCTCTGGGTAATGCCGTTACCTGTTTCTGTCCTAGTCCTGCTGGGTCATATCCCTGGCTATTAGCTATCTCTTGTGAGACCCCCTGGAGCAGTCTTATATATCTGGTGGGAACCTCTTGCTCTAGTTTCGGGGTTATTCTCACCCTAGGTTTTAGTCCACTTACTTCTGATTACCTGTGCTTATTTAATAAAGGTGGAGTTCATAATATGCACCTGTCTCTTGCATTTTCATTGAGAATCCATGTCAAGCTGATCTCCAATGAGTATGGCTGCTGTAAAACATGAAAAACCATTCTAACAGGCTGATGTGACCCTTTGCTTGCTAAGTGTCTTTGGAATCCAAATATTTGTCAGTCATAAATATGTACACATTTCTTTTCTTGAGCATGATTGAACCCTTTGAGTGCCAGAGGAGTATGCAATATACTGCTTTACAGTGCATTGCACACCACACAGGCAGTCAAAAGGTCAACAGGGGAAAATAAACTTATGGGAAAGTTAAATATTGATGATGAATAATTCTCCCTTCCAGAATTACTCACTGTCCTTTGGAAAATTAACTTATCCTTTGCCAAAACAAGGAAAGAGAGAAAAAGAGAGGAGTCACAATGTTGCAGGCTGCACAACACTAGTTACTCACTGCAAATGCTAGTGTGTAGCTGGTGTTTGCTGAATTAAGCAGCCACTCAAGCTATGTGTAAGCCAGCATAGTACACTGTGTCCTGCTATAAATTTGTCCCATGTCTGAGTCCTGTTTGTATGCTGCCAAGACTCACTAGACTTCAGGAACAGCTGAGAACACTCACCCCTTTGCACTCTCTGTGGACCCCCAGAGCCCCAATCAAACATAATGACCAAGTAAGCCAGCACAGTGCCTAGTCTTCCTATTGTAAATCTGGCCCTGACCAGAGAGTTCTAGAATGTACATTGAAGACAGCTTGAATGCACAATTAAATGCCATAGAGAAAGACATTTTGTTATAATAGTATGTTGGATACCAAACTGTGAGACATATGCACACATTAAAGTGGTATAATTCTGGATAACACCACCTTCCCCATAGGAAAAAAAAAATAACAATTCAATATTGATTTAAATTGGGCGTTTAACCTCTTGGTCTGGAGAAAGAATTGCCATGTAGTGCACTGGTGACCTTGGTACCTCTCTAGCATTTACTGGTTTAGAAGCCCCATTTAAATCAATGAGAATTTAAGGACTTTTTATTTGCTATAAGGCAGTTGCTTTGCTCCAGAATTGCTCCATTTTTTAGAAGACATATAGCCTTTCTCTCAGCTTTATCCTCCTATTCTATCAGCTTCATTATTTCACCCTCTCTCTCTCAGCTAGATCCACCTATCCTCATTCTCAGTTTTATACATACATCCTCTCTCTCTCAGCTTAATTCTGCTATCCGCTCTCTCTCTCTCTCTTATAGTCATTATAGCCTATTTTTCTGCTTCATCCTCTTTTTCAGCTTCTCACCCTCAGCTAACTCCAGCCACCCTCTCTCATCTTCAACCTCCAGTCCACTCTGTCACTCAGCTTCATCCACTCACATCTCTCTTTTATCCTCTCACTCAGCTTCATCCACTCATTCTCTCACACAGCTTTATCCACTCATCCTCTCTCACAACCTTATCCCCCAATACTTTCTCTTTCAGATTCCATCGCTTATTCTCTTTCAGCTTTCCCCACCTATCCTCTCTCTGCTTCTCCCCTCCGTCTTCCCACAGCTCCCCACCTTCTCACTTGTTTTATTTCATCTGCCTGTTCCAGCATCTGTCCTCTCTCTCTCAGCTTCATCTACCTGTCTTCATCCACCCATACTCTCGCAGCTACTTCCACCCATCTTCTTTCAAATCTTCTACCATTTTTTTTTTTTTTTGATTTTCAAAAAAGCTTTATTGGAGAAAAGACAAAGCATTACAAATACCAATTGACAAATAACAGGTAGCAGCACAGTTGCCAATACAAGGGTAAAGATAGGTGGAGACAAAAAAGAACACAGATGCCACACAAAAAGACCCAGTGCTTAGAGCATAGACATATACATACCATTACAATCAAGTAAATAATGAATAAGAGAACACAACATGAAATCATTTAAATGGTGTTAGCAAGCTGTATCAGTTGTGTAAATAGTAAGAGTATGGCAGCTGCAAAGGTGTGAAAAACAGAGAGGAGAGAGGAGACTGGCGAGAGAGAGAAAAGGGAAAGAGAGAAAAAAAAAACAAAACAAAACATAATAGTGCGACAGTCCGAGGATTGTCCAGAAATGTCTTAACGAAAGTCGTATACAGACAGTTCAATGACGTCCTGCCACCCCTCCAGACCTCCCCACTCTATACCACTCACACACATTCGCCATCACGGTATACACCTAAAAGGGACACGATAAAAAGAATGTATTCACTGCATCCGGATCTCCACATCTAGAAGCAATCTGTATCCTCATCATTGAGATGTGCATTCTCACAAAGCTCGCCCATTCCCCGATTGTGGGGGGGTTTGCATCCCTCCAATGACGAGGAATCAGAGACTTCGCCGTGAGGAGCATTACAAAGAGAAGGGATTTGTTGGTATAAGATAAACGAGGTATATGTAGCAGAAAGAGGGATTGCCATATGTCTTTAGTTAAAGAGATGTTTAAACTTTTTGCAATCAGATCTAGGCATTCGGACCAGAAAGGCTGAATTTTAGGACAATACCACCAGATATGCGAGGGGGTTCCCATAACCGACATACAGCGCCAACATAGGGCGCTAGCTGATGGATAAAAAGCATGGAGCCGAGAGGGAGTTAGGTACCATCGACTCAGGAATTTAAAATGTGATTCCAACATAGTAGATGAGATGGAAGCTGATGAAGTCGCTTTCCATATTTCCATCCAATTTTCAAGAGATTGTACACAATTGAGCTCCCTTTCCCAGGCCAGGGCATAACTTGGTTTGGAAGGGATCCGCTGAACTGAAAGAATGCGGTATATCCTACCTAATTTGCAATCTGGAGGCGCTGTCATCAACAGTAGTTTCTTGAAATCAGATGGGACAGACGTCCTAATGGATCTTAAAGTAGGATGGTCTAAGAAATGTTTAATACGCAGAAATCTCCAGATTTCTGCGCTAGATAAATTATAAGCCTCCCGTAATTCTTCAAAGGACCGGACCAAACCACAAGATATAAGATCCATAATGCGTATACCAGATTGAGGTTGCCATCCGGGGTATTCTGTACGGAGAAGAGAGAAAGAGGTATGCCTCGTATGTAAATGAAGGAAACTAGCGAAGGGGATTGCGCCAGTACCTCAGATTTATTGCATTTCGACCAGACGTCAAAAACGTGCGAGAGAATGGGGTGCGAGTATAGTGACCTATGTCTCTCCTTAGCAGGTAGAAACAACTCTATAAGAGGATCAAAGCGAGCCAACAACTGACGTTCGAGACGTACCCAAGCCTTGTCTCCTCCATTATGGTTCCAATCTAGGACAGAGGCAATTGCCGCAGATTGGTAATAAAGAAGCAGGTTAGGTAGGCCAAGCCCCCCTTGAGATTTATGTAAGTACAGGCAACGTATGGCTAACCTCGGAGGTCTTTGTCTCCAGAGAAAGCGACAAATAGAGCGGTTGAGTAAGGAGAAGAAAGTCGAAGGAAAATGGATCGGCAAAGTTTGCAGTAAATAAATGAAACGGGGCAGAACGTTCATTTTTATAACATTTATCCTACCGTACCAAGATAAATAAAGTTTAGTTCAGGTCAAGAAGTCGTTCCGAATAGTACGCAACAGAGGTGGAAAATTAAGACTGTATAGGGATTCTAAGGATGGAGATAAATTAATTCCGAGATATTTAATATGAGTGTCCGACCATTTAAAAGGGGTTAGTCATTTCAAGCAAAGTAGCATCTCCTCTGTTAGCCCCAAATTAAGTGCTTCCGACTTAGTGGAGTTAATCTTGAAATTAGAGAGAGCTGCAAAGGACGCCATTTCATCAAGAACTGATTGCAAGGAAGAGATAGGGTTAGTAATGGTCAGAAGTACATCGTCCACAAACATTGCTAACTTGTAATCAGAAGCGCCAATCCGGACCCCCTCAATATCACTATTAAGACGAATATGTTGTGCAAATGGCTCCATAAGTAATATAAAAAGTATAGGAGAGAGTGGACAGCCTTGCCTAGTACCG
The DNA here is from genome assembly GCA_037306005.1 of Rhinophrynus dorsalis. Lineage (NCBI taxonomy): Eukaryota > Metazoa > Chordata > Amphibia > Anura > Rhinophrynidae > Rhinophrynus > Rhinophrynus dorsalis. The sequence continues at coordinate 183,440,557 of CM074724.1, read as the reverse complement.
TTGGCTATGGTAAAACTGTCAGAGAAATGGCCATTAACCCTCACCCGGGCTGAAGGGTTCTTATAGAGTGCAAAAATTAAGCTCAACATCTGCGGGCCAAATCCTGAAGCCCTTAAGGATTTTTTGAGAAAAAGCCAACTCACCCGGTCAAAAGCCTTTTCGGCATCAGTAGATAAAAAGACCGCAGGAATTCGCTCAGTTCTCAAATAGTGCATAATATTCAGCAATTTACGGGTATTATCCCGTGCCTCCCTTCTGGGGATAAAGCCAGTCTGGTCTGTATGAACCAGAGAGGTTAACAAGGGTTTTATTCGGTCTGCTAAAATTTTCGCATAAAGTTTGATATCAATATTAAGCAATGAGATGGGTCTATAGCTTTCACATCTTGACAGATCCTTACCCGCCTTTGGTAAAACAGTAATGTGAGCTTCCGTCAGAGAAGGATGATGCCCTATCTCAGTGGGAAGAGCTTTGTATGCCTTAAAGAGTAAAGGAGTCAGTTTGTCACGAAACGTTTTATAGTAAACGTGGGTAAATCCGTCAGGTCCAGGGCTTTTACCAGCCAGTAAAGCATCAATGGCCCTCCTGATCTCGGTCTGGAGGTCGGAGTTTCAAGAGAGGCAAAGACAGAAGGGGATAACCTAGGAAGATTTGCGGCATCAAGATAAGCCGAAATAGACGATTCTAGGGTCGGCCCCGGACATGACTTCTGCTCTTGCAGATTATACAATGATTCATAAAATGTTCGGAAAGCCTCAGCAATAGAGGTTTTATCATGTACAAGTTTGTTCGCAGAGTTGCGGATAGACGGGATAAAATGAGCCGCAAATCTCTGACGTAACTGGCGAGCTAAGAGTGATCCAATTTTGTTTCCATGCTCGAAGAATGTGCATTTAGTTTTGAAAAAAAGACGTTCCATGCGGATATTAAGTAATGAGGATAGTTGGGACCGTAATTGAGTGAGCTTTAATAAGTCCGAAGCCCTGCCGGAAGCCTTATGATAGTATCCTAGTTGAGCAATATCAGACAGAAGTTGATGGATCCGCGCCATACGTTGTTTCTTACGAGTGGCTGCCAGTTTAATGAACTCCCCCCGAAGAACACATTTATGAGCAGCCCATAGAGACAAGGGAGAGGTAACCCCATCCACATTTTCAGCAATATAATGATCTAAGACTTTGGAAATACAAGCTATCGAATCCTCCTGCTGTAGCAAAGTACCATCTTGGCGCCAAGTAGGAACACTAAGATGACCCCTAGGCATCCGCAAGTCCAATCTAATAGGTGCATGGTCAGACCAGGTAATAACATCTATTGCCGCAGATTCTAAAAGATCAAGATGGTCATGTGATAAAAAGAAATAATCAATCCTAGAATAAAAGGCATGCGGATTGGAATAAAAAGTCAAATCCTTACGGTCTGGGTGACAGATCCGCCATGTGTCGATGAGTTTGTGACTCTGTAGTGTATTGTGTACGGACTTAATTAAAGATTTAGGATAAGAAGAGTGTCCAGATGAACAATCCAAGGAAGGCTGGAGTGGCAGGTTAAGGTCGCCCCCCACTACCAACACCCCCTCCTTAAAAGCGTCCAGTTTGTCAAGAGTGGCAGAGAGAAAAGAGTCCTGTGCCGAATTTGGTGAATATAAACAAGCGAAAGTGTAAAGTTGAGAGTCGATGAATCCCTTCACAAAGACAAACCGTCCCTGTGGGTCACTAATAGAGGAGGACAGGATAAAGGGGATCTTGTTGTGTACAAGAATAGCTACTCCAGCTTTCTTCTGGGAAGAGGAGCTCAGAAATGCCTGGGAAAAGAATCTATTCGTTAATGTCAATTCCCTGGATCTTTTAAAATGTGTCTCTTGAATAAAAATGATATCACCCTTCATGCGATGGAAATCATGAAGAGCCATGGAACGCTTCACAGGAGAGTTTAACCCCTTCACATTATATGACAAAAATGTAAGAGTGGATGTATGTGCCAGAGTAGGGTGGATGTTATGGGCCCTGGAGGTCATAGTAAATCATCCGGGTGGAATAGTAAGGAAACGAACCATCAGACACGGTGCATACCCGCAACATACACACACACACACACAAAAAAAAAAAAGAAAGGGAAGGGAAAGAGGACAGAACAGAGGAAGGGAAAAGGCTCACGCTCGGAATGGAAGGTAAAAAGCAACCCCCCAATCCAACCGATAGGAAGGGGATGAGCCCAAAGAGGGCGAGAACAAAGTAAGAAAACGAGATAAAAAATCTCATAAAATGTGAAAGTAATGTGTAGCAGATAAGACTACAGGACTGTATATAAAACATGGACACAACCATTAGAACGAACCTTTTAAAGAAAACAGGCACAGACTTATAATGGGTGGGAACTGAGTACGGAAAGGCTAACTCGGCTGTTAACATACAGGTGTGGGGTTGGGTGAGAACCATGAGCACTACAGGGGTGGAAGACAAAAGAGAGAACATCATGAAGAAAGGAGAGAACGAAGAGAGGCGCAGCGTCCCTATGGGGCTCAGCAGAGAGCAGTGTGATATACGGAGCTCCAAGAAGCAGGGAACTAAACTAACCAATCAGGTGCAGGGAAGGATTGCCCCGTAATTACAGAGGGAAATATTGCGTCAGGAGTAAATGGGAAACAGATAAAAATAGGAGCAAAGGTGTGCAGAAGACTTGTAGCAATATATGTCGTTCCAACATTACACTCAGGAAACAAAACACTGATACCTCAACCTAGGAAATGCATAAGGAAATCGGGGGGGGGGGGGGGAGCGTCTTCCCGAGAGCTGTATTAACCAAACAGAATCTTTTGACTCGATATATCTTCGGATATTATTACCTTCGAGCTAAGGAACCTCAACAGAGCAAAACTGTTTATTCTACCCCATTCTGTCCAGCCAAGAATACAGGGACTGATCCCAGGCCATACATAAGGAGAATGTATAAGGCAGTGGCTCCCGAAGGAAGCATGAGAGTTCAACTAATGACTCGGGAAGCCCCCTCCCACCTACCCCATTCACAAGGCATAATCATAAAAACACAGTCCAACATAACATGCAATCCCCTTAGACCCTTTATCTCTCCATTTTTACTTTTTACCTTTTTTTTTCCTTCTCTTCTTTCACAATTACTCCTTTCCTCCCTCTCTATCCACTCTCATCCCTTTTCCTCCCCCCTCCTTTTCCTGATCCCCTCCTCCCTCCTCCCACCGTTTCCCATTCTCCCAACTTCCTAACGTCCCTTAACCTATGCATAGCTGTTTCCCGTTCTTCCTCTCTCTCCCCCACATATCAGCCCACCCAGAATAACCGGATGGTATATGGAGTCAACAAGTTAGCCCGGTTCCTACATAGTCGCAGCCCGTCTGTCCCTCCGCAGTCCGCCCCCAACCCCTCGCCTCCCAAAGAGGAAGGGAGTAGACGGGACGGCAAAGGGAGAGACAGGGTGCAACTCCCAACCAACCAATGGATTCATCCCCCTAGTTAAACCTAAAAACCCCTGCTGTCGTAGAAAGAAATAAAATACAATAACTTGATCAGTAGATCCCTAAGGACCCATATGTCAAAACCTGAAAGTCCTCTGGTGTCCCAGTGCTAGAGTGGCTGAAGGGTGAAGTCCCTTTAGTGCCTCAAAGAGGAGAAGGTCTATATGTAAACATCCCTGGGGAATCATCCCGCCACCTCCGGTCCCGCCATTTGGGTAGGGGATAGCAGAATCGCCTTCGATGCTTTTCTTTTCTTTGAGGCGGGTTTCCAAGGGGAGGTGGACGATCCACAGTCCATATCAACAGGACCTTGATCCGACGCAGCGAAAAATCCCTCCGGTAGGTGTAGATTCAGCGCAGTAGCAAATGCACGAATATCGCCCTTATATCGCAGAATATGCGTAGTGCCATTAGCCGTAGCCAGAAGGGACATAGGAAAACCCTACCTGTATTTGATTTGTCGTGCTCTAAGTTCTGAAGTGATGGGTTTCATGTCACGTCTCCACTGGATAGTGGTGGTCGAGAGGTCTTGGTAGACGGATATGTTATGACCCTCGAATTGCACTGACTGAGAACCTCTCGATGCTTTGTACACTGCGTCCCGATCCGGATAAGACTGGAAGCGGAGAATGACATCCCTTGAGGATTCTGTTGAGGGGCCTCTGGGTTTAAGTGCACGGTGCGCATGATCAATCAGGAAAACACGGTCCTGTGGGGCCTTTGTCATAAAAAGGAAAAAACGCTGTAGAAAATCGGGTAAGTTAGCTTGATCAACCTCCTCAGATATGCCTCTCAAACGTAAATTGTTTCTCCTATTCCGATTTTCCAGGTCGTCCACTTTAAGTATAAGGTCAGCTTGCTGTTGCTGTAAAGAGTGAAGCGATTTGGAGGACTCAGATTTGAACGAGGAAAAGTGCGCCACACTCTCTTCTAAGGCTTCTACTCTCCCGCCAATGTGCAGTATTTCTCGTCTGACTTCAAGTATTTCTTCCCTGAGAAACAATTTTAGTTCTGAAAGTAAGTTGTTAATATCGCTCTTAGTGGACGGCGATGCGTCCATATCAGGGGCATTGGGCACCTGAGCAATAGAGGGTAGAGCAAGCTCCGTCACCGGTGCGGCGTCTACAGCAGGCTGAACGATCTCAAGATCCGCCATCTTGGCTCCGCTGGATCCGAGGTGAGTAGATTTTTTCTTCGAGAAAAAAGAGTTTAATTGTGCAGAATTCTTTAGGGATCGTCCTTTGACCATAATCCCCCCTCGATCCACCACCAAAGAGAAGACACAGCAGGTTGTGACAGTATGAGAAGCGATCTTTCTCAGACCTGTAGTCAGGAGCTAGGAAGCTATGCGGCCATTCGAGTCGGCTGCTCATCTTCTACCATTTTATCTCTTTTTTTATTTCCTGTGTTCATTCCATACTCCATATTTTCACCACTGTCCTAAATTCTTTTCCATTTTCCCATCAATCCTTTGTTTTTTCCATACCTCCAACACACACACACACACACAGACACACACACACACACACACACACAGCTAATGTTGGAAGGGAGGGTGATTTGATAGCCAATGTTGTGGCCTTCCATAGAGATACATTTTGAGTATGTGGCCTTTAGCCATATTTGAGTCTATATTATGACAAATGTGATCCACTGCTGTTGCCAGATGTACTTATTTCCATGGCACAGTTTGGGTAGGGGACTGGGGCAGACAGCTGACTGCTTCCCGGGATCCACCAAAGTATTCTTAAATTTTACAATATATTCCTATGTGTGACATCAGAGGGGTTCATCTGGAAATAGTGGGTCAGACTAGGTAACTGATTTGGGTAATTAATTTGGTAAATATTTTGCATAAATGTGCCCCTTTAGTGTCCAAATATTGACTTCAAAAATAGTACACTCACCCTATTTACCTTCCTCTTCTTGTCTTGCCTTCTTTCTTCTCCAGTTGAAATATAGCTACACTAATGATGACACAGAGTTTACAATACTATAACTAACTATCGACAGTCAAAACATTTTAATCCCTGTGGTATCACTAATGCAACTGTATTTCAATTGTATGCTCCGTAGTATCAATAGTAAAGCACGATGATGAAATGTAGGGCTGGTATTCCATTTTTTCCAGGGCTGATTTTTTATTTCCAGTCAGGCCCTGGATCCCACCTGAAGCACAATCACAGATCTAATTGGGAGATACATCAGCAACTTATCTCACATTCAACAACTAACAGCAATAGTGGTATTCCTAAAAGTGCATGGGGCTGAGGGGCATATAACAGTGTTGAAGATGTCTCAGAGAGAGAGGGGTAACATTTTCTACTGTTTCAATAACACCTATATCTGCTGCTGTTGTTGTTTAAATTTATAGCTGGATGAGGTGACAAGAGCCATAGAGTCCCCAAACTGGCTGCCATCACCATTACCTCTACAAACTTTTTTTCTGTGTGTATTTTGCATTCCTCAACAACAAAGGTTGTGCTGCAAGGTTGGACTTCGATGCATGTCTTTTTTCAATCTCATCTACTATTTACATTGACATTGCACACACCAAAATTATAATAAAATGCATATTAGAATATACATGGAGCAGGTTTTGTAAAATGTGATAATTGCCTTTAAAACACTAAACTAGATGTAGGGGTCTTGGAAGCGCCCTCTCTAGTTAGTAAATATTAACATAGTAGGAGTGTGGATTGGAGGGAAACCACTGGGGAAGGAGAGTTAAAGAGAGCCTAGGGGAGGTACTTTTTTACACAGTATGAACATTAAATTCATAAACTATTGTATTAAATAAAAAAATTACTAACACAACATATATGTCATTTTGATAGCTCTTTAATAATCACCTATGTTATTATAGGGATATAGGTTCATTATAAACACTACTGATCTTCTGTTTCTCAAAAGGAAGTTTGACAGATCACTTTTGTATGTATGTGAAGGGACACAGTAGCATGCACATTGTGTCTCAAGCCAAAAGCTCTGTTGTCCTAAATTCAGCCCGATTTTAGAAATGAACAAAAAACACACACACAAAAAAAAATAGACAGGATGGTGCTTAAAAAATAATTAAATATTATTGTGCATGCAATATGTTTGGAGCTTGCTTGTACTGAAGACTAAAAAAGTACGGTGCATGTCAGCATTCATGAGTGCAACCACATGAGTTGTAGGCTAAAGCCAAAGGAGCTGCAGTGGGAAAGTCATTCAATCTGGTCACTGTATTTTTAATGTAGTACAATAATAAATTATCTATATATATATAAAAGAGAAAGCCTCATTGCATAATGTATGTCTCTTCAGGAGGCACACACATAGAAGAGAATGCCTCAGTACATAATTTATGTCTTCTCAGGAAAAACACACACTCAGGGGTGGCAGTAAGGAGTAGATATAGAAATCTCCTCCCTATCACCAATGCTGGAGATACAGGGTCGTGATTTAGACAGGAGTGGGCAGGGTTTGCCCTCCCTCAACTTCCTGCTCAACCAGAAAAGAAATATAGCCGACACAAACACACACACATATACTATCACAGCGCCAGTGATCCTTTCAGCAGGGCGACATTGCTACTTCCGGGTTTCTCCTTGCACGGTTCTTATTGGCCATTGGGTTCTGACTCCGCCCAGGGCTAGCCCTTTTATACCTGGTCCTGTCATTCTTTCAGTGCCCTTTCGTGGTGTACCTGTACCTAATGTTTGAGTTGCTGCATGTTTCTATTCTGTGTATGACCCGACTCACCTGACTACGCTTCTGTTGCTCCAGAGTTATCGCTTTCCGTTTCTGACTAGGACTTTCTGACTACCTCTGCGTGTATCTAACTGGCTTTGGCTGAGAACCCGCTACCGTTGCTGACTAGGACTGGCTGACTATCTCCGTGTGTACCGAACTGGCTTTGGCTGAGAACCCACCTCCATTGCTGACTAGAACTGGCTGACTACCTCCATGTGTACCGAACTGGCATTCTGGCTTCTGACCCTTCTGTGTGTGTGCCTTGAGCTCCGTTACTCTCACTCTCATTACTCAGTGATTTCCTCTACAGTGCCTGCTTGGCCTGTTACTCCCTAAGTTACCTGGGAGACTGAGTTGCGAGTAGCTAGAGACTGAGTTGCGAGTAGCTACTGTTGCTGCTACTCCTTAGCGTGCTAGGGATCCGGTCACTTGCCAGTATCCGGTCCGGGTGTTGCCTACTATCTCCCTAGCGCTCTAGGGATCTGGTCTCTTGCCAGCATCCTATCAGTGTGTTGCCTCCAATAGCCCTAGCATTCTAGGGATCCGGTCACTTGCCAGTGTCCTATCTGTGTGTTGCCTACCATTCTCCCTAGCGTTCTAGGGATCCGGTCACTTGCCAGAATCCTATCTGTGTGTTGCCTACCATTCTCCCCAGCGTTCTAGGGATTTTCCCTGCAGTTACCTGCCGCTAGTCTCTGTGTGCCTTTCTGCAGCTTTGGTACTGTTGTGGTCTACTCTGTTCCTGTATCCAGTCTATGGATCAAGACTACTTAGTTACTGCTGTATTGTCTTGCATTTGCATATTAATTCTGTTCATCCTGACCTGTGACAGATTTGGGAAGTACCACAGTACTGTCCTTATCTGGGCCTTAGTAGGTTGATCTTTCCTTGCTGATTATTTATTTTCAATAAAGTTGATCTTAACCTTACCTAATTTGCCTGAGTGTTCTTACAAAACAGTGACATATTCTGTGACACACATAAGCACACACACACACACACACACACACACACTGTCACTCACTCTGACTCCCAGTGGCCTCAACTGGACCTGTATTATAGCCACTGAAGGGAAGCTGCAGTACCAGGGTAGCATAACGGCACTCAAAGGGTGTCAATATTTGCCATGCAAGACAGAGGAAGCCATCAGATAACCAACTCACTTAGCCAACTGACTACCACAGGTTTGTGTATCAACTTTTACCCCTCAGGACACGCCAGAAGTATAGGGGGAAGTGTCCTCAATACGCTCACACTGTAAAATTGCATTTCCCTTCCACTTCTCCTTCCTTAGCCTATTCCTAACACTTTGTCACTTTTCTGCTAAACCCCGCCCCCAGTCATGAATAAGCCTCCCCCCTTTTCACCCAAATTGCCTCATTGACCTCTGCAAACCAGCACCACATGAGTCCCCTTCAGGGACTCCACAAGACAAAGTTCCCAGGTATGAATATGCTTCCCACTACTATTTAACTGTATAGTGTATACTGCATGCCAATCTATATCTTAACCCTTTGAGTGGTGCACAACACATTGCAAAGAAATGCCTTGCAAACCCCTCTGGCACTCAAAGGGTGAACATGCTGGTATAATGTTCCATTTATTTTCTGCTTTTCATTTGTACAGCCCAAACGCAAACACAGGCATAATACTATAATTCTGGCCTAAAGTAATGGAGAAATAAAAAATAACATTGACGCAATGTCACACCTCCTAAGCATCACTGTTTTGGAGGGACAGTCCCTTTTTGAAATCCAAATCCCTCTGTCCCTCTTTTCTACCCTTTTGTCCCTCTTTTCTGGAGATCACAATAAGTAGTGTGTATCACATTGCATAAATGTGTACTTAATCTTCAATATATGTGTTTCTGTGTAAATAAAATACTTTAGTCTTTCTGCAAATAACATATTCAGTTACACAAAGAGATGTCAATAGGTTTAAACTCTTATACACTCTTAACTTTCAGCGAAGTAATGTACAAGGGAGGGAGGGATGTCGGACGTCTATGCTACTCAAACGGTTAACCCTTGGAGTTCCAAAGAAATGCGTTGACAAACCCTCTGCCACTCAAAGGGTTAAAGGGATAGAAAATCTTCTATTAAACTTTCGCTCTGAGACTAAAATGTAGCACTATATTTAATTACTTACAGTATTGTACTTAAAATGATATTCAAGCCAAAAGGATCCCCCCCTCAACCTCTCAGTCTATTCCGGATGGAGAGTGGAAAGGGACATCTTCATTAAGCAAAAGGAAAATCCTGCCCTCCTTCATAAAGGGATTCATTATATTTTCTAAATGGTGATTGTTCCTCACTGCATCCATCCGCTCCCACGACCAGATTCCACATCTAATGGGAGACAGCCAGAAGGGGTGTGGGAGGGTGATCATTTTGGCTTGAACAGAGTTTTATCTACAACACTCTGATTAAATATAGCTGTACATGTCACAAAAAATATAAAGAAGACTCAGAGATAAACTTTAATAGAAGTATTACTATCCCTTTAAAACATTATATACTCTTGACTTTTTCTGGTGTTGGTCTTTTGGAGCCAATGGTCTCTCTCTCTCTCTTTCACATACACAAAACACACAGAGGCATAATACTGCAATTCTGCCCCAAAGTAAAGGAAATAACAAATATCATTGATTTCACGGTTTCACACCACAGTGGGGATGGAAACACATTGTGAAGAGATGTCCTCTGGTCCTTAGAGGGCTTCTAACTCTGAATACTGCAGATATTCACTTCAATACAACATTGTTATCTACACAGCACTGTAAAGCTCCTTCACTAAACCCAGAGTGGCCACAGCCCACACTTCTACATTCAGAACCTACAGATCCAGGGGACCAGCAAGAGCCGGAACCTCCACACAAGGGAGGCAGCTATCACTGTGTTAGTGTCCCCTGTGTGTGTGTGTGTTATGTCTGTTGCGTGTTTGTGTGTGCGTATGTCTGTTGCACGTCTGTGTGCATGTCTGTTGCATGTGTGCGTGCATGTCTGTTGCGTGCATGTGTGCATCCCCAGTGTGTGTGTGTGTGTGCATGCCTTTCGCATATTTCTGACGCTCAATGTGTATATGTGTCTGCCTGTGTGTTGCATGTGTCTGTGTTTATCAGTGTGTCTACATTTCAGACACGTACACCCAACGGTCATAACATGATGGGCAACGCCATCCCACATTACTAGTAATTAATACAATTAAAAACATTTGCTTTAAGTAATTACCTGATTTTAGTTTAAATCAGTTCTGGATTGCACTGCAGTGTATAACCATACAGAAAACTTTATGGCCTTGATTCAATAACCCCTGATGGCTAAAAAACAGCCAACAGCATTTTTTCATGAAACAATGCCAGAAAAAACCACCCTGCAGACCACTAAAGTCAGAGGTGTTTCAGTCCATTTAAAATAAAAAAAACGCCACAAGGTGCATTGCAATTAGCTATTAAGATCCAATAAGGGACTCACTTTATTGCTTAAATTTAAGACACAGTTTTTTTCCTTACTAAAGTTGCTTATTGAATCTTTAAACAGCAAATGCAGCAATTGAAATGAAAAAAAGTGAAAAAAAACCTAAGACCCCAGTGGTTGTATTGATATGGGGCCTTTTTCTTTTGATGTTCCAATTATTGCCAAAATATTACTGGTGTTTTGGGAACTTAACACACAAAACAGATGTTTGGCCAGAAGACCATTTCTGTGGCCTAACGTCCATTTTGTTTTTAGTTGGTAGGGCAACCCGAATACTGACTTAGATATTTTTTTTTGTCGGTCTGTATCCATTTTTACCCTACCGCATGTCTTGGGTCAGGTTATTGAATCAAGCCCTATATGTGCTATATAAAATGTAACATAGCAACAAAGCAGTTGTTTTGACAAAGTCTAGTCATTTATTCAAAAAAATCTGAAATGTTTTACTTACTGTCCTGGGGAAAAAGTATTATAGAGGAGATTTTTCTGTGTTTTCAGGTTGCTCTGGGAGTACTTCAGATAGGATTCATTGTCCGATATCTGGGGGATCCATTAATTGGTGGTTTCACCACAGCTGCCGCTTTTCAAGTGACTGTTTCCCAAATAAAAACAATTCTCAATGTTCCTGCAAAAAACTTCAATGGAGTACTCTCTATTATATATGTAAGTATAATATAAATAGCTAGGCATTATAAAAGTGATTTAATGCACATATAAATTCAACTTTGTAATCCAAATTGCTTTACTGTATGGAGTCCATATGGAATGTTCAACAGTTCTACATCAGAAGGATATCTCTATAAATAATCAGTTTTCTAAAGAATGTGAATATTTCCACCACCAGCCTAAAGATGATAATGATCACTGTTATTCTATTGTTGTTGCCACAGCTGAAGGGGGCTATATAGCAGTGGGACCAAGTGCTGCATCAGACAGTGACAGGTTATAAGTGGGGTGCCGCAGGGTTCATTCCTGGGACCAATGCTTTTTAATGTGTTTGTTAATGATCTAGTGGGAATTGAAAGTAGCATCTCAATCTTTGCTGATGACACTAAGCTATCTAAGGAAATACATACAGAGCTGGATGTTTTTCCCCTACAGAAGGATTTAGATAAACTAAGTGAATGGGCAGAAAAGTTGCAGATGTCATTTAATGTAGATAAATGTAAGGTTATGCATTTGGGCTGTAGAAAAAAACTTGCTACATATACTCTAAATGGGAAACTGATAGAAAATAGACTTCACAGCAGTGTGCAGAGCCACTCAGCTGCTGCAGAGCAAATAGAGTACTAGCCAGCATAAAAAGAGCTGTAGAAGCAAGGGATGCTAATATTATCTTACCTCTGTATAAATCCTTGGTTAGGCCTCATCTAGAAAATGGAGTACAATTTTGGGTGTCCGTTCTAAAAAAAGACATTACTGAACTGGAAAAGGTGCAGAGACATGCAACAAAACTGATAAAGGGATTGGAGGATCTGAGTTACAAAGAGAGACTAGCCAAAGTTGGTTTGTTTACATTAGAGAAGAGATGTCTGAGGGGTGATATGATTACCATTTACAAATACATTCAAGGTCAATACAAAGAACTATCCAATGAATTATTTATGCAAAAAGCTGAGCTAAGAACAAGAAGTCATCCATTAAGACTAGAGGAAAGGCGCTTTCGACTAAAACAAAGGCAGTAAGGGCGATAAGGCTAAGGAATTCTTTGCCTCGGGATGTTGTGCTTGCAGATAATGCAACTGCATTCAAAAAAGCAATGGATGCCTATTTAGCACAGAACAATATTGACAATTATGACAAATGGCTTCAAAGCAAATAGGATATTGATCCGGGGAACTATCTGACTACCAATTGGAGTAAGGAAGGAATAATCCCCCCCCCATACACACACACACTTGGGACTAGATTGGAAATGGCTCCAAAGGACTTTTTTTTTTGCATTCCTCTGGATCAACAGGGGTGTTTTTGGCATGGGCTGAACTTGATGGACGCATGTCTTTTTTCAGCCTTATGTACTATGTTACTATGTTACAGTGATAGTAAAACCTCACTGGCACTGCAAAATAATGTTCAAGCTTCTGTAAATCCTCCTAGGGAAAAATAATTACAGTATAATGTTTGAGAAAAAATACAAGAATATGAATGTGGTGGGGAAGGAGAATCTGGGTATAGTGACAGCGATGAAATGTATGATGCTGTTGCTTCCACTGTTGACCTAATTATTTATGATAAGGCTGATGGTGATTTAAAATATATTCCTCCACTGCCCACCCCTTGTGGTTCAGATACAGATCCAGTAGAGATTGAAAGTGATGATTGATAGTTGAAAGGAAAAGGCGGAGTCTTCCACCATTGGAAAGGAGCAGTAAGCCTGTTTTTATACTGTTTGAGAGATCATATGGAAAGTCTAAGCTGTGAGCTGAAACAAGCTAAGTTGTGTGAATCTGTGGTGAATCAACTGAATTTCTATTTTCTGTATTACCTGGTGTTGTAAGAGAGAAAGAAAGACTTTTCTCCTCCCCTTTCAGAAGTTATTGCAGTCTGTATCTCTGGTGGCAGTGTTTATTTTTGATTGCTGGGGTGTAATTGGTGACTTTCTGCAATGCAGAGCAGATAAAAAAGAATCTCATATCAATGTGTAAGTGCAGCAGTGTGGCAAAATTTTATTGGTAACAGGGTCCCTGGAGTGAGCGGTGACCAAGACAGACTAACTCTAGACAAAATTTTGGCATAATGGAAGAAGGTGTAGCAGCTCAACCAACTGCTGCATCTGACAGTGAGGTACCTGTCCTGAAAGTAGTAGTAAAAGTAAAATGATTGTTTGAGACCTCTAAAAGCCTACAGGAATATACAAGTAGTGGGCAAGAAGCAGTGGGTGATGTTGAGGATGAACTTATGATAACTGATGATGATGTACATCAAGAATATATCACTCCAGTATCCTCTTCTTCTTCAGATACAGAAGACGTTGAGAGTGAGTAATGATGACATGGTCAGAAAGTTAACTGAAAGGCAAATTCTCAGTCTTACACAACTGAAAAGGAGCACTGTACCTGTATATAAACTGTTGGCAAAAACAATCGTAAAGTCTGACCCTGGACAAACAAAGGTGACAAAAAAAGACAGTTATCCTGTCAGTTATCATCAGCATCATTGCTTCTTTCAAGTCCCACTCAACCACAAAATCTAGCATTGAATAACCAGCAGCAACAACACAGGTCATCAACAACCTTAGCTATTATGAGTGCCTCTGCTGCTGTTGGAAGTGCTGCACTTCTGTCACCTAGTAGTAGTAGTAGTACAATTGCATCAACATCTAGCCCCAGTAGTAGCAGCCTATCGGGAACCCCTCAATCAAAGAAGTCCACAGTATGGAGATACTTCACGTGCAAGCTAAGCATGTTGCTGTCTACTACAAGAAAAGGGTTTCCTTAATAGGAATGTTACACACAGATCTCTTGTTTCCACATGGACACTAATTGTGGACCCTCTATCGCTAATGTTGTACAGTAAAAGTATCTGGTCCTTCAGTAACATGCTCCATGGGAAGCCCAAGTGACATCTGGAAAATACCTGGGGAACACCTTTAAGCCTGCAGTATGTGCCCTGACTTGTCATCTTTGTTTACTATTTTATCCTGATATTATCTCCTTCAAATACACCACACTACAGTTCATCTGTATTTTTGAACAAGCAGAAACACAGGTCAAGATTATCCCCAATCCCCAGCTAGGAGTGTTTCTGCTACTGTTTAATGTGTAGTGCTTAGTGATATCATCATTACAACATATAGCTGTTGTAACAGTCTCTCAGGATGCCTCTGTCTATGAGATCTCAGGTCTGAAGATATTTCACTCACAACCCAAATACTATATGTTCTCTGTGTAAAAAAACATGCTAGCAGGGGGAAAGCATAATCTCATCTAGGTGCCTGCTCATTGAAATCTCACCTGAACTACTACCATATGTATGATGGAGAAGAACACCAGGGGCACATCAACTGGGCCTGAGTTAGCAGCAGTAGAGGTGTTTCTGAAAGTGGAAAGGACCAAGGGACATATGTTGGTAGTATTAGAAAATTATCAGGATGTGACACAACAGTATCTTCTGTAACAATAACATCAGAATCTCATAGATTTGGTTTTATGCAAGTACAAAGTATGGAGGAGGGTGACTGATATAGTTGCAGGAATTGACAAGAGTTATGGAGTACCTGCTGTTCCCCCACCACCACCAGCATTTCATCACCTCTACTCATCATGTCATCATGTGCATGCAACCCATAATTACTGAGTTACTAGAAAGGCAAACATTGAACAAAAAATGTCAAAGTGCAGATTTTGGAATGGGAAACTAGCCAACATGTTAGCAGTCTTGCTGTTCTATATATATAGAGAGAGAAGAGAGCTTTAAAGAAATTATGTCATGTGTTGCACACCACTGGTATATTCTAATCCACAATTATTTTTCTAGGATGTCTATGCCAGGGTTGTACAAGCTAGGTTAATCTGATGGGCAAAGGCTGGAAACATCTTACAGCAAGAAAGTTCACCTGACCACAGATATGTGGACAAGTGGGTTGATTACAGAATACTTGACTGTGAATGCTCACTGAGTATCCATCCCATCAGCGGGCAGATGCATTTAGTAGCAGAGTTGCCTGTGCCAGGAGTAACAAGTTTCAGCTGTAGAGTAGCCCATACCATCAGCACGCCTCTTCATGTATCTACAGCTTTGAGAGACAGTCCCACAAAGTTATAGATGTCTAAAAGACACTGCAACAAGTTTAAGGCAATTGACTGTATTTGTGGGAGGAGCTGGAGGTCTACTTAAACCCCAGCTACCTCCCATGGGCGTCCTCGGTGTAATGTGGGTCATTCGGGAGCTGCAGAGCTTCTGTACATACACAAGTACCATCATTCAAAAAGAAGGACTGAGAAACAAGTTGCAGCTGTAAAACATATGTGATATTTATTCAGGCTACATTATGCATAGCATTAGTTAAGTTATATTAACTTGGACATACCAGGACCTAGTATTAGGATGTTTATTGTCACAGTTACCTTACTTTTTTTCAACTTCCAATTCAGTCTCTCTCAGTCCCCGCATTGCGCATCTTCAAACGTGACGTACCAATAGAGAGACTCACAAACAATACAGCTGGCCTGTAAGGCACACACGAGGCAATTTGTTTGCCTTTACTTAATTGATTAGCAAGTTAATCATGCATGTACTATTACCATTACAGGCTGCAATCAAGGGTCATCATAATCCCAAGTCAATAACCTGCTAGTATTAATAGGAACGATGTTTAGGCTATCATATGTATCTTATTTTTCGAAATGTCACTGCTTTCGGCTGCATGTATTTTACATGTATGACACAACACTCCATGCATACACAAAACATATTAATAAAGACAATGATCCACTTATAATTATGATCATCACACACATCAAACTATGCAGTATATTCCCACTTTGTTGCCACATATGCCATTAACCTCTGCTCACTACAGTATCATAATTTTACTAATTCACGTTGCAAGTCAAGTGCATAAATCAGCACTATGTTTAGTAGTGTCCTAATTATACATATTTTTTCTTGGGTATTTTCCCCTCTGGGGACATGTTGGGCCCTTATGTGATTAACCCCTTAAGGACCGACTTTGCACGCATGCGGCGGTCCCTTAAGGACCATGGAGCATTTTTTTTTTCTCCATTCGATTCCGGACTCCCTGAACGGTGTGCAGCCCCGCTGGGAGCCTGGAATTCCATGACAGTCCAGGACTGTCATGGGTCCTAAACAACCCATGATGGTCCAGGACCATCATGGGTCCTTAAGGGTATACCAACCCATTACGGTCCAGGATCGTCATGGGTCCTTAAGGGGTTAATCTGGTTTTGTTTAGCCGATTTTGGCTACCTTGGCTATCTCACATCCTCATTGGGCTATTTGCCTTTTTTCCCCGATCTCACTACATTTCCCTATACTTACTGGTCTGCTGTTCGGGGGAGGAGGGGGTTTGCCCTTATATTCAGATAGGCTGTCCTTGTATACCCTCTATATATGGCTAGTGGTGCTGATTGTGGGGGACGGCTCCATCCGAGCATGGTTAAGCACTATGACAGTCAGAACTTACATTAGGTTATGATGTCCTAAGATTTACTTCTCCAGAAAATGGAAGAATCATCAGCTCAAGCTTTGTCAGACTCAGAGGCATCCAGATTAATCCCAGCAACGAATAGACAACGTTCAACTGATGGAGTGGGGTCCAATTTAAAAGCCTAGACCATTGCCAAACTAATGGCAGAGTTAACCAGAAGGGGTATCCCATACCAGCCTCTGCTAGAAAAGCGGGACTATACCGCTCACTATTCCCAATGAATACATCTCCAATTCCACCTGCTCCCTCTATCCCCTCTTCTCCACTCCTTCCCCCCCTCCCAGCCATGGTCCCTCTCCAGCCAGATCGGCTAAATCACATTACTCACCTGCTGACAGATCTAGCTTCATCTATGACAAACGTCCATCACTGGGTTTCATACAGGTATCATAATATCACTTTTCTCCTTAGTAGAGTGTCCACACCTGCAGTCAGCTATCACAGACCCAAGTTCAGTAGATCAGCTGTTAGCTAGAGAGATTGAGAAGGGATTCATCATTTCAATCCCCAACTTTACCCATATGGAGTGTTAACCCCTTGGGTCTGGTGTCCAAAAAATCTGATCCAAACAAAAAACGTTTGATCATCAATTTTTCAACCAAGCATAAATTCACTCATTCCATCCACAGAGGTATCGTTGGAGTACTTTAGAATCAAAGATGTTATTTTCCACATACAACAACATGGACATTTTAAATTACTTCCCATCCATGTATCCCTATGGAACACGCATGGCATTTGTTGGTGTAACCAATACCTTTTTGCTACTCACTTGGCATTTGGTTCGATGAGTAGTCTGAAGATCTTCGATTTTTTTTTGGAAACCATTAGCTGGCTACTACTGAATCATGCCCATTTCCCAACATGTTATCCAATACTTGGATGATTCTCAATTCATCGAACCACACCACCAAGAACCAAATAGTCTCGGTAAAGCGTTAGGTATGTTCACACAACTCAACATACCAACAGCACATCAAAAAACCTTAGGCCCTGCCACCTCAGTGGAATTCCTTGGGATCATCTTAGATTCTGAAAACATGGAGTATAGGCTACCACAAGACACAATTAGATAGAATCAGAACCTTTATCCACAACTTCACCCACAAACAATATTGCTCACTCCACGAATTTCGGTCACTACTGGGCCACCTCACTTTTGCCACCAGAATTTTACAGGGTAGATCATTCATATCATACCGCCTCCTCTTACTATCAGATACATCCAACACTGGGAAAATCCATATAGATGATGCAGCTAGGTCTGATTTAGTAATGTGGGATCTATTTTTAGAACATTGGAATGGTCGTTACATGTTTTCATCCTTTCTTTCAGCCATGTCCCCACAAGTGTTCACAGATGCCGCGGCTGGCTGGGGTTTTGTGGCAATCTACAATTCACAGTGGTTTGCAGAATCCTGGCCAGTCAAGGTAGCATCCCTGCCACAGTTTTTCTCATTATCTTCCCTGATCGAGTTTTACCCAGTTGTCACAGATGCAGTTTTGTGGGACAGACGGTTACATTTTACACAGATAATCAGGCTTTGTCATCATGCATCCAAAAAGGCAGATCATCCAATATGCAGTTTTTATGGAAACTGACATACACCGCCCTTCAATTAAATTTTCAAATTATCTGTCGATATTTGCCAAGATTCCAAAATATAGCAGCAGACTTACTCACTCGTTTCCAAATTCAGAAAATCCGTGCTCACCACCCAGGTTAGAAGAACTTATCATGATTTAAATCAGCACATAACAGTTTCAAATTCCATCATTCACAGTGCTCTCGCCAACAATACCAAAAGGAATTATCATAGAGCCTGGATAGCATATCAGCATTTCATATCCGCTTTCAAACCTCAGGAACCTTATAGTATTACTACTATTCTAGCCTTCGCAGCCTAATGCATATCAGATCTCTCATACTCCAGTATAAAATGATACCTAGCCGGGATCCATCATCATTAGGCATCCTTTTTCCTAATCACAACTCTCTCTTCTCATCATACAAGGGTAAGCTATTTCTTAAGTGTCTTTATAAATAACAATCTCACGTTCCACTCACACGTCTTCCCATAGATGGTCTTCTATTTAAAAGATTAGTCGACCTACTTTTCATTCAACCTTTCGACTTTACCACAAGCCTCATAATTTTAGCAGCAATACACCTAGATTTTTACAGCTTTCTTAGACCTAGCGAATTCACCATATCACAATCCCACTCACCCTTTCTCACATTGAGTCATGTTACTTTTGGCACCGCATCCTTCACTCTTTTTCTTCCACAATCCAAGACAGATCAATTGGCACAGGGCACTCACATCTCTTATGCTACACAAGGCAGATGGTGTCCAGTCCAAGCCTTATGTAATCTCACTTCACTGTTAAGCACAAAACCAAGCACTTCTCCACTACTTCCTCTCTCAGGCAAACCTTTAAGCACATCAATTTTCACTCATCATATCAGCATCCTGTTATCCCGGCTGGGCCTAAATGCTAGCCAATACTAGGGTCATTCTTTTAGGAATGGAGCAGCCACGTTACGTCCATAACCCAGCAGAAGAAATGAGAATTGCTCAATGTTCTCTCTCTAACTGATGACATATACCATGTACTCTTTTTCATTCAATGATACATTAAAACAATTACTTCTTGATATTCTTTTGCCTCATTTCAGGTTGACGTTATGCTCATGGTTTTCTGACTGTTCAGAGTTGGGCATATTCAAACACACTTATCTACATATCATCAGCACTACGCTGGAAGCTCTGACCATAAGTTTAAGGCAATTGCCTGTATTTGTGGGAGGAGTTGGAGGTCTGCTTAAGCCCCAGCTTTCTCCCATGGGCCTCCTCGGTGTATCGTGGTTCATCCCCCCCCAGGCCCCCCCCTTTTTTAAATATTTTTTACTTTGTCAGATATGGTGCATGTACCTTACTTCAACCTTTAGAATCCAAAGACATCAGAAAAATTATTAATATCGAGCACAAAATCTGCACATTTTAGCCTATCCTACAGCACTCACAATTTGTTATATTCCATACAACAGTGTAACTGCCTGCACCATCACCAGCTGAAAATGGAGGTCCCTACTAGGTAGAATCCCACAGTACACACTACATTGTTAGTATGAGCAGATCAAGGCCATCAGAGAATATACAATTCTTAAGTGGAAGGCTTTGGAGGAGGCTTCTTTGTCATCTGGTCAACAACAACTTATGTCAGACCCCTGTGAGCACCTGAAGCTTTTTGAGGAGACCTACTTGTTGGTTGGTTATATTGGTGAAGGGATAAGTGAAATACTGCCATGTATTTATTTATTGTAGCAATGCCAACAACTCTATTCAAAATGATAGCACATATAAGAACCAGCTGGTAATAGATATGTTAGTGCGCTTTGAGAAGGATCTTGGAATAGTGTCTATAAAAAGCAATAAGGAATATGTTCTTTATACATTGCTAGATCACCGGTTTAAGCTTAACATGTTTCAATTTATTATTCCAAACCTTTATTGTGGAGGGATAAAGAAATGAAACTGTGGGCACAAAAAGAAATAGAAACAAGGGGAGAATTAGAAAACATGGTGTAAGAAATTCTATATAGCCCCTCTTAACAAGGGTACAATTGTTCTTGGGGGTAGGTTGTAAATAAGAAAACACACAAATAAGGGATAATAATAAAATTATTGTATTATGTACAGAATTAAAATACTGTTACAATTTGGATGGTATATACATGAATAAAATAATATTAGGAGTCACAGAAATGAGAAAAAAATGGAATGATAGTGATACCAGTAAATTATATTATGACAGTCGCCTTACACCCTCCAGCACAAATCTTGGTTTCTGGTCTTCTCTGCTGGGCTCACAACAGGATTCTCAAAGACAGGTCTTCCTCCCAGGATGATCTTCTCTCATGCTGTTTTCTGCTCCCCCATGTTCTGGTTTACTGCTCTTCTCATGCTCTGATTCTACCCCAAAAATACTCCTACTTTATACCATTTTTCATATCAGTTAGGTCTGGTGAGAACTGGTCAACTCCACATCTAAACTGACCCTTTCTCACGACACCCACCAGCAATTTCATGGTGACATCAGAGATAGTAGTGATGGGAGTAAATTCCAGAAACAGGTTTATTAGAAGCATTTGCTTCTATATCTTAACTCTTTGTTTGTGTGGACATCTGTCTTCACTCCTTTCTTATTTAACTAGGAGAGACCTTCATTTGATTTCTCAAACACCTAACCAAGGAAACACATCCTGTCAAACCCTTTGAAGCAACCTTTATTCATTTCATGCTTTGTTCCCCTGGAGTCTGGGACAGCTGAAATTGTCTTGAATTCTTTATTAAGCAAATAAAATTCCCACGGTATCTCTTAAGCCATAATACAGATAATACCCATGCATTTACAGATATATATATATATATATATATATATATATATATATATATATACAAACACACAAACATACATCTATACACACATACACATTTACAGGTATATATCCATATAGATACAGACATGTATGTATCCATAAACACACATATATAGCTCCACAGACAAACCCCTATTATAAGTCATTTTTGATCAACTTGACATCCTTTCAATGGCAACATCATTACAAAAAAATTCTGGTTTCTTATGGACAGCTGCAGTCTAACATAGGTGATAGGGGTGGTGGGGGTGGACATGATGGGTGATGGTGCCGGCACTTCTCAATGATACTTGTTCCCTGGATATGTATTGGTAAGTGATATCCATGAACATAATCTAGCTCAATGAAGTAGCCTCACTGCATGTGAAATAGTTATCCTGCAGGTAGGCAATAACCATGTTCTAGACAGAAATTATGACCCTGTTAGGGACCAGGAACCAGACAGACACAAAAATGTAAAATGCAAAACACCTTCATTAAAGTTACCAAAACAAACAAAGCAGAATGGTGATCCAGGAGTGTAAACCAAAAGACAAGCCGGGATCATGAACCAAGAAGGGTACTCAGACAAGCCGGAGGAACAAGCCAGGAGTCAGGAGCCAGAAGGGACGTCAGAGGAAGCCAGGTCATACTCGGATCAGGAGCACAGGAGAATGCACTTGCAGTCATAAACAAACACATGGGCAAGAAGAAAGCAAGCCTAGCTGCTTCAAATAGCCTGCAAGGGGTTGGCTGATGACAGTCAGGTGAGTAACCATGGAAACAGAGATGTCAAGGCAGTTCGTTAATCATCAGCTGAGTCAGCCAAACACAGGGAAGGAAAGGCAGCAGTAATCAACAGCAGAGTGTAAGAGCAGATCAGCTAAACTGTGACAGACCCACTGGGGTAATGGCTAACAAAATAATTGGTGTGGACAGCACTGGTGCAGAATGCAATATGAACACTCAGACAATTTGGGTAAGGTAAGCTTCAGCTTTATTGAATAAATAATTAACAGAAATGCCCTACACAGGTCCAGACCCAGAGAGTGATCGAGCACTTCTGGATCTGACACAGGTCAGGGTACAATCAGCAGCAAGTATACACAAATATATGGAATGGCAGAGAGTGGAACTGGAAGATGAACTGGAACTGGAACTTAACCTCAACAGTACCAACAAGGAAGTGCCCACAAGTGGAGGTAAGTACTGCAGGGCAAAATCCCCACTGGAACAGGGGAAACAGAGCAAGGCAACAGGACTTGCCCAGAAGACCAGGCAGAAGATAGCCAAAGTGGCAGGCGCAGACTCCCACACTCAGAGGTTACGTCCAGAGGCAACCGGAGAAGGCACAGGCTGTATCAGTAGCGCAACCGGAGGCAACAGTAAAGGCACAGGCTGTATAGGTAGCGCAAATGGAAGCAACTGCAAAGGCACAGGCTGTATAGGTATCGCAACCGGAGGCAATCGTAAAGGCACAGGCTGTATAGGTAGCAAACGGAAGCAATCGCAAAGGCACAGGCTGTATAGGTAGTGCAACCGGAGGCAACCGTAAAGGCACAGGCTAAGGAAAAAACGAGACCGGAGGCAACAGTGGACGCACACACTTACTCTCGGTAGTTGGGGACCAACGGCAATACTGACAGGCCCGAGAACGGTCAGCACAGCAACTAGCGAGTGAGTGAGTCGTGAGAAACTCAGCCAGTGGACACAGAGTAACCCAGAGAGAGCTAAGCACGGCCTAGTATAGTACATAGCGAAAAGTAATATCCAAAGCCTGGATCGGTACACAGAGAGCAGTAGTCAGCCAAAGCCTGGATCGGTACACAGAGAGCGGTAGTCAGGCACAAGTGAAATCGGTACACAGATATCGATAGTCAGGCAAACCGGGTTGTCAACGGTATAGGCAGCGAAGACAGGAGCAAGGTCAGGCAAAACTGGATCATACACGAAACAGGATACACAGCAACACACGTCTGGTCAGGAATACTAAGAAAGGGCACCCAAGATAGTGAGTAAAAAGGCAAGTGCTGGGCGGAGCAGAGCCCAGTGTCCAATAAGAATCAGCAAGCACCGACAGGAAGTAGCAATGTCGCCAGACAAGAAATCACGGCACCGTGATAGTACCCCCCTCTCAAAGACCCCCACCCTGTGGAGGCGGTCCAGGCTTCTGCAGAAACTTAGTGTGAAACCTGCGCAACAAACGAGGAGCATGGATGTCCGCATGGTTAACCCATGAACGTTCCTCTGGGCCATATCCCTTCCACTGCACCAAGTATTGGATTTGCCCACGGAATCTGCGTGAATCCAGGATACTCTGCACCTCATATTCATTGTGATCATGTATGCGCACCGGACCTGGGACTGCAGAGGTGGTGGTATAACGGTTACAAACCAACGGCTTGAGAAGTGATACATGGAACACGTTATGTATCTTCATGGAGGCCGGTAATTCCAATGCATAGGAGACAGGGTTGACTCTACGGAGTACCCAGAACTGACCCAAAAACCAAGGGGCAAACTTGTAGCAAGGCACTTGCAACCTAAGGTTCTAGGAGGACAACCAGACCGGTCCCCCACCTGGAATACAAGAGCCGGCAATCTTCTGTTGTTAGCATGCCGCTGGACTCGTAGGAAGGAATCAAGTAGGGAATTCTGGACCTATGCCCACGTGGAGTGGAGTTGCCTAATGTGCTCATCCAGAGCTGGAATCTGTTGTGCTTGGAAGGTGTCCGGGAGTAAGCATGGTTGAAACCCATAGTTGATAAGAAATGGTGAGCTCCCGGATGAGTTGCATACTGCACAGTTCCTGGCGAACTCCGCCCACGGCAACAGGTCAGCCCAATGGTTAGATGGTTAGATATAAAACAATGTAAAAACTGTTCCAAGCCCTGGTTGGAGCACTCAGCGGCCCCATTAGTCTGGGGATGATAGGCGGAGGAAAAGGACAACTGAATCCCCATCTGGTTACAAAAGGCCCTCCAAAACCTAGACACGAATTGACTCCCACGATCTGAGATCAGCACCTTGGGTACCCCGTGGAGTCGGGACACCTCCCTGGCAAACACTGTAGCCAGATCCTTAGCAGACGGCAAGCCAGGGAGTGGCACAAAATGGGCCATTTTGGAGAATCTGTCAACCACCATGAGTATCACCGTATAGCCCTTGGAAACCGGCAGCTCCCCCAGGAAATAAATAGAAACGTGTGACCATGGATGGTCACCATTGGGAACCGCTTGCAATAGTCCCACCGGGAGGTGTCTAGGAGTCTTAAAATGAGCACAAGTGGCACAGGCTTCAGTGAATGCAGCACAGTCATCTCTCATGCCCGGCCACCAAAACATCCGGGACAGAGACCAGATTAATTGATTTTTACCAACGTGACCGGCCGTCTGGGAAGCATGGTAAGACTCCATTAATTTAACCCGAAAAGGCTCTGCAACAAAACACTTGCCTATAGGCTTCTCTGGGGGTGCATTGGCCTGAGATGCCAGGATCTCCTCCCCAACAGAGAAGTGATGCTTGTCCGCAATGTGGCTAGTATACAGTCCGGAGGAATGATAGGCACTGGTACAGAGTCAGTCTCTGGATCAGAACCAAATTGTCTAGATAAAGCGTCGGCCCGCACATTCTTCGTACCTGGTAGGTAAGAGACAATGAAATTGAAATGAGACAAAAACAGTGCCCATCTTGCTTGTCTTGGGGATAGACTCTTGGCCTCAGAGAGGTACATTAGGTTTTTATGATCGGTCAAAAGCAATGTTGGCGCCCTAGTGCCCTCCAACAGGTGGCGACATTCACGTAAAGCCAAAATAATCGCCAAGAGTTCCTGATCACCAATGTCATACAGACTCTGAGCTTTGGTCATCTTTTTAGAGAAGAATCCGCACAGTCTCAAGGTCTTGTCAGGGCCTGGTCTTTGGCCCAAAACTGCCCCTACTCCGGTTTCTGAGGCGTCCACCTCCAACGTAAACGGCAGCCCAGGAATAGGATGCGACAGGACTGGGGCAGTGGAGAATGTGGATTTCAAGGTTTTGAATGCCCTGACCACCTCTGGGGACCACTCAGAGGCATTGGTACACTTATGGGTCATATCAGTGAGTGGTCTTACAATTCTGGAATAATCGCGAATACATTTTCTATAATAATTCACAGACCCTAAAAACCGCTGTAAGGGTTGAGACCCGTGGGGGCGTGACCACTGTAACACTGCTGTGAGCTTGTCTTTATCCATAGCGAAACCCTCCTTAGAAATGACATAGCCAAGAAAAGACACACTGGACCTGTGAAAATCGCACTTCTCTTGTTTGCAATATAGCTTGTTTTCTCTTAGCCTCTGCAAGAACTCCAAGACATGTCTGTGGTGTGTCTCCAGGTCGGGAGAATAAATCAAAATGTCGTCCAGGTATACGACCACACAGGATTGTAACAAATCCCTCAGTACATCATTTATGAGTTCCTGGAATACTGCCGGTGTGCTGCAAAGACCAAATGGCATAACCAAATACTCGTAGTGCCCTGTTCGAGAATTGAAAGCAGTTTTCCACTCATCACCTTCTTTGATCCATACTAGATTATATGCTGCCCTTAGGTCTAATTTAGTAAAAATGGATGCGCCCTTTAAACGATCGAACAACTCGGTGATGAGTGGAATGGGATATGCATTTTTCACCATTATTTTGTTGAGACCCCTATAATCAATACAGGGTTGGAGTTCCCAGTCTTTCTTTTTAACAAAAAAGAATCCAGCCCCCGCGGGTGAGGATGACTTGCGGATTATGCCACGAGCTAAGGCGTCAACAATGTACTCCTCCATGGCCCGGTTCTCATCACACAACAACGGGTAAGTTCTACCCTTTGGAGGCATGGCGTCAGGCACAATATTGATAGCACAATTGTATGGGCGATGCGGCAACAGAGTGCTAGCCTCTCCCTTACTGAATACATCACTGAAAGACTGGTATTCATGCGGTAGGGAGGGAGAGGTACACAAAATCTTCGTAGGATGCCTTAAACAATGAGCCTTACAATGCTCGGACCATGACAAGATTTCACACGACCTCCAGTCCACTCTGGGATTATGCGTATGTAACCAGGGAAATCCCAAAATTACCTCAAAGTGGGGAGACTGAATTATCTGAAACTGTAAGGTCTCCTTGTGAAGAGCTCCGATGCAAACAGATAATGGGCATGTCTCCTGGGTAACCTGCGTTGGTACCAGAGGTCTCCCATCAATGGCCTCAATATCAAGTGGAGATTCACTGTCCAGTAATGGAATATTATGTAATCTCGCAAAGTCCCTGTCCATAAAATATCCGGCAGCGCCGGAGTCAATTAGGGCAGGAATATTAATGGAATCAGCAGCCCATGAGACTACAATATTGAGTACAGGTTTGTGTAACGTGCCCTCCAGAGACTGGTTTATGCCACCTAGGATCTGTCCTCTGTTTGAGCCTAGGTGCGTGCGTTTCCCGGCCATACAGGACAGGTCTTTAGCAGGTGACCTGCCTTGCCATAGTACATACATAGGCCCTGTTTGCGGCGAAAGGAGCGTTCCTCCTTGGACAATCATGTGAAGCCCAACTGGATAGATTCTACACTCCCGCCTACAGAACCAGGAGGTACGGGAGGAGAGGGAGGCAAGGGTAGCTGAATCACTCGTAGATCTCGACCTACGATCCTTATATAGACTCCTCTCCCTTATACGGGAGTCAGTCAGGATGGTATAATCAATAAAACTCTCCAAGCCCTCGGGCAAGTCTCTGGCAGCAATTTCATCTTTAATCCTATCCTCGAGACCTTGTGCAAAGGTAGCCACAAGCGCCTCATCGTTCCAACCTACCTCTGCTGCGAACATACGAAATTCAATGCCATAGTCAGAAACAGTACGTGTGCCCTGTTGGATTCTCATAAGACGTTTAGCAGCAGAGTTGGCGCGCCCTGGGACTTTGAATACACTGCGGAAGGCCCTCACAAATTCAGCAAAGTTATTGGTGATTGGTTTGCCAGTCTCCCAAATTGGATTTGACGAAGCTAGAGCTCTACTCATCAGCAATGAGATCATGAATACCACTTTACTCCTTTCACTAGGAAATGCCTGAGGTACAAGTTCTAGAAAAATCTCGAGTTGGTTCAGGAACCCCCGGCAAAGCGTAGGTTCCCAGTCATATCTCAAAGGGAGGGGAGCGGTAGCGGACAGCCCCTTAAAGGATGGACTAGTAATATTAGCCTGTGCCAATGGTGCCTGAACTGGGGTGGCCACCGAAGGCTGTACAGGTCTTTCAAGGCAGGCAGTGCACTCCAAAATAGTCTGAATAGCCATAGACAACTGATCTAGCAGTTGCTCCTGAGCTTCCATTCTCCATAGGAGACTCTGGGAGCTACCTTCACCAGCCTTGTCTGAGGTCATGGCCCTTTCATACTGTCTCGGTTTTAATGAACACTCAGACAATTTGGGTAAGGTAAAATTCAGCTTTATTGAATAAATAATGAACAGAAATGCCCTTCACAGGTCCAGACCCAGACAGTGATCGAGCACTTCTGGATCTGACACAGGTCAGGGTACAATCAGCAGCAAGTATACACAAATATATGCAATGGCAGAGAGTGGAACTGGAACAGGAACTGGAACTTACCCTCAACAGTACCAACAAGGAAGTGCCCACAAGTGGAGGTAAGTACTGCAGGGCAAAATCCCCACTGGAACAGGGGAAACAGAGCGAGGCAACAGGACTTGCCCAGAAGATCAGGCAGAAGATAGCCCAAGTGGCAGGCGCAGACTCCCACACTCGGAGGTTATTCCCAGAGGCAACCAGAGCAGACACAGGCTGTATCAGTAGCGCAACCGGAGGCAACAGTAAAGGCACAAGCAGTATAGGTAGCACAAACGGAAGCAACCGCAAAGACACAGGCTGTATAGGTATTGCAACCGGAGGCAATCATAAAGGAACAGGCTGTATAGGTAGCAAACGGAAGCAACCGCAAAGGCACAGGCTGTATTGGTAGAGCAACCGGAGGCAACAGTAAAGGCACAGGCTATGGAAAAAACGAAACCGGAGGCAACAGTGGAGGCACACACTTACTCTCGGTAGTCGGGGACCTACGGCAACACTGACAGGTTCGAGAACTAGCAAGTCAGTGAGTCATGAGAAACTCAGCCAGTGGACACAGAGTAACCCAGAGAGAGGTAAGCACAGCCTAGTATATTACACAGCGAGAATTAATAGCCAAAGCCTGGATCAGTACACAGAGAGCGATAGTCAGCCAAATCCTGGATCGATACACAGAGAGCGGTAGTCAGGCACAAGCAAAATCAGTACACATATATTGATAGTCAGGCAAACTGGGTCATCAACGGAATAGGCAGCGAAGACAGGAGCAAGGTCAGGCAAAACTGGATCATACGCAGAACAGGATACACAACAACACACGTCTGGTCAGGAACACCACGAAAGGGCACCCAAGGTAGTGAGAACAGAGTTTAACCCCTTAAGGACCCTTGACGTACCAGGACCGTCAAGGGTAAATGTGCTCCAACGACCCTTGACGGTCCCGGTACGTCAAGGGTTAAACTCTTCCATCGCGGCCGCATGGAGCGATGGAAGAGTTCAAACAGCTTGTTACTAAGCGTCCCGGTATCGGGACACTTAGTAACAAGCCATTGAAACATTGTTGCAACATGCGATTCGCTTCAAAAGCGAATCACATGTTGCAAAACCTGAATGACAGGGACAGTATTTGTAAATACTGTCCCTGTCAGATCTCTCTGTCTCACTCCACCTTGCACATTGCTGAGGTGGAGAGAGACAGAGAGAGATGGTGTTCCAGTGTTCCTGGAAAAAAAAAAGTAAAAAAAAAAAGTGTAAATAAAGAAAATTAACTCTTTGATCACTGTTCTGCAGTGATCAATAAGTTCCCCCCATCTGATCACTCTTGGAGTGATCAATTTGCTCCAGATCAGTGTTTTCTGATCTGTAGGACAGCCCCCATCCCCCTTGAATTTTTTTAGATTTTTTAAAAAATTTTTTACATTTTTTTAATTTTTTTTTTTTTTTTTTTATATGAATAGTAAATATAGTATATATATATAGTATTTTGGTAGGTAGTTGGGTAGGTTTAGTGTAGACATGTGTTAGGGAAAGTTTTAGGGATAGATTTAGGTTTAGGGAAAAAAAATATATATATAATAAGTGCAGTTTAGGTAGGTAGTTTACTTGGGTTAGGTAGGTTCAGGATATACGTAGGCTAGGGTAAGTTTTAAGGTTAGATTTAGGTTTAGGGATAGCGTAAGAAAAAAAAAAAGTTTTTTTAGTGGGCAAAATGCAGCGCAGGTACAGCGTTGAAGAGGCATATGCCTTTTTGGCATCTGACTCTGAGGCAACAGACACTGTGTCAGATTTTGACATAGCGCAGTTTTCAGAAAGTGAGAGCAGCTCTAGTGATGACTCTGGACCTTCTGTCAAGAAAAGACGCACTGCCCCAAGAGCTGCTCTGGCAACTGCCCCAGCACCTGCCAAAATAACTGCCCAAAGACCCACCAAAATACCTGCCCAAAGAAATGGTCCAAGTGCTGCCCCAAGAGCTGCCCTGGCAACTGCCCCAGTACCTGCCAAAAGATCTGCCCAAAGATCTACCAAAATACCTGCCCAAAGAAATGCCCCAAGTGCTGCCCCAAGAGCTGCCCTGGCAACTGCCCCAGCACCTGCCAAAAGATCTGCCCAAAGACCTGCCAAAAGACCTGCCCAAAGAAATGCCCCAACACCTGCCACTCCGGATCCTAATGAATGGGTATCAATTTATGCCCACAAATCTCAGAATTCACAGGCAACCCAGGGATTCAAATTGATGTGGAAGGATTTACCCATGATCATTTTTTTGATTTGTTTTTGGGGGAAGACATTTTAGGTGAAATTGTGTCCCAAACCAATTTGTATGCAGCCCAGTATACTGCCGCCAACCCTAAGTGTGAAAAACGCTGTTTTTTTTTTTTTTAACTTACGTCATGGTTTACGAGGGATTGGTGGTAAAATGGCTGTGTAAAAAATTGGAAAACACACCTAAAACGAGAGCCTGGGGCGTCTACTTTCCAAAAATACACACTTTTGGGGGGAAATCTTAAAAAAGAGCACTGTTACACAGCCCCAAATGAGACATGGCACCAGTAACGCAAGCTGTGAAGATTCAAAGTGTGAACCTGGAAACGCGCATGTTCCAATTCGGCCCCCGTAGCTCCCCCAAACCATGAGAAACCTATGCATATGGGGTATTGCCGTACTCAGAAGAAGGAGCTGAACACTAATCAATTCAGTTTATAAAATCTTCACCTATTCTGTGCTTGAAATTCCCATCAACATTGAAGGCAAAGTGTGAAAAATGCTGAATTTTTTTTACTTACGTCAAATTTTCACAGGATTGGTGGTAAAATGGCTGTGTATAAAATTGGAAAACACACCTAAAACGAGAGCCTGGGGTGTCTACTTTCCAAAAATATACACTTTTGGGGGGAAATCTTAAAAAAGAGCACTGTTACACAGCCCCAAATGAGACATGGCTCCAGTAACGCAAGCTGTGAAGATTCAAAGTGTGAACCTGGAAACGCGCATGTTCCAATTTGGCCCCTGTAGCTCCCCGAAACCATGAGAAAGCTATGCATATGGGGTATTGCCGTACTCAGAAGAAGGAGCTGAACACTAATCAATTCAGTTTATAAAATCTTCACCTATTCTGTGCTTGAAATTCACATCAACATTGAAGGCAAAGTGTGAAAAACGCTGTTTCACTGTCGTCCAATACAGGTCACTGGTACTTCTGGGAGGCGATTCGCCCCTTTAATAGGCAGGAACAATTATGCAAATGATTGCAGGGGGCGGAGCCTCCCCTCCTACTTAAGCCACCTTCAGGCCAGAGCCACTAGATTGATTTGTTCCTGGGTGCTGTGCACACCAGGTAGAGAACATCTATGCATTCAACTTAGTATTTTGTTATTTTTTATTCAAATATGGAATACCACCATTAGGAGGGTGACCATGGCTGTGAATTGCCCTCTTTAAAGTGGCTGGTGCAGCTTCCAGGGATTTTCTGTGGACCTTATGCCCTGAAGAGGGAACAGCTTGTGTTAAGCAGCTTCCCTACTGGGGAATTTACCTCTGGTCTATTCCCACTTCATCATGGTCACCTGAAGACAGAAGTCCTGCAGGAAAGGTGAGCCACCCATTGAGTGCTGAAGGTCCACTTGTCCCCATAGTGTCCCTTTGCTGGGCTTGTATTTGGGAGTTTGCTTTGCACTCCAGCACTCATAGGGTGTTTTTATTTGCATTCAATGTTTTAATGCAGTTTCTGTGGTATTCTCTGGGTTTGGAGCCTTGAATAGTGTTTATTTATGTGTTTTATGTATGTTTGGGCACTTTTTAATGTTTTGTTAAACTTTATTAAAATTGGTGTTCCGCGCCTTTAAGCGCGGCTTTTCCCGCTTAGACACTATGGCTCCTTTACTCTCTATGAGATTTCACAGTGTGGGACATATCTCTGGAACCGCTTGTCACAGCAACTCCAGAGAGGGCTCATTTTAATGCTAGGCTCTTGCTCTATCATCCGGTGTGTATTTTATTAGTGTGGGGTGTTCAGGGGGGCTTCGGGCACTGTTTGGGGTACTACATTTCCCATGAGCGCCCGGTTCGCGCTTGTTTCTGATTGGCTATCCTGACGGCCGCCATTTTGTGGAGCTCTTCCTCAGCGAGTACACTACGCAGGGACCAAGCCTTCTCTCCCCTCAATAGATTAACCCTTCGCTGGCCAGATAAGTCCGAATTTAGGCATTTCTGGGGTGAAACTTTAATCTTCCACACTTTTACTGGGTGATAAAGTGGGGTATATTGACGCTGTAAGCATGTCTACTTCACTGGAGCTAGGGGCTAGACCCAAGTCAAAGGAGGATGGGGGGTCTGCTCCCCCCATGGCGTTTTGCTCCTCTTGTCACACTGGGCTATCTAGTGATAATGTGGGGGATCTATGCCCTAACTGCACTGGTCAAGATAGCAACCCTGGGCTTCCCAGCCATGCTATTGAGCCATCTTGGGTGAGGGAGTTTAAAGCTGCCACTAGGGATCTCAGATCCACTCTTCAACTCTTTCCCTCTCAGGTACAGGGGGCTCTCCAGGTCTGGCAGACCCCCGCTACAATCAGGACCTCCCTGCCTAAGCCACAGGGTGCTCCTGATGTGTCTGATTCTTCTGAGGAAGAACTCTTGCAGGATTCTGATGCTGAGGAACGCACTGTTATTGAGTCTAACAGGTCCATTGGGGACCCTTATGAATGTGACCCTGAAGTCTCGGCTGAGGGTCTGATTAGAGCTGTACTGAATACGCTCAACCTTCCTCTGACTCAGGAATCCACTTATGATCCTACTGACGTTTTTCAAAAGAAACCATCTAAGCCTGTTGTTTGTTTTCCAACTAACCCTACCCTGGCCCGTCTAGTCTCTGAGGCATGGAAGAATCCTGATAGATCCTCCTCTGTCTCCAAAAAAGTTTGCTAAACTGTACCCTTTTCCTGAGACTGAGCTGGCAAAATGGGTTCATCCCCCCAAGGTGGATGCTCCTGTTTCCAGGCTATCCAAGTCTACCGCCTTGGCTGTCTCTGATGCCTCTGCCCTGCAGGATTGGACGGATAAAAAGCTAGAGCTTTCTCTTAAGTCTATTTTTGCCTCCATTGGCACTGCCATGCGTCCAACCTTTGCAGTGGCGTGGGTTAATAGAGCCATTGCGGCCTGGACTGAACGACTGACTGACGCAGTTCGCCAGGATGCACCAGTATCTGAACAGTTGCAGCTTCTTGCTAATATCACTGAAGCTCAGAATTATGTTGCTGACGCTGCCTTTGATGCTGTACGCATGATGGCGAGGGCCTCCACTGCTTCTGTGGTGGCCAGACGTGCCCTTTGGCTGAAAATTTGGTCTGCTGATACAGCCTCTAAGAAAGCCTTGCTTTCCTTGCCCTTTCAGGGGAATTTGCTATTTGGGTCTGAACTCAAAGAAATGATCAGTGAGGCTACTGGCGGTAAAAGTACTCTTCTACCCTCAGTCTTTAAGAAAAAGTTTCCAGCCAAATGCAATCGGTCCTTTCGTTCCTTTCAGACTGAGACACGCTCCTCGGCCCAAACGGGTCCTCCCGCTATGCGCTCCTCCTCCAAGCCCAAACAGTCCTGGAAGCCCAAAGTGGCCCCCAAGGCCAAGACCTCCAAGACTGCTTCGGCATGACTCGCCGAACCCGGGTCCGCATCCGGCTGTAGGTGGACGTCTCTGCATCTTTCGCCGGACTTGGGAGGAGTCAGTGGCGGACCCATGGGTTCTTCAGGTGGTGTCAGAGGGATACAGGATCCCTTTCTCCTCCCTTCCTCCTTTTCGGTTCCATTTTACTCGTCCTTCTCAGGAACCCACAAAAAGACGTCTGTTCGACGACGCTATTCAGGATCTCTTGGACAAAGAGGTCCTGGAAGTGGTTCCTCCGGAGGACACAGGTTCAGGATTTTATTCCAACCTGTTTGTGGTGGCCAAAAAGGACGGAGGGGCTCGTCCTATTTTGGATCTCAAAGATCTCAATGCCTATGTGGTGACTTCCCACTTCCGCCAGGAGTCCCTGCGCTCTGTGATTGCAGCAATGTCTCCAGGGGAGTTCCTTGCCTCCCTGGACCTTCAGGATGCTTATCTTCACATCCCTATTCATCCAGAGAGCAGGCGGTATCTCAGGATTGCCTGCCACAGGGGACACTTTCAGTTTTCAGCTCTTCCCTTTGGGCTGACTTCAGCTCCTCAGGTCTTCCAGAGGGTGTTGGGTTCCTTGATAGCTGTGCTTCATCAGGACTGGGTCAGGGTGACCCCCTACATGGACGATCTCCTCCTCAAAGCTTCCTCGGCGGAGCTTCTTCACCAGCAGCTGCAGAGGTGTATTCACACTCTGACCCGCCATGGCTGGATCCTAAATCTGGACAAGTCGGACTTGGTCCCATCTCAGAGGCTTCTGTTCCTGGGTCTCCTGTTCGACACTCGCCAATGCATGGTGTTTCTGCCGGAGGATGTGGCTCATCAGATAGCCATCCGTGTGGGGGGATTCTGGAACTGGACTTAGTGCCGGTAACGAAGTTGACGTCTCTGGTGGGGAAGTTCATTTCCACGATCGAAGCGGTACCATTTGCCATGGCCCACTCCAGGGAACTTCAGAGATTTGTGATCCAGACGTGCAAGAATCATCCAGATCATCAGCATCTGTCAGTCTCTCTACCTCCTCATGTGGAATCGAGTCTGCACTGGTGGTTGGATCTCTCACATCTCCTGAAAGGGAGATCCTTTCAAGTTCCTTGTTGGACCACAATCACAACGGATGCCAGCCTTCGGGGCTGGGGTGCTGTGTTGGGTCGCTTCAGTGCTCAGGGGAAATGGGGTCTGGAGGAATCTCTTCTCTCCATCAATGTTCTGGAACTACGTGCCATCCAGCTTGCCCTGAGATACTGGGAATCTTAACTGACCGGTCTTCCGATCAGAGTGGAGTCCGACAACGCCACTGCGGTGGCTTACATCAACAGGCAAGGCGGCACAAGAAGCGGCACCGCCTGGTTTGAGGTCAAGGACATTTTGGCTTGGGCAGAAGATCACGTGCCTGTCATCTCTGCAGTTCATATTCCAGGCGTGGACAACGTCATGGCGGACTTCCTCAGTCGTCATACCGTCGACAGCGGAGAATGGGCTCTTCATCCAGAGGTGTTTCTCTTGCTCACCCAGAGGTGGGGGATGCCGGAGGTGGACCTGATGGCCTCCAGACACAACAGGAAGGTTCCGGTGTTTTGCTCCCGGTGGAGGGACTTCCTTGCTCTGGCAGTGGATGCCTTATCGATTCCTTGGGATTTTTCTCTGGCTTACATCTTTCCTCCTCTTCCTCTATTGATCCGAGTCATCCAGAAACTGAAGCAGGAGCGTTGTCCTGTTATCCTGATCGCTCCAAACTGGCCTCGCCAGTCCTGGTATCCGGAGTTGATGGCCATGTCAGTGGCGGATCCGTTCCCACTTCCTGCCCGTCCGGACCTACTTCTTCAGGGATATCTGTGGAAGGAGGATGTTCACTCTCTCCATTTGATGGCATGGCGGTTGAATCCTCGATTCTAGCAAAGAAAGGATTTTCTCCTTCTGTGGTGTCGACTATGCTCAGTGCTCGTAAGCCTGTGTCCTCCAAGATCTATCATCGCATATGGTCAACCTTCGTTGCATGGTGCTCTGAGAAGAAATTATCCCTTGATTTTCATTTTCCCACTGTCCTGGCCTTCTTGCAGGACGGTGTTGATAAGGGGCTCAGTTTGAGTTCCCTCAAAGTTCAGACTTCTGCCTTGTCTGTGTTTTTCCAGGAAAGGATTGCTATCCTTCCTGATGTGAAAGTTTTCTTCCAAGGTGTGACTCATGTTCGGCCTGCCTTCAGGAGTCCTGCTTCTCAGTGGGACCTCAATTTGGTGCTGGGAGTTCTCCAGTGCCCCCCGTTTGAATCCTTGGCTTCCATTCCATTACGTCTCTTGACGTGGAAGATGGCCTTCCTTTTGGCTATTGTTTCAGTTCGCCAGGTAGCAGAGTTACAAGCTCTGTCTTGTAAACCTCCTTACCTGGTGTTCCACAAGGATAAGGCTGTGCTTCGCACTACCAAGGAATTCTTACCCAAGGTTGTGTCCGAGTTTCACATCAATCAGGAGATTGTGGTTCCCTCTTTCTGCCCTAATCCTTCATCTGACAAGGAACGAGATCTCCATTTGTTGGATGTGGTGCGTTGCCTCAAGTTTTATGTTCATCGCACCGAGTCTATCAGGAAGTCTGACGCTCTATTCGTCATTCCTGAGGGGCCTAGGGCAGGGAGACCGGCTTCCAAAGTTACCATTGCCTCTTGGATTAAGGCTACTATCCGTGAAGCCTATAAGTTGCGGAATAAGCACATTCCCTTCCGGGTGACTGCCCATTCCACCAGATCTATTGGGGCCTCTTGGGCCTACAAGAATCAGGCTTCTGCTGATCAACTGTGCAGAGCGGCCACTTCGTCCTCTGTGCACACTTTTTCTAAGCACTATCGAGTTGATGTACTGGTTTCGGCTGATGCCAGTTTTGGAAGGAAGGTCCTGGAGGCAGTTTTGCCTGTGTAGGTCTTCCGCTCTGTGATCCTTAGTGCTTCCTTACTGTTGAGCCCTGTTGGCTCTAGTTCCGTGTGCTGTGTTAGTTCAGGGATTGTTCCCTTGATTGGTGTCCGTTGACACTTACAGTTTGGGCTATGTAATTAACTGGTTCATAGCAGTTTTAATGACTTGGGCCTTGTTCTGGTCCTTGCCTTTTTCCCACCTCTGGATCAGCTCAATGTTTGTACATCCCAGAAGTACCAGTGACCTGTATTGGACGACAGTGAAAATAGGATTTTAGTCTTACCTGTTAAATCCTTTTCATTTAGTCCATACAGGTCACTGGTCTCCCACCCTGTCAAGGGACCAGACCTGGCTCTCCTGTGGCATTCAGTGGGAGACCTTTGGGGCATGCTCACAGGAGTCTTTCTTCTTGCTTACCTGGGGTCAGTTTTAGGGTCTCAAATCAATCTAGTGGCTCTGGCCTGAAGGTGGCTTAAGTAGGAGGGGAGGCTCTGCCCCCTGCAATCATTTGCATAATTGTTCCTGCCTATTAAAGGGGCGAATCGCCTCCCAGAAGTACCAGTGACCTGTATGGACTAAGTGAAAAGGATTTAACAGGTAAGACTAAAATCCTATTTTTTTTACTTACGTCAAGTTTACGAGAAAGTGGTGGTAAAATGGCTGTGTAAAAAATTTGAAAACACACCTAAAATGAAAGCTGGGGGTGTCTACATTCCAAAAATATACACTTTTGGGGGGAAATTCTAAAGTGCAGCACTGGAACATAGCCCAAAATGAGTAATGGCACCAGTTAACCAAGATGTGAAAATTCAATATTTGTTCAAAATTGGGCCCCGTAGCTCCCCCAAACCTTGAGAAACCTATGCATATGGGGTACTGCCATACTCAGAAGAAGGAGCTGAACACTAAACAATGCATTTTTAAAAATCTAAACCTATCATGTGCTTGAAATTCACATCAACATTGAAGTGCAAGTGTGAAAAACGCTGTTTTTTTAACTTACGTCAAGATTTACGAGCGATTGGTGGTAAAATGGCTGCGTAAAAAAATTGAAAACATACATAAAATGAAAGCCTGGGGTGTCTACTTTCCAAAAATATATACTTTTGGGGGGAAATCTTAGAGTGGAGCACTGTTACACAGCCCCAAATGAGACATGGCACCAGTGATGCAAGCTGTGAAAATTCAAAGTGTGAAACTGGAAACGCGCATGTTCCAATTTGGGCCCCATAGCTCCCGCAAACCTTGAATAACCTATGCCGTACTCAGAAGAAGGAGCTGAACACTAAACAATGCATTTTTCAAAATCTTCACCTATCATGTGCTTGATATCAACAGTAGTATTGAAATGTAAGTGTGAAAACTGCAAAAAAACAAAATATTACCACAATTTTGAATTTTTTTTCTGGAAAAATAGCTTCATGAAAAACTCCAAAATTCTCCTGATTATTTACCTTATGTTGTGTAGTTTTCAGAAACATATACCTTTGTGGGACATTTTTGGTTCTGGCACCGTCAGCTAAGCTATGATGCTCACATGCCAATTGTTGAAAAATCACAAGTTGGAAATAACGGCAGCCATCTTGTAATATTTACCTTGTAAATGTGAGTAAAGGACTAAAATACTAGGCATATGGGGTACTCTTATATTCAGGAGAAGCAAATGAATATATTTAGGGGTATTTTTTATTCATTAACTAATAGTATGCAAATCCTGACAGAAAAATGTAAGCAAAATGTTGTTGTTTTTCAATTTTTTTCCTCCTTTTTTTCTATTTTAATCAAATTAAACAATGAGGTATTCATATAATTGTGGTATCAAAAGAAAGCCCTACTTGTGCTTAAAAAAACAGTATATAATTTATGTGGGTGCACAAAAGGAATTAAAGAGAAAATATGGTTGAACAAAGACATAGTCAAAAAAGTCAAAATTGCTCCGGTCCTTAAGTCAAATCTAACTCAGATTTTCCCGGTCCTTAAGGGGTTAAAAAGGCAAGTGCTGGGAGGAGCAGAGGCCAGTGTCCAATAAGAATCAGCAAGCACCAACAGGAAGTAGCAATGTCGCCAGACAAGAAATCACTGCACCGTGATAATTGCCCATTATCAAGTGTATAGTCAGAGAGAGTTTTGTACTGCTGGTTTTATTGTTAATGAAACTAGGACGCTGCTGTTCAGAATCAGTATTGGCAGATTAATTTTTTTTTAAGTAACCAGCATCTAATAACATGATCATAAAGCAGAAGTAGAAAGAAACACACAAGCACAGAAGCATATGGCACATAACTAACAGCAGCACTGATCTTCTCTTAAATGTATCCATTGTGTCTGTCATTACCACATCCTTTAGCAAGGAATTCCACAATTTAACATACCTTACTGTAAAAAACTCCCTCCACTGCTGGAGCCTACTTTCATCTAATCTCAAGAGCAGTTTATTTGATGCCTAGTAACAGTACAGTTGCAGCAACATGAAGTATATGTAATCCAAAATATGGAGATTCTATACTCATGATAGAAAAAGCTAAACATTTTTCTATCAGTTGTCTGTGTAAAAAGCACATGAGAAGGGTGAAAGCAGCTTTACACCTAGGCATCCTCACTGAGATTCCACCTGAAGGTCTGACTGGGAGACACACCATGAACATCTCAAATGTTTCACAACTAGCAGCAGCAGAAGCACTCCTAAAAATTAACAGGTCTGGTACAAATCAACCATCTATCAAACTACCAACACCCATGCATACACTAGGGTGATCACACTGAATGCTGATGGGCTGAACTCTCCTGGGAAAAGGGTCTTTCTCTAAGGGACTTCGACAAAAAGCACATTTCTCATCCCTTGTTCTGCCTAAATGTTCTAATAAAAAATACCCCACAACATACTTTCCCTCT
The DNA here is from genome assembly GCA_037306005.1 of Rhinophrynus dorsalis. Taxonomy (NCBI): domain Eukaryota; kingdom Metazoa; phylum Chordata; class Amphibia; order Anura; family Rhinophrynidae; genus Rhinophrynus; species Rhinophrynus dorsalis. The sequence goes on along the minus strand of CM074724.1, from coordinate 183,401,209 downwards.
GCAATGGAAAAGAAGAGAGGAGTGGGGATTCTTTTTAAAGCATCCACCAAGTGAATTCAGACAGACACCATCTCTGATCTGGAGGGCAGATATCTCCTCTGAAAGGGTTTTTTGTTAAATAAACTCATGGCCATTCTAAATATCTTTGGACCTAATGATAATCAAGTCTCTTTTCTATGCAAACTCCTACCCATAATTGACTGGGAATGTGATGGTAGAATCATATTGGGTGGAGATTTCAACATAGCATTAGACCCAGAACTGGACACCTCTTCTAACAAATCACCTGCAAATCTTAAACATTTAAGAGCCCTGATGAAAGAGCTAGCTGATAGACATATGGTTGATGCATGAATATTAACTCACCCAAAATTTACACGCTTCTCTCATCCCCATAATTCATATAGTAGGACAGACTATATCTTTCTTTCACAAATATATTTACACTTGCTGGCCTCCGCTTCAGTTGAAACTGTGACCTGGTCTGACCATGCCCCGGTTTCAGTAACGTTGTGGCTCTCAGAGAAGCATTCTTCAATTAGGACACGGAGACTCAATGAGACTCTTTTGAATCATCATCATCACAGGAATGCAGTTTGGTCACACCTCACATAGAGGAATACTTTTGTATTAATGATTCAGACACGGCTCACAGCCGTGTAGTATGGGAAGCACATAAATGTGTGATCAGGGGTCACCTCGTTAAGTTAGGCACACATAAACAGATGGTCAAATTAGCCAGAGTGCAGGCCCTACTAGGCAACATATGCTACCTAGAAAACCGCCATAAGAAATCACTTCTGGCAGCTGACAAGGACGCATTATCCACCGTGAAAGAGGAACTGTCAGCAATTCTCCATAGTAATGTCACAAAACCCTTCAAATACACAGAAGAGCAACTGCAGTGGCTAAAATCTCGACAGGAAATGGGAAGGCAGTTTCCTCATATCTGGATATAGCCGAGACTTAGAAAGTTTTACAAATACTTTATAACCTACAGTGCATGGCACGGATAAACCACACACCTCCTGAATATTCACTCTTCTCTCATTTCCGCGAGGCTTCCAAAACTCCTACCAGAAATATCGAGCGCTCTAGATGCCTCTATCACCATGGATTGGTTCCACAGAACCCTCAGCTCTATGGCAACTGGTAAAAGTCCAGGTCCGGACAGTTTTTCTCTGAAGTATTATATAACATTCTGGGAGCCCCTTCTACCATTTATGCTACAGGCTTTTAACACAGTCCTACAGGGGGTGCCTGTCACTGTTTACCAATAATGTTCAGGAGTCAGTACAGTATAGTTAAATGCAAAATTTATTAATAATAGAAAAGAAGAGCACACTATATACACAAATAGCAAGCAAAGGTTTACAAGCCAGCGAGCACTGCTATCAGGAATAGTAGGCTGCCAAGCTTGACCACTCTGCTGGAGACTAGGCCTCAGTAACTGGTAGTCTCTGCAGGAACCAGGAGCAGGAACAGGAGCAGGTACAGGAACACTGGATCTTGATCCGATGAAGCGAAAGTACTGACTCATACCTGCAGTCAGTAGGGAGCGATATCTGACTCACTAATGAAAAGATATTAGAGGCACTCCTGATAGAGTATTAATAGGTTATTCATCAGAATAAGGGGAATGTGCTAGAGATTATTTGATTATCTAAAGAAGAAAAAGAGAGAGATAGAAATCTCTTAAATTTCACCAATCCCACTCCTATATATTCAACACAGTAGGTGATTATCGCGTGAATGTATGAGGGGGGACAAATAATTAAAATAAAAAGAATAAAATGTAACCTTTATTCATATCCTCCTAAAATAAACAAAATAAAATCAAAAACTATCCTAGTATTCTTTATTTAATGTGTTCCTGTAAGACACTATCTTACTGATATAATAGTATCTCTCTTTATACTAAACATGTGAAAACGTTCTGTCCCTATTAAATACTATACAAGTATATGCTGATCAATTGGGTATACCGTTTGCTAGGTATTACTATATCATCATACCAAACAAAATGTATTCTGTGTTACTTCACTGAGAAGAGTTTAAAGTATGCTTCAGTATTATATTCCGTACTTATAAGAATGGGCATAGATCGGAGTAAGAGATTTGAGACAGCAATTCAACTCCCGCGTCTTGCTCAATTGTTTCCTCCCAGACCTTGAGTGTAAACATAGATCGGAGTAAGGGATACAAGATAACAATTCAAATCCCGTATCCTAATTCTCTTCAAGTACCGATTAAACTCACATAGTATTAATACCCAGCTCAACCTGCCTATAAATAGCTATAGTATATGCGGACAGAAATATAAGAAAGAGAAGAGACAGCCGCAAAAGTTAACCACTTAAAAATTTAAGCTTAACGCTTCCAAGAACCCCAGCGGTTAAGTCCGCAAAAATCATTGGGTAATGAACCCGCTGGGCAAGTGATCCATATAGGCCAAAAAAATCAGAAAGAGAAAGTGTTAAGTGTTACATTAATATATGATTCACTAGGATAGCATAATTAACTGAAACGCAAAGTTTGCGATCAGAACCCTGACGATCGTTTCGCCTATCAGCTTTTTCAAAGGGTAAAGAGCCGGCATTACAACGTCATATTTATGCTCTTTTGCCCTTCCCACCTTCCAATCGGAAGTCTTACCTATTTAGAGTATAAATTAACCCTTCTTTTACATGATCAAATTCACAATCACATAGACAGAAAGAGCTATTATAAAATAGAGGTCTCTTTATTAACCCCTTATTCATCTGAAAAAATTAAGCCATAATACTAAGATAGATACTTTATCATAGTGTGAAGCTCCAGATATATTTTGCCCGTTACAGATTGTTTCATAGTCGCAATACGGACTGTAATTGTATAAAAGCTAAATCATTATAGCAATCATAAGAAACTAATACATATTAGTTATTAGCGCTAATAAACTATAGGCTGTAATAGATAATAATAGCAAATAATTTGATATTTCACTTTGCAAAGATACAGTACGGGTAGCACTTTCAATGAAAGTTATTACTAAAGAATCCTAACACCGTTTAGTAAGGACAGAGCGCAATAAAATTACTCTGACACTATTACTCTGGACAAAACGTGACAAGTCTGTTAGTATTATTACACTCTCCATCAATATACTCACTGTATTTACTCTCTGGAGTTTAACGGAGTCAATAGAATTCCTAACCCATTCTTTAAGAGGTGATATATTATTACGTTATTATAATCTAAATAGTAGAAAAATTCCAATGCTTAACTACTATGACTGTCTTACTACCCAAATTAAATGTGATGAATCCAAATCATAATATCATATATACATAATAATGCCTATAGTTAGAAGAATTATCTCCCAGATACATTCACTGTTTATTATTAAATGTAACTATGTACTCTGTTACACATTGACAATTAATTAACTGAAACGGGCCTACACATAAACTTTACAGATGTCTCTGAATTCTATAATATATCTAGATGTTCAAAATGTACTAAGATTATATATATTTATATATTAAAACATGCATATTGCATTCTCAAGGGGTTAACTAAGCAAAGGGATTATTCTTATTTTATCTCATATTGGAAGTTTAATCACTTTAAATGAATCCCTATGAAACATCCAAAGATCTTTCAGATTAAAGGGAAGAAAGTCCAGTTGATATACCAATCTCTACACCTCTAGTAATCATTACACTAGAGTCAATTCTCCTTAACAGTTATGTGAAAATGGAATAAAATATTATGGGTATGACTCATCTATATAATTATCCTAGATCTTATGTTGAACTTCTATATATGGGCTGACAATCTCATACCCTCATTGAGGCCTTTAGGCCACAATGTGCTTAACTCAAAAAATCAATTTATTCTCTGTTCTAAGTAATCTATTCTCCACATCACCTTTTCTGATCCCTAAGGAGATACGGTCCTCTCCAAAAACTACCGTCCCTGTTGTTTGGGAGTTATGTTGTTCCAAAAAATGTTTGCTTATTCTTGTCAATGATTTAACTAAATTCTTGTCCTTGGTAGCATTCACAATATTTCTAAAGTGTTCTTGAATCCGTACTTTGAGTTGTCTTTTCCAACATATAGCATTTGACATGGACATTTAATGGCATAAATAACATTCTTAGTGTCACAATTGATATAATGATTAAATATATGCCACCTGTCAAAACGATCACTAATGCCTTTTATGTTCTCAATATATGGACATATTTTACAATGTCCATAGGGATAGCTACCCAATGCAGGTGAATTCCTTAATTTTTTTGACACGAAGTGGCCTCTAACTAGTTTTTCCTTAAGATTTGGTGAGCGTTTACAGCTCATCATTGGTCTTTCACCAATAACTTTTCTGAGATCCGCATCTGTTCGTAAAATTGACCAATGCTTTGTTAGTATCTTTCTAACCGAATCCCATTGGTTATTGTGAGTGCTAATGAATCTTATCCTATTATCATAAGGTTTCTGTCTTTTTTGAGGAAGAGAATGTCTAGATGTGTGTTCCGCTCTCCATCTGGCCTTCTTGATATTTGTTTTTGAATAGCCACGTTCTTCTAGTCGTACAGTTAGTTCATCTGCTCTTATTTTAAACAGCTCATGTGTGGAACAATTTCTCTTAGTGCGTAAGAACTCTCCTATGGGTACAGATTTAGTTACTGATTATAAAGATTAGTTTGTAGAAAACCGTCTGTACCCTTCATAATAGTAAAATCTAAAAAATTAATTTGATATTCATCAAATTCCAAAGCCAGTCTTAAATCAAAATCATTATGATTTAATGTTTTAATAAAATCCTTCAAATTCTCAGTGTCTCCATCCCACAAGATGAATAGATCATCTATATACCGATGCCAGGTTAATATGTGGGAATTGAAACAAGATAGAGTGTTTAAATTCTTCTTAGTGAAGTAACGCAGAATCAGTTTTGTTTGGTATGATGATATAGTAATACCTAGCAACCAGTGTACCCAATTGATCAGCATATACCTGTATAGTATTTAATAGGGACAGAACGTTTTCACATGTTCAGTATAAAGAGAGATACTATTATAATATCAGTAAGATAGTGTCTTACATGAACACATTAAATAAAGAATACTAGGATAGTTTTTGATTTTATTTTGTTTATTTTAGGAGGATAGGAATAAAGGTTAAATTTTATTCTTTTATTTTAATTATTTTCCCCCCCTCATGCATTCACGCGATAATCACCTACTGTGTTGAATATATAGGAGTGGGATTGGTGCTATTTAAGAGATTTCTATCTCTCTCTTTTTCTTCTTTAGATATCTGACTCACGACTGCAGTCATTATAAGGAAAGGGATGCCTGACTCATGCCTGAAGTCAGTATTGGATCTAGTTTACCAGAGCCCCAGGTCCGCACTAGATTGGGTGTCTGCTAGGTACAAGGAACAAATGTAAGAACAGTCAGAGAGAGCCACAAGTCAGCACCAGAGGGGGTAGTCAGACAAGCGAGGTCATACACAGTTTAGGTAGTCAGCCAGAGCCACAGGTCTGCACCAGGTTGGGTGTCCACTATAGGTATAGAAAAAAGAATAGCCAGACAGAGCCACAGGTTAACACCAGGTTGGATGGAAGATTAGCCAGGTCATAAACAGAGCCCAAGGTAATATAACTGCTATGAACAACAACGCAAGGGCAACTGAGTCAGGACTCATATTGCACCTTTAATCCTCTCCTCGGGAAGTAGGTAGGAGGGGACTACAGGATGCATGGCACATAAAACAGAGGCCTGCTGCATGCTTGAAGCCTTGTGCCTGCAGATGACACTGAAAACAAGGTAAGTTGTAACAGTGCCCTTTCCAAAGCAGTCTCTTGAAGATCATGTGATAGTCCTGCCTAAACCTAATAAAGGTCCTTCTCCACTTCTTTTTATCAACTCTTTAGAGCCCTTCCTCTCCGTGGTTAGGAATGATCCCGAGATCATAGGGATACAAGGTGGAGTGCATACATTTAAAATTTCTGCATACTCTGATGACTCATTATTCTTTATTACACAAGCAAAGGTTTCATTACCGTGTCTAATTACGCATGTTGAAACTTACTCTACACTTTCTCAGGTGGCAGTGAATTTCTCTGAATTGGAAATCCTTAATCTAGATTCCCACACCTAATCCACAATACAATTAAGCGACAGAATTAGATGGCCATCCATGGCTAGACCATACCTAAGTATCTCATTATGTGCAGATCTGAATTCGCTCTCTGAGATCAACTTTTCACCCTTGCTCTCAGCAGTCAAAAAAGACTTAGACCAAGGGAAAACACCCCATCTTTCTTGGTTGAGGAGTGCTAACTTCTTGAAAATGGCAATATTCCCAAAGTTTATTAACCTATTTAATGCAATTCCATCAGGTATTCTGACAAGGACACTCAACACTATCCACTCGCTATTAATTTCCTTCATATGGATGGGTAAAATCCCTAGACTACATTATAACATTCTGTCGCGAGATCTTAATCAAGGTGGTCTAAACTTCCCTGATATTCTCCCCTACTACCACGCTTCAGCCATAGTGAAGATATTTGACTTCACCCCCTCGTCTTCGAAGAAATGAGTTAACTCCCTTAACTCCACGTTGGATGGCATATATCTTATATAGCTTTTGTGGGCCCTGCAGAAGTCATTCCCCAAGGAGTACCTAGACAACGTCATTCTAGTTCATACTGCATTTGTTTGGCATAGGGTTAACTCTGTTCTTCGCCTGGCTCCACCCCCTCCCCATTTGTGTTTCCCTGTTGTGGGAAATCCGACTTTCCTGAAGGGATTAAGAAACACTTTTTTGAGTGGTGGACAGAGAACTTAGACACTTTGGGAACACTGACTGAGGAGGGAAGATTATTCCCATTGGATATTCTTAGATCTAGATTAGGGGCAGCCCCAGCTCAATGGTGGATGTTGTTTCAAGTTTGACACTGGCACGCACAGGAAATGAGCAAAGGCACAGCTGATAGGGACCTTACATATGTAGGGCGACTTATAGCTAAACCCCTGGAACATTACGCCCTCTCTCTCTATATACTATTCCATATTGAGGGATTCTCCTAGCACTCAATGACCATATTTCTTAGAAACATGATCCAAAGATTTGTCCTTAGATATAGACAAATCATAATGGCCTATGATCTTGAAAGGAATTGTCCATAATATCAAGACTTCTACATTATAAAATCATCTCTTGCTGGTACATGACCCCTCAAAAAATACATTGTTTCACTCCATCCACTTCCAATAGATGGTGGAGATGTGGAGAAGACACTGGTTACATGTCTCATATATGGTGGACCTGAAAATTGATCGCTGCTTTCTGGTTAAATATATTGGGTAAAATACATAAAATATTACAGGTATCACAGTGCCGTGATTGGTGCTGTTCAGTGTCAGTCACTTGCTGAGTATCATGATTGGCTGTCTGTGATTAGCCCTCCTCACACAGCCTTTTTAAACCAAGGCTGAGCACTTCCAGGTTGCCCTTTCATGGTGTTTCTGACTCCACTCTGCCTGACCTGCTTGTCAGGTTTCTGGGCCTGTTCCTGCTGTACTTGCTGATCCTGTGTTCCAGTGTTCCTGTATGCTAGAGTTCCTGTGTTCCAGAGTTCCAGTGTTCCTGTGTTCCAGCACCTCGCGGGTTAATCTTACTGTGTTCCTGAATCTCCGGCTCCAGCCGTCGCTCTGGCGACATTGTTCTTCTCGCTGCTGATCATACTTTGTTGGTTTACACCACTAAACCTGGTTGCAATATACATTGTTGGTCTCAGCGTGCGGACGCTGGTTTACTCCACTAAACCTGGTTGCTATATATATTGTTGGTCCCAGCGTGCGGACGCTGGTTTACTCCACTAAACCTGGTTGCTATATACATTGTTGGTCCCAGCGTGTGGACGCTGGTTTACTCCACTAAACTGGTTGCGAGATACATTATTGGCTCCAGCGTGCGGACGCTGGTTTGCTCCACTAAACCTGGTTGCGATATACATTGTTGGTTCCAGCGTGCGGTCGCTGGTTTGCTCCATTAAACCTGGTGGCGCTATTACCATTAGTCCCAACGTGCGGACGTTGGTTTGCTCCTGAACATCCAGTACTGTGGTCATTCGCTGTCCACTTCCTTGTAGTTGTCTGAGTATCCCTGGCAATAGACTCCTGCTGAGTAAGACCTCTATACTTATGCTCTATGCTGTCTTAGTCACCTGACAGCTGGTCTACTCGCTCAGGCTGCCCTGCCCGGTATTGGTGAGGCCCGTAGAACCTTGACGATACCATCCTGTAGGTTGCCTCACCCGGTATTGGCAGGGCCGGTAGAGCCTACTCCAGTACTCCTTTGGGCTGCCCTGCCCGGTATTGGTAAGGCTGGTAGAACCTTGTAATTCACCATCTTTAAGGTTGCCTTACCCGGTATTGGCAGGGCCGGTGGAGCCTACATTCAGCATTCCATGGGGGCTGCCTTGCCCGGTATTGGTAAGGCCGGTAGAACCGGTATATGTCATCTCACGGTTGCCTTACCCGGTATCGGCAAGGCCGGTAGAGCCTGTCATTAAAACTGTCACTTGGGTTGCCTTGCCCGGTATTTAGGCAAGGCCGGTAGAACCTATTATATGTTATATTACTGTTGTATTGTTATGTATGTTTACCCTACGGGGACTGCCTTTAACTTTTAATAAAGTTAAGTTATTTTACCAAACCTTAAGTCTGAGAGTCTTGAAATCCGTGACAGTACGAAAGGGCCATGACCTCAGACACTAAGAGTGACGGTAACGCACAGAATATCCATTGGAGGATAGATATGCACGAGCAACGTTTGGATCAGCTAGCGGTTGCTATCCAAACTATTCTTGAACGCATGGTACTTGCGGATAAGTCCGGTGCTAACCCAGTGGTCCCGCCAATTCCGACACCGGAGAATGAGCCTAAGCCCTCAGGGGCCGCAGTCAAAGGGTTAACGGCTTCTGCACCCTTGCCGCTGAGATATGACGGGGACCCTCAATTATGCAGAGGGTTTATTGATCAACTTGAAATATTTATGGAATTGACGGCACACGCTTTTCCTAGTGATCGCAGCAAGGTTGGGTTCATGATATCCCTGCTGACTGGCAGAGCATTGGCCTGGGCCAACCCACTTTGGGAAAACGCTAAACCTTGCACAAAGAATTTCTGTGATTTTGTGCAATCCTTTCGGAGAGTATTTGAGCCTCGTGGTAGAACTACCTCTGCTGCTAAACGTCTCATGGAGATACAACAGGGCAGGCGCACGGTTGGCGATTATGCCATTGAATTCCGCACCTTGGCAGCAGAGGTAGGGTGGAATAACGAGGCCCTGTTGGCAGCCTTTGCTCAAGGATTGAGTGACCAGATTAAAGATGAGATTGCAGCAAAAGAGTTACCTACTGACCTAGACGATTATATCAAATACGTGATTCTAATTGACTCCAGAATACGTGAAAGATTAACCACCAGAGAGCGACGAGTACGGTTAAAGAATAATGGGTCCAGTAGCATATTTTGCCCACCCAACCCTCCCTCTGCATCCAAACCTAGTGAACCTATTTCGGAACCAAGTGAACCTATGCAGAGAAGGTATCACAAGACACAAGGATTATGTCTGTACTGCGGTAAAGATGGTCACCTGTTAAGATCTTGTCCGGTACGTCCGGGAAACGAACACACCTAGGGTACCTTGGGGGACAGGCCCTAGGTGGTGTCCAATTGTCCCCATTGTTGGACACACTTAAACCCACCATACAGGTGGTATTGTCATGGGCACAACGCTCGGTTGAGGTTTTGGCCTTGGTTGATTCTGGTGCAGCTGGGTATTTTATGGACAATACCTTTGCTGAATTGCATGGGGTACCATGGATTCAGAGAGAAACCCCTCTTGCTATTGAAGCAATTGATGGCAGACCTTTGGAACCCGCCCAAGTTACTTTTGAAACGATGCCCTTGTCCATGACTATTGAGGCTCTTCACAAGGAAGAGCAGCAGTTCCGATTGATTAATTCTCCTCACCATGCCGTGATTTTGGGCTTTCCTTGGTTACAGTTGCACAACCCACAATTTGATTGGCAGAAATGTGAGATTGCTGCTTGGTTTCAGTTCTGTATGGATAAGTGCGTTACCTATCCTGTTAAGGTCTTGTGCACCTCCCCTTCACTACCTGATGCCTACCAGCAGTTTAGCGACGTTTTCAGTAAGGGAGAGGCTGGCACCCTACCTCAGCACAGACCATACGATTGTCGCATAGAACTGAGTCCTGGAGCAGTACCACCGAGGGGACGCACGTATCCATTGTCTTGTGAGGAGAACCAAGCTATGGAGGAATACATAGCAGATGCCCTCATTAGAGGGATCATAAGGAAATCTACTTCTCCGGCCGGTGCCGGGTTCTTTTTTGTTAAGAAAAAAGTGGCGAACTGCGACCTTGCATAGACTATCATGGGCTGAATAAGCTGATGGCAAAAAATGCCTACCCAATACCACTCATCACCGAGCTGTTTGATAGACTTAAGGGGTCCTCGATTTTCACCAAATTGGACCTAAGGGCAGCCTACAATTTGATACGTATCAGAGTCGGTGATGAGTGGGAAAACTGCCTTCAATACGAGATCTGGGCATTATGAATACCTAGTCATGCCATTTGGTCTATGTAATGTTCCTGCAGTATTTCAAGAACTGATTAGTGATGATCGAGCACCCCAATGCTCGGGTGTTCGGGTGCTCTGGCCGAGCACCCCCGGAGGCTCGAGTGCTCGGCCGAGCACCCGAGCCCCATTGAAGTCAATGGGAGGACTCGAGCATTACACCAGGCACCCCCTGCTCTGATGAGGGGAGGGTGCCTGGTCCATAGGAAAAGGGCAGAAAATGATGGAAACACCACAGAAATGGTTCAGAGACAGCATAGGGAGGATGTCTGGATGCATCTTGGACTCCAACGTCGCTGCTGGGAACGATGTTTCGCCCGTAGTACGCCATTTTTACAGTATTTGCTGTATATTTACTTGTATATCATCTGCAAATTCTGCAAAAAATTTCATCGATTTTTTGGAACTGGGGCCATGATTAAGAGGGAAACGTGCGCAGAGGCAAATTCTGCAAAAAATTTCCTCGATTTTTCTGAACTGGGGCCATGATTAAGAGGGAAACGTGCGCAGAGGCAAATTCTCCCAAAAATTTCCTCGATTTTTCTGAACTGGGGCCATGATTAAGAGGGAAACGTGCGCTGAGCCGACCATCTAAAACATTATGGGTGAGGGTCTGCTGCGGAGCTGACCATCCTAAACATTATATGCGAAGGCCCGCTAGTGAGCTGACGCTATAAAACATTATATGAGAGGGCCCGCTAGAGAGCTGACCCAATAAAACATTATATGAGAAGGCCCGCTGGTGAGCTGACCTATACAAAAATTGTCAAAAAGCGCCCGCTGGTGAGCTGGCCCTATATAAAAATTATATCCCAGGGTATATGGAAGAGAGTCAACCATATACCCATTTTTTGGGTGGAAGGGGTGAATGGGAATACAGAGTATTCCCATCATTGTAAATAACATATCTAAAGTGACTTTATGTTCACCCGGGGCTTTCCTCCAGTGGAGTGGAGAAGTCAAGGGAAATCCAGGCCTTGTTCATTTTTATAAGTGTCAACCTATCAGCATTTTCGATGGAAAGGCGGATACGCTTATCTGTTATGATGCCACCAGCAGCACTAAATACCCGCTCAGACAGAACGCTGGCGGCAGGGCAGGCCAGCACCTCCAAGGCGTAGAGTGCCAGTTCATACCACGTGTCCAGCTTGGACACCCAGTAGTTGTAAGGCACAGAGGGATCATTGAGGACGCTGACACGGTCTGCTATGTACTCCTTCACCATCTTCCAAAACTTTTCCCTCCTTGTGACACTAGGCTGCGCATCAGGGTGAGGGTGCTGGCGGGGTGTCATGAAGGTGTCCCACGCCTTGGAGAGTGTTGCCCTGCCTTTGTCGGAACTGCTGTGTGCTCCCCTTTTCTCCCCTTCTCGGTTGGCCAAGGTAGCACGTACTCTGCCGCCAGCGTTGTCAGATGGAAAATTTTGGAGCAATTTTTCGACAAGAACCTTCTGGTATTGCACCATTTTGCTTGTCCTCTCCACCGGAGGAATGAGAGATGAGAAATTCTCTTTGTAGCGGGGGTCCAGAAGGGTGAACACCCAGTAATCCGTGTTGTCTAAAATGCGTATAACGCGTGGGTCACGGGAAAGGCAGCCTAACATAAAGTCAGCCATGTGTGCCAGAGAACCAACAGGCAAGATTTCGCTGTCCTCACCAGGAGGATGACTCTCAATCTCCTCATCCTCTTCCTCCTCTTCTGCCCACCCACGCTGAAGAGATGGAACTAAAGTTCCATGGCTACCCTCTGTAGCGGAGGCAACCGTGTCTTCCTCCTCCTCCTCCTCCTCCTCCGCCTCCTCCAATTGTCGCTGAGAAGACGAAGTGAGGGTGCTCTGGCTATCACCTTGTGTAAGCTCTTCCTCCCGCATTTCCACCTCTTCCACATGCAAAGCGTCGGTTTTAATTGTGAGCAGCGAGCGTTTCAGTAGACACAGAAGTGGGATGGTTACACTGATAATAGCGTTATCGCCGCTCACCATCTGTGTCGATTCCTCAAAATTGCGTAAAACCTCACAGAGGTCTGACATCCATTCCCACTCCTCACTTCTGATTACAGGAAGTTGAACGGAGAGGCGACGACCGTGTAACAGCTGGTACTCCACTACTGCCCTCTGCTGCTCGCAAAGCCGGGCCAACATGTGGAAGGTGGAGTTCCAGCACGTGCTCACGTCACACAACAGCCGGTGAGCTGGCAATTGTAAGCGCTGCTGCAGCTTCAACAGGCCGGCTGAAGCTGTTGATGACTTACGGAAATGTGCACACACGCGGCGCACCTTGGTCAAGAGATCATGCACATTGGGGTAGGTTTTTAGAAATCGCTGAACCACTAAATTAAATACATGCGCTAGGCATGGTACGTGTGTGAGCTTGCCGAGCTCCAAAGCCGCCACCAAGTTACGCCCATTATCACACACAACCATGCCTGGTTTCAGGTTGAGTGGCGAGAGCCACTGCTCGGTCTGGTAACTAATCCCCTGCAACAGCTCTGAGGCCGTGTGCTGTTTGTCCCCAAGGCAGATCAGCTTCAGCACGGCCTGTTGACGCTTCCCCACTGCAGTGCTACACTGCTTCCAGCTACCGGCTGATGGGTGAGTGGCGCTGCGCGCAGAGAATTCGGAGGTGGAAACGGAGGAGGAGGAGCCAATAACGTAGGTGCTGGCGGAAACCGTGATGGAGGTAGGGCCCGCAATCCTCGGCGTGGGTAGCACCTGTGCCATCCCAGGGTCCGAGTCGCTCCCAGCCTCCACGACATTCACCCAGTGTGCCGTCAGGGAAATGTAGCGTCCCTGGCCACAAGCACTTGTCCATGTGTCAGTTGTTAAGTGGACCTTCCCAGTAACTGCGTTGGTCAGGGCACGGGTGATGTTATGGGACACATGGTGGTGTAAGGCGGGGACGGCACACCGGGAAAAGTAGTGGCGGCTGGGGACTGCGTACCGAGGGACAGCTGCTGCCATCAGGCTGCGGAAGGACTCAGTCTCCACAAGCCTAAATGGCAGCATTTCGATGGCCAGTAATTTGGAAAGGTGTGAGGTTAGTGCTATGGCCTGTGGGTGGGTGGCTGGGTATTTTCGCTTGCGCTCAAATGCCTGGGGTAACGACATTTGGACGCTGCGCTGGGACAGGGAAGTGGATGTGGTCGCTGATGGTGCTTCAGATGGTACAGGTGCAGGGCGGGAGGTATGCGGGCCTGCGCCTTCGACAGGCGATTGGCCGGCACCGAAAACAGGGGAAGAGGAGGCAGTGGTGTGGCCTGCAGACACAGATTGGCGATCCGGGCGTTCCTCCCACTTATTGGATGCCATGTGTCGGATCATGCAGGTGGTGGTGAGGTTTCTAGTGTTCATGCCTCGGCTCATTCTGGTGTGGCACAGGTTGCAAACTACAATTTTTTTGTCGTCCGCACTTTCCTTAAAAAAACGCCATACCGCGGAACACCTACCCCTTGGCAAGGGAGATTTACGCAAGGGGGTGCTCCGTGGAACATTTGCGGGCCGGTTTGGTGCGGTCCGCCTTCTTTCTTTAGCCACACCACTGCCTCTTCCAGCCTGTTGCGGTGCTGCAGATGGCTCACCCTCAGGACTGCTGTCATCGCTCGGCTCTTCACCTTCCCAGGTGGGGTCAGTCACCTCATCGTCCACCAAGTCCTCCTCCACTTCCTCACTCTGATCATCCTCCTCATTTCTTGATCCCACCACATACTCAGTCATTGACAACTGTGTATCATCCTCCTCATCAAGGTCTTGAGACAGTAATAGTGGTTGATTTGCTGGCAACTGTGTCTCATCATCATCATCCACTTCCTTTGACCTTAAATGCCGTTCCCCTCTGTCATCTTCTTGTGATTGGGTACCCTCTAGAGGTTGTGAATCAGGGCACAAGATCTCATGTTCCTCTGCAAGCGTGCTTGGAGAGAGGTTCAAATCAAGGATTGGTGATGAGACGAGCTCCTCACTATATCCCAGTGTGGGATCACTTCTTTGGCCAGACCCTCTATGGTGGGAGGAAGGATGATCAGGGTGAGGATTATGTTGACCAGACTCTTGGCTAGTGAGAGTGGACTTGGTGGCAGACAGGGTGGTGCTTAACCGACTGGAAGCAGTATCAGCTGAAATCCAACCGACCACCTGTTCGCAGTGGTCTGACCTCGAGAGTGATGTCCTGCGACGCCCTGTAAACTGAGACATGAAGCTAGGTATGGTGGATGTCTTTCTTTCTTGTGCTCTGGCACCAGGCACAGTTTCTACGCGTCCTGACCCGCACCCTGAACTATCAGGATCACGTCCACTTCCCCGTCCCTTTTTACCCGCCTTCTTCATATTACACGGAATATGTGCTGCTAATCTGCAACTTTGCACACTAAACAGAATGTGCTGCTAATCTGCAACTTTCCACACTAAACAGAATGTGCTGCTAATCTGCAACTTTGCACACTAAACAGAATGTGCTGCTTATCTGCGGCTAGGCACAGTGAACGGAATATGTGACTTTTATTTTTTACACTTTGCACACTAAACAGAATGTGCTGCTAATCTGCAACTTTGCACACTAAACAGAATGTGCTGCTTATCTGCGGCTAGGCACAGTGAACGGAATAAGTGACTTTTATTTTTTACACTTTGCACACTAAACAGAATGTGCTGCTAATCTGCAACTTTGCACACTAAACAGAAAGTGCTGCTTATCTGCGGCTAGGCACAGTGAATGGAATATGTGACTTTTATTTTTTACACTTTGCACACTAATCAGAATGTGCTGCTAATCTGCAACTTTCCACACTAAACAGAATGTGCTGCTAATCTGCAACTTTGCACACTAAACAGAATGTGCTGCTTATCTGCGGCTAGGCACAGTGAATGGAATATGTGACTTTTATTTTTTACACTTTGCACACTAAACAGAATGTGCTGCTAATCTGCAACTTTGCACACTAAACAGAATGTGCTGCTTATCTGCGGCTTGGCACAGTGAACGGAATATGTGACTTTTATTTTTTACACTTTGCACACTAAACAGAATGTGCTGCTAATCTGCAACTTTCCACACTAAACAGAATGTGCTGCTAATCTGCAACTTTGCACACTAAACAGAATGTGCTGCTTATCTGCGGCTAGGCACAGTGAACGGAATAAGTGACTTTTATTTTTTACACTTTGCACACTAAACAGAATGTGCTGCTAATCTGCAACTTTGCACACTAAACAGAATGTGCTGCTTATCTGCGGCTAGGCACAGTGAATGGAATATGTGACTTTTATTTTTTACACTTTGCACACTAAACAGAATGTGCTGCTAATCTGCAACTTTCCACACTAAACAGAATGTGCTGCTAATCTGCAACTTTGCACACTAAACAGAATGTGCTGCTTATCTGCGGCTAGGCACAGTGAATGGAATATGTGACTTTTATTTTTTACACTTTGCACACTAAACAGAATGTGCTGCTAATCTTCAACTTTCCACACTAAACAGAATGTGCTGCTTATCTGCGGCTAGGCACAGTGAATGGAATATGTGACTTTTATTTTTTACACTTTGCACACTAAACAGAATGTGCTGCTAATCTGCAACTTTCCACTCTAAACAGAATGTGCTGCTAATCTGCAACTTTGCACACTAAACAGAATGTGCTGCTTATCTGCGGCTAGGCACAGTGAACGGAATAAGTGACTTTTATTTTTTACACTTTGCACACTAAACAGAATGTGCTGCTAATCTGCAACTTTGCACACTAAACAGAATGTGCTGCTTATCTGCGGCTAGGCACAGTGAACGGAATATGTGACTTTTATTTTTTACACTTTGCACACTAAACAGAATGTGCTGCTAATCTGCAACTTTGCACACTAAAAAGAATGTGCTGCTAATCTGCAACTTTGCACACTAAACAGAATGTGCTGCTAATCTGCAACTTTGCACGCTAAAAAGAATGTGCTGCTAATCTGCAACTTTGCACACTAAACAGAATGTGCTGCTAATCTGCAACTTTGCACACTAAACAGAATGTGCGGCTAATCTGCGGCTAGGCACAGTGAACGGAATATGTGACATTTTTTTTTAAACTCTGCCCCCCAAAACAAAATATAACTGCTGCCCCCACACACAATAGTCCTAAAAAGGACTTTTGGGTCTTTTTGTTGTTCAAACACACTTTTCTTCTCCCTACACTTTCTCTTCCTATCCTCATCTCTCCCTGGCTAAGACTGAGCCGAACTCGCTGGTCAGGTGCTATACAGCACCCGATCACGGGTTCTGGCCAGCCAATCAGTGTAATGCCAGCAGCCAACATGGCTGCTGGCATTACACTGATGTCAGAGCCTCCCCGCACGTTTATTGGCTGCGCAGCAGCCGCGAAACGTTCGGGGAGGAGACCCGAACATGGCGGGCGAGCACATGCGGTACTCGTACGAGTACCGCCATGTGCCGAGCAGAGCGATGCTCGAGCCGAACCGAGCTTCGGCCGAGCATGCTCGCTCATCACTAGAACTGATCAATGACGTTCTTAGAGATATGCTACAATCTTGTGTTGTAGTCTATCTTGACGACATACTTATCCACTCCAAAGACCTGTCACAACACATCAAGGATGTGTCTGAAGTCTTGCTGCGCTTACGAAAAAATAAATTATTCTGTAAACTGGAGAAATGCGAGTTCCACAAAACCAGTGTACCGTTTCTGGGGTTTATAATTGGCAAAGACGGCATTGCCATGGATAAAGAGAAATTGACGTCAGTCTTACAATGGCCTAAACCCAAGATCCTCAAAGCCATCCAACGATTTCTGGGCTTCGCCAATTATTACAGGAAGTTTATTAAAAACTTCTCCTCTATCGTGAAACCTCTGTCTGACCTCACGCACAAGGGCGTTAACCCATCCCTCTGGCCGGTGGCTGCTGAAGAGGCCTTTGAGAAGTTGAAGATAGCCTTTGCTGAACAGCCTGTGTTGTCCCACCCTAATCCAATACTCCCCTTTACTTTGGAAGTTGATGCCTCAGATATTGGGGTCGGGGCGGTGCTCTCTCAGCGACAGGTTAAAGGCGGTACACTCAGACCCTGTGGATTCTTCTCAAAAAAACTGACTAGTGCTCAAAGTCATTACGAGATTGGTGATCGAGAATTACTGGCCATTATCCTCACTCTCAAAGAATGGCGTCATTTACTTGAAGGCACAAAAAACCCCGTTTTGATTCTAACTGAGCACAAGAATCTGACGTATCTTTCTGAGGCCAAGAGATTGTCTTCTCGCCAGGCCAGATGGGCACTGTTTCTATCCCGATTCAATTTCATTGTATCATACCTGCCGAGATCAAAGAATGTTAGGGCTGATGCTCTGTCTAGACAATTTGAAGCAGAGGTTGACAGAGAAGAGGTACCAGTCCCTATCATTCAACCCGATCGAATAGTGGCAACCATACGTACTAGTATTACTTCACCACTAGGGGAGGAGATTTTGGCATCCCAAGCCTCTGCTCCTCATGAGACTCCAGTGGGCAAATGTTTTGTCGCTGAGCCATTCCGTACTAGATTACTTGAGACCTACCACTCCTCTAAGGCTGCGGGACATATTGGTAGGGATCAATTGTTCTGGTCTCTCTCTCAGCTATTTTGGTGGCCTTCTATGAGAGCAGATTGTGCCAATTTTACGAATGCCTGTGCCACCTGTGCCAAAACCCCTAGACATCTCCCTGTGGGCTTGCTTCAGCCGGTGCCTAATGGTGAACGCCCTTGGTCTCACGTCTCTATCGACTTTATGGGAGAATTGCCCAGGTCTAGAGGGTACTCCTTCATATTGATGGTGGTAGACAGGTTCTCTAAAATGGCACACTACGTACCCCTCCGTGGCCTTCCTTCCGCCAAGGAACTGGCAATGGTATTCGCTCGAGAAGTATTTCGGTTACATGGAGTACCCAGGGTGCTGGTGTCTGACAGGGGGAGCCAGTTTGTGTCAGATTCTGGAGGGCATTTTGCGAATAGATGGGCATACAGCTATCATTTTCCTCGGCATATCATCCCCAGACTAACGGGGCCGCTGAGAGGGCCAATCAAGGATTGGAACAGTTTCTGCAATGTTTTGTGACTGACCATCATGATAATTGGGCCGACTTGTTGCCTTGGGCAGAGTTCGCCAGGAACCGCACAGTTAATTCTTCCTCCGGGAGCTCTCTGTTTCTGATCAATTATGGGTTCCAACCCTGTCTGCTCCCGGATTCCTTTCAATCACAGCAGATTCCAGCTCTGGATGAGCATATAGAGCAACTCCGTTCCACATGGGCACAAGTTCAGAGGGCATTGGGCCAGTCTTTTCAGCAACATCAGCGTCATGCCAATCGCAGAAGACTTCCAGCGGTTTCCTTCCGAGTCGGGGATAGAGTATGGCTGTCCTCCAAGAATCTAAAGCTCAAGGTCCCATCTAATAAGCTGGCACCTCGCTTCATTGGTCCGTACAAGATCATTCGCAAAATTAACCCTGTTTCCTATGCCTTGGAATTACCTGCTTCTATGCGCATTCATAATGTATTCCATGTGTCTCTCCTTAAACCTCTGGTTTGTAACCGTTATACTACCACACCTGTGAGGCCAGGTCCTGTTGAAGTCGAGGGGCAGGAGGAGTATGAAGTACAAAACATTATTGATTCCCGCAGGGGTAGAGGAGGGGTACAGTATCTGGTGCATTGGAAAGGTTATGGTCCTGAGGATCGTTCCTGGGTAGACAGTAAGGACCTTCATGCACCCAAGTTACTACGAATATTTAATGCCAAATACCCTCAGAAGCCTAGACCCTACTCTGGGAGAGGGGGTCTTTGAAAGGGGGGTACTATCACGGTGCCGTGATTGGTGCTGTTCAGTGTCAGTCACTTGCTGAGCATCATGATTGGCTGTCTGTGATTAGCCCTCCTCACACAGCCTTTTTAAACCCAGGCTGAGCACTTCCAGGTTGCCCTTTCGTGGTGTTTCTGACTCCACTCTGCCTGACCTGCTTGTCAGGCTTCTGGGCCTGTTCCTGCTGTACTTGCTGATCCTGTGTTCCAGTGTTCCAGTGTTCCAGTGTTCCTGTATGCTATAGTTCCTGTGTTCCAGAGTTCCAGTGTTCCTGTGTTCCAGCACCTCGCGGGTTAATCTTACTGTGTTCCTGAATCTCCGGCTCCAGCCGTCGCTCTGGCGACATTGTTCTTCTCGCTGCTGATCATACTTTGTTGGTTTACTCCACTAAACCTGGTTGCAATATACATTGTTGGTCTCAGCGTGCGGACGCTGGGTTACTCCACTAAACCTGGTGGCGATATACATTGTTGGTCCCAGCGTGCGGACGCTGGTTTACTCCACTAAGCCTGGTTGCGATATACATTGTTGGTCCCAGCGTGCGGACGCTGGTTTACTCCACAAAACCTGGTTGCTATATACATTGTTGGTCCCAGCGTGCGGACGCTGATTTACTCCACTAAACTGGTTGCGAGATACATTATTGGCTCCAGTGTGCGGACGCTGGTTTGCTCCACTAAACCTGGTTGCGATATACGTTGTTGGTCCCAGCGTGCGGACGCTGGTTTACTCCACTAAACTTGGTTGCGATATACATTGTTGGTTCCAGTGTGCGGTCGCTGGTTTGCTCCATTAAACCTGGTGGCACTATTACCATTAGTCCCAACGTGCGGACGTTGGTTTGCTCCTGAACATCCAGTACTGTGGTCAGTCGCTGTCCACTTCCTTGCAGTTGTCTGAGTATCCCTGGCAATAGACTCCTGCTGAGTAAGACCTCTATACTTATGCTCTATGCTGTCTTAGTCACCTGACAGCTGGTCTACTCGCTCAGGCTGCCCTGCCCGGTATTGGTGAGGCCGGTAGAACCTTGCCGATACCATCCTGTAGGTTGCCTCACCCGGTATTGGCAGGGCCAGTAGAGCCTACTCCAGTACTCCTTTGGGCTGCCCTGCCCGGTATTGGTAAGGCCGGTAGAACCTTGTAATTCACCATCTTTAAGGTTGCCTTACCCGGTATTGGCAGGGCCGGTAGAGCCTACATTCAGCATTCCGTGGGGGCTGCCTTGCCCGGTATTGGTAAGGCCGGTAGAACCTGTATATGTCATCTCACGGTTGCCTTACCCGGTATCGGCAAGGCGGTAGAGCCTGTCATTAAAACTGTCACTTGGGTTGCCTTGCCCGGTATTTAGGCAAGGCTGGTAGAACCTATTATATGTTATATTACTGTTGTATTGTTATGTATGTTTACCCTACGGGGACTGCCTTTAACTTTTAATAAAATTAAGTTATTTTACCAAACCTTAAGTCTGAGAGTCTTGAAATCCGTGACAACAGGTTAACCTTCCTGCAGATCCATTGCTTTGTCTATTTTCACATAAAAATCATCTTCAATTAAAGATACCTGTGCACATATTGGTTGTTATTTGTCAGCTGTTTTCCGTGGCTAAATCACTTATTCCTAGGTATTGGAAAAAAGACACAAAGACACAGGAAGAGAGTGCTCTACAGACCCGCTTGTTTCCAACAGCCAAAGGATCACCCGTAGTAGTTATAAAAAAATCATACTTTATTTATTCCATATAAAAATGATCAATATCGATACAAGTGGACTACATGAATACGATCCGCCTAACGCTTTTCGTACTTGGTACTTAATCATAGGCTGAATCTCTCTCAACCATTACAGGTTTAAAAAGATTCATGGCTAAAACATCATAAGTAAATTAACCAATACAAACATACATCAATCATTGACTTAAATTAATCCTAAACACATATTCCAGAGTCATTCCATAGACTCCATCTAACAAATCTTCTATATTATATCTTATGCAACATTTGTAAGAAGCATAAAAATATTTAAATGAGAACTGTCTCATCGTATTCTCTTTATTGACCGGATAAAAACACAAATAATAATATTTCTCTCTTTCCCTACCATCAATATAGGACATTATTGCACCTCTGTCAGTGATGACTATCCTATGATCGCATTCTAGTTCCCTTAATGATGAATCAAAAAACCATACAGAATTAATTACTTAAAAATATTGATAATAATTGGAAAATAGATTCTCCCCCTCCAGTGGATGAATGGTTCTCTGGCAGGGGTCAAGTCCTGGGAAAAAAAATGTGGGAACGTACCCAAGATTTCCCCCCTGCCAAAATAAATATGTGTGGCTCACGTCAATTGTTTCTCTCTATATACATGTGTGTGTGTGTATCATTGCATATATGAGTGTGTCTATCTCACTCTATATATGTCAGTGCATGTGTGTGGGAGTTTCTGTGTCTATATATGTGTATGTCTGTTGCATGTGTCTTTGTCTCTATCACTGTTGTATGCATGCACACACATTGCCCCCATCATTTCCACATTGCCCTCATATTACCCCCATCATCTCCACATTGCCCCCATCATCTCCACATTGCCCTCACATTTCCCCCATCAGCTCCCACTTGCCCCGTCAGCTCCAACTTGCCCCCCATCAGCTCCACATTACCCTCACATTTCCGCCCATCAGCTCCAACTTGCCCCCCCATCAGCTCCACATTGCCCTCACATTTCTCCTCATCAGCTCCAACTTGCCCCCATCAGCTCCAACTTTTGCTCCCACCAGCTCTATTTTGCTCCCATCAGCTCCACTTTGCCCCCATCAGCTCCACTTGGCCCCCCATCAGCTCCACTTTGGCCCCCCATCAGCTCCAACTTGCCCCCACCAGCTCCCCTTTGCTCCCATCAACTCCAACTTGGACCCCCATCAGCTCCACTTTGGCCCCCATCAGCTCCAACTTGAACCCATCAGCTCCTCTTTGCCCCCCATCACCTCCAACTTGCCCCTCCATCAGCTCCACTTTGACCCCCATCAGCTCCAACTTTGCCCCCCATCAAGTCCAATTTGCCCCCTATCAGCTCCATTTTGCCCCCCCATCAGCTCCAACTTGCACCTATCAGCTCCAGTTTTCCCCCTATCAGCTCCAACTTTGCCCCCCATCAGCTCTAACTTGCCCCCATCAGCTACACTTTGCCCCCATCAGCGCCACTTTGCACCCCATCAGCTCCACTTTGCACCCATCAGCTCCAACTTGCCTCCAAGCAGCTTCAACTTTGTCCCCATCAGATTTAACTTACCCCCTTCAGCTCCACTTTGGCCCCCATCAGCTCCAACCTGCCCCCATCAGCTCCACATTGCCCCCCATCAGCTACTCATTGCCCCCCCATCAGCTCTAATTTGCCCCATCAGCTCCACTTTGGTCCCCATCAGCTCCAACTTGCCCCATCAGCTCCACATTACCCTCCATCAACTCCACATTGTTCCCCCCATCAGCTCCACATTGCCCCTCTGTGTTAGTTTCCTAACTCCCTGGTGGACCAGCAGCAGGAGAGATCTGTTATCTGTGCCTCCTTTGGCACAGACCTGTAGCCGCTGGAGCTCCCGCTCGGTTTTCTCTTCAGTAATCCAGAGCGCGCTGGTAGATGATGTCATCTCCCAGCGTGCTCTGCATTACTAAAGAACCGACAGAGACGAGTGAGTTCAGTAGTTACAGGTCTATGCTGAAGAAGGCACAGACCTGACTGTGTTACGTTACCTGGCGGGGGAGTTCTGCTAGAGGGAACGGCGTTCCTGCTCTGGAAAATGTGTAGGAACGCCGTTCCCACGCGTTCCTGCAGGACTCGAGCCCTATTCTCTGGGATCTGTGACCTGTACAACATGGAAAGACTACATGCGATCACTACACATAATATTTCGGACTTTGACATCCAATGGCAATGGTGGACAAGGCTCTCTTAAAACCTCGAATCTGGTAGTCAATCCTTAATGGGGGGCTTCAGCCCATCAGACATCTGTTTTTTTTGGACTCTAGTTTCTACAAATATCTCAAATGGTTTCTGGTGTTTTCAACTCACAGAACATGTTCCAGGGTTACCACCTTTCCCCATCCACCCTTTCTCCTCCCAGTCCTCTTCCTTTTTGTTTATTTCTTTCCTTTCCTCCTCTTTCTCTTTGCACTGGATAAACACTAGGAGACATCACAGAGAATCCCCTTCCTTGACGCACGACCCACAGATGTATGTCGGACACAGTATGAAACACAGCTACAGTGTTTGTTGATCACCCATGATGCACAGTACATATTGGGCTCGATTTAAAGGCAACCGTTAAACCAGCCGCTAAGTGAAAAAGGCACATCGCTCGCAAATAATACAGGAGTTACGACAGATTCAATAGCTACTCTACGAGAATAGCTATCGAGCGTAGGCACACAAAAAATACGTAACACAAAAGCCGTTGTCGCTCATCTTAATGCACAACGGGCGGCCAAATCACACGATAACTGCGCTCAAAACAACATGTAATATAACGGCTGCCGTTGTCAAGCAACCATGATTGATGCCAAAACAAATTCAAACACACAGCCAATCACAAAGCCCCAATGTATCAAATAACTTCAAATACACCTATATATACCCAAAAATAACCGGCACACACTGTCTGTTATCGAGTTCTTCAGAGCCAGATATCAGGACCCAGGAGCGGAGGATAGTCATTAGAGAGAGGGAGAGAGGCGCATTCATTGGAGGTAGAGGAGTTTTGCAGTTTGGAGAGAGGAGAGAGGTGCACTAAATATACACATATCACACTTTTGCACATATTACATACACACATACAAACACAAACACATACACATACATACACTTAGTCCTTTTATTTTATAACACCTTACACATTTTACTTTTTATTTTGACAGTGTGAATCTGGGAGTGAAAGTGTGTGACAGAGAGTGACTGGATCGAGTGTGTCTGTGAGGGCCTGTGGGAGTGCCTGGGTGTGACTGGGTGAGTGATGGCAAGGAGAGGAGGACAGGAGAGAGGGATGGTGAGAGTAGTGGAGGAGGAGGAAGCTCAGGAGGGGATCCATCAGCAGAGCAGGGGTGGCAGAGGGAGATCTGCAGGGCGGAGGGGGACCCGGCCCACAAGAGCAGGCACACAAAGAAGAGGGACAGAACCTGCAGTGGGACGAGGGGTAGTTCCTGGGGAGCACCCCACACAGGCAGGGTCAGACCAGGCAGGGCACTCCGGCTCTGAATCCTCCCATGCCGGAGCTGATGAGGGCAGGATCAGGGATCCCAGATATAGTGAGGAGGAGAACACGGCTCTTGTGGAAGCTGTCCTGGAGAGGCAGAGTGTTCTCCACCCGACGGCAAAGGTCCCTGGCCTGGCAGCGCGGAGGAAGGCAGCCTGGAATCAGATCTGCAGCCGGGTGAACGCGGTGGCAACATGCAGGCGGGACATGGAGTCTGTGAAGAAGAGATGGGGCGACTGCCGGAGGGTGGTCAAGAACAAGATGTCTGACATGGCCAAGCAAGCCCGAGGCACCGGAGGTGGCCCATCTGTGCCCATCACACTCTGCGGCTGGGAGGAGATGGTGCGGCAGAACATGTCCCCGACCATGATCGAGGGGGTCGTGGGAGGAACTGACACTGGGGATGAGAGGAGCCTCCACACTACTGGTAAGTGCAACACTACAGAACAACACACTACAGCAACCAACACCAGCTGCACACACAGTCACACCTCAACACATGTCCATCACTCAGCCATACAACTGCACCAACACAGCACCATGAGGGTTAAAAAAAGGACACAACACCTGGACAAATGGCAACGTCCAACTTGGGACAAACCTGTCAAAGTCCTACTTCAACCCTCCTGTCGCTGTGCTCATTACACACAATACACAAACCTTCATGTTCAAAATGTCGACTGTCATAGATCATCAATATTCACACACAATGTCACCCATGTCCCCACCCCCACCCTAACCCCTTGAGTGCTAGAGGGATCATCAATGCATCGATCAACAATGCATTGGCAACCCCTCTGGGACTCAAGGGGTTAACCTGACAACAAACAAGTCAATAGGACAACGATCACATGCTACACAGGGGACATTCACTAAGCGGTGACAAACAGATGGTGGACACAAAGTAACCCTCACACACCCTCACTTCACCAGTACCAGTGTTAGTCCATGGAGAATATGCCAAAACAAGAATCAAGTTCATAGGGTCCCATTGTACAGACTCCATGGAAAACACTGGAAATGGGGAAAGGAGATCACTGGAGAAGTCACCATCATTTCATCGGTTCAACATCACCGCTTACAGAATCACAAAAGGGGGCATCAGATCACACATCACAGTGTCACACAGAATAAATGCTTGTAGGTGCAACACACAGGCCGAAAACTATTTTACAGAATTCAAGCTGGAAAAAGTAGGCATTGGTGTTGCGGCTGCAATCATTTACTCTGACTTGAAATGACATATCCCATATCTGATTCCCCATGGATCCACAGGGGTGCTGATGCCATGGATGGATGGTACACCAGCATCTCTATGCAGGATACATATGGGAAACAAATAGCAAACATTGTACCTTGGTCACCAACAGGCCATGACTGATGGATATCTAGGACTGAGTACGGTTGCCTCACACAGAAGGATGGATGGGCTCATACACAGAGAAAAAAACAGGCCTCAATCAAAGATATCCCTCACTACTGGCTGGATTGTTGCCCTTAGGATTCAAATGTCACTAAATATGTTCCAACATGATGTGAACACAGAGATCACTTCACTGGATGTGATTGCCTTACTGGCCAGATATGTGCACCCATCACATATCAACCTACATTGCTACCATCCAAATACACATACATAGTATATCACACTCTACGTAGATGGGATATACGAGGTATGTTAATATCCATCATATCAATACAATGTCTTGTTGGATGGGTGCACATATATAGCCAGTAAGGCAATCACACCTAATGAAATGCTCTCTGGCATCACATCTTGGAAGGATATTACTCTATCCATATGAAGGGTACATATCCACATACATATATGACCATTTCTACTTGTGTGTCACTGTAATGGGATAGCAATGGGTAATGTCATCATGATGTCATATCATTGCCATCGTTAACAGATGTGTCTTGATCTAAGTCCCATCCCTCCAACACTCATGGTTATACAGATATTGCTCCATGTGACTGGTGAAGATATCTATCATTTGACCACACGGAGGCTCTTCAGCAGAGCCAAAGTCGCAACATATCGAGAGAAATACCTCTTTGGAATGGTCCACAGAGTGTGCTTGTAAATCATGCACATCCTGTACACCATTCCAATTAAGTATTGTTCTCTAAATGGGTTGATTTTGTCTCTGCTGAAAAGCCCTCGTGTGGACAAATGACTGAAATCTACATCAGTCACATAGAGCAATATCTGAACAACCATGAGGGTAGGAGGGATAGGACTAACAGAGAACAACATCTGTTCCCAGAATGTCTACAATCTGACATCAAGGTGGACTTAACCATTGCCACCCCCCTGGAGGGATAACCATCCCTACAAGTTGTGAAGACAAATATATGTTGTTGGATCCCCCCCCCCCCGAGTTAAACAATGGTATTCCTACTGCTGAAAGGTGTGTTGATGCAAAAGGTATCACAGCTCAGACATGGATATGTCAGGGGCAATATCCCAGTGGCCTGATATTGTACAGTGGTGCTGTTACTACACAATCATATGGACAGCTCTGGTACAGGGACCAGATATCTACATGGGAGGGTGTAGCAACAGCCCCACTGTACTATTTCTGGACACTGTGATATTGCACCTCAAAATGAAACCTTCACCCGTAATAACTCAAACAACACCTTTCAGCAGTGGGAGTACCCTTGTTTACCCAGGGGGATTAACACAAACACATATATTTTTCTTCACCACATATCAAAGTAGAACTGTCTCCACAAACATATGGCTAAGGTCACTAATCACAACATCTTCTTCCTCTACACAGCTTACGGCCGTCAAGCCCAGCGGCAGACAGTGGAGGAGGCTATGTCACCCCCCAGTGAGGAGGACACAGAGGAGGGGACCAGCCGGTGGTCACCTTACCCACCATCACCATCCCCTCCAACACAGGCTGCATCACCACCTCCTGCACCACCACAGGCTGCACCACCCCTTCCAGCTGCACCACCACAGGCTGCACCCCCCCTTCCAGCTGCACCACCACAGGCTGCACCACCCCTTCCAGCTGCACCACCACAGGCTGCACCACCCTTTCCAGCTGCACCACCCTTTCCAGCTGCACCACCACAGGCTGCACCACCCGTTCCAGCTGCACCACCACAGGCTGCACCACCCCTTCCAGCTGCACCTCCCCAGTACAGTGGCTGGATGCCACAGGAGGAGAGGTGGACATATCCATCCACCTCCACCAGCTACTACCCTCCATCAGCAGCACCACCAGGGAGACAATGGCTGCCAGGGACAGTGGCGACAAACCAATATGGCCCATATTCCTCACACATCAACCCACCCTCCTGGATGGCTCCACAACATGCCCCAAGGTATGATGCCAGGTGGGGTCCCAGCACCTATCAGTGGCCACCATATGAGCCTTGGCCACTGGACTACCCACACCTGGGCCTGATTGGTGAGCCCCAGCACCCCCTACCCAGGGACATATTCACACCTCCACCAGCACACACATCTCTGGGCAGCTCTGCATCACTTGATGTGGTGGGCATATGCCCATCATCTGCACCAGCCACTCCAACAGCAGCCACAGCACCCTCAACAGCAGCAGAGAAGGAAAGAGCACCCTCAGCAGTGGAGGAGGAGGAAAGAGCACCCTCAACAGCGGAGGAGGAGGAAAGAGCACCCTCAGCAGCGGAGGAGGAGGAAAGAGCACCCTCAACAGCGGAGGAGGAGGAAAGAGCACCCTCAACAGCAGAGGAGGAGGAAAGAGCACCCTCAACAGCAGCAGAGGAAACAGCAGCACCAGGGACACCGGGCACATCCACCTCCAGCACCGCACGCCTCACAGGCATGGAGGCGGAGTGTATGGCCCTTCAAAGAAGACTACTCCGGTCCAGCAGAAGTACAGACAGCAACATCACCAGGAGCAGGAGGCAATCCAGGAGGAACATTGCCCAATTGGAGACCAGAATCCAAGCTCTGGAGTCGGAGGTGGCCAGGGGGAACACACTACTCCACCAGCTCAGGACTGGTCTCATGGACATGATGACACAGGTCCTTGTGGAGTTAAGGGAGATCAACCGCAGAGAGAACCTGAGGATGGAGAGGGCAAACTTGCGTTCCACCGAGGGGTCTACTGCTACCACCACCCCCTCCAGTGTTACCCCTGAAGCAACACCTAGGGGGCAGAGGGTTACCAGGAGATCCACAAGGGCATCCACCTCTGGCACCCAGGCTAAGGCCCCCCACCCAAAGAAGAAAAAATGAAAGGCCCAACCTGTTAAGTTTCCCCTCAATAAAGAAAACATTTTTTTTTTAATTCCAGTCTGATCTGTTGTGTCTTCAGTTATGGATTGGGTGGCAGGGTTGTCTCCAATGCATTGCCATACAATGCAGTGAACACAACCTCTGCCTGGGTGAAATGTTAGTGGGATGCTACAACATGGGTTCACACACACACCGTTGTACAAATTCAACTTGTAATACATCCCTGGAGCCATATTACACCACTGTGTTATATGGCGGTGTTGTGTGTTGAATTTGAACAACAAAACATACCCCTTAGCACAACAAATTGTACAACACTGAACATTCGTCTACTTCATATGTTGTGTTTAACCCTTTGAGTGCCAGAGTGGTAGACAACGCATTGTAAAGAAATGCGTTGGGGACCACTCTTGCACTCAGTGGGTTAATGGGATAACCAGACAAACAGCTCTGTGACTTAGCAGGGACATTATAAGCAGGATAGATAAATGGGACATGTATCCATGTTGTCTTGGATTCACACACTCATTGTGCAACTGACTTACTGGAGAAGCCAATGTTTTTAACCTAGGATTTCAATGTGTAGCACACACATTGATATCCTGGGCTGAGCACTGGGGTCTCCTGTAAGTTGAGTTGCTGTTTCCATAAGGGTGTAACAGACTTCACCAGTGATAACACATGTCCACTTAGTCTGGTTGTTCGTTAGCCCATGTACTGAGATATGTCAAAGTGGAGCAAAATCTCAGAACATGGATTATACTGAGCAATACAGATACTGTGGACAGGTATTCACTGTGGAAGTATGTCCCCTGTATCACCTCTTCATCACTCCCACAACACATTGGTGCATCACTGCCACCATCATCTGTTTGCATGGATACATCACAGAGTCCAGTCACTGGCAAACAAGTGGTGGACTCCTGTGATTTGGGTGATGCCTTTCCATGTATGGGGCATACTCTACCCTGGGTGTGGTAACACATTGACATATGTGTTCTCAAATATATCCTCCTACAGACACAGATAGAATGGTGATGGTTCATCTTTATTGTGTCTCAAAGTACATTAGAATGTACATGTGTTTTGTGTGTGTATTGCCTATATGCATTGAACACCTGTATGAGAACACTAAATGTACTTTGAAACTAAATCGTAATACTTCAGTAACACTGCTGCCCTGCTCATGTGTTGTCCATGAGGTTTGACAACTCTGTAGCTGAGCATCCTGACTGTACAGGTTAAAACACTCAAGAATTAGTGTTTTCTGTGTCTCTATGAGAATGTTCCAGTAGAGGTTTGTGTGAACCTCAGGTCAAACTTTGCATCACCAACAACATCACTATAAACAGCAAGGGGTGATCTTCATGAAGGTTTTGTCAAGACATCAATCCAGTCACATGGAAGATCTTCAGTTCAAGGATGGATCATGTTACGGATGCCTGCGGGACAAGAGGACAGGATTTGGAGCAGTAGACCTGAACTGATCATCAAGCAACAACAATTTAGTCTTTTTCATCCCCTCAGTTTTCACAGTTACAGGTGAGTGCACAAACCATTGCTTGACAATGTGTTGTGTACTCATCTGTAACCAATTCTGTGGGGAACTAAGGACATGTGCATCAGTCCTAGGGATATGTGCCCCTGACATGTATACACACATTAACAAGTGTTCTGAGAGGTCCATGGAAGTAATGACATTGTGCTGCCACTGTGAAAGTGACAGTGGCAGCCCAATGTCATTTGTTCCATGGAACTGTTAGGACACATTTGTTGATGTGTGTATTCATGTCAGGGGCACATATGTCTGCACACTCACAGGTCTGCATGGAGTCCGTGGTAATCTGATCTACGTCTCATGACCTCTACATTGTGTGCCCATACCACTGTACATCCACCCCTGTGCTGCTCTTCTCAGCTGTAGCACAGTACAGGTCCCATATTGAGTCTGATGTCCCTTCTAATGCATATCATTAGATAATACTCTTTCGCTACTGGGCTAGCATGGTTGTTCAGGCTATAATCATGGCATATCCAGTTAGTTGCTGTCAATCAAGCCGTGTAAGGTGATGAACATGGGTAATATGTTGTACCTTGTTTATCCTGGGGGTGTGCGTGATACCCTTGGGGTCTGTATGTCAACGTGGAGAGTGGAATGGAGGATGGTTGTTGAGTCCACACACACAATTTTCCACGTCCACTGCCAGTGCAGTGCTGTGTCACTGTTCCTGTGGGGTGAGACAGAACAAAATGTGCAGTGTGGTTAGTGTCACAGGACTGATGGGGGACTTGCATGGATTGTTTGCATGCATGTGTTATACTCACAGGTGAAGTATTCCGTGATGAGCCTGTCTCTGATCTGTGCCCCTCTCATGGTCTCCTCCACATGCCCGATGTCCATGGCCACTTCCTGTATGGGGGGGTCCGGGATGTGCTCCAGCAGCCTGGTGTCCACTGCGATGTTGTGCAGTATTGTGCACGCCACAATGATGTCACACACCTTAGCCGGTGCATACTGCAGTGCTCCCCCAGAGTGGTCCAGACATCGGAATCTTGACTTGAGGAGCCCAAATGTCCGCTCAATAGCATTCCTCGTTCTGGCATGAGCCTGGTTGTAGCTTTCCTGGGCATGTGTTTGGGGATTGGCCAGAGGGGTCAGTAGCCAGGACTTGCATCCATAGCCAGCATCACCTGTGTAATGTGAGTGACATGGTGAAACAGGGAGCACATGTTGTGTGAATGATGTTTTGTGTGGTGGACGTAGTAGCTGTGGGTCAGGTGCATGCTGAGCTGAGTGGTGTGTACGCCTGTGTATGTGGTGTGATTTTGTTTTGTGAACTCACCCACTAGCCATCCCCCTGTAAAGGTTCCATTCTCAAAATCTCTGTGGACTGAGGAGTTTTGTAGAATGTATGCATCATGTGTGCTGCCAGGATATTTTGCACAGACATTCATGATCCTCATGTTGCTGTCACACACCATCTGCACGTTGATGGAGTGGAAGTTCTTCCTGTTGATGAATATCTGTGCGTCACGTGCTGGGGCCTTAATCCAGACATGGGTGCAATCTATAGCACCTATGACCCTGGGCATGCCTCCCTTTGCGTAAAAGGCCTGCTTGACGTGTATCCAGTCCATGTCGGTGGTGGGAAAATGTATATAGGTACTGGCCTTGCTTTTGAGGGCTGGCAGGACCTGGGCCAGCACTCTGGAGAATGTGGCCTGTGACATGCCAGATGCGTAACCCTCAGTGGACTGGAAGGCCCTGCTTGCCATGAAGTGTATGGCACAGAGTAGTTTCTGCAGGCCAGTTAGGGCATGGTTGTGGATGTAGATGGGATCCACCTGCTCCTTGATGACCTCATACAAGGCAATGATGCTGTCAGGCCTCAACCTGTAGCGATCAATGACCTCGTCATCAGCCATTCCAAAGAGTGTGACCCTTGGGCGGTATACCCTGGGCCTTGGTGGTCGTCTATACATCCTGTGCCCTCCAGGTGGGGATGGACTCCTGTGTGGCTGCTGAGCCAGAGCCTCCTCACTTGCAACAGGTGAAGGCTGTTGATGAGGCGTGCTTGGAGTTTGCTGATGTTCCCTAGCTCTCTCCCTTGCACGCCTTCTCCGCAGTCTTCACAACAATATGTAACCCAACATACTGTTTGCTCTCTCTATCTGTCTCTATCTCTCTCTCTCTCTCTCTACCTCTCTCTCTCTCTCTCTCTCTATCTCTCTCTATCTCTCTCCCTCCCTGAGTGGAAAACAAGCCACAAGTGAGTGTGTTGAGTTGTCCCTTTAAGTACTTGCTAGGGCGTTGTGTAGGTGTGGTGATGAGGTGAGTGCTGACCAATGGTGAGTTGTTTGTGTCCAGGTAAGTGTTAGCAGGTGTGTGTGTGTTATAAGATGTGGTGTGTTGTGCTTGTTCTGTGTGTGCCATTTGCGGGCGTGCAGTTGTGGGGTGCAGGTCGCGTGTTGATGTTGCCCAGGTGAGCTTGTATTTGCAGGGTCCGCTTTGTGTGATGACCCCCATTGTTCCTTGCCATGTTGTGTTGTTGTTTTTTTGTGTGTCATTGTTCCTGTGGTGTTGCTTGTTGTTGTGTGTGTAGTGATTTGTGTTGTGTGTGCATGTTTTTGTGTTGTTTTGGCATTGCATGGGTTAATTTTCCCATTTACATGGTTGTGCGGTAAGCCTTTTGTGTCTTTTCCTCTGTAACGGGTGTTTAGTTTTGGCCGTTAAGTGTCTAACGTGTGTGAAAAGTGGGTCTTAACTTTTAGCCGTTAGGTGTGTCTTTTTTTCAGCCGTTATCAGTACCGCAAGCCTTTGAATAGCTCTGGGGTATGTTGTTCCATGCGTCTAAATGCACGTAAGTGTATCGGCCGTGAGGATTCTGCAACTGCCGTTAGCTGTTCTTTAGACGGATCTTTGAATTGCAACATGACACTTAACGCACCCGTTAGTGATTTTTTTGCTAACGGCTGCCTTTAAATCGAGCCCATTATGTTTCTGTATCATTGCTATACACTTGAGGGCTTCTATGAGTATTCTAATGGGGTTTTATAATATTTCTAACCACACAGTGCCTTTACTTTTCTCTTTCTGTATATTTTCTCTTGTAATGACAACTTATCTCAATAAACCTTTTGGGAAAAAATTAACAGGCCTCTGGGGCGCATAATAGAAGTGGTGTTAATGTGTTAGAGAGTGTGTCAAGATTGTGTTCATCTGATAGCACCTTTGGCTCATGCTGCAGAGCAGTATGACTCTCAGTTTGTTGTAGATGATAACAAGCGTCGTAGAGTGATCACACATGACACTACTGAAACCCCCACCATCTCCACAAGTTTTGTTGTTAAAGCAATAAAAGTACACAATGTTTCTGCCATGTACTGCCAACCCATAATTCCTGTGGGTAAATAATGCCAAAGTATGCCTGTGGACTGGCAAAGTTGCCAAAATGTTGGAAGTTGACATGCTGCTTTATTTTTTTGTAACAAATCAAGGTTTTAAAGGACTGTGTTGCACCAAGCTCACATATATCAAGCAGGTAGTTAGAGTCATGGGATAATGACTGGGAACCTCATAGAGAAAGAAAATTCACCTTCAAACAGATATGTGGACAAATAAGCAGAGCACAGGCTATATGACTTGACAGTGCCTTTCCTACAGTAAGCAATAACGGCATGCAGTACCAGGTGACAACAAGTAAACTTGCCTATTGTTTTGGCAGTAGTAATAAAGGACAGATTCAGGGTAGCCCATACTATCAGCACACCACTTTGTGCATGCAGAGTTTTGAGAGACAATCCCACAAAGCCATAGATGCATTAAATAAACTAGAGCAAGTGATAGAGGAGTGGCTTTTACACCACTACTTGAAAGCAGTTTTGTGTCCGCTGATAATGGCTGCAGCATAATACCTGCCTAAAGAATAGGAGATATTATGCATGTACACTGCTTTTTGCCCATGTCCTAAATTTAGTTGTGACCATGTTCCTCACAGAATCCAAAACCCTCAGAAAGATGCTGAAAATCACCCACAAAATATGTGCCCATTTTAGCTACTCCTACAGTGCAAGTAAAGCATTATATTCCATACAAGAGAGTAACAACCTGACCCATCACAAACTGTAAATGGAGGTGCCTGCCAGGTGGAATATCACATTGTACAAAAGGTCATTAGTGAGTCTACAATGCAAAACTGGAAGACTTTGGAGAGAAAAACTGTCATCTGGGCAATGACATCAAATTTGTAGACTTTGTAGACTGTTCCAATGAAGTAACTCTTTTTAAAGATCGCAATCTCGGCTCTTGACTGAAAAAGCCAGGAAGAGGGAACTTTAGTTGCAAATATCTCTAAAACCATAAAGGTTTGAGAGATAAGATTTACATAGTCCTTAATATTTTTTTTTAAACCTACAATACTAAATAAACTTTAAATTATGTATTACTATCCCTTTAAAAATAATGGATGTCCCTAACAAATTGTGAAGAAAAGTCAGAATTTTATTAAAGACACGGAGGCAAATATTATGCATTTAACCTCAGCAGCAAAGAACACTTTATTAAAGGGATAGTAATACTTCGTTTTATCTTTATTTTATTTTGTAGGCATTAAAAAACATGAAGAACAATATAAGTCTTATCTCTCAAACCTTTATGGTTTGAGAGATATTCACAAGCAAAGTTTTCCCCTCCCGCCCCTTTTACCTAGTGTAAGCAATCTCTTCTCAGATGTGGAATGCAGTCCATAGACCAGACAGAGAACAGCAAGGGACAATTTTCTTCCTATCAGAACAATGAAAGCCCTGCCCCCCTTGACAAGCTTTTCAGCTTTTTCCCTTATCTTAATTGAAGATTGTCCCTCTCTGCAGTCTACCTGGGTACCTCCCTTCTGCTCTGGCTGAGCATTGTTACATCAGTAAAAGGGGCGGGAGGGGGGCACTTTGTCATTGTATTACTCTTGAACTATAACTCTGACAGTATTGAAATAATACTCTCCAAAGTCCAAATACTATGATGATTAATTATAGCTCATTTTATTATGAAACATTACTATCCCTTTAAATGTAGAAAATAAAGAGAAAATTTTTACAGCAACCATAGTAACCATCCCCCACCAATGACGATGAACCCCATGTCATAAGAGGGTAGCAACTCAAGACTCCACCTCTTTCTTCCGAATGTAACTCTTCCAACACTGGAACTGTCCATCACCTCAGAGGTCTGGAAGCTAACAGAAGATCGTCCGGAAATTTCGGCTAGTCGAGGCAATAGACAAGCGTGCCTGGGAAAAAAGGTGTGGGGGGGGGGTGAGAGAAACTCCTGAAGTCCCTGGACCACACCAAGATTCACCCTGAGGAAACAAAGAGAAAAATAGGATAGGGTCGGGAAACATAGGGAGGGATAATATTCGCCTCCGTGTCTTTAATAAAATTCTGACTTTCTTTCACAATTTGTTAGGGAATATCACAGTGCCCGTGACTGCTGCTTGGCTATGTCTATCACCTATAGGGGGCTCCCATTGGCTGCTTGCCTTTGGTCTGCCTCATATTGTTTATTTAAACCTAGCTTGGGCACCCTTTAGTTGCCCTTTCGTGGTGTCTCTGAGTATTTAGTTTCCACCATGCTACAGAAGCTTTATTGGCAATTCTGCTGTTCCTGAGTACCTGCGTTCCTGAGTTCATGCTGTTCCAGTACCGCTGTCTGCTGTGTTGGTTCCAGTCCTGTTCTGGTTGAGTTTCCTGTAGTTGCTGTTTCCTGCTACTGATCTCTATTACCATTCCTGATCCGGATGGGCGTCCTTGCTGGTTCCTGTTTCTTCCTGAGCCTGTGTTGGCGACATTGTTCTTCAGTCGCTTGGCAACATTCCAGTCAGTTGGTTCCTAGCGCGCGGGTGCTGGTTTGCTCCACTGTCTCACGACACTATTCATTGAGAGTTGGTTGCTCCCAGCATGCGGATGCTGGTTCGCTCCAAAGCCTTGCGGCTATATTATACAAAACTCTGTTGGTTCCCAGAGTGCGGACGCTGGTTCGCTCCAAAGCCTTGTGGCTATATCACACAAAACTCTGTTGGTTCCCAGCGTGCGGACGCTGGTTCGCTCCAAAGCCTTGCGGCTATATTATACAAAACTCTGTTAGTTCCCAGCGTGCGGACGCTGGTTCGTTCCAAAGCCTTGTGGCTATATTATACAAAACTCTGTTGGTTCCCAGCCTGCGGATGCTGGTTCGCTCCAAGCCTTGTGGCTATATTATACAAACTCTGTTGGTTCCCAGCGTGCGGACGCTGGTTCGCTCCAAAGCCTTGCGGCTATAATATTAAACTCTGTTGGCTCTCAGCGTGAGGACGCTGGTTCGCTCCCAAGCCTTGTGGCTATCATACATGTGTGTTGGTACCCAGCGCACGGGTGCTGGTTTGCTCTATTGCCTCACTGCCTTTCACATAAAGACCTGTTGGCTCCCAGCATGCGGACACTGGTTTGCTCCTGGCCCTCGTGGCTCACTACTCAGTTATATTGTTGGCACTTAGTATGCTTTCCAGTCTTGACTGCCTTACTCCATCTATACCCTGTCAAGGGTCACATATTATCTGTAGTATTTGGGCTACGCATTTAATTACATCTTAGACTGTCATTATCTTCTGACAGTAATTGGGGCCACTCTGGTTGACACCTCTTCCTTTGGGTTGCCCTG
Organism: Rhinophrynus dorsalis; assembly: GCA_037306005.1. NCBI lineage: Eukaryota > Metazoa > Chordata > Amphibia > Anura > Rhinophrynidae > Rhinophrynus > Rhinophrynus dorsalis. Next base: position 183,364,040 of record CM074724.1, on the reverse strand, counting down.
CCCGGTATATTGGTAAGGCCGGTAGAACCTATTACATTCCATCTTATGGTTGCCTTACCCGGTATTGGCAGGGCCGGTAGAACCTAGCCTTTCTATGTTCCTTCAGGCTGCCTTGCCCGGTATATTGGCAGGGCCGGTAGAGTTTGTTTAGCTGGTTATCCATTAGGCTGCCTTGCCCGGTATTTTGGCAGGGCCGGTAGAGCCTGTATTATCCTGACTATCGTTAGGCTGCCTTGCCCGGTATATTGGCAGGGCCGGTAGAGCCTGTACCATCCTGACTATTGTCTGGCTGCTTTGCCCAGTATATTGGCAGGGCCGGTAGAGCCACCTTTATAGTGTCTGCCCAGGCTGCCCGGCCCGGTATATTGGCAGGGCCGGTATAGTCTGATTCCATATTACCATTCTACTTACTATTTTATGTATTGTATGTACGTGTATGAAATCCTATGGGATTATTTTAAATTTTCTCAATAAAGTTGTGTTTTTACCTAACCTTACATCTGAGAGTCATAACAAACCATGACAGGGAAATCCACAAATTTTAATGCAAGCACAGAGGCTTCGTATTTTGCAAGTTTAAAGCTGAAACAAAACACAATTATAGGCTATACAAAATATGGCATGGAAACATAAACTGTCAGAGAATGTGGAAGACCAAATTAGAGACATGTTCAATCGGTGTACAATAAAAATGCCTAAAGGTGGATTCCCTGGACCAATCAGCAGTGCGAAGGATGTCTTCCAGATGTCCGCGAGCCTGCAGGGCAATGGATGCCATTGCACCCCTAGAAGAGTGTGCTCCAAACAAGGAAACGTCAATAACAGCGAGCAGCATTACCAACCAAATCCAGCGGGCCAAGGCAGCCGCGGAGACTGGTAAGTACAGTTTGCAGAAAGAAATCAGAAGTTGGTACCCGGACGGGTTTCGAAGGGAAGTTGTCCGGTCTTCATATCCCTGCAAACAGCAAACAACACACAATTGTGGCTGAGAGGGAAAAAAGGGGCAAGTGACCACTCTAACCCTGTTTTAGTGCGCCAAAAAATTCGGAATTGCACACCCTGTGGCATAAAGGATCTGGAGGAAAGATCCAGAGCACGGACATCTGAGACTCGTTTAAAAGATACCAGACAAAGGAGCATGGCTATATTAGCCGACAACTGTTTCAGGGACAACTGGTTGTTGGTAGGCCAGTGTTCCAAGAGATGTAAAACCTTATTAAAACCTTATTAACGTTCCACAGTGACTGATATCTAGATTGAGGTGGTCGAGAAAAACGAATTCCACTCATGAGCCGGCAAACTACCACCAACTGGCCTACCTGAATGCCGTTGATCCGAAGATGCCCTGCTGAAATAGCAGAGCGATAGGTGTTAATCGTACGGTAAGCTTTTCCCATGTCGTACAAATGGGATAGGAAATTAGCTATTTCTACTGGAGGGGCTAAAACGGGATCCAAATTCCATTCCAGGCACTAATGATTCCAGCATGACCAGGCGGATCTATACATAGCCCGGGTACCCGGAGCCCAAGCCTCTGCCAGTAGAGACTGAGCCTAGTCTGAAAGGTCACCCTACCTGGGGAACTCCCGAGAGTGACCAAGCCAGAAGGTGAAGGTCTCCGGACATCAACATTTCATGTGGAGCACCGGAGGGGTCCGACAGAAGATGGAGAAATGAGGGGAGGAGAAAGGGAACATCTACCGACATTTCTAGAAGTGGAGGGAACCACGGCTGCATCGGCCAAAAGAACGTCACCAACACAATTTTAGCCTCCTGGTGACGACTGGTCAACAGTGTCCGGGGTATCATTGCTAATGGAGGAAAGGCATAGTGCATCCCTGGTACCCATGATTGTAGAAAGGTGTCAGTAGCTAGGGCCTCCGGGTCTGGACACCAGCTAAAAAACCAGGGGATCCTCCGATTCAGGTGAAAGACAAAGAGGTCGACCTGAAATGGACACCAGGCCTGGTGTAATTGGGTACATATCTCCATATGGAGCATCCAATCACTGTGATCGGCAAGATACGTGGAATTCCAATCTGCCACGGCATTGGAAAGTCCAGGTAACTGTTCCACGAGAACTGTAACATTGCGGTCGAGGCAAAAATGCCAAAAGCCCTTCACCAAGTCTGCCAATGGCTTGGATCTCGTGCCACCCAGCCGGTTGAAGTACTGTACTGATGATACATTGTCCATTTTCAGCAGGATGCAGAAATGCACATGATCTTTCACCAAACTCTTCAGAGAAAAAGATCCCGCCAGGAGTTCCAGGCAATTGATGTGGATCATCTTCTCCTGGGGGGACCATTTCCCTCCGGTAGAGAGGTCTCCTAAATGAGTGCCCCAGCCAAGCATACTGGCATCGGACTCGATAATGAGGTCTGGTACTATGCAGAAGATTGCTTTGCCATTCCAAGCATCTAGGTGTTTGAGCCACCAGATGAGTTCTTCTCTGGCATCTGAAGAGAGAGCGATAGTGTCTGCATAACCTAGACCTCTGCACAGATGAAGCTGCAAAGCCCGGGCCTGAATTGATGCCGACTAGAGACCCACCACTCAAGCCAGTTTCCTCAGTGAAAACTGTTCTAACCGGAGAATGGAGCGGATCTCTTTGTGGATTGCCCGGACCTTTGCCCCTGGAAGGCTCAGACAAGCCTGCAGGGAGTCTATTACAAATCCCAGAAACTGGATGTGTTGGGACAGGATCAACTCGGATTTCCTCCAGTTGATTATGAATCCTAAGTCTATCAGTAGACAAATACTCCATTCTGTGTGGATGTGAAGAAGAGAGCGATCTTGTGACATTGTGAGCATGTCGTCTAGATAAATGAAAAGTCTCACTTTATGAGGCAACCACTGGTTTGAGGAGTTTTGTGAAGCATCAAGGCACCGAGGACAAGACAAAAGGTAGGCAAGTGAATTGCCAGATATGATCGTGCCAAAGGAACTGAAGAAAAACCTGTGACAAAGGTGCCATTGGGACAGTCAGGTAAGCATTCTTGAGATCTATTTTGACCAACCAGTCTGATGGAAGTAGTAAGTCCTGAAGGAGATGGATGCCCTCCATCTTGAAGTGCTGATACAGGACACACTCATTTAGAGCTCTTAAGTTTATAACAGGGTGCAGGCCTGAGTTCTTTTTCCCCACTAGAAAGATGTTGCTTACAAACCCTACTGGCCTGACTGGAGCCTGTTGGATTGCCCCTTTGCCCAGCAGATTGCTGTCTTCGGAATCCACCAGGGCAGCATCGGCTTTCAAAAAATGAAAAGGAGGGGGGAGGGACTGTGTCACGGTTTTTGTAAGAACACTCAGACAAATTAGATAAGGTTAAGATCAGCTTTATTGAAAATAAATAATAAACAAGGAAAGACTCAACCTACTCAGGCCCAGATAAGGACAGTACTGTAATACTTCCCAAATCTGTCACAGGTCAGGATGAACAGAAATAATATGCAAATGAAAGACAATTCAAAAGTAACTAAGTAGTCTTGATCCGTAGACTGTATACTGTAACAAAGCAAACCACGACAGTACCCAAAGCGCGGGAAGGCACATGGAGACTAGCGGCAGGTAACTGCAGGGCAAATATCTAGAACATTAGATAGTATAGTAGGCAACTCACATATAGGACACTGGCAAGTGACCAGATCCCTAGAATGCTAGGGATAGCGGAGGCAACTCACAGACAGGACACTGACAAGTGACCGGATCCCTAGAACGCTAGGGAGATAAGAGGCAACTCACAAAGTGGATACTGGCAAGTGACAGGATCCCTAGAATGCTAAGGATAGCGAGACAATTCTCAGACAGGACACTGACAAGTGACCGGATCCCTAGAACGCTAGGGAGATCGGAGGCAACACACAGACCGGGTACTGGCAAGTAACCGGATCCCTAGAACGCTAGGGATATTCGGAGGCAACACAGAGACAGGACACTGACAAGTGACCGGATCCCTAGAATGCTAGGGAGATCGGAGGCAACACACAGACCGGGTACTGGCAAGTGACTGGATCCCTAGAACGCTAGGGATAGCGGAGGCAACTCACAGACAGGACACTGACAAGTGACCGCATAACTAGAACGCTAGGGAGATAGTAGGAAACTCACAGACTGGATACTGGCAAGTGACCAGATCCCTAGCACGCTAGGGAGTAGCAGCAATGGTAACTACTCACAGCTCAGTCTCCCAGGTATGCTAGGGAGTAGCAGACCATATGCTAGGCACTGTAGCAGAAGTCGCTGCATAGTAATGAGAGCAAGAGTAACTGAGCTCGAGATAACGCCCACAGAAGGGTCAGAAGCCAGAATGCCAGATTGGTACACACAGAGGTAGTCAGTCAGTCCTAGGCAGCAATGGAAGCGGGTTCTCAGTCAAAGACAGTTCGGTACACACGGAGGTAGTCAGCCAGTCCTAGTCAGCAACGGAAGCGGGTTCTCAGCCAAAGCCAGTTCGATACACACAGAGGTAGTCAGCCAGTCCTAGTCTGCAACGGAAATGGAATGAACTCAGGAACAACAGAAACATAGTCAGGCGAGCCGGGTCATACATGGAGTAGGAACATGCAGCAACTCAAATGCTAGGTACAGGTACACCACGAAAGGGTGCTGAAAGACTGACAGGGCCAGGTATAAAAGGGCTAGCCCTGGGCGGAGTCAGAACCCAATAGCCAATACGAACCGTTCAGAGTGAAACCCGGAAGTAGCAATGTCGCCCTGCAGAAAGGATCACGGTCACCGTGATAGACTGTCTGGAAAGGGAGTAGTATAGAATTCTATATGATAACCCTTGACTGTTTGTAATACCCAATTGTCCAAAGTCAATTTCCTCCATAGATGGAAAAAATGGAAGAGTCTGCCTCCCACTTTTCCAGGGAAAGAAGGGATGAGGGGCAGAAGAGTTACCGGTAAAGGAGCGGGAAAGGAAGTGTCCCCTGTCAGATCGTGTCCTCCAAGACCTTCCTCTTGGTGGGAAGAAAGGTCCCTGATGTCTAGGTTCCAGCGGGGTTTGACTCCTAAAACTAGGGTATGCTGGACAGGTGGGGACCTGCATTTGCTGTTTGGATTCACGATAACGGCCGGAGGAGTAACCCCTACCTCTTCCGGCCTTGTCGAAAATTTTGGGGTGGAATACTTTCCTCAAAGAGGATTGAGCCTTATCCAGGGCTGTAAAGGAAGAGACAAATTGACCTAGTTCTTTAATAAAGGAATCGCCAAATAACTGGCCCTGGGCCAAAGGACCTGGTTCAGAAGTAGCTATGTCCACTAGTTTGGGATCAAGCTTTAGTAATAATGTCCATCGCCTTTCAAAGGCCAGTGCTGCATTGGCATTGCTTACTAAGCAAATGGCTCTCTGCACCAACCCCGGAGGAAGTGCACATCAATGGGGGTGTCTGATAGTAAGGCGTCTTCAGATAGTTCAAATATTTTTGTAATTGGACCTAATGTGTCCAATAGTTTGTCTTGGCACGATTTTAGTACCTTGTCTAGTCCTTTCCTGGGATCTCCGCTCCTCTTAGCTATGAATTTCACCAAATTGGTGTCCAGCTCTGGGGTGTTACACACCTTGTTAGTAACATAGTAACATAGTAATTTAGGTTGAAAAAAGACTTGCGTCCATCTAGTTCAACCTTTTCCTATTCCTCTTTACCATTGTTGATCCAAAAGAAGGCAAAAAAAACCCCCTCAATTAGTAATTTAAAATTCTGCCTTGAATGGGGGGAAAAAAAATTCCTTCTTGATTCCAAATGGCAATCAGATTCTTCCCTGGATCAACAAGCCCCAACTAAATATTCATCCCAATACTAACGTACATAGCCCTCTATGTTATGCTCTTTTAAATAAGTGTCCAGGCCCCTTTTAAAGGCATCTAATGTTTTCGAAAGCACCACCTCCTCAGGCAGTGAATTCCATACCTTTATTGTCCTTACTGTAAAGAAACCCTTCCGCTGTTGTAGATTAAATCTCCTTTCCTCAAGTCTAAACGGGTGGCCTCTTGTCCTGTGTACTGTTCTGTTAATGAACAGGTCTTTGGAGAGCCCTTTGTATGGGCCCTGAACATATTTATATAGTGCTATCATATCCCCTCTAAGACGCCGTTTCTCTAGTGTGTACAAGTTTAACTTTTCTAGCCTTTCTTCATAACTAAAGCTTTCCATTCCCCTTACTAGTTTTGTAGCCCTCCTCTGCACTTTTTCAGAAAGGGCGCTCAGAATTGAACAGCATATTCTAAGTGGGGTCTTACCATGGTCCTGTAAAGAGGCATAATTATATCTTCCTCCCTTGAGTCAATACCCCTTTTAATACATGCCAATATCTTATTGGCCTTTGCAGCTGCCAGTTGGCACTGCATGCTACTGCTAAGTCTATTGTCTACCATTACTCCCAAATCCTTTTCATTTGTAGATTTCCCCAGAGAAACACCATTTAAACTATATGTTGCATTTTTATTATTATACCCAAAATGCATAACTTTACACTTGTCTACATTGAATCTCATTTGCCACTTGCCTGCCCAGTTACTCAATTTGTCCAAATCCTCTTGTAATGAAGACACATCCAGTTCAGACTTTATTACCTTACTTAATTTTGTGTCATCGGCAAACACTGATACATGGCTCCCTATGCCCTCTGGGAGGTCATTAATAAACAAATTAAAAGGAAGAGGACCCAGGACAGATCCCTGAGGTACTCCACTTATCACGTTTATCCAACTGGAGAACTTGCCATTTACTACCACTCTTTGCATTCTATATTTCAGCCAATTTCCAATCCACGCACAAACATTTTCCCCTAGGCCTATTTCATTCAATTTGTACAGTAACCTCTTGTGTGGAACTGTATCAAATGCCTTGGCAAAGTCTAAATAGATCACATCAACCGCCGCTCCCGCATGTATATTATTACTCACTTTTTCATAAAATGCGATCAAGTTCGTTTGACAAGACCTGTCTTTCACAAAGCCATGTTGGCTATTGCTAATGATATTCCTGTTCCAGCAGAATTCTTGAATATATTCCCTTAGCAACCTTTCAAACAGCTTCCCTACCACAGATGTCAAGCTTACAGGTCTGTAATTTCCTGGCTGTGACTTTGATCCCTTTTTAAATATGGGCACCACATCTGCTTTACGCCAATCCATGGGCACCATACCTGAAATAAAAGAATCCCTGAAAATCAAATATAACGGTCTGGCCAGGGTCTGGCTTAGCTCTGTAAGTACCCGTGGGTGTATACCATCTGGCCCCGGAGCTTTGTCTACCTTAACACCATTCAAATGTTTTAACACTTTTTCTTGTGTTAGCCAGTCCCATGCTTGCTGTGACTGGTCTGTAAAAATAGTCTGCAAATTCTTGTCCATTGGGTCTTCCTTGGTAAAAACAGAAGAAAAGAAATTATTTAAAATATCTGCCTTCTCTCTGTCCCCCTTGACCATCTCACCTGTTTCAGATAACAAGGACCCAACATTATCAGAGAAGCCTTTTCTATTTGCATTAATAGCTTTGATTCCTCAAGGTCACCAATGTTTGGTGGTTTATAACAAATACCCACTAGTATTTTTTTGGGCAGTTTTACCCCCAGTGACTATTTCAACCCACAGGGATTCCACATGTTCACTACTGTCATCACATATATCTTCCCGCAATTGAGGCAATAATGCTGGTTTGACATACAGACAGACCCCACCACCTCTTTTGTTTGACCTATCTTTTCTAAATAACATGTAGCCCTCCAAATTGATTGACCAATCATGTGTGTCATCCCACCATGTTTCTGTTATGCCTATCAAGTCATTGTTTTCAATTTCAGCTACCAGCTCCAGTTCCCCTATTTTACCAGTTAAACTCCTGGCATTTGCAAGCATACAATTTATGCCACTGCTATGTTTCATTTGTGATTTAATTTTGATGTGGTTTATAGGCTTCTCCCTATCATCTGTACTAACCCCGCCCCCAGATCCTCCCACCTGGTTATTAACTACATCCTCTTCCCTTTCTAGGGATGAGCAGACGTGGGCATTCCGATCTCAATTTATTCCTCGTAGCCCTGCTCATGGGCTTGCGGACCCAGGTCTCCAGTTACTGAGCTATGTGAGGCTGTGGCGACCATTCGGAGGAGTGAGGATGTTTTATGCCCTCTGGGTCAAAGAGGGGCTTGCCCTTGGAATCTAGAATATCCGGGGTAGCTGATTCCGAAGGGGATACAGAATCAGTCTAAAATTTGCTCCTTTGCACCTTAGTGTCTTCCTTGTCACTGGACGATGGGTCCCAATCCATGTCTGAGGATTCCTTACTAGGAGAGGAACAGAAAGAATCAGGTTTTAACCTCCTCAGGTTCTTATCTCTCATATTTTTTCCCTCTTGAGGGGAGGGTCTGATTTGTGTGTCTAACCCACACTGTTCCAAACCTTTGCCTGGGAGTAGGTTATCAAGGGGTGATGCCACAGAGTATGAGCCATCAGAGGCTGTATAATGTATATGTCGCCATTTCCGCAAACACTTACCCCCTTGAGCTGTAGGTTCCTTGAGGGGCAAGGGGCCCGGGTCTCCAGCTGTTGCCTGAGAAGACAAGGTGTTATTCCCCACACCAGGGGTCTCAATGATATTATGCATGGTGTTATTCCCCACACCCGGGGTCATAGATTGGGAATGTGGCATCGAGGAAGCCCTCATAAAGTGGGGCTGACTTTGCATGGCATCAGCAAAGGATTCTGCAAAAGTAGCTGATAGCTTTTGCATGGCACTTTGGACCGATAATTCCATAAATCTTGCAGATGAATCTGAGCCAAAAGGATTGATCATCAGGGAAGGGGTTTCCCTTGTAGTTTGACCCGTTTGGGGGTCAATAGAGGCCCTGGACGAGTCCTGGTGGTCATTACAGGAAAGATGTTGGTAGTCGCTATCAGAGCGATGGCTAGACATAATCAGTAAATAAATAATAACTCTAAGACTCTTCCAAATATACAGATAATCACAATCTGTATCAGGGAAATGAATATAAATGACAATAATATTAATGCTATACTGGGAATTGAACTCAGGAAGGAAGTGAGCTAGACCTATGCTCTAATCACTATGCTATGTGCTGCAGTAAAAAGCACAGCTTGCAGAGGCCAAAGAGAATAAAGGTGACTGAAGTGGCTTTAAGGCAAAACGTCTCACTGCGCATGCGCACAAGGGATTGGCAGACGCCGGAAGAAGCCACGCGGATCACCGTCACGGGTAATGGCGTCCAGCCAAGGAAATGTCTGAGATGCAGATAAGGACTGCCTGGACAGCTCTGGGCTCCAAGAAATAGCCCATTTTCGTTTGGGGCCAAGCTAAGAGGTGTAAACCAGGGAAAGTACATGAAGGTATCAGTTCTATGCATAGGATAAAGCTATACATACAAATTCATTTGGCAAAATCTCCACTATAGATAAACTTAAAGGTACAGCAACAATATATAGAAACCATGTATAGAGACAAGTATTAATGTTAGATTGACTGAGAGGACATATATTCCTCTCCAGCCTATTAAGGGTTGATTCTGAATATACAAGAGGGAGGGGTAACACCCCTCCAAATCCAAATTAGGGGCAAAACACTTTATTAGGAAAGACAACATAAATATGGAATTATTCAGACAAAATGTACTAGTGCATTAACAATGTGGAAACCAAAAATACTTGTCTGAGGAAGCATCAAAGAAAGAGGCAGAGTCTTGGGTTGCTGCCCTCATATGACATAGGGTTCATTGTCATTAGTGGGAGAAGGTTACTGTAAACATTTTCTCTTGATATTGACATTTAATAAAGTGTTCTTTGCTGCTGAGGAAACGGTGGAGAAGGTTAAATGCATAATATGAAGCCTCGTGCTTGCCATAAAATTAACATCTAATACTAATACCATATGTGCGTCAGACAGAAAAAGTGGACAAAATAAGACAGGTAAACCCATGACTCATTCTATTAACAGGTGCACTGAGGATGAGAATGAAAAGGAGGGATTTGAAAGTTTGCTACCATCCACCACTGTCAGAACCACTTCTATGACCAATAATTAATGTTTGATAATAATCTTAGAATAATGCAACCTTCAATTGAATTCAAAGATGATAATGCAAACAATTTGTTTAGCATTTATTCCTATGAATTGTCATGAATATATAGTCACACTACTACCACCACCACACATCTCCCATATTCAGTGTACCCGTTTTTTTAATTATCTCTTTAAAAATAATGGGTATCACAGCAGCAGGCTTATAAAAAGAAAGATCGGAAAAACATTTGTTTTGCATGCTTACTACAACTTAAATGTTCAAAATATTACAGCAAGGCTAGACTTAACCTTTGAGTGCCATAGAGGTATCCAACGCTTTGAGTTGTATTGCATAGGATACCTCTCTGGCACTCAACGGGTTAAAAAAAATGTGTTGAGGGCTTTTTCAAAAAACAAACCTGGAAAAAATTACATGCTTTACTATGGCCTAGTGCCAGTAGTGCTATGTGGCAGTGGCACGCACCCCTAGAAACATTCTGGCATTTGTTACTGCTGTAATTCCTGCTGATGAGTCATCTAAGCAGTAGGAGAATTAGGTTGTGCATGTAACTGGGATCATCAGCACTGATACGAGACGGTTGATGGTATAATGATGTTTCCATTTCACACTAACCCTAGTGCTGATGCTAAGGCAGCAGCAACACCACAACAAGACTACACCCCACTTCAGGTGCAAGTAGAGAGAAGAAGTTGGCCAAATTCACTGATGTGTTGAAATATTACTTTTTCTTTTGCGCCTGGGAACACTAGTATATACAAAGGAAGCAACAATGACCAGCTATGGGAAAGTGGAATATAGAGAAAGGACAACTAAGAGGAGATGTTACTATGTTACTAAGAAACTGTGCTATGTCTTCAGCAACTGCAAAGTGCACCGTATGCACAAGGAAACATTGTGAAATAGGAGAAGCACTTGGAAGGATTACAACTAACACATCTGCTCTGTCACCACGAGAGGAGTGGGGACCCATGTAGCCTGAGTTCTGGTAGCTGATTGGGTTCAATGCTTAGGAGCAATGCTTGGGTGCATTGACAGAGTTTCAGGTACTCCCTTGCTACAGCCAAAGCTGGGTAAAGGTGCTGGTCATGAAACCAGATTGTTCCACCCCAGTTGAGCCGGGGTGCAACCCGGATGGGAGTAGCTGGGAACCGTGTGAACCAGGACCAGGAGGCCAACAGAGAAAAGGGCAGACTAGCTGGATGGAACCAGAAGGCTATAGAGTGGTCAGACAAACCAGGCCAGGATTCCAGAGCACCAAAGTTAGTCAGACGAGCCAATTCGGAATACCAGAGTGTCAGGAGTGGTCAGACAAGCCAGGTCAAGATTCCAGAGATCCAGAAGTGGTCAGACAAGCCGGGTCAGGATACCAGAGAGTCAGGATTCCAGAGAGCCAGAAATGGTCAGACAAGCCGGGTCAGGATTCCAGAGAGCCAGAAGTGGTCAGACAAGCCAGGTGAGGATACCAGAGAGTCAGGAGTACACCAGAAACAAGGAATACAGAACAAGCTTGTGGAATGGGCAAGGACTGAAGCTCATGCTGAGAATATATACCAACTACTCTCCAATAGGACGAGGAGGGCCAATTGGGAGATGCTGCTTGTCCGCAAGCAGTGGACCATACAACGGGCACATGCTCGTTGGCTGGGGAAGCCGGAAGAGCATGAGCATGTGCAGAAACAAGGACCTGCCACCCATCTCACGCATGAGCAGAGAGAGGAAATCCATCGGTAGCACAGACAGAGCGTTGGCGGTCAAGAGTGTTGACACTACCCCCCAATCGCAGAGGAGGGACATGCACATCGAGGGATAGAACCACAGACCATTCCTCAGGGCTGTAGTCACACCAGTCCACAAAACACTGCAGTGAACCACGGTCGAGGCGAGAGTCCAAAATCTTGCAGACAACATACTCCTCCTGTTCGTCGACAAGCACCAGAGTGGAGCTCATGGAGAGGGCAGAGAAGCAGGTACAAAGGACCTTCTTCAGAAGAGACACATGGAAGGAGTCGGGAATCCACAAGGAGGACGGGAGTTCCAGGGTATACGTCACCGGAGTGAGCTGAGCACGGACACAAAACTGTCCGATAAATAGAGGACCAAACTTAGCCGAGGGCTGCTGGAGACGGAGATTCTTGATTGACAGCCAAACCTCGTTGCCTGCAGTGATGGAAGCACCAGGATTACGATGATGGTCAGCTGTTCTCTTGAAACATGTGGTGGCCAATATCAGATGGGTGCATACTTGTAGCCAATGCGATTCTAAGTCATCCAGATGAGAGTCCACAGCAGGTACTCCAGAAGAGGACAAAATAGGCAATGAACGTGGGTGAAAGCCGCCAGCCACTGGAGTGCTTTGTGACAATTGCTATTGAATGCAAATTCTGCTAATGGGAGGAGGCCAGACCAGTCGTTCTGTAGGGGACCAACAAACAGGCGTAGGTATTGTTTGAGTGAAAGGTTGATCTGTTCAGTCTGTTCGTTGGTCTGAGGGTGGTAAGCTGTGGATAAATTAACTGAGATGACCAGTCAAGCACAGAACGCCTACCAGAACCATGAAGTGAACTGACTTCCACGTTCAGAGACTATTTGCAGGGGTAATCCATGGAGTATGAATATTTCCCTGAGATAGACATCAGCAAGTTGCGGGGCCGAGGGTAGTTTAGGTAGTGGGATGAAGTGGGCTTGACAGGAAAAGCAGTCAACCACAACCAGAACTACCATGTTCATATTGGACGGTGATAAGTCCACAACAAAGTCCATGGCTATGTGTGTCCAAGGAACAGAGGGCACCGGGAGAGGCTGAAGAAGACCTGCAGGCTTGGTGTGTGGTCGTTTGTGTCTGGCACAACGATGACAACCTTGGACAAAGTCATTGACATCATTCTGTGGTCATCAGCTGTAGCAGATGCTGAACAGCTGGGACTGACCAAAAGCCAGGACAGGCAGGATTGGGCACATGAGGTACTTCACCGAACAAGTTCTCCCCATCTCCAGGATATTAAGGGGTTGTGAAGGCAGAGCCAGGTAAGAACCAAAATAACAGGCTTCAGAGGGGAGAACACCAGATCAAAGATCATAGTTTCGACATGAAGAACCCATGTAGTGACTTGTAATGGTGCAGTTTCCAGAACGACTCTCCGATCACCCAAAGGCTTACCATCAAAGGAGGAGACAAGGAGAGGCTGTTCTTTAGGATGACAAGGGATACCGAGAGACCTGGCCCAAGTGAGATCCATGAAGATTTCGCCTGCTGAGGAATCAATGAAAGCCAGAGGTTGCTCCAGAAGGCCATTTGATGAGCACAGGAACATGGATGCATGAGGATGATCGGAGATGCTGGGTCTTAGAGCTTAGCGAACTGCCTCTTGGGTTAGCTAAGCCATGGTGTTTCCCTGCCGGGAAGGATACTGTCGCAGCATGTGTCCCTTAAGGCCACAATAAAGGCAAAGACCCTGTGTACGTCGTCTCTTTTTCTCTTCTTCAGAGAGCCTTGTGAAACCTCCAGCCTCCATGGGTGTCTTGCATGGAGGTGAACTATCAGTGGGTGAAGAAGAAGGAATTCCATGTTGTCTTCTACCCCAGTTCTTGTTGTCTCTCGTGCATACGTCTATCGAGATCAAGGCACAATGTGATAAAATCCTCCAAACCTTCAGGAGCGTCACGGTAAGTCAGGGCATCTTTGAGGCATTCATTGAGGCCGCATCGGAAAGCTGCCCTAAGGGCCCCTGACCCCAATTGGTCTCGTAAGACAGGGTCTGAAATTCAACCTCGTATTGGCTCACGGACCTTTGGCAAGTCCAGAAGGGCAGCTTCGGCTGAGGTGCTTCTGCCTGGGATGTCAAATACTGCTTTCAAGGCAGCTATGAAAGCCTCAGAGTCTTCTAGCAGGGGTGACTACTGTCCCACCAGCAGTGAGGCCCAGGCCAGCGCCTCTCTTTTGATTATAAATGACACCCGCGCTGCATGGGTGCCGAAGAACTGAGACAGGGTCTGGAACTGGAACGTACATTGGTTCAGGAAACCACATAGGTCAGAAGAGTGACCAGAGAACTTGTCACGTAAAAGAATCCAAGGAGGCACATAGTCTGAAGAAGGGTGTGTTGAAACCCCCTGATGCGGAAGTGGTGCTTGGTGTAGGGGCTGAGTCTGACTGGACAGCAGAGGCGCATCATTTCCAGCATTGCGTCCATCTTCCTTTCCAGGCTTTGGAGCTGCGCAGCATGCGATGCCAGGATTTGTTCCTGGTGTTCTTGTCTGGCCCATTACAACTGTCACCACGAGAGGGGTAGGGACCCTCGTAGCCTGGGTTCTAGTAGCTGCTTGGGTTTGACACTTGGGAGCGATGCTTGGGTGCTTTGACTGCGTGCCAGGTACTCCCTTGCTGCAGCCGAAGCTGGGTAAAGGTGCTGGTTGCGAAACCAGATTGTTACACCCCAGTTGAGCCGGGGTGCAACCAGGATGGGAGCAGCGGGAACCGTGTGAACCAGGACCAGGAGGCCAACAGAGGGAAGGGCAGACTAGCTGGATGGAACCAGAAGGCAATACAGTGGTCAGACAAGCCAGGTCAGGATTCCAGAGAGCCAGAAGTGGTCAGAGAAGCCAGGTCAGGATACCAGACAGTCAGGAGTACACCAGAAGCAAGGAATACAGAACAAACTCGTGGAACGGGAAAGGACTGAAGGTCATTCTGGGTATATAAACCAACTTCTCTCCAATGGAACAAGGAGGCAGACCTAAGCCCTAATGGGTTACAGAAGGGCTGCCAAAAACCCAGATGGACTTATGAGGCGTCCAATGGGTAAATTGGAAGGTCCATCCTCTCTTATTGGGTACAGGAGATTGCCCAATGAAAGCGAGGAGGACAGAGCAAAGGGAAAGATTGTCGGCTGGGGAAGCCGTAAGAGCATGCGCATGAACAGAGACAAGGACCAGGCAGTCGTCTCGCGCATGAACAGAGACAGAAACCCAGCAGTGGACACGTACAGAGCTGTGGCGGCCGCGAGAGGTGACATGCTCGCACATTAAGCAGCAACAGGCACAATTGCAAGCAAACACCTTGATGTTTAGATTGGCCAAGTAAAATCAAGAAATCAAGTACTGCTGTCACTATAGACTTTTTCCACTCTACTAAGGACGTGTTACGACAAGAAGTTCTAATAAAAATGATGAATCCTCCCTGCCACCAGCTTAGTGTGTTCAGTAGGATGGAATGTCCACAGATGCTTCCTGAATCCTGATTCCCTGCATTAAATTGCTTTCCACCACATTGACATGTGTTGTCAGTGCATCACACAGTGTGCAATGGATATAAATGAAATGCCAGATCCTCACATCTATAGAATCGCTATCAGATTGCAGGTTGACGTAGTATACCACAGATGGAGGAAGAGGGCATTGAGGGTGCTGGGGAAGGGATAATGGATACATTTTCCTGCACCCAGACCCTAGCACAAGAAGAAGGTGATGACACAATTGCTACATTTACTTCCAGGCTGGGTTTCTCTTGTCTTCCACTGGGATTTTTTCTTCTGTTCTTTGTGCCCTTAGGGAGCCCTTGGGACTTGGCTCTCACATGCCTAACATAAACATCAGTGTGTTTACATTTCATGTGTTTTATGATGGCAGAGATGTGTTCCCTCCTCTCCCCCTTTTCACAACCTTATCACATATAGTTAACAATGCAGTCACTGATAACTGCACTGTGCCTTTCCCAAGGGGAAAATATTCCACAAACATGATTTCACTGAGAGGGCAGCTTGAGAACTATGGACTTTTTCTTGTTCTCCAGCATCACCTTCACTGGCTGGGTCAGGTGATGCTGCTGCTGCCTCAGCATCAGCTCTATAGCTAGGGACACCATTGTTGTCAAGTGGAGCCTGTCCTAGGACAGGTTTTCTGTGGCACACTAGCCTGCTCATAATCATTCTGCTGCTGTGACAAATGGCCGTCCATCTCTGCCAACTCAGCAGCAGGAATTAGAGCATCAGAAAACTCCAGAACATAATTACATGTGGTGCAGGTGATGACCATCCTCATGTGCATCTCTTTCTCCAATCTCCTATTGTATTCCACATAAAAACGCTTTCATACTCTCCTCCAACCAACTGCTCCATCACCACCACCACCACCCACATGCTCATCATCACCACCAGTCTCTTTCTGCTTTATGGGAGTAGGACTCCTTGGTGATTATGACAAATGTGGTCCCCTGCTGTCAGACTTGCCATCTCCTCAGAAGAAGGCACACTGGCAGTAGTAGCAGAAAGCACAGGCAGCAGATGTATGCTGCTGCAAATACTGCTGGCCATTCTTGCATTCTTCAACATAATTCCCCAGAAGGACAATGCTGAGTGAATGGGAATCACAGGGTTAGGGTATGTCAGCTCACTTGACCTCTGGTCTTGCTGATTTCCCCTTACTCCTCTGTGTCCACAGCATCAGGGTCCATCCAGCTACTTCCAGCTGCTCCACTACCAGCCTCACTTTCATCACCACCACCCCCACCAGTGTTTTGCTGTTCTATGGGAGTGGGACTACTTGGGGATGACAAATGTGGCTGAGGGTCTCCTGCAGTGACACCATCTCCTCCTTGGAAGATGAAGGCATTCTAGCAACAGTAGCTGCAGGCACAGGCAGTTGATGTCTACTGCTCACACTACTAGTCAAGATCTAGCTTCTTTAATAATTTCCCCCGATCCCAAGAGATGATATCTGAGTACTGGGCTTTGTTGAGTAATGTGGGCTACCAGTCCCTTTAGCACTGGTGGTGCTTATTTCTTCTTCCTTTACCTCTTGCATCAGGGTCCATTTGTTACCTCCATGCCTGTAAAACTTTGGAATTGGGATCATGATAGTCTAAAAATGTTTGGCTACTGAGGACAAATCCTTTTATGAATTATCAATATCACAAGGTGCATTTTGAATATATTTGACAGTTTCCCTATTTCTTGTTTTTAACCTTCTGCTTGTTTATTCTACATAATAGCTCAGAATAACAACACTCTAAATACTGTCAAGATGGATGTGTGCAAGATAATTAGGGCTTAAACTGTGAACTTTGAGGCTTTGGATCAGATCTGGACAGAGTCAAATGCACCATCAGTACTGACCCTAAGGGAGCTCATCACCTGCTTCTAACTGTTTGACATTTGGTGGGAAAAAATTCAGGGGCTTCTGGAACTTTCACCTACATCAGGTTGAGAACTAATAGGTTGTCCCACTCAGTGATTGATAATAATAATAATAATAATAATAATCTTTATTTATATTATTATTATTATTATTATTATCAATCACTGAGCGGGACAACTTATTAGCTCTCAACCTGATGTAGGTGAAAGTTCCAGAAGCCCCAGAATTTTTTCCCACCACAAGTCAAACAGTTAGAAGCAGGTCTGAAGCAGGATCAGCACTGATGGTGCATTTGACTCTGCCTAGATCTGATCCAAAGCCTCAAAGTTCACAGTTTAAGCCCTAATTATCATGCACTCATCCATCTTGACGGTATTTAGAGTGTTGTTATTGATACATCTAACCACTATATCTTATATTGGCAGTCTGTCCATTAGATTGGATCCATTCAACTATGTGTCCATAATAGTGGTACTCACGCACCTGAAAAGTTCCCTGTTAGAGGATGAATAGTGTCAGAATTAGGATGATTATATGTAGGGGAATACAAAGGTTAACAAGGTGCCAACAAACCTTCCAGCTCCATATAGGGTTATGTTATTTGTAGTATTCCTCTTTAGCTGTGTTAAAATATATTACTTGCAGGAGGTATTTCTTAGCCAAAAATCACAAAGGGTTTAGTCTTTTATTATAAAAAATAAAGATTTATTTATTCTTATAGGCAACATCTAAACAACTGCTCTATAAGTCTCCACCCAGAGCAGTAGGCCTCAGGCCTGACCAAACAAAGACCACACTGAAATACTATCTGTTAAGGTATATCATTTTTCGCTATATGTTTATGACTAACTCTTCATAAAGGGGCTGTAAGTAAACATACCAAGACGTCTTTGTTCAGACCTTCTATAAAATAAAGATTTATTTATTGTGAGTCAGATGGTAATTGCTCTCAGGGTTACAGCAGACATACAGAAGAATATGTAGCAACCTTTTAGTGAAGTGATAGCATTCTTATAGGCAGCATCTAAACAACTGGTCTACAAGTCTCCACCCAGAGCAGTATCCCTCAGGCCTGACCAAACAAAGACCATACTGAAATACTATTTTTTAAGGTCTATCATTTTTGCTATATGTTTATGACTAACTCTTCATAAAGGGGCTGTAAGTAAACATACCAACACGTCTTTGTTCAGACCTTCTCTTAGGCTACTATCTAAAATTCTGCTGAGATTTACCTTTATGCCTTGTGTTCCCTAGTAAATACCATCTGTTCTATAAGTCCTTGCTTGGGCAGATGACCCAGGCATGATAAAAAAAAGAATGATCTGTCCCCTGTACGTCATATCATTGAGCTATCTTTCCCTATCAAATTGTTACAGAGGATCATAATTATAAAGTCTGCTCATGCCCACAAGTAGTACTATACTGTAAATACACCAGCAATGGTACCAGCTAATCTAGTTTTACCCAACACCTTAATTCTACACCAAGAGACAGTAGTGACAGTAGAGTCACTAAATGGTTTTAGGTCTTCATGACAAAGCATGCCAGGCTATACTTAAAACCCTTTTTATGTGTTGCTCCAAACAGAGGAGGGGGAGAGATGATATAAATATTTTAACACATGTAATATAGTGATGGAATTACTTTTCAGAAAATAAGAGTGCTAGAACAAGAGGATGTAAGGCTCAGAATTATGCACATACATCTGTTTCTTTACTATACTGCAAATTGTGCAATTTCTGAAAAAATAAAATCACAGCTTCTTAGTTATATTGTTAATTAGATTGTAAGATGCCATGGAGTTCAATCCTTGCCAAAGTATATCCCAAACAACGAGAACTCCAAGATGGGTGTTAATGTATTTACCAGAACTTCTTGTTTAATCCTCTAAATCAAACTATAACTTGTATGCCCCCTTCTTTCATCTAGTCTTAAACTATGGCCCTTAGTTATTTGATCAGGTCTTGGAAAGAAAAGTTCACTTGAGAGATCCTTTGCATGGCCATGCATATACTTATACAATCTAACAAGATCTCCTTTAAATATTTTTTCTCTTGATTAAATAAACCAGGTTTGACTAGACATTCTTCAAACTACAAATCCTCCATTCCCTTAAAGGGATAATAATGTTTCACAAAAAAAGCAGCTCCAATGTATTTTCCTAGTATTTGGGCCATGAAGAGTGTGTCAGTGTTTGGCTGAGCTGCTCTAACTCTGCTGCTTGATTCTGCTGTCTAAGCTAATCTAAGAACTCTGCTATCCGTTGCTGCTGCCTTCCCTTTCCTGGATCAGGCTGAATCAGCTGACCTCTCTGTGATTGCTGACCTGACTGTTATCAGCCAACCCTCCCAGGGTATTTAAAGCAGCTTGGCTCACTTCCTGATTGTCCTTGTGTTTGTTGCTGCTGGCTGCTGTGGATTCTCCTGTGCTCTTGTTTATCTGTGTATGACCTGCTTCCTCTGACGATCCTTCTGAATCTTCACTCCTGGCTTGTTCCTGACATCATGGACTTCTGTGTTCCTGACTCCTGGCTTGTTCTGGACATCGCGGACTTCTGTGTTCCTGACTACATGGCTTGTCTATTGGTTTATGCTCCTGGATCATGATTCTGTTTTTGTCACTTTAATAAAGGTGTTTTGCATTTTACATTTTTGTGTCTGTCTGGTTCCTGGTCCCTAACAGTGTGTTATTTCAGTACTGTCAGAGTTGCAGTTCAAGAGTAATTTAATAATAAAGTATCCCCCTCCACCCCTTGTACTTAGTATAGGTCACCTCCCCTCAGAAGTGGAATCTGGTCCCTTGACTGGACAGCTCACAGCAACGGGCACTCTTCTTACTGTGAGCATAAGGAAAACCCTGTCCCCCTTGACAGGTTTTTCGGGTTTTTCCTTATGCTTAATGAAGATTGTACCTCTATGCGATCCATCCAGAAAGTCTTGCTGCTCTGAGGTGAGCAGTGTTACATCATTAAAAGGGGCGGGAGGGGGATATTTTATCATTCAGAAGAAATATGTGAGGAGAGCTGCACTGATGCTTAAACCATGATATATAAGTGATATAAATGCAATAGTATTGTATACTCATGAAGGAAATCCAACCAGTTCCAAACCCTGGATACTGGTTATATGAGCCAGTGGGGAAGCTTAATGTTGGTTCTCCTGATGAATGTTTGTCCTCCTGATGAAATGGTGTAAGCACCACAAAACATGTTGAAGGATTTTAAATGTTTTTAATACATTGTGATACTTTTTCTTCATTTTTTGGTCTGCTGTGAGAAAATTTGTGTTACTCATTGGAGATTGAACGTTCCGAATTGGTGGTTGCATATCCGTGGGGTTCTGTTAGCGGGGAGAACCAACATTAATCTTCCCAGCTGGCTCATGTAACTGGTATCCAAGATTTGGAACTGGATGGATTTCCTTCCTGAGTATACAATACTATCACATTTATATCACTTATATATCACGGGTTAAGCATCAGTGCAGCTCTCCAAGCATATTTCTTCTATTTGTTTCTTTATGCCCAGTTTGGAGAATCCTGGTGATCGAGGATTGAGCATTATCTGTGTGGGAGCAGAGTGAATATTCTCCACAGGGGTATATTGCCACTTGGGAGACTGGTGGCATATGTAAATGTGAGTTTAAATACTTATTTAGGAAACATAGTTTCAATAGTGTCCAAGCATACTGCTCCATAAGTTTCTCTTCTTTCTTTTTGTATATCCTGATTAAGAAATAAAAAATATATGTGTTGCAAGCGTGAGCCCTCAAAAAACTTTTACTCAGGGCTTTTGATTAACTAACCTGGCTATTTTCTGTATATGACTGCTGCTATGGTTATAGCAGTGGGCCCACGTGTGATAGATGGTGGCATTCCTTCACATTCCTCCTCCTCCTCATCACCATCTGTGCTGCTGTTAATATATTTGGTCTGGCTTTCTCTGTCATGTGTGGTTTCTGCTACCTGATATTCAGATGGTGTTAGATGTTTGGTTCATTTTTAGAATGTAAGTCTTCCTACACTGCTGTTTGATAGCCAGTCATTCACAATATAACCAGCTGCACTGAAAATCTGCTCAGACAACACTTGCTGGAGGGCAAATAATGGTTTCCACTGCAGCACGTGACAGTGCTTGCCACACACACCGTTTTGTTTCCCAATAGTCCATGGGGTCATTGTTTATGCCTAGAACGTAGCTATTATTTGCATGCTGAAGCCACTAACATGCAGTGGGACCACTCCTAGGAACTACACAGTGTTTCTGTCTATCAGTTACCAACCCATACTCAGGGAGCAAGTCCCACAGAGATGTGCCACCACCACTACCAGTGCCATCACCACCACCACCACCAATGATGGATATTTGCCACCCCTAACTGGACCCTTGAATTGTACTGTGTTCAAAATTGGATGTTTTGGTTGATAATGGAGCTGCTCCTGCTGGTATAAATGCTTTGCTGCCTTCTTTTTCACTATGCTGTCTAGAAGGTTTTTGGGTCCTAACCTTCTCCCTCTCATCCACCACAATGCAACCCTCCACTCAAACAATAGGCATATTACTTGACATAATCTGATTCCTCAGAGAGATGCTGATCATCGCCATGACTCTTGTTATCACAAACTGCTGATGACTCTTTAGCAAAAATTCAGAAATTTTGTGTAAAGCAGGAGTGCAATAAAGTCACAAGAATGTATTCCTCAGTGCTTTTAATGGACATTATGAGAGGCTCTTGTTCAAAGCACGCTAACAAGTCATTGAACAACTGGTGCAGGAATGTGTTGTCATTATGGTAAGATTCCTTAGACACATTGCTCCTTTTCACTAATGGAAGATTGAGCCTTTGCCTTTCAGCTAACTTTCTGGCCATGTCATCATCTCTCTCACTCTCAAATTCATCTTTATATGAAGAAGAGGAAGATGATGGAGGGATATATTCTAGATCTACATCATCATAATCCTCATCATCTGACATCATCAGGTCACCCTCAGCATCACTCACCACTTCTTGTTCAGCTTTATATTCTGCTAAGCTTTTAGACGTCTCAAATAATTGCTTTCTCTACTACTTTAAGGCATGTTTTTTGGTGCTTGTATGTCTCACTGGCAGATGCAGCAGTTGTTTGAGCTGCTGCACCTTCTTCCATTGTGCCATCATCAACACTAGAATGCGACTTGTCATCTACATTTTTTTTATAGTACTGGCACCGGAGGGTCATGGTAGAACTTTGGTTGGGACCTTGACAAACTACATCCTCCACGGGAGGGGAGAAATCACCATCACTTATTGCAGTCATTTTTTTAACTACCACTTTAATTTCCTTGCCTTGCTTCTACTCCTTTTCCCCTCCCCCTGTCTCTTGTGCTTTTGCTGGACATTACACATCTACTGTGTGTGTGTGTTTTACTGTAAACTACACAATTGAACTGATGGAGTTTGATGTCTTTCCATGACCCTCAACAAAATACTCTAATACTCTATCTCGGCTGGTATCAATCAAGTCTGCCTCAGTCACACAGCTCATGTCAGGGTGCCAGTCAGCTGTCACATTATTTTTTAATTCTCTGACTTTTATATATATATATATATATATATATATATATATATTTTTTTTTTTTTTTAAACTGTTGTCTACCCTGTCTTATCACTGTCATAAATAAATAAATAAGAGAAAAAGTTCAACTTCCCCAAAAAGAGCTAATGACTCAGTAAGACAGAATTTTGGGGTATTTGGGGTCCACCTCCTTTGCTACCTTCTTACTCACACCCCCAGACATGTCAAACACAGACAATAACAGCAAGATCAGTAATAAACATAGACCTCAGCTATATGTGTCTTTAAAATCAAATTGGTCTGACAGACTATTGGATTATTTGGGGTCAGCCTCTTTTGCTCCCTTCTCACTCCCAAAGATATTTATAACACAGGAATAATAACAGCAAGGTCAGCAAGGAACTTGGGCCCAGCTGCCTGTGTCTTTCAAATGAAATCATTCAGAATGTTGGGTTATTTGGTGTTAACCTATTTTGCTCCTTTCTCACTCACACCCCTAGACACCTCTAGCACAGAGATAATAACAGCATGATCAGCAAGGAACTTGGACCATAGCTGCCTGTGTTTTTCAAATCAAATCAAATCTGTCACAGAATGATCGGGTATTTGGGGTCAACCTCCTTTGCTCCCTTCTCACTCACACCCCAGATATGTCTAAAACAGCCAGCAAGGAACTTGGACCTCAGCTCCGCTACCCGTGTCTTTCAAATCAGTCAGACAGACTGCTGGCATATTTGAAGTCAACTTCCTTTGCTCCCTTCTCAAACTACCAGACAAGTATAAAATAAAGAGATAATAATAGCAAGATCAGCAAGAAACTTGTACCACAGCTGCCTGTGTCTTTCAAATGAAATCAGACTGACAGAATGTTGGGGTATTTGTGTTCAACCTCCTTTGCTCCCTTCTCATTCACACCCCCTGACACATGTAACACAGAGATAATAACAGCAAGATCAGCAAGGAACGTGGACCTCAGCTCAGATGCCTGTGTCTTACACATTCAAAAGTCAGGCAGACTGCTGGAGTATTTGGGGTCAACCTCCTGTGCTCCCTTCTTACAACCCCAGACAAATATAACAAAGATATAATAGCAGCAAGATCAGCAAGGAACTTGGACCGCAGCTGCCTATGTCTTTCAAATCAAATAAGTCAGGCAGAATGTTAAGGAATTTGGGATCAATCTCCTTTGCTCCCTTCCTGTCTTCCAGACTTCCCTAATACAAAGGGGACTACAAGACTCCCTAGACTAAGCTCCACTGTCTTCTCTAACTCGAAAAGTAGCTTCTCTCTCTTTCTCTCACAAGGACAGAATGGCATGCTGTGTAAACATGCCACCCCTTTTATAGTGTTCCTGTGGGAAAATAAAGGAAACTTGCCATGTGCTCAGTGGTAATTCAGTCTTCTCATTAATTTCAATGCAATGAGCTTGGCGAACAAAGTTGGAAAACGGCACTTTTCACAAAACATTTACCACTCAATGATAAGTCCCATTTTTCTCCTGTTTCGCTTTTGAGGTGAAAACGTTTGCCATTCCCTACTTAATAACCATTTGTACACTGGCAAAATTATGTCATCAACTCATGCTTTAATACCCCTGTGTATGTAACACAGTACTTTGTTTTCTTTTGCTACTGCTGTTTTTGCCTCAAAAGAGAAACAGACTGAAATTCTACCCACCATGTGGCAATTTTTCCCTTATTTTCCTGCAGGCATAGTAAATAAGGGGTCTCAGGGTCCCACAGCATGCCATTCTATGTTTGTGAGAGGAAGAGAGAGCAGCATTTTGTCAGCTATTGAAGACAGCCCAATAAAAAGGAGTCAAAGCTTAGCTTAGGGTGTCTTATAGTCAGGACATTTGATCTCTGCATTAGGGGAGTCAGGAGGCACTCTGGGGGACAGAAAGGGAGAAAGGAATTTGAGCCCAAAATCACAGAGCATTTTTTTTTTTTTGTTACCGCATCCGCTTCCGGACTCTCCGAATGGTATGCAGCATTGGCCTTAAGTGACATTTAGAGCATGTTATACATATTGATCTTTGGAAGTGCCCATAACAGTGATTAGCCTATTCACCATAGTCGATACTCTGGTGGGAGGAGATTGGGCGGGGCAGTTCTGAATATCGGACAAACGCAGGAGAAGAGATGACCATATAGATTATATATATTTTATAAATGTGCAGTGTATAAGGTCCTAAAGTCAGGGCATTATGTCAATATAACAGTGAGTTAGACTGAGTTATAGATATCATTTATTGATTGCAAGCTGTCTTTTGCTATTTGGAGTCTCATCTGTAGTGGATTGTAACTTCCTCCTATCTGTCTCTCAATGCAGTTAATTGTAGTTATCTCTTCCTGCTGCCCTCTGTCTGTCTAAACTCACACCTCCAATGCCCTGACTCTCTCTCTGATGTTCCGATATCCTTGACTGGAATCAGCTGTGTTGTATCCCAGGCCCTAGACCTCCCTATATAAGGTTACTAGCTTACAGGTCAGGTCCTAAAGTCAGAGCATTAAGTCAAGATAACAGTGAGTTAGACTGAGTTGGACAGAGGCTGGACTGAGGACAGACCACTATCAACGAAAGAACTACCCTTGCTGTATTCAGACCAAAGAAACATCTATTTTCACCAAGCACTGACATTTGCATATTTTATCAAACCTGCTGAACACCTGATGCAAAGAAACCAGTATTACCAAGACTGAACTCACAAACTGCACAATTAACCACTGATGGAAAAAAACCTGATCCTGATTTCTTCTCCCACTACCATTAACCATTACAACATCTACCGCTACTGATCAACAACGGATTGCTTCATCTAACCCTGAACTGACTGCTACCCTCAACAAATACTTTACAGTCCTGCAACAGACTCTCCTCACCCTCCCTGGCACCTACACCTTCTGCCCCTGGACCGACCCTTGTTTGCCAAGTCATCCAGTACTCTCCTAGATTACAGACTGCTGCACAAATTCTACTGCACCATGCATTAACCCCACTATGGTCAAATTAGCTCCTTCCCTTCTCATCACCTTTCTCACCTGCATAAGGCTCTCCTCCTCCTGTACGCACATTAAGAGTCACTACATTCTCACTTCTTCCCTCACCACTTCTGTGCTCTCATTCCTCTGCTCCCTACCACCACCTTCTCCTTCTACCGCTGCAAAAAAGCCCCACTGCTTCAAATCTCACTCCCACCTTATGTCCCTGTCCCTTCCCCTCCTGCTTGCTGCAGGTGACATCTCACCTAACCCAGGCCCCCCTTCCATTCTCTCCTGTACCGCAAAACCCACTCACACACGCAACATCCACAATCTAATAGCCATACCAAGTCACCTAACCTCCTCCTCCCCCTTTTGTTTTGGTCTCTGGAACTCCCACTCTGTGTGTAACAAACAGCTGTTCACAATCTGTTCATTTCTCACTCCCTAAACCTCCTGGCCATCACAGAAACTTGGCTCACATCATCAGACACTGCCTCCACTGCTGCACTTTCACATGGAGGCCTTCAATTCATGCATACACCCAGAACTGGCAACAGGCAAGGGGGTGGAGTAGGCATCCTGCTGTCCCCTAACCATATATTTCAGGTAATCCCCACTGCTCCCTCTCTCTCCTTCCCCACATTCGAAGTTCACACGCTTTGCCTCTTCTCTCCCTTCCCCTTGCGTGCTGAGGTCATATACAGGCCACCTGGTCCTACTACTCAATTCCTTAATCACTTCACCTCCTGGCTCCCTCACTTCATGTCCTCTGATGTCCCTACTCTCATCATGGGTGACTTCAACATCCCTATAGATAATCATAACACCCCCCCTCCCTCAAATTCCTCTCCTTAACAACCTCCTTTGGTTTATCACAGTGGACCATCTCCCCCACGCACAGTGACGGTCACTCCCTTGACTTGGTCTTCACTAACCTCTGCTCAGTCTTCAACTTCTCTAATATCCCCTTTCCCCTCTCTGGCCACCACCTCCTCACCAGTAACCTCATCATACCATGCTAACACATCCCCCACCGTGACCAAGAGCATGAGGAGAAATGTACTTACTCTTGATTCGCAACAATTCTCCACATCCCTGCAACCTCTTCTCAACCCCATCCTCACACTTACTTGCCCTGACAAAATTACCGATCTGTACAACAGCACTCTCACAACAGCTCTTGACACAGCGGCACCTGCAACTCCACGCCACCCACACACAACCCCACTTCAACCGTGGCATACAAGACAACACGATACCTCAAAAGGTGTTCACCCACTGCAGAAAGGCACTGGAGGAAATCGCGCTCCACAGCTGACTTCATACACTACAAACTCATTCTCCGTTCATATAGCTCTGACCTCTCCCTGGCCAAACAGTCATAATTTTCCTCTCTAATTTCTAATCTCTCCTCTAACCAGAAATGCCTTTTTTCAACCTTCACATCTCGTCTACACCCACCAACACAAACACCTTCCACTAACTTCTCTGCCAAAGATCTTGTCACCCACTTCGAGGACAAGATCGAATCTATCAGACATGACATTTCATCACTCCCACCCCCACCCTGACAGCCCAGCCCTGTCACCTCTCCCACATACACACTAAGCTCCTTCTCACCCGTCACAGAAGATGAAGTTTCTCTTCTCCTCACTCGCTCAAATCTAACCACATGCCCTCTTGACCCAATCCCATCTCAGCTCACTCAAGAACTCTCCCCTCTACTAACTCCAATCCTTACTCACGTATTCAATCTCTCTCTCTCAACCGGCACCTTCCCATCCTCTTTCAAACATGCACTAATCACACCCATCCTAAAGAAACCCTCCCTGGACCCAAACGCACTGTCAAATTACCAGCCAATTTCTCTGCTCCCATTTGCCTCCAAGCTCCTTGAGCATCTCGCATATAATCAGCTCACTAGATTCCTCTGCTCCCACTCCCTGCTAGATCCCTTGCAATCTGGATTCCACCCTCATCACTCCACTGAGACTGCCCTCACTAAAGTGGCCAATGACTTGCTCTCCACCAAGTCAAAAGGCCACTACTCCATACTCATTCTCTTGGACCTGTCAGCCTCTTTTGACACAGTAGATCACCCACTCCTCCTCCAATCCCTCCACTCCCTAGATCTCTGTGACACTGCACTCTCCTGGTTGTCATCTTATCTCTGCAACCGCAACTTCAGAGTTTCCTACTCTGGTTCCACTTCTCCACCCATCCCACTGTTTGTTGGAGTGCCTCAAGGATCAGTCCTGGGACACTTGCTCTTCTCAATCTACACTGCGTCCCTCGGAAAACTAATCAACTCCCTTGGGTTTCACCATCATCGCTATGCTGATGACACTCAAATATATATTATCTCCCCTGACCTCTCCCCTTTCCTCTTGTCCCGAGTATCTGACTGTCTGCTTGTCTTCCTGGATGTCCTCCCATCAACTCAAACTTAATCTTGGCAAAACTGAACTAATCATCTTCCCTCCCACTACAACCAACCTTATCCCAGATATTACCCTCTCAATTAACAACACTACCATCACACCTACCCCTACAGCTCGCTGCCTGGGGGTCACATTTGACTCTGCCCTATCCTTCATTCCTCACATCCAGTCAATCTCCAAATCATGCAGCCTCCACCTCCACAACATCTCTAGAATCTGACCCTTTCTCACACAAGCACTACCAAAATTCTAATCCAAACACTCATCATGTCCCGTCTTGACTACTGTAACTCATTATTAACTGGCCTTCCTCTCACCCGACTAACCCCATTACACTCCATAATGAACTCTGCTACAAGACTAATCTACCTCACTCATCGCTTCTCTGACACCAAACCTCTCTGTCAATCCCTACACTGGCTCCCATTAGCACACAGAATTTAATTCAAAATTCTAGTTCTTACTTATAGAGCCCTCACTAACACCGCACCACCCTATAGTTCATCTCTCATTTCCAAACACACTCCCACTCGTCATATTCGCTCTGCACATGACCTTCTGCTCTCCACAGCTCTTATCACATCCTCCCACTCCCGCCTACAGGACTTCTCCTGTGCTGCACCTCAACTCTGGAACTCCCTCCCCCGCCCAATCAGACTCTCCCCCAGCCTTCAAATGTTCAGACACTCCCTGAAAACTCACCTCTTCAGGGAAGCCTATCAACTACCTCCATAAACATTATCACTAAGAATCATCCCTTGCCTGGACCACTGCACTCACCAGCACTTCTCACTCCCACCCACTGACTGGCAGTTCATGTGGCAGGAGGCACTTACACCCAATAGCACTTACTCCTTCTGTGTCAAACCTTCCTTCCTCTAGACACGAGCAGGGCCCTCTGATCCTTCTGTTCTCCACATTTGATTGTACTATTTAATACCTCTGTCTGTCTATTCCCTACTGTAAAGCACTGCAGAATTTATTGGTGCTATAAATAAAGATTAATAATAATAATAATGGGGTATAGTCCCTGTCCTCAGCACTCGTCTGATTGGGCTACCTTCGCTTCACGTCCTCCAGTGGGAGATACTATTAGATGATATATGGGCATGTCATTTAGGGCATCCTTAGATATTTTATTATTTATTTTTTGGTTGTATTAGTAGATACTTTCAATTTTTATGATACAAATTCAATAATTTTTGGGAGTTTTCCATATATATATCTAGTGTGTAAAACATTAAGCTGTTTTTGTTTATACTGTCCCATTATATACTTGATTCTTGAATGGTTACTGAAGGCTGATCTTTTTTGGTTGAAAACGTATTTTTAACCATTGGCACCTCATATTTGATTTGACAAATTCTTCTTTATGTTTGCTCTCAATAGCTAGATTTTTTATTTAATTTTTTCTATCTCTTTAGCTGATTAATCTATGACTAATAGCATCAAATCTAGTGAACAACAGTTCAAAATATCACACCATTTTATAAAGTATTCAGGAATATCTCATCCTATGGTGGATTGATTTTTTATTCTAAAGCCCCTTGGTATAATCTTTTCTTTATAGTAATGTGTCAAAGTGACACCATGTAGATCGTAATAAACTTCTCTTTAATATCAATAAATCATTATATACATCTGTGGGCTTATCAGGGCCTAGAGCCAAATCAAATCCTCCCTTGAACAGGTATGTCCTGTATCAGAAGTCACTAAATAACTCACATTAGATAAATACGTTATTCCATCTGGGTTAAGTTCTATACTATGATATGGTTCCCTAATGAAGGATTGATAGAGTTGCACAGGTAAATTTGTGACAAATATTAAAGAACTCAGAAAGAAAAAAATCATATAAGTTATGGTGCTCTACTGTCATAAAAAAGCATAATACAAACAAAATTATATACACAGTGGCACTCCTGAAGTGAACAAACTTGTTATGGCAATTGGTGCACGTCCCATAAAAATTAGGAATATATAAATGTACTCATTCTGGGAAAATCCACTGACCAAGGAGACAGCACTGCAACAGGTAGCGTGAAGTAAATCATGTATTTATTTAAATCCATGCCAAACATTTTTTTTGTCTCAAACACAGCTTCCTCAGGGCAATCAGGGGAGCCAATATCACATCACATGTATTTATAGGTAAATAGTGAACCTGACCCCATCCCAAGTCCTACCCTACATAAGGCAGCTCCAAAACCAGCATCCTCATGGTGACCCAGCCAAAGATGATGTCATAAAAGGGAAAACCTGGTTGTTAAGCAACCGGTACCTCTGCCAATGATTCTGCTGTCCAGTGGAGTTAATTTGCACTCACACTGCATCTCAGTAACACTGGAAAAATTGCTAAAAATAAGAACAACAAAAAACACAAAGCAACAAGAAAATGAAAAAAAAAACAGTCCAGAAGTTAAATGTATACAGTAACACTGTGGTGTTATAGAATAGAATCACAGAATAGGCACAGGAGAATAGACAGCCTTGTAAACTAAAAAGGATTAATCGTTATTGTTAGTCTGTGCTCTAGTGGGGTGAGCAGAGGACATCATATGATTGAGGTGAACTGGAGACACCGCCACATTGCAGCACTGCAAATAAATGCATATAGGATGAAGAACAAAATTCAAAGCAAATGAATAAACTAAGGGGGCATGTTGGATTCATTTCAGAGGTCAAATCATGAAAATTAGGAACAGGCAAGCCAAAATATCTGGAATGATAGTGATATCCATACAATGTTACTAAAGTAAGTTTCTTGTGAGTCCGGAAGCTCAAGGATAACAAATAAATTGGATGCAAAGAACCATATCATACAAATATTAAGTACCTAATAAAAAAGTACACAATAAAAATGTAATAACAACTGCAAGTATAGTTGCGGTGGGGCTGTGTGGGCTGATCTCAAATGTAACCTGTTGTGATAACCGTTTTCCAAATGTTCACCTACCTGAATACTGTATTCCATGTCTATGTTATTCCTTATCACTAGGTCCAATACATTGTTGTTTCATGTCAGCACTTCCACCATTTGTGACATGTCGCTTTCCCTAAGCAATTGCACAAACCTGCTTCCCTTAACACTCTGATAGGTCTCATTTTTCCAGTTGATATCTGGATAGTTAAAATCTCCCATAATTATAGAATGCTGAAACTGCACAGTTTCCTCATTTGCAATAGCAGTTGGGCCTCAACATTCTCATCATTATTTGGCGGTTTGTGGCATATACCCACCAACATCTTTTTTTTTACCTTTTATGCCACACTTAGTCTCAATTTCTACCCACAAGGACTCCACATTATGGCCAGTTTCCTCACTGATATCACCCCTTAAAATTGGATTTAGCTCTGGTTTCAACTATAAGCACACCCCTCCACACTTTTCTATTAACCCCTAGAGTGCCAGGTACTTACGCCGTACGAGTGGACACAGCTGTACCTGCTGTGCCACGCTCGTACGGCGTAAGAGTGAAATGCGGTCACTGCATGAGCCGGTATAACCGGCATGCAGTGGCCGCATTTCAAAAAAAAAAAAGCATGGCACTCGTGGGGAGGCATGAGGATCACTCCTCATGCCTCCCCAGTTATTGATCTCCCAGCCGATCGTGCTGGGAGATCAATAAAGACAAAGGAGAAACGGAGTTTCTCCTTCCCCCTCTCTCCTACCCGAACTTCTGGGTAGGAGTGGGCGGGACCGGGGGAAGCCTCCCAACGTCATCGGTGACATGGTCACCGATGACGTTAGGGAAGTTTCCCCGGTCCCGCCCACTCCTACCGGTGGTAGGAGAGAAGGGCAGGAGAGCTTTTGCTCTCCTGCGGTCGCCTCATTGATCTCCCAGCTGGGAGATCAGTGACTGAGGGGACACCAGTAGGGGTCCTGATGTCCCCCACGAGGTCTGAAGAGTTAAAAAAAAAAATAATAAAATAAATAAAAATAATAAAAGTAACCCTGTGAGTGCCACAGGGTCCCCAGCACATTGCTTTGCAATGTGCTGGAGACCCCTGTGGCATTCACAGGGTCACTTCCTTTGGGGGGTATTTTTTTTTCTAAAGACCTCATTGGGGAGATCAGGGGGGGTCCTGATGCCCCTCAATGAGGTCTATAATTAAAAAAAATATATTAAAAAAAATTTAACCCTGTGTGTGCCACAGGGGGGTCCAATGCCCCCTCTCCTGTGGCACACACAGGGCTTTTATCATTACTTTGTTACCAGAGGTTGTTGGGGGGCCATCAGGATTGGTCCTGTTGGCCCCCCAACAAGCTCTGATTACAAAGTAATGATATAAAAAAAAAAATAACCCTCTGAGTGCCACAAGGGTCCAATGCATTGCTTTGCAATGCTCTGGATACCCCTGTGGCACTCACAGGGACATTTATTTTGATTTCTTTTTTTTTATTTGGTAAAACCTCATTGGGGGGATCAGGGGGGTCCTGATACCCCTCAATGAGGTCTATAATAAAAAAAAAGTAAATTAAAAAAAAAAATGAACCCTGTGTGTGCCACAGGGGGGTCAATGCAGCTCCCCTTCTGCTGCACACACAGGGCTTTTATCATTACTTTGTTATCAGAGATTGTTGGGGGGTCATCAGGATTGGTCCTAATGGCCCCACAACAAGCTCTGATTACAAAGTAATGATAAAAAAAAAAAATTAACCCTCTGAGTGCCACAAGGATCCAATGCATTGCTTTGCAATGCGCTGGAGACCCCTGTGGCACTCACAGGGTCACTCTGTTTGTGGACATATATTTTTTTTTACTAAGACCTCATTGGGGAGGGATCGGGGGTCCTGATGCCCCTCAATGAGGTATATAATAAAAAAATAATAAATCAAAAATTAACCCTGTGTGTGCCGCTGGGAGGGGGGTTCAGTGCAGACCCCCTTCTTGTGGTACACACAGGACTTTTTATCATTACTTTGTGATCAGAGCTTGTTTGGTGGCCATCTGAATACAAAGTAACGATAAAAAAAATTAACCCTTTGTGTGCTGGACACCCCTGTGGCACATAAATTATTTTTTACCCCTTTATTTTTTATTTAGACCTCATTGTATGGGTTCTGATGCCCCCAATGAGGTCTGCACAAAAATATTGGGGGAAAAAGCCCCCAAAAATGCACGTGCAACAGGAAGGGGGTCCAACGCAGTGCTTTGTATGAGGGGACATACAGTGCACAATGGTAGTCAGAGATCTCCCATACACACTATCAGACACTGTCCCACCATCACCACCATCCTTGCTCCTCTGCTCATACCCACACACACTGCCTAATCCCTCACCCTCTCACACATTTTGTTAGACTTGTACTCACAGGTCCGCACGTACACCGGCTGATGTCCTAGCTTCTTTCATCTGTTAGCCATAAAATCACACATACACTGTTTGCTTTCCCATTTCTGTTTCACTGGTACCTACGTTCCTGTAGCGTAAATTGGTATGTCAACCCAGAGCAGTGGGGTACCATTTTTTTTTTGGCTGGCAAGAAGTCCTCCTAGGAAATCCCACGCCACTGAATCATTTTAGTATCTTTGAAGTGACTGATGTGTAAAAGAAATGTTAGTTTTTCTTTCCTGTAGCACCACATTCTGGAAATAGTTGTGCCAACTAACTTAGGGGTAAAAAGGCAAGTGACCCCTCATTAGATGCGGCAGGTTGTCTTCTTTCCAAAATGGTATGGTTTATCTACCCTTTCTTCAATTCTGAAGGTGTTATAGCCATTTTCGTACAGGCAAGTCAGGTTTGAGAAAATGTTTGAAACATCAGAGTTTGTAGTTGGTGTAGTTTTCTACTTCTAGCACCCCCTAAGGTTGTTCATCTCATACCAATGGGGTGTCGTTTGACTCCTAAGAGCACTAGCAAACAAATGCAGTTGAAAATTCCATGGTTTTCACAGAGCTCCATACATTTGAAGGGGCAGAAATGTAAAAATATGCCTTTTTTTTCATTAGCGCCTCTTTCTGGAAACATTTATGCACACCAGTATTGGGGTAAGAAGGCAAGTGACCCCTTATTAGATGCGGCAGGATGTCTTCTTTCCAAAATGGTATGGTTTATCTACCTTTTCTTCAATTCTGAAGGCGTTATAGCCATTTTCGTACAGGCAAGTCAGGTTTGAGAAAATGTTAGAAACATCAGAGGTTGTAGAAGGCGTAGTTTTCTACTTCTAGCACCCCCTAAGGTAGGTCAACTCATACCAATGGGGTGTCATTTGACTCCTAAGAGCACTAGCTAAGGAATGCAGTTGAAAATTCCAAGGTTTTTACAGAGCGCCATACATTTGAAGGGGCAGAAATGTAAGAAAATGCCTTTTTTTTTCATTAGCGCCACCTCCTGGAAGCATTTGTGCATACCAGCCTTTGGGTAAGAAGGCAAGTGACCCCTCATTAGATGCGGCAGGTTGTTTTCTTTCCAAAATGGCATTGTTTCTCTACCTTTCCTGCATATCTATTATGGTTATAACCATTTTAGTGCAAGCAGATAATTTAAAAAACAAAAGTGTCAGGTTTACGTACGTGTTCCTAGCACCCACATATTGTATGTTAACCCACACAACTGGGCTACCATTTTTCTCATGTTGGTAGCAGGTACTGAATACAGCAGGAAATGTTATGGTTTTCAGAGATTTTAGTATCTTTGAAGTGGTGGAAATGTAAAAAAAACATGTATTTATTCCCATAGCGACACCTTTTGGAAATATTTGTGCACTTCAGCCCAGGGGGTAGAAAGGCAAGTGACCCCTGACTTGATGCAGGAGAATGTCTACTTTCCAAAATGGTATACCTTTTATACCTTTCCTTCATGTCTCTAACAGTTATGAACATTTTAGTACAAGCAGCCATTTTCGAAGAAGCAAACAGGGAGGTGTAGTTATGTGCTTCTGGCACCCCTAAGGTAGGTCGACTCATTCCAATTGGGTGTCATTTTTCTCCTAAGGGCACTAGCTAATGAATACAGTTGGAAATTCCATGGTTTTCACAGATTTCCATACAGATGAAGGAGCAGAAATGTAAGAAAATGCCATTTTTTCCTAAAGTGCCACCTTCTGGAAGCATTTGGGCACAACAGGCTTGGGGTAATAAGGAAATTCACCCCTCATTAGATGCGGCAGGTTGTCTTCTTTCCAAAATGGTATAGTTTGTGTAGCCTTTCTTCACTTCTCTAGTTGTCATAACCATTTTTGTACAGACAAGTAATGTTTGAGAAAATGTTAGAAAAATTAGAGGTTGCAATAGGTGTAGTTTTGTACTTGTAGCGCCCCCTGAGGTAGGTGAACTCATACCAATGGGGTGTCATTTTTCTCCTAAGAGCACTAGCTAATGAATACAGTTGGAAATGCCATGGTTTTCACAAATTTCAGTACATTTGAAGGGGCAGAAATGTCAGAAAATGCCTTTTTTTCATTAGCGCCACCTTCTGGAGGCATTTGTGCACTCCAGGCTTCGGGTAACAAGGCAAGTCACCCATCAGTAGATGCGGCAGGGTGTCTTCTTTTCAAAATGGTATGGTTTGTATAGCCTTTCTTCACTTCTGTAATCGTTAGAACCATTTTTGTACAGACAAGTAATGTTTGAGAAAATGTTAGAAAAATTAGAGGTTACAATAGGTGTAGTTTTGTACTTGTAGCGCCCCCTGAGGTAGGTGAACTCATACCAATGCGGTGTCATTTTTCTCCTAAGAGCACTAGCTAATGAATACAGTTGGAAATGCCATGGCTTTCACAAATTTCACTACATTTGAAGGGACAGAAATGTAAGAAAATGCCTTTTATTTTCATTAGCGCCACCTTCTGGAGGCATTTGTGCACTCCAGGCTTTGGGTAACAAGGCAAGTCACCCATCATTAGATGCAGCAGGGTGTCTTCTTTTCAAAATGGTATGGTTTATGTAGCCTTTCTTCACTTCTGTAATTGTTATAACCATTTTTGTACAGACAAGTAATGTTTGAGAAAATGTTGGAAAAATTAGAGGTTACAATAGGTGTAGTTTTGTACTTGTAGCGCCCCCTGAGGTAGGTGAACTCATACCAATGGGGTGTCATTTTTCTCCTAAGAGCACTAGCTAATGAATACAGTTGGAAATGCCATGGTTTTCACAAATTTCAGTACATTTGAAGGGGCAGAAATGTAAGAAAATGCCTTTTTTTTTCATTAGCTCCATCTTCTGGAGGCATTTGTGCACTCCAGGCTTGGGGTAATAAGGCAAGTCACCCATCATTAGATGCGGCAGGGTGTCTTCTTTCCAAAATGGTATAGTTTGTGTAGCCTTTCTTCACTTCTCTAGTTGTCATAACCATTTTTGTACAGACAAGTAATGTTTGAGAAAATGTTAGAAAAATTAGAGGTTGCAATAGGTGTAGTTTTGTACTTGTAGCGCCCCCTGAGGTAGGTGAACTCATACCAATGGGGTGTCATTTTTCTCCTAAGAGCACTAGCTAATGAATACAGTTGGAAATGCCATGGCTTTCACAAATTTCAGTACATTTGAAGGGGCAGAAATGTAAGAAAATGCCTTTTATTTTCATTAGCGCCACCTTCTGGAGGCATTTGTGCACTCCAGGCTTTGGGTAACAAGGCAAGTCACCCATCATTAGATGCGGCAGGGTGTCTTCTTTTCAAAATGGTATGGTTTATGTAGCCTTTCTTCACTTCTGTAATTGTTATAACCATTTTTGTACAGACAAGTAATGTTTGAGAAAATGTTAGAAAAATTAGAGGTTGCAATAGGTGTAGTTTTGTACTTGTAGCGCCCCCTGAGGTAGGTGAACTCATACCAATGGGGTGTCATTTTTCTCCTAAGAGCTCTAGCTAATGAATACAGTTGGAAATGCCATGGTTTTCACACATTTTAGTACATTTGAAGGGGCAGAAATGTAAGAAAATGCCTTTTTTTCATTAGCGCCATCTTCTGGAGGCATTTGTGCACACCAGGCTTGGGGTAACAAGGAAAGTCACCCCTCACTAGATGCAGTAGGTTGTCTACTTTCCAGAAATATATAGTTTTATATAGTTATTCCACTATTTTAGGGTAGATTTACCACAAAAACCCTAGAATGCACATTTTAGTTTATAAAGTTGAAAATGTCATTTTGTGCTGCTGGTGATTAGGGCTCTACGCTAGCCATGGACGTAGGTAAAACTATATAAATTTGGTATTTTTTTACACGGAGGACTCTGGGCTTTTTCAGATAATTGAAACTTTTTCAATCAAGGTAAATGTTTTTGATACATAGTATGTGATTTTAGCAAAATGAGTAAATTTTCATTTTTTTGTCATTATGACATCATAGCTTTTTGCACGATGTAAAATTCTCTTCATGTAAGGTACCACAAGAAAGCTCAATTCGTTCTGAAAAAAACAATATATAGTTTTCCATATTTAACTAAAAATCCCCAGAGGAAATCAAGCCTAAACGGAAGGATAGCAAAAATGCTGAAAAAGTGTCTGGCCTGCAGGGTACAGGCAATGGCCCAAGCCTCTGGCACTGAAGGGGTTAATTCTGTCTCTCCTAAACATGGAATAGCCCTCTATATTTACAGCCCAACCATATGTATCATCCCACCATGTTTCAGTTATATAAATTATGTCCAAATGCTCATTAAAGGGATAGTAATACTTAAAATGTAAAAAAAAATATGTTGTAGAGTTTATCCCCCTGAGTAAAACAAGAGTACTCCCACTGCTGAAAGGAGTTTCATTCAAAAGTTATTAATTTTCAAAGTTGAATTTTTTAGGTGCAATATCACAGTGGCCTGAAATTGTACAGTGGCGCTGTTGCTACACGATCCTATGGACAGCTCTGGTCAGTTGACCATAAATCTCCATAGGATGGTGTAGCAACAGCGCCACTGTACAATTTCAGGCCACTGTGATATTGCACCTAAAAATTTCAACTTTGAAAATTAATAACTTTTGAATGAAACACCTTTCAGCAGTGGGAGTGCCCTTGTTTTACTCCGGGGGATAAACTCTACAACATACTTTTTTTTACATTTTAAGTATTACTATCCCTTTAACCTCCAGTAATTCTTGCTCTCCCAGTTTATCTGCCAAGATATAATTCATTTTGAAGTTTTTACATATTTTACCCACTACTTGCCATTTTCAACATCTTAGTTTAATAGGCGTTGCTCTCTTTTGTCTACATTTGTGCCCAACCTTTATCCACCCCATGATCATTTATGTGGACCCAATTACTATCTATTCTATTTACCCTATTTTTGCTATCTATACCCTCCCCACCTTTCTTAGTTTAAAAGCTCCTCCAACTTTCTTAGCATTCTATACACGGTGGAT
Source organism: Rhinophrynus dorsalis (assembly GCA_037306005.1). NCBI lineage: Eukaryota > Metazoa > Chordata > Amphibia > Anura > Rhinophrynidae > Rhinophrynus > Rhinophrynus dorsalis. Next base: position 183,325,585 of record CM074724.1, on the reverse strand, counting down.
TCCCTGGCCATCATATTCATGCCCCGGTATGTCTACAAACCTTCAGCACCCGTCACGACCCAGACCTATGTCAATCTGGGGGCCATCCTTAAGGGCGGACCTCACGAGCAGGGAGACTGCAGCATCCTCTCCTATATTCCTCCTCCTTTCTGCACAGCTGCTTATGTTCCGGCGCATGCTTAGCTTCTAGAGTGCGTGTGTCAACATTGACGCCCTCTTCTCACATCAGCAGGCCTGTTTAAGGAGCCCTTCCCCTGGACTCAGAGCTTAGTTGTTTTAGGGTTCATCTGGATCAGTTCATTGTTTTCTTAGTCTTTTTGGATTTCCTGGTTAACCTCTTCAGCCTGCCCTGACCATTTGCCTACTACAACTATGAGCCTCTCAGCCTGCCCTGACCCTTTGGCCTGCTATGACCACGAGCTACGCAGCCTGCCCTGACCTCTGGTCTGACATGGTAAAGAGGGTATGGGCAATGGATGAAGTAGGCCTGCTGGTTTTGAATATCTATCCTTAACTTACATACACAGTTGATGAGGCTGAAAAAAGACATGTGTCCATGAAGTCCAGCCCGCCAGAGACACTCCTGTTGATCCAGAGGAAGACAAAAAAAACCCTTATGGAGCAATTTCTAATTTAGCCCCAAGTGGGTAAAAAAGCCCTTCCTGACTCCAAATAGCAGTTAGATATTTCCCTGGATAAACATCGTATCTGAACTTGCACACATGTATTACAGGTGGACATATAAGCTTGGACACTAGACATGTCACTGAGCCAAATCCAAGGTTCAGGGTACTTCTCTGTGACCAGCTGCAGGAACTTCATGAGAGAGGTTCAGTACTTTTTGACTTTAGGGTAATGGAACATAAATACAATCTTGCTGATACAGGAGGCCTTCCGTGGGGAGTATCGCTGGAGGAAGGCTAACTTAGGGTCGGTATGCTGTTTTATCTGGTCAAGCAGTGGTATAGTGAGGAGTAAGAATTGTTTTGTCTGCAAGATAGTATTCTGTGGAAAGTCTGGTTATTGTACTGGTGCATACATTGGGAACACACCCGGGCTTGTCGGGTACACAGTCATTGGGCACCTCTCAGATACTCCAGGTTACAGTGGTCATTGAATATATAACAGGGTGTTCTTCCCCCTCCGACAAATAAGCCAGGAGTTTTTTATCACCTACTCTGTAGTTTTGTTCAGCCAGTGAGAGTCTTTTAGAAAAGAACACTGCTGGATGTAGTTGGTCTTTTTGTCCAGATCATTGGGAGAGGATGGCCACCGTAGCTATATAAGAGGCATCTTCGTCTAGAATAAAGGGTTTAAGGGTGTCTTGTTAGGCTAGAATGGGTTCCTGGGTAAACAGGGTTTTCAGTCAATCAAACGCTAGGTGAGCAGCTGAAGACCAGAGAAAAGGCATGTTCTGTTTAGTTAAGTGGGTTAGAGGTTTGATGACTTTGGAGAAATCCCTGATGAATGTTCTATAGAAGTTAGCGAACCATATGAACCTCTGAATGGCCTTCTTACTGGTAGGGGTTGGCCAGTCCAAGATGGAGGTAACTTTACGAGAATCCATCTGTATATATGCTTAGTGATATAATGAATCCTAAGAATTCTATTTCCTGACATCAACCTAACACTTCTTGATTTTGGCATACAAAGAGTATTGCCATAGGCCAGTTAAGATTGTGCAAACATGGTTACGGTGCTCTGTCAAAGAGGGAGAAAAGTTGAGTATATCATCGAGGTAGATTACCACATACTGGTCGAGCATATCTGAGAAGGTGTCATTCACAAACTGTGGAAAGGTAGGAAGAGCTTCACATAGCCCAAACGGCATGACTAGATATTCTGTATGACTGTAGCAGGTACAAAAGGCTGTTTTCCACTCATCTCTTCTTGACATGGATCAGATTATAGGCTTTTCTTAGGTTGAGTTTAGTACATACACTAGCCTTAGCAAGGCATTCATGAAGTTCTGGTACAGGGGGAATGGCTAGCGATCCTTTACTGTTATATTTTTCAATTCTCGGCAATCAGCACATGGTCTCAGACCTTGTCTTTTTTTCAATAAAGAAAATGCTGGCACTGTCTGGAGACGAGGATGGGTGAATAAAGCCTTTAAGTAGATTGCCAGAGATGTAGGTTTTCAAGTGCTTCAGTCCCGGTTCCGAGAGGAGAAATATATAGCCATAAGGAATAGAAGCCCTGAGTACAGTTCAATGGAGCAGTTGGATTGCCAATGGAGAGGAAAGTGATTCACTTCTTTCCAGTCAAAAACATCTAGGAAATCATGGTACATTTCAGGGAACATAGTAGCAGACGAAGTTGGAGTAGACATCAATATTTGGTAATCCTTGGATGGAGAACTAGAGGGAGTTTCATGACCAACCTTTGACTGGGTTGTGTTTTTTAGCCATGGTAGGCCAAGGATCAACTGGTACAGAAGCAAAGAGATGATATCAAGATGAAGCTGAGTCTCTTTGGAGACAGGACAACACTGATGACTTCTACCATCCGCCTTTCGCAGATGGATAGGATTGGTCTTGGATTGGATAGGGGCTCTTATGGCATGAACATCTTTTCATCAATAAAGCATCCACTGACACCAGAGTCAATGATAGCAGGGATGGAGTGCTTTTCATCACACCACAGAACAAACGAAAACATTCCTACAGATGATATAATCTTATTTCTTAATCCCTGAGGCCTTGAGTACAGGCTCAGAGGAGGTGTCCACTCCCTCTATAGTAAAAACAGAGGTTCAGACATCTTCTTCTGTCTTTTTCCACTGCTGGCAGGGGTCCATGCACCAAAACCTATCTGCATATGTTCTTCAGGGATAGGGATGCAGCACATCCCAGATGCGTGGAAGCAAGAGCAGGTGGTGCAGCATGAACAGTTGTAGATTGTTCTCTATGTCTTTCTATCAGAAGCCAGTCAATTTGGATAACCATAAGGATAAGCTCTTCCACATATGGTGGAACTCCGATCCATGCTAATTTATCATTCAGCCCTAACCTGAATTGATCAAGGAGGGCTGGTTTATTCCATTGTGTCTGTATGGATAAAGGCCAAAATTCTGACACATAGTCCTCCACAGGGCACCGACCCTGAGTTAACTCTTTGATAGACGACTGAGCCGAGGTAGAGCTTAAGGAGACTTCATTCAGTGTATCCATGGCATGATGGAAAGAGGACCAGGATAACAGGAAAAGGCTATTTTCTTGTAAAAGATGGTGGGCCCAAGTTAGAGAGCAGCGTAATGGCTGTACACACTTTCACAAGTCAGAAGCATAGGTGCTGGGGTTGATAGAAAAGAGGAGCTCACAGATGGTCATGAAGGATTTATGCAGTTTCCTATTCCCATAGAACTTATTTGGAAGGGGTACCCTAGGTTCAGGAGCTGAAGCAACCACTATGTCAGAAGCCGATGAAAGGGAAGAATAGGGGGGCCCCTGAGTCACAGTACTAGGCTGTAGTTCTTGGATCTGGTGTTTCAGAACAGTTTGATTGTTCTGTAGTTCTTGTACTGATGCAGCCAAATAAGATATTTGGTTGCTCAAAGTAGATCCATCAGGTTCCATAAGAATGGCTCAGTTGTAATATAAGCCCTGTATAAATTGGGTGAAGGGAGAACTGGGGGAACCTAAGAGGCAGGAGCAGAGGAAGCCCTAAAGAAACTAAAGGGACCCCAATAAGTAAGGACCAGAGCGACAGGGATATTGATTTGATTTAGATTTTTCTTCTGTTCACTCGCTATGTATTTTGTTAATTGATAAATAATAACTATTAACATGTCTATTTTTGAAAGCATTCTTACTTACTCACACCTTGCACATTACTTCAAGGCAAAATGGTCAGGACAGGCTGAAAAGATTCCAGGTCGTTGATAGGCCTGAGGTCAGGGCAGGCTGAGAGGCTCGTAGTTTTCACAGGTCAAAGGGTCAGGGCAGGCTGAGAGGCTCGTAGTCATAGTAGGCAAATGGTTAGGGCAGGCTGAAGAGGTTTCAGGTCATTGGCAGATAAATGGTCAGGGCTGGCTGCAAGAGACAAGGTCAAGGGGCAAGGCAAAAGTCAATAATCAGGAAATCCAAATAGACTAAGCACAAAACTAGCTGATCCAGATAAACTCTAGAACATCTGAGTGCTGAGTCTGGGGCAAGTGCTCCTTAAATAGGCCTGCTGACATGAGACGAGGGCAACAATGTTGACATACTCACTCTAGATACTCACCATGTGCCAGAATGTCTGTGCCTTCGCAGAATAATGGAGGAAGCCAGGTGAGGATGAGGTAGTCTCCCTTCCTGGTACTTTGAGGTGCTGGCACTCTAAAAGCCTAGATGAATATAAAAATAGTTGGCAAGAAGTGGCAAGTGATGCAGAGAAGGATAACCTAATGATGACTGATGATGATGTATATCTATAAAATATCCATCCAGCATCCTCCTCTTCTTCAGATACAGATGAAGTTGAGAGTGAGAGAGATGATGATGATGACATGGCCAGGACGTTAGCTGAAAGGCAAAGACTCAGTCTTCCACCACTGAAAATGAGCATTGCTCCTGTCTATAAACTGTTTGAGAAACATTGATAAATCTGACCCCAAACAAGCAAATATGCCCAAAAATACTAAGTCATCGTGTCAGTCATCATCAGCATCATCACTTCTTCCAAGGAACAACGGCAGACTGTGGGCAAACAGACAAATCCACAGAATTTCCTGCATCATGTGCATGGCTTACTAAGGACAAAGTCCAATGAGACTGGAAAATGTTATGGTGAATAAAGTACCTGGACCCGATGGTACACCCAAGTGTACTTAAGGAACTTAGTTCAGTAATAGCAAAACCATTATACTTAATATTTATTGATTCACTTTCATAAGGCATAGTGCCCTGTGATTGGAGGAAAGCTGATATAGTACCATTGTTCAAAACAAGGGGCATGATCCAAACCAGAAAATAATAGACCTGTGAGCTTGACTTCCATAGTCAGTAAGATATTAGAAGGGTTACTTACTGACATTGTTCAGAACTATGTGAAGATCAACAATATTTTTAGTAGGAGTCAACATAGTTCTATGAAGAATAGATCATGTCAAACTATTTTACTTGAATGTTACAAAGTAAGTAGTAATTTGGACAAGAGAATTGCTGTTGGTGTAGTATACTTGGATTTTTCAAAAACCTTTGATACCTTCCTCACAATAGGTTACTGCATAAATAAAAAGGCTTCAGTTTGGGATGTGAGATCTGTGCATGGACAGAGAACTGGTTAAATGATGGCAGAGAGTTGTTGTAAACAGAACCTTTTCAAGTTGGTCTAAATGTGTACTTGTTATGAAACAGGGTTCAATCCTGGGCACAATGCATTTTAATTTGTTTATTAATGGTCTAGAAATGGAAATTTAAAGTAATTTTTCATGCTTTTCTGATGTAAGGAAACACATACAGAGCAGGATGTTTTTTTCTCTGCAGAAGGATTTAGATAAATGGGCAGAAAGTGGCAGATGACATTTAATGTAGATAAATGTAAAGTTATGCATTTGGGCTGTAGAAACAAACATGTCAGATCTGTATTACCAAAATGAAAACGCTGGCAGGATGCCAGATTCTTTGTCTCCGGCCACAAACACCCATGGGCGGACAAACAAACCAAGGAGTGGCAGTAAGGAGGAGATACTCATGTCTCCATACTGCCTTACCAGGACATACAATGGGGCATGATTTTAACAGGAACCTTTGGCTCCCTGGTCACTCCTGTTAAAATCTCTGCATGGACCACCCCCATCTGTCTATAGAAAAAAATCAACATGGCTGACTCACTTCCAGACAAGCGTTCGCCACGGTTCAGGCCCTCAATCCCACCACACACAGTTCATGAAATATAACTACTACATTCACACACAATGCCCTTAACCAGACCTCTCCTACACACAAAAAATTACATTCATTCCCCACTGCATCACACACAGGATCACCCCATGCATGATTGTATACTGCTACACCTCTCATCATTCCTGCCCCCTCTGTATCCACACACCATCTGACACTTACACTCTGCTTCATTTCACCTCACAATGCATCGTTAAAACATACATTCCCCACTTATGTGACATTTAACCTTTTGAGTGCCAGAGGGATATGCAACGCATTGTGTTGCCTACCTGTCTGCCACTGAAAGAGTTACTAGCCATGACACTCAACTTTTAAACATTTTTAATGGTTCAGTTGCTTTTGCTCATGGGGAGAGTGGGTGAAATTGTACACGAAGCTACACCATTTGTGTCCCGTTACTTGCCCTTGTGCAGTAATATGAGAACAGTAGGCTAACATGCAGGCAATTGTCCGCATGGGGAAGAGGAGTGGAGACAATGGTACCTTCATCAGGGCTAGCCAAGGGACATAAACTTATGGATATTTTGCTCCTTTCTCTAACATCCTTCTCCTTTTTCAAGAGTTGCAGTGTTGGGAGAAGGCTTGTACAAATCGGTTCATCAAAATTCAGAATTAGTCGAAAAAGGGGTCATTTGGCAACACAGGGGCTGGCTGAAAGGCAAGGGTTGTTCATAAAAAAAATCTGAATCCGAGCAGCCCTGGTCTAAATGTGCTCAAAAATGTTGGGAATTCAGCGACGACTACCCATGCGCGCAATACTTTCCCTCCATCTGTTGCTTCAGATTTGTTACACTTCCACCAGTGATTTAGATGGGCTGCGACCTCTGGACATATTAGATGAGAAGAGCGGTGAAAGAACATTTATAACCCCTTTATTAATCCAACCTAGTGTTTGGAAAATTAAAGTATATAAAAAAGAAGACCTAAGAGCAAGAGGAGAACTGTATTATAACAACATTGTTTCTAATAGACTGCCGACAAATTGCTGGCCACTTCCACTTCCTGGCAGACCTCCCAGAGCACCACCTAAAACAAGATGTTGGGACCAGGTGGAACTCCATCTTAGAATGCTAGAGTGTATCCTGGAGCAGAAAAAGGCAATTCACGCAATGCCATGTCACAATTTCATTTGTAGTAACAGAACACTGGGCAGGGCTGGATGGGCCCTGATGGAACAGGCAGTGACAGTCCTCATGCCTTTCCATGCTTTGATGAAAATTTTTAGCAACGAGAACTCTAGCCTGGCAGAAGTCATTAACCTCCTCACACACCTCTCCTTAAAATTGGGCGATTTCCTTGGCGATAGGGAATGCTTGCCTAGTGCTGAGGGTAATATACTTCCCGATGTCGCTGCCCTTCTAATGAGGCTGAAGAGGGAACTGACTCAGAGCATGGAAGAGCACATGGACAATTGTCCCGAGTTAATGCTTGCCACAATTTGCGATCCTCGATTCAAAAGCAAGATGGCACTTAGTTCCAATTCACTCACTGCCTGGAGGGAACAATTGATAGCAAGGGTGAGTGAGAGGCAAAGAACAGGATGCAGTCACAGGAGACGGGAGAAGATTCCGCAGATGAGCTGGAGGTGTGTGGTGGTCTTACGGAACCTATCAGTAGCAGCGCCAGTAGCACTTCATCTTGTTGCGGTGGAGCAGCTGCTGCTTTTTATGCCGAGACAATGGACAGATTATGCTTTGGACAAAACAAACAGCTCCCCACAAATAGAAAAAGTGCTGAGTTTGAGGTTAAGGCTTTGTCCCCAAGTACAGATCCCTTGAGTTTCTGGGATAACAAGAGGGCTGTATGGCCTACTTTGTCCCTGGTAGCCCAGGAGTTGCTTTCTTGCCCCCCAACCACTGTCCAGAATGAGCAGGTATTTTCCGTAACAGGAAATATACTTAGCCCCCAATACCCTTAAATGGCCCCAAGCTCATGGAGCAAATTACTTATTTAAAAGTCAACCTGCCAAAGCTGGGTTACCCTGCTCTTAGGTTCGATGCAGATTAGAAGAAAAAAACTACAATAGTACCATAATATGCTGAGCGCTCCAGCTTACCCATCTCTAGAACTGTGGTAGGTTGGGCAGAGGACACCACCCTGACTTGGTGGGACACAGGGGGGGATTTTAAAGTCTACTTTGTTGTCCCACTATACAGGTTGTTCAGTCTGGCTCTATTGTTTTTCATCTCTTGTAAAAAAAAGTCTGCGGTATCTATCTACCGAGTCCTTGGCTGGCTGCTCCAGTGTTCTGCAGTTTGCTGCTGGCTACATCTCCAGTGTTGCTGCCATCCTGAGTCTGCCTCGTACCAGTCATCCTCAGTTGCTGTATCTGTACTGAGTCCTGGCTGCTCCAGTATTCTGCAGTTTGCTGCTGGCTATATCTACAGTGTTGCTGTCATCCTGAGTCTGCCCTGCACCAGTCATCCTCAATTTTATAGTCTCTTGTAAAAAACGTCTGTGGTATCTCTACTAGGTCGTGCCTGTTCCAGTGTTCTGCAGTTTGCTGATGGCTACATCTACAGTGTTGCTGTCATACTGAGTCCACCCCACATCAGTCATCCTCAGTTTTGTAGTCTCTTGTAAAAAAGTCTGCGGTATCGCTACTGAGACGTGCCTGCGCCAGTGTTCTGCAGTTTGCTGCTGGCTACATCTACAGTGATCCTGAGTCCACCTTGCACCAGTCATCCTCAGTCTTCCTTCTTCCTTCAAATTTAGCTACATCCATACTTCATCTACTTCATCCATAGTACCATAAGGCTAAATGGCCACCATAAGGCTAAATGCCCACCTTACCCTGTTCCACCATCATCATTTAGACCCTGAAATTATTCCATTTACTTAATTTTAATTTTGTATTGTATTTTTACAGGAATTTTAAAGTCGTCGAATTTCATCCGAAGTCGAATTTTATCGAAAATTTTTGTCATGCACAAGTCTAGCGAAAACATTTTTGGTGTAGGCAAAAATGAGACATTTTTAAGGGTTTTTCTGAGGGCAGATTTTCTAGTGAAAAAGCAGAAAGCCACATGGTTTTTCCTGGTATTTCTCAAGGGAACACAACTGGACCTTTTGCCCACCCCTGCAGCTGAAACATTTTGTGGAGCTAAGCATGCTGGTTAGTTGCGTAGGGGCAGGAATTAGCACATTTCTTCCACTCATATATTTATTGCAGAAAAAGATGAGGAGTATGTATAAGAAATCTTACCTTAATGACAACACAGACATGCACTAGATGGTGAAGGACATATTAGCATGCTTTAAGCAAGATCCTCACATAGTGGCCATTAAAAGCAATGAGGAATATATTGCTGACACTTTGCTGGAGCCTGCTTTACAACTACAAAATTACAAAATTTGTGCCAAACCCAGATCAATGTGTCACAACAAGGAGTCATGATGATCAACAGCATCTCTCTGAGGTATCGGATTCTGTCAAGGAATATAAAGATATGCTAATAGATTGATTGGAAGGTTGCATTGTGGAAGATGAAAGAGAGAAAGTTAGGGCCAAACAAACGGTTAGAAAGCAAAGGAAGGCAGCAAAAGATATATGCCAGCAGCAGGAGCAGCTATATCAACCACAACATCCCATTCCCATTCTGAACACTGACATTTTGTGGGTCTCAGCAGGGGCGGCAAATATCCAACATTGGTGGTGGTGGCACTTCTTTTGGGCTTGCTTCCAGAGTATGTTTTGGTTACTGATACCCAGGAACACCTTGTAGCTCCTACGAGTGGTCCTTCTGCATGTGAGATGGTTTCAGAATACTTGCAGGATAGCTAAGTTTGGGCAGAAACAATGACTCCATGGACTACTGGCAAACAAAACAATATGTGTGGCGGGCACTGACACATACAGCAGTGGAAACCTTTAGCTGCCCACCAGCAAGCATTTTGTCTGAGTTTGTTTTTACTGCATCCGGTTGTATTGTAAATGATCGTAGGAAACTACTATCAAGCAGCAGTGTTGGGAGACTAAAAAATTAGCTAACATCTAATACCATCTGAGTTTCAGGTAGTGGACAAAACCACACATGACAGGGAAAGCCAGGCCACTTGTATTATTAAGAGCAGCACAATGGATGAGAACGATGATGAAAAGGGATGTAAATGGTTGCAACCATTTAGCACTGTGGGATTACTGCTGTCAACACTGATTAGTGTGTGTCAATAATCTGAGAATAATTATATCTTACATTAGACTCAAACATGATTATTGTAATCATTGCTGTAGGAATCATGTTGCATATTTATAAATATGTAAATATATAGAGAGAGATATAGGTCAATCACACCACACCTTTTCACCATCACCATACACATCTGCTACATTAATTTTAGATTTTAGTAACCCTTTTTCTGTTTATAATCAATGGCTAGGCAGCTTAGCAGCAGTCTTACAAAAAGACTGAAAAATATTTGTTTTCTGCAATGTGCAGGACCCAGGCAAACACAAGCCCTAGGTAGAATTCCATTTATAGAACTTAGACTTGGTAGGCATAACAGCCTGGAGAGAAAAAAGAATTTGTAGGACTTACACTTGTTATGAACAATCCCTGAGAAAAATTTGATTTGTTGGACTTATGCATGTTGATCACAAGCCTAAAACAAAAAAATGGTTTGTAAGGCCTTGGGCATCTCCAAGGGACTAGGATCAAAAGCATAGCTCCAGTGATGTATCCGAGGGCAGTAGCAGCACCATAACTATCTCCCACTACCACCTCAGGTATATCTGGAGAAAAGAAGTCTGCCAATTATGCATCTCCACCTGCACCTCTACCAATATCATAGGTGTGTTGGAGAGCAGGAAGGAACTGTGCCTTTCATCATCAACTGCAATGTGCACAGTGTGTGTTGGATAATTGTGAAATAGGAGTAGGACTGGGAACAATGGACACATCTGCACTTATGTCAAACTACTGGCACAAATGCAACCAAACATCTTGATGCTTAGGTCCACAATGTCAAATAATCCCACCAGAAATCAAGTACTGCTGTCAATATGCCCCTTGCATGCTCCGCTAAGGTCGTGTGACAACTACCAGATTTAGCAATAATGATTAATCTTCCCTGGCACCAGCTTAGAGTATTCTTTGGAATAGAATCTCCTCAGATGCTCCTTGACTCCCTACTTGTGATTAGTCTACACTACATTGACATGTGGGTAACCGCAAAGCACAATGTGCTATGGGTGGACACAAACTGCCACATCTTCACATCTACAGAATCACTATCAGTTGGTGAGGGAGGTAATGTTGACAGAGGTTGTACACCAGAAGAGGCGGTAGAGTACCCTGAGAGTGCAGAGGCAGAGACTGTTGCTGATTCTGAGTATAAGCGCAAGGCTGAACAAAACAACAAAGAAGACATGAAATCCAATATAAGCGTAATATATTTAATGATAAAAATATAAAAACAGGAAGTCAATCATTACACTCATATTTGGCCTGTTTTGGGCTTTAAGTGTATAAGAGGTCCCAACCTCTGTTAGCTAATAAACGGCTTCCCTGGATCCCTCCTTCTACCTGCTCTGTGTCTGCTTCCTGATGTTGGTATGAGGCAAATCCTCTAGACTGGTCCTGATGTTGTAGACTCAGTTGCGCATAAGGAGCAAGAGGATTTGCCTCATACCAACATCAGGAAGCTGACACGTAGCTGGTAGAAGGAGAGTGAGAGAGAGATGAATAGCAATCTGCCCTGGTCAATCTCATCCAGTATGAAGTAATGCAATTAAACTTCAACTTGCAATGAGTTGTGATTATCAAAGAAAAATATTTAATATGAAAATAAAAATATCGAAGGTGTGATTCTCAAGATGTAGTAGAATATTTATTACAAAAAACATGTTTCTAAAACATTTAAAATAGCTATGCTTTTCGCAGCTCTACACGCCGCTTTATCCGAGCTAAAGAAAACAAAATAAAAAAACACAGCCCCAAACAACCAACTATTATTTAAAATCTCTCACCAGTCCACAAGTGGATAGTTATCTCTCCAATTCCACTCGTGCACTGAGCTACCCATTGTCGGCATTTACTCTTAAGGATCAAAAAGTAAAATATCTGTGTATCACAGAACAAATTTTAAAAAAAATTAAAGGATAAGCATACAGCTTTTCCCCAAATGACAACGTGATGACATTGCTACATCCATTAAGGGACTCACTGTCACATCGCCGTCATTCAGCAGCATAAATCCATATGATATAACCAACAATAGTCACTCTAGATCTATGGGTTGGCAGGATCTATAGATAGCAAGAACATTAACTGATAAGAAACCATTAAAGGAAGCAAATAGAACAATCAATCAAATGTCAATGATTATTGCTAGATACAATAATCGTTCAGGTAAGATATTTCAGATCTTGAGAAGACAAAGAGATCCATTGCTCACTAATACTAGGATAGTATATCTGAGGGCTAGGGCTATAAAAAATATTGTTTCACCTAGTCATTTCAATGAGCAATCAAATATCTAAGATGCAGAAGAAGATAAATGTGAGTATTTAAGAGAAAGGATCGTTTAGGTGTTTGAGTGATAAATGTCTTACTTGCTCTTTTCTATTAGACAAAACGACATCTTTTACATCTGGAGTTACCAGAGAGATAAGACATTTTATGAATTGTGGTTCCTCATATGTGGTGTACCTTCTGTGCTGTCTGTGTAACCTGCAGTATGTGGGTTGCTCCACACAAAATTTGATAGTGTGATTTGGAGGAATATCATGAAGGGATATCAGCTACATAGAATTTCGAGACATTTTGATACTTTTCATGGTAGAAATCCTGAGAATTTCAAAATCATTCCTATAGAGTGGATTGGTCCTAAAAATAATAGATTGCAGAGATTGATTAATCACAAATCATACTGGAACCTTAGACTATCGATTATAAACGCTTTAGGTTTAAATGAAATGTTTGAGAGTGCTCAAATAGATTAGTTTTTATGATTTGTATTCTAGATACACACAAAACTTGTGAGTATTATGGTTATGAACAATTAATGGCCCTTTTATTGTATTGCACTGTGGTTTTATTGAGATAGATGGAATTTTGTTAGTTTCATAACATTTTAGTTTTTAGAATCTTTAGTGCTAATGGAGCATCACAAGAATTATTCATATTTCATGCACTACTTCATAATATCTTCATAGTATTTGGTATCACACCAGTTTTGACACAATTAATGTGTATATCTAATTCACGAGCATTGTTTATCATATGAAAGTTCATATTAATCAGATAGGTTGTTTTATAGAACAGTTAGATTACACGTATAATGTCACTGCCAGTCAATTCACAGCACTGTATTCGGTTTATAGCGATTAATTACAAATTATTATACATTTTTAGGGTTACATAGTATAATAGGTTTTACATAAGGTCAATAGGATAGATCCTTTCTATTTGGGATTTTGACGATTATTTCTGTACCTTGTGTCTTGGGATCAGCCTTCTAGGTTGCAGAGACACTTCACACACAGGAGGAGGATAATTCAAGTCTTTGCCTGTTTATTTGTATCCAAGTGATTAGACAGCAACTTCACAAACAAAGCAAAATCCTTTCTCTACTGAGCACTAACTAAACACATCAGCTCCTGTCTGTATTTGGACTACTAGTCAGTTACCAGCTTGAAAAATAAACATACAGCAACACAGTCCAGCAGACACAAGTAAACTTCACAAGTTGCAGGCTTTCAGAGGTTAATTACTTCCTCTCTGGGAACTCAAACAAAAGAAAACATGTCTCAGTGTAGGAGGAAGTATTTGACTGCTAGCTGCATTAATTACCAGATGCAGGTGATTGAAAGTAAGAAATAATAGAACTCCTGGTGTGAATTCCTCACCTGACACATGTCAGTTACTACACACAGATTTGCAATGTATAACAAGTTACATATACATTATATTTCCCTGGGGCTAATCAAGGTAGATACCTTGCAGGATTTGAAGAGATATATACACACCCTCCATCACTATTCCTGGGACTCTGTCACACATCATCCCTCCCAGCTCAGTCCCCGTGGGGTGAACAGCCATGGACAGTAGGGAATGCATTCTTGAAAGCCCATCCGCATTTCCCTGTTTACAACCTGCCCTGTGTTCAACTGAAAAATTTTAGGGCTGTAAAATAAGAAACCAGCAGGTCACTCTACTGCTTTTCTCCCTTTTTTGACTCAACCACATTTGTGGTGCATGGTCTGCCACAAGTCTGAACTTCCTGTCTAACAGGTAGTACTTGAAGGCGTCTACAGCCCATTTGATAGCAAGACACTCCTTCTCAACAGTAGAGTAGTTTCTTTCATGTGGATTCAGTTTTCTGGTTAGGTATAAAATGGGGTGCTCATTGCCCTGATTCTCTTGGAAGAGAACAACCCCAAGTCCCACATCTGATGCATGTCTGTAAAATAAAGTCCCTAGGGAAATCAGGGTTCACCAGCACTGGTTGACTACATATGGCCTCCTTCAATTTTCTGAATGCTAGTACAACTTCAGGGGACCATTTAACCATCACAGGAGCTTTTGCTTTTGTAAGGTCAGTCAAGAGACCTGCAGTGGTAGCAAAGTTGGGGATAAACTTATCCAACTAAGCCCAAAAAATGTTCCACCTGTTTCTTAGTGAGCGGGCGAGGACAGTTTTGTATCGTTTTCATTTTAGCAAGTTCGGGGTCACTAATCCCCTACCAGTCGAGTAGCCCAAATATCTGGCTTCCTTTAGACAATTGGAACACTTACTGGGATGAGCTGTTAAGCCAGCAGATCGGATCGAGTTTAGCACAGCTTGTACTACTGGAAGGAGAGACTCCCAAACTGCACTATGTATTACAACATCATCAAGGTATATGACAGCATAATGCATATGTGGCTTTAATATTCTGTCCATCAATCTTACGAATGTGGCAGGAGCCCCATGTAGACCAAAAGGAAGAACTTTTTATTGAAAAAGATCATCAGGGGTAGAAAAGGCAATTTTTTCTTTTGCCTGCTCTGTAAGTGGGACTTGCCGATATCCCCTTTTGCAAAATCTGATTGTGCCATCAGACTTTGGCACAAGTACAATAGGGCTACTCCAGTCACTTTGTGATTCTTCAATTACCCTAAGGTTCAAAATTTTCTTAACCTCTTCTCTAATAGCCTATCTACAGGCTTCGGGTATTCTATAAAGCTTAAGGTTAACCCCTTTTCCCTGCCTATGTTATAATGTCATGTTTAATAATGTGAGTTCTACCTGGAGTCGTGGAGAATACATCTTGTTTAAACTTACAAAGTTTTTGACATCCTGTGTCTGGTGTATAGACAGGGTTTCTGATATGTTAACTTCTGGATCACTTTTATCTTTAATAGGAAGGGCAATAGCTTTGACCTCAATTAGAGCTTCTCTTTCCATGGCTTAAGCAAGTTTACATGGTAAATTTGCTCTTCCTTACATCTACCTGGCTTTCTGACATTGCAATTCACCTCTCCAACCCTTTCAATAATCTCGTATGGTCCATGCCATGTTGCCAGAAATGTATTTTCTATTGTGTGGACCAAAACTAGTACTCTGTCTTCAGGCTGAAATACACAGACCCTGGCATTCCTATTATAACTATTTTCCTGAGCTTGCTGGGCCATCTCCATATGTTCCGTAACTATGGGCATAATAGCAGTCATACGTTTCTGCATCTGGGTTATATGTTCAATAATATTATGATGTGGGGTAGCCTCTTGTTCCCATGTTTCCTTAGCTATGTCAAGTAGTCCCCTGGGATGTCTACCATTCAACAGTTCAAAAGGTGAGAACCCAGTGGAAGGAAACACTATGTATGGCAGTAGACAGCGCCAATTTTTCCCATCCCTGCCAATCACCTTCAGTAACATAGTAACATAGACATAGACAGTTTGTGGGTGATACACAGAGGTTTTTAGATGCTTTATGCAAAGAATTTTACATAATTCCTCATCATTAATTCTTTGGCAACTGTTTTGGCTGAGGTAGTGTGCAGAGGGATTGCGTCCGGGTAACGAGTAGCATAGCCTAATATTACCAATATGTACTGATGCCCCCTAGCAGACTTTACTAGAGGTCCCACAAAGTCCATTGCTATACTTTCAAATGAGATTTCAATTACAGGTAAGGGTACTAATGTACTACGATATGCTGTAAAAGGTGCTGTAAGCTGACATTCTGGACATGAAGAGAAATACTGTATAATTGCTGCAATTACCCCAGCCAATAAAATCTCCTAAGAATATGCTCTTTTGTCTTGTCTACTGCTAGGTGACCCCACTAGAATGTGGCTATGTGCAAAACATAATACAGTGCGTCAATACTCTTGTGGCACTAACAACTGTTTTTTTAGAACAGACTCCTTATTCTCAACCTGATATAACAGATCATTGTCTACTTCAAAATAGGGATAAGTAAGGGGTCTTTCCAGGTTAGTAGAGGAACCATCTTTTACTGAAATGGCATTTCTGGCTGCTAATAGAGTGGTCTCAGATATCTGTGTACTCCTGAAGTTACCTGGGTTAACCTCCAGGTTAATGAGCCCAATGTCTTCTTCAGAACTACCAGATGGCCCTTACCACTGGATTCTGGGTTGTCACCAACCAGTGTTTTCAGAGGGGACAATATCTTTCTCTCAGACCCATCCCTGCTCTTGCTATGAAAGAGTCAGAAAAATGAAAATCATCTTTATATTCACCTGGCAGACTAGTCATGTGGTTTTCAGCAGAAGCCGAGTCCTAAAAAATGGGGAAATTCTCTACCAATTATCATATCATGAGCTAATTTTGGTACCAGGCCAGCTTGACAATTTACAGAACCCAACTGTGTTTCAACACATATTTCAGCATTAGGATACCTATGTATGTCACCATTTATACAGGCAATATTAATCATTTGGGAGTTATCTATTTGAGCGCCATTTGCCAAAGCTTGGTTTATAAGGGTAACCATACTGCCTGAATCAAATACTGCCTGTATCTTTTTGCCTTCCACATTCACAGAACACCAGGGGTGGCTATTTAGACAGACACTTTTGTTTGCAGAACACACAGAATGAGAATACAGGGAATAACCATCCCTGTTGTTAACCAAACTATTTTCCATCAGTTCAACATTTTCAGGACAATATTTTGCAATATGTCCATATTCTTGACATTTATAACATTTCATAGCATAGTTTGTCATTTTCAAATCTTTTGTGGGCTCTTCAGGTCTCACGAAGCCCTTCTCCCTTGGGCTCATGTCCCTGGGGTTATAAAACCCAACCCGCTCTCCAAAAGTCCCCCTTTTCCCTGGAACATTCTTACCAGTTTTGCTGGGACTCTGGGTTTTCAGATACTGAAGCCGCTCTTAGTTAGGTAGTTGAAGCATTTCTCCTGCTGCAACATACTTTTCTACCATTATGACCAATTTATTCACTGTTTTGGGATTGTTATGACTGACCCACCATCTGAGAGCAAAAGGCAGTCCTCTCAGGAATCTGTCTATTACTAGCCACTGTACAATGTAGCTGGACGAGTTGATTTCTGGTTGTAACCATTTCCTGGCCAGATGTATTAAGTCAAACATCTGAGATCGAATAGTTTTGTCTGGGTGGTAAATCCAGGAATGAAACCTCTGGATTCAAGATACAGTTGTTACTCCTAGATGGGCCAATATCTACGCTTTCAGCTTGCTGTGATCACTGGCTTGGTCTGCTTCCAGATCATAATATGCCTTTTGGGGCTCTCCGCTCAGAAATGGTGCCAATAGACTTGCCCATTCAGCCATAGGCCACCCTTCTCTTTCTGCAGTTTGCTCAAATGCCATTAGGTAAGCCTCCACATCATCTGTATCCACCATCTTTTGCAGATATTTTCTCACTCTTAGAGCCTTGGAGAGCTTTGTCCTGGGTTAATGCAGCCTGTTGGATCAAAGCATCTGTGTTTTCTTTCTGTGCTATTATCAGTTGCTGCAGTAGCCTCAGCAGCCCTTCTGATATTTCCCTGCTGCACAGCTGATGATTGTATCAGGGCTTTACTAACATCCTCCATTTCTCCAGCAGTCTCTATTTGCAACTCACTAACTTCAGTGTGCTGCCTGCATTCTCCACCAAGTTACATATACATTATATTTCCCTGGGGCTAATCAGGGCAGATACCCTGCAGGATCTGGGGAGATATATATATACAACCTCCATCACTATTCCTGGTATATTTATTATTTTTTTATAATGTGGTATTTACAAGTGAACCGACATAAGGGATATATGATTATACATACAGATTAGCATATAGATCTATATGTGGTATTAATGATTACTATTGATGTTCAAAGGGAGGGGACTGTTATGGTTATATATACATGTAAAGTTTGAAACCTTCCATGGTGATATATACATGTTATGATTTGTGTGGGTTATGCGTAACGATGGTGTTAAATTTTTATTTGTGCACTGTCACAGGAACCACCGGTTACTCTGACACTGGTTCTGCCTGGTGATTCACAGTACATTGCGGTATGCTCCGGGAGCCTTTGCTGGTGGATTCTAGGAAGAAGTGATCCTTGACGGTGACAACAACGCCGGGTGTCCGCTGGTACCATCACATCTGGTGGCAGCGGTGGGATTCAGCTTCTTCCAAGGAACTGAAACTGAGACCAGCATCCAGGGGGAGATATAGCCGCTGGCTTGACCCCAGTCTCAGCAACGCAGCGAGCAGCGCAGCACCCTAAAAGATTAATTAATGGAGGGGGAGAAGAGCAGCAACCCCTCATCTGGGGTAATGAGCTTTGCCGATTTTCAGCAAGAGGTTTTGCGGCACCTGGCCCTCTACGACGAAAACCCCTCTCACAAAGTGATCACACGGGTCCTTGGAGAGGTAACCCAATTAAGATTGGCGTCATTTGCCCAGCCCTGGAGGCCAAAAGAGAGAGAAGACAGGTTGTGTCCGAGGGATGTTGTTCTCTGCCCAGCACCGCGAGACGCAGGCACGGCAGAAGCACCAGCAACAGGGCAGAGTGACCCTGTCCTCTGCCTGACTCACAGCACAAAGGCCTCATCTGCTAGCAGGAACGTTAGCCTCTTCCCAGAATGGGTCGCAGCCTTGGAGTGCCAAGAAGAAGGCTGCACCAGAGTCTCGCCCCAGCGGCTGTCTGAGTTACAAGGAGAGGAGGTAGTTGACCTCTCTCCCCAGCGGCAGATGACTGGTGTAACTGGGGGTGGCATAGATGAGACGGCGATCACCACAAGCACCCCTACCCTTGCCCTGAAGAGTGGGACAACTGTCTTCTCCAAGGGCCTTGTCTCCCCTACCCTTGCCCTGGAGAGTGGGACAACTGTCCTCTCCAAGGTCCCTGTCACCCTTACCCTTGCCCTGGAGAGTGGGACAACTGTCCTCTCCAAGGGCCTTGTTGCCCCTGCCCTGGGGAGTGGGATTGAGATCCTCCCCAGTGGCTCTGCCACCTTTGCCCTGGAGAGTGGGACAACTGTCCTCTCCAGTGGCCTTGTTACCCCCGCCCAGGAGAGTGGGACAACTGTCCTCTCCAGTGGCCTTTTTACCCCCGCCCTGGAGAGTGGGACAACTATCCTCTCCAAGAGCCTTGTTGCCCCTGCCCTGGGGAGTGGGATCGAGATCCTCCCCAGAGGCTCTGCCACCTTTGCCCTGGCGAGTGGCACAACTGTCCTCTCTAGTGGCTTTGTTACCCCGGCCCTGGAGAGTGGGACATCTGTCCTCTCCAGCTGCCTTGTTGTCCCTGCCCTGGGGAGTTTGATTGAGACCCTCCCCAGTGACTCCCTTACCCCTGCCCTGGAGAGTGGGACAACTGTCCTCTCCAGCGGCTTCGTTGCCCCTGCCCTGGGGAGTGTGATTAAGAACCTCCCCAGCGGCTCTGCTACCCTTGGCCTGGTGAGTGGGACCGAAGTCCTCACCAGTGACTTTGCTTCCCCTACCCTGGGGCGTGGGACCGCGGGCCTCAACAGCCCCCAATTAGCCGACTTAAAGTTCCCCCCGCAGAACAGAACACAGTACCGGCGGAGTGAGAGACAGACCCAAAGGATTGTATGGGATATGAGACTGACTGAGGACCCAACTAACCTGATGGTAGACCCGGTAAGGGTCTGGCTCCAGTTTAGTCTTATTTGGAAGGGGGGGAAATGTCACAGGAACCACTGGGCCCCTGGCTCCTGGAGGGGCCTGAGAGCCAGCCTCCTGCCCCCAGACTATGGACCTAGTCCTGGAACAGGGTATGACCTTCCCGTCAGACTAATCTCTGCCCTGATGGCCCTTTGCCATGGAGGATCCTTTAGCAGCCCCCCCGTCCCCTCTTGGGGCTAAGTCACCCTGTACTTATTGGGGTACAGGGTGACCAAGGAACCCAGTCAACATTCTGCCCAGCCTTGTCAAAGGATATCAGACTTCCCAAAAGACTAATATGTTAATGATGTTTCAGAACCTCATCCTGTTTTGTGTATTCCAGTCCCTCTGTTACACTTGTACCCAGCCCTATTCCTTTGTCCCATTGTATAATTAACTCACTCAGGTCTGGCCCATTGTATCCTGTTGTCACCTACCCATTGTCTCATCACACAGTATGTTTACACTCCCCTTGTGTTCAGTGTACTGCATGTTTATACTGGAACCACCCTCCACCCATTGACCCTTTTGTAAAGATGCATATTACCACTTCACCATTGTGCCTCTTTGTATGATGTGCCCCTCCACCAACAGCCCCATTGTGTCCTATTGGGTGGATAACTTGTTGTGTATGTATTTAAACCCTGTGTGTTGTACAATAAAAAAGAGTTCTTGTCTTACCTACCCTGGTGTTGTCTGGTGGGGTAAGCTTACAGTATCCAGAGTGTGGTTCTGGTTACTCTGACACTGGTTCTGCCTGGTGATTCAAAGTACATTGCAGTATGCTGCGGGAGCCTTTGCTAGTGGATTCTGGGAAGAAGTGATCCTTGACGGTGACACCAACGCTGGGTGTCCGCTGGTACCGTCACATGCACTGTTAGAATTCATGATTTATGTACAAGTTTTGGTTATTATCTAATTTTGGTATGTTCTGCCTTTCTTAATATAAGGCTATTATTAGTATGGTATCTGTTGGTTTTAAAATTGGGGACTGATAATTTTTTTGTGGTGGTCAATTTACATTGCATATTATATGCATATTCTGTCTATTAATGATACTATTGGAATATATAACTTTTCTACAAATTTCATATATTATGATCTATGCCATTCAGTGGCACTTCATCTTATATACCGGTTTGTGTTACTGATATTATTTGGTGCAATAATTGTGGAGTTTAAGGTATATAGACTGAAATTTGGATGTTAAAGCATAACATCTTATTTTATTATGTGTTATTGTTATTATATATTTTTTTCCGTTTTTATTTCAGTTTTATTAGTTTTATAATTTGTGTCAATTTGTTGGCATCTAGTCGACTCGTGGATTGGATATATCTACTTTACTTGTTCCGGTTTCTGCTTTGGCAAACGGATTGATATGTGTTTTTTGTCATCAAGGCTGATATTTTCTATCGGGTTCATGACAAATATATTCACATAGGGTAGTTCTTCTTATGATGGCTATTGCGTGTCATTGCAAAGTCAGATTGAGCGTTCTATTTATATAATGCCAAATACATTGTAACATCTTTGTGTTTGTTTTGATTCCGTTATAGAGAAGTGGATTGTTTGATCCATGAGTCTAATTTGATGTTAAGTTTAACTGTCTAAAGATCCTACCAACCTGTGGATCTAGAGCTACTATTGTTGACTATATGGATTTATGCTGCTGAATGATGGTGATGTGATAGTGAGTCCCTTAATGAGTGTAACGTCATAACTGTCATTTGGGGACAAGTTGTATGTTTACACATATATCCTTTTAAAAATTGTATTTATTGTTTTATTTGTTCTATGATCTCAGATATTTTAGTTTTTGATTATTAAGAGTTAAATGCGGACAATGGGTAGCTCAGTGCACAATTTGGATTGGAGAGATAATCATCCAATTGTGGATCGGTGAGAGTTTTTAAATAATGGTTGGTTGTTTGGGGCTGTGTTTTTTCATTTTGTTTGCTTTAGCTCGATTAAAGCAGCGTGTAGAGCCATGAAAATCATGGTTATTTTAAATGTTTTAGACACGTGTCTTTTGTAATAATAAATATTCTGCTACATCTGGAGAATAACAGCCTCAATATATTTTTCTTTTCATATTAAATATTTTTCTTTGATAATCGCAACTCATCGCAAGGTGAAGTCTAATGGGATTACTTCATACTGGATGGGATTGACCAGGGCAGATTGCTATTCATCTCTCTTATGACCAACAGAGACCCTGAGTGGAGACAATGGTTAAGAATCCTCCGCATGCTGAAACTGATAATCAGGAAATGTGAGATATATTTATTGATTGTTTTGACAATATTAAACTATTGGCCATCCTCTGTTTTTTGTTGTTCCATATATTGTCTCCTGGGGAGAGCGATTGGTTAGAGAGAAGCTGCCTGAGCAAGATATTTTCATAAAAAGTGCTTTTGCAAAGCTTTGTCTACACAAGTTCTTGGCATCAATGTCTGTGAGTACCCACCTGAAGGTGATTTGGTGGTGGCCGTAGTATCAAATTTACTGCACAAGGGGTGCCCCCCTTTTGTATTCCCTTTTGTTTCTACAGTTGTTCAAGGCTGTAGACATATAAACATGTGTCCTTCTAATTGTATATAAAATGCAGTAATATTCATCAGATGGTAATCACAAATATGTGCACACATATGAAAGGATTAGTACAGGATGAATGATGGAGTTAGAAGATAATAATTCACAAGATGAAATGTTGTAATCCATACATACATAGACAGATGATTCATATGTCTGCATCATATAAGCAACTGAGGGCTCGATCCAAATGTTGGCGTTAAAACCAACGTGAAGAAAAAAACTGCCTTCGCTCCTTAAAGGGATAGTAATACTTCATTTTAACTTTATTTTATTTTGTAGGCATTAAAAAAACATGAAGAATGATATAAGTCTTATCTCTGAAACCTTTATGGTTTAAGAGATATTCACAAACAAAGTATCCCCCCCCTGTTCAACCAGATCAGAAGGGAGATGCCCAGGTAGACTGCAGAGAGGGACAATCTTCAATTAAGATAATGGAAAAAGCTGAAAAACTTATCACGGGGGGAAGGGCTTTCATTGTTTTCATACAAAGAAAATTGTCCCCTTCTGTTATCTGTACTGGCGTCGCCTTGTGCAATACGTCCCTTTGCACAAGGCGTTGTACAATGTTGTACAACGCCTTGTGAAAAGGGACGATTTGCACAAGGCGACCAGGCAGCTGGGCACAAAGCCAACGTGTGAGGAGAGGTATTGGAGGAAGCGGGCAGCAAATACAAGCCTACCACCCGCTTCCTCCAATGTCTCTGTCCCCTCCTCCCGCTTTCTCCAATACCTCACTAGTCACCAGGGTTTTATTATGCTGTGGGCTTCACAGCCGCCCGCAGCAAGGGGATGAATAATAAAGAAATAATTTATAAATAAAGCTGAGGGAAGCGCTGCAGTCACAGTGCAGCCTGCTCCCTCAGTTGTATGTTAACCCTTTGAGTGCCAGAGTGGTACTCAACGCATTGCTTTGCAATGTGTTGCGTACCACTCTGGCACTCAAAGGGTTAACTTAGATCTCAACCATTCATGATGCCCTACTTACTGTGTCCCTTTGCTTTAAGTACTTTTGCTCCACTCTCAGTTTGAAGAAGAGTGGAGCAAAAGTACTAATAGCAATGGGACACAGGAGGTAGGGGGTTAAAAATGAATGAGATCTAATTTAAACTGTCTAATAATAGTATTTTAATAAAACAAAAGTTTAAAACACACACAAACACACACATATATATATAGGCAAGGTATGTAGTCCAGTCGTTGCCTATTAACCCTTTGGGTACCAGAGGGGTAGGAAACATGCTAAGCAATGCTTTCCTACCTCTCTGGTACTCAAAGGGTTAATTGTGGAATAAAAGACAGATTTGTCCACTACATGGAAGTCCATGAGGTGGATGTGGATGGGGTTAGTATGTCACATATATGCAATATATGTGACATACTAAGGGGGGGGATGTGGAAGGGACATTGTGTAGTGCTTGGTGTACTAGTTTTATTTATTTTAACCCTTTGAATGTGACAGGGGTGAGCAGTGCACATCCCTATGGCATTCAAAGCTGTCCATGGTGCTGAAAGCCTTCTCTGTGTTCCCCTAGTGGCTGGGTAGGGAAAAGCACAGAGAATGCTGTTCAGAACTGGAGACGATGGTTTTCTACTCTGACTTGTGTGCTGTTCTCCAAAAAAAATAGGCGTTAGATTTCTGGAGATAAATGTTGCAATTTAACGCGAGTTAGCCCTAACTCCAACATTTGAATAGCTTTTGGCGTCGTTTGTACATTATCCTCTATGGGTGAGATCTTGCTGTTCTGGCGACGGGCGATGTCTGTTTCAGAACTGGCATCGCTTGTTTCTAGTAGAACATTTGCATTGCTCAATTGACGTTAAAACCAGCGTCTCCAGTTTTTTCTGGCGACGCCAACATTTGGATCGAGCCCTGAGTCTGGTCAGTAACGTGATGAGGATATATCATTATAAGATGCGGTCTATCGGGTCTTACAGGTATTTAATCATCAGACCCCCAATCATAATTACCTCCAATCTCCGTCGCCACCCACAAGTTGCCTGTTGAAGACGTCATAACATAGATACCTTCACTCTCCATCAAATAGATTCATCTTTCTTGTCAAGGTATTCAAGCCTATAATACTCAAAAGTCAGCATGCTGTAATATAGTGCTAAAATCAATATAGTAATCTCCAACACTGTTCCAAACACTTCTATGCATTTCGCCCTCTCCACGTCAGGCTTCCTCATGATCAAACCCTTTTGTTTCCAGGTCACAGCTTTTTAAACTCATTAGCCGGAAGTTCTCCATATCGTTCCTTGGCAACACATAAACAGAGTACAATACATAGGCTGACCATACCTCACCTTTAAAAAGGGACACATAGGAAATAGGCATATTTCAGGAGTGTACCAAAATCAAAGCAACCCTGTAGTATGCATTTTTCATGTGTATCCCTTTTTAAAGATGTGGCATGGTCAGCCTAACAATACAATCACATTGTGGGTATATATCAAGTGCCACGTCTCCAACGAACCAAATATCCCGATACAGGAGACCATAAAGCATGTCAATAATAAAGAAAAAGGCACGACACTTGAAAACCAGGATGACTATATATGAGAGCACTCGTGTCTGATCCACATGTAGAAAATTCAACACTAAAAACGGGCAAATACTGTGCCCCACGTAATAACAATTTGGACCCTCTTAAAGCACAAAAGTCACATTAAATTCATCATCATTTTTATGATCCAACATACAAATCAATATAAGAAGCTTGAATGGCTATATTATTATTATTACATCCATCAATACAACAATATATCAGGATACAAATCCTTTGTAAAATGGACAATTCAGCACCCAACATACTCCAACAAAATCAATCATCATTACCATTCTCATCAGGGTATTTACAAGAACATACTGAATTTTGGTTCTTCATTTAACCCCTTAGGAGCTAAAGCTCCCAGGGTATAAATCCACCATGTCTCACATTGGAGGAGTTTCTTATCGAAATCCCCTCCATGCGTGTTATTGTAAACCTTGTCAATACCCAACGCTCTTAAATTTCTTACATCTCCATTGTGATATTTGAGGAAATGTCAAGCCACTGGACTGTCCATGTTACACTTTTCAATGTCATATTTATGCTCAACTCCTTAACTCTCTGATAGTTTTGCCACATATATTCTGTTACATGGGCACTGTAATTGATATACCACATATATGGAACAGCAATTTCTCAAATGCATAATTTTATGTGTCTTGGTTCCATCAAAATTTGCAAATGTTTTGCTTCTTTGAACAAACTTACATGCTTCACATGAACCACATAGATACACTCCTAAAGTGCATTCTTTATGTAACCATGTTTTTTCTGTTTTTTTAGTTCCAAAATAACTATGTACAATTGTATCCTTCAAATTGGGAGCTCTACAAGCTACTAATGCTGGTTGGTCTCCTATAATTTTCCTGATGGATTCATTTTGTATCAAAAGATTCCAATACTTTAATAGCACACCCCTCAAACTTTTCCATTGTGACCCATACTTGGTAATAAATCAAACTCTGTCATCATCTGTTCTTTTTTCATATTATCAAAAAACACCACCTCGCAATTTTGATTAAGTGCCCTTTGGTATACCTTCTTCAAAAAACCCCCCTACATTGTCTAAAAAAGTTCCCCTCAAATACAAAATAATTATTATTAAGGATAAAATCTAATAAATCTAATAAATCTACAATAAACTCATTTTGGTGACAAAATTCTCTCTTCCTTGTGTCTAAATAAGTCTGACATGCTCTTAACCCGACTGCATTTGGATTGATTTGTAGAGGGACTCCACATCCAAAGTGACTAAAAAGAAGGCTCTCCCCATGTTGATATCCAAAATCCACCGGATAACATCATCTGAATCTTCCACATAGGAGGGTAACATCCTTAATAATGTTTAAGTCTGACATCTACATATCTACTAACCTTCTCTGAGACACTTCCAATACCAGAAATAACCGGTCTTCCCGGTGGATTTTTCATACATGTATGAGTTTTAGGAAGGATGTGTACCATAGGAATTACAGGGTTTTCTACTCACATGTATTCCTTTTCTCTATGTGAGATAAGACCCTCTTCCACTGCCCAATCTAAATTACTTTTCAACCTTGTCTGTATTTTATTTGTCAGATCACCCATAAGCGTCTCATAACATTTTCTATCTCCCATTTGTTGTCTAATTTCTTTCTTATAGTTATCTCTAGTCATCAATACCAAATTCCCCCCTTTGTCATTCTGTTTTATGACTATATCTGAGCATGAACTTAATTCTTTAAGTGCTAAACATTCTTCTTTTGTAAGATTATCACCATATCCAAGGCTAAAATCCAGTGTCTTCAAATTCCTTTGTACTGCCTCCATAAAGGCTAAAATATGGGGATTTAGATTTGGGGAGGCCTCTACCAGATCTGCCTCCATCGGATCATTTTTCTTTATCATTGACATGCTTTAGGGTCTCTGGTATCGGGATATTTGGTTCATTGGAGGCATGGCACTTGATATATACCCACAATGTGATGTATTGTACTCTGTTGATGTGTTGCAAAGGAACGATATGGAGAACTTCCAACTTATGAGTTTAAAAGACTGTGACATGGAAACAAAAGGGTTTGATCATGAGGAAGCCCGATGTGGAGAGGGGGTGACACATGTAGAAGTGTTTGGAATGGTGTTGGAGATTACTATACTGACGTTAGCAAAATATTATAGCATGCTAACTTTTGAGCATTATAGGCTTGAATACCTTGACATGAAGGATTAATCTGTTTGATGGAGAATGAAGGTATATATGTTATGACATCTTCAAAAGGCAACTTGTGAGTGTCGAAGGTGATTGGAGGTAATGATGATTGGGAAGTCTGAATGTCAGTAAGACCTGATAGACCCCATCTTATAATGCTATATCCTCATTGTGTTATTGACCAGACTCAGTTGCTTATAAGATGCAGACATATGAATCATCTTTCTATGTATGTATGTATGTATGTATGGATTACAACATTTCGTTTTGTGCATTATCATCTTCTAACTCCATCATTCATCCTGTACTAATCTTTTTTTTATGTGTACACATATTTGTGACTTACCATCTGATGAATACTGCTGCACTTTATATACATTTGTTTATATGTATACAGCCTTGAACTTTTTCTATCAATTTTTTCTATTTTTGATTGAGACCGGATTCTCAGTCTTTTTCTAGAATTTTTCTATTTTTTACTGGTAACCAAATATCTTTGTAGAGCCACTAATAATTATATATATTTATTACTCCAGACCTGTTACGATAAACTCTAAACACACCAACTCCTGGATTTAAAATTCAAGAGACATTCAGGTTGAGTGCATCATTACTTCTTTCAAGAAATCATTTATAACATTCTTAAACATTTTCTGACAATAATTCATATGAAAGATATAAATGTATTTAATCTCACCAGACGACTGAGATGCCCACTAGGCACCTCTTCTTAGGTCCAAATCTGTGAACTGGAACACCTCCGGTTCACCATTTACCAGTCACGTTGTTTCTTCGTCTCTTGTTATTTCTGGTGTTTTGAGAATAATCTACAAGACAATTATTAATGGAATATCCAAGGTGTCTGGAGTTGAGGAGCAATTTAAAAATATATATTTGTTGTTTAAAATATGTTCATATAAACATCCTTGACTGGTTATGGCGTACAAGAACCCTTTGTATGGGCCCTGAACATGTTTATATAATGTTATCATATCCCATCTAAGATGCTGTTTATCTAGTGTGTAACTAAAACTTTCCATTCCCATTATTAGTTTTGTAGCCCTCCTCTGTGCTTTCTCTAGTTCCATAATGTCCTTTTTCAGAAAAGGTTCCCAGAATTAAACAGCATATTCAGGGTGGGGTCTTATAATGGACCTGTAGAGAGGCAGAATAATATCTTCCTCCCTTGAGTCAATACCCCTTTTAATACATGGCAATATCTTATTGGCCTTTGCAGCCTCCAACTAACACTACAAGCTACTGCTAAGTAGTCTACCATTACTCCCAAATCCTTTTCATTAGTAGATTTCCCCAAGAAACAACATATGTTTCATTTTTATTATTATACCCAAAATGCAAAACTTGTCTATATTGAATCTCATTTGCCATTTGCCTGCCCAGTTACCCAATTTGTCCAAATCCTCTTGTATTGAAAACACATCCAGTTCAGACTTTATTACCCTACCTAATTTTGTGTCATCGGCAAATACATGGATCCCTAAGCCTACTGGGAGATCATTAATAAATAAATTAAAAAGAAGAGGTCCCAGGACAGATCCCTGAGGTACTCCACTTACCACGTTTGTCCAATTGAGAACTTCCCATTTATCACCACTCTTTGCAGTCTATCTTTCAGCCAATTTCCAATCCAAGTACCAATGTTTGTCCCTAAGCCTATTTCTTTCAATTTGTACAGTAACCTTTTGTGTGGACCCGTATCAAATGCCTTGGAAAAGTCTAAATAGATCACATCAACAGCCGCACTCAATATATTTTTACTCACTTTTTCATAAAATGTAATCAAGTTAGTTTGACAAGATCTGTCTTTCACAAAGTCATGTTGGCTCCTGCTAATGATATTTCTATTCAAGATGAATTCCAGAATATTTTCCCTTAGCAACCCTTCAAACAGTTTCCCCACCACGGATGTCAAGCTTACAGGTCTGTAATTGCCCGGCTGGGATTTTGATCCATTTTTAAGTATGGGCACCACTCTTTATGACAATCCATGGACACCATACCTGAAATAAAAGAATCCCTGAAAATCAAAAATAATGGTTGGTTAGGGCCCGGCTTAGCTCTTTAAGTACCCGTGGGTATATACCATCTGGCCCCGGGGCTTTGTCTACCTTAACACCGTTTAATTGTTTTAACACTTTTTCTTGTGTCAACCTATCACGGTCCCTGTGATTCCCTGTCAATCTCTGACTGTGTACCTTTGCATTGGAGGAGTCTGATTGGCCTGCCCAGGATGTGCCTTTATATGCTGGGGTTTGGGCACTTGTCAGTTGCCCTTTCGTGGTGTTCCTGTTGCTGCGCCTTGTTGCTGATTTCCAGTGTCTCCTGTGTACCGACCCGGCTAGTCTGACTCTTCTCCTGTTCCTGCTCCGTGATTTGACCTGGTTCTGGCTGACGACCCTGCACTGTGATCTGACCCGGCTCTGGCTGAAGACCCTGCTCCGTGATCTAACCCGGCTCTGGCTGGCTTGGGCAACTACCATCTACTGTGGCATCCCAAGGGCTTGTATACTATCCTTGGCACACGCAGGGTTACTCACTACTCATTCTGGGCGATTCCTATTCTGGTTACATCAGATTTGGCAGTAGCATTCCTCCTAGCCCACGGTGGTGGTACTGGCTCAGCTCAGAGCAACAGGGGCGCATCCTGCTTCTGCTTAGAGAGTGATACAGTGCTGATCCTGTGTTCCTGGTTCTACATCTAGAGACTGTTCTCCAGAGACTGATATATCTCCTGGGCGTTGGCCAATCGAGCCTGAGCCTCACCAGTTGCTCCTGTTAACCCTTTGGGGTAGCTACAGCCTTTAGCTATATTTAATCCTCTGTTTATATTACCTATACTTTGTCTGTATTTGTCAGTATTGTTCTTACCTATACTGGCCCCTAGGGGCACTGTTTATCATTCTGTTTCAATAAACTGTGTTTTTACTTTACAACCTGGTCTGAGTGTCAGAAAAATCGTAACACAACCAATCCCATTCTTGCTGTGAATGTTCTGTAAAAGTAGTTTGCAGGTTCTTGTCCATTGGGTCTTCCTTGGTAAAAACAGAAGAAAAGAAAAGAAATTATTTAAAATATCTGTTTTCTCTCTGTCCACACTGACCATCTCGCCTGTTTCAGATAACACAACAGAAAGACCCAACATTATCAGACATTGCATTTTTGCCATTAATATATTTAAATATTTTTTAAATATTTGCTCTCCTTAGCAAATATTTTTCATTCTCCAATTCAGCTAATTGAATTGCCCTTTTGCAGGTTTTGTTGTCATCTTTGTATTTTGCAAATGCCTCTGCTGTTCCCTCAGCTTTATAATGTTTAAAATGCTGCTTTCTTATTATTTATTTCATGAATTACTTTACTGGTTACCCACATTGGTATTGATTTGCTTGTTTTGTATTTGTTTACAAAGAGTACAAATGTATATGTATATTTTTATAATGTTAGTTTGAAGGCAATCCACTTACCTTCTGTGTTTCTTCCAGAAAATATTCCATCCCAATCAAATAGCCCAAGGGCTGCATTAAACCTGCTAAAGTTGGCATTTTTTAAAATTCAGTGTTTTGGTGGAACCCATACCAAATTGCTTTTTTGAATAAATCTTAAATTATACCATGTTATGGTCAATATTTCCCAAGTGCTCCCTTACTTGGATGTTAGAGATAAGCTCTACATTGTTAGTTATTACCAGATCCAGAAACGCATCCCCCTGGTTGAGATCTGTACTAGTAGAGACAAAAATTGTCATTCAACAAGTTCAGAAAATTATTACTTTTAGCTGAATGAGTTGTTCCATTTTTCCAATCTATTTCTGGATAATAAAAATCCCCCATAATTATAGTTCTCCCTGTTTGAGAAGCATTTTCTATTTGCATTAATAGCAAGGTCACCAATACTTGGTGGTTTGTAAAAATACCCACTAATATTTTCTGGGCAGTTTTACCCCCAGTGACTAATTCAACCCACAAGGATTCCACATGTTCACTACCGCCATCGCATATATCTTCTCGCAAATGAGGCAATAATGCTGGTTTGACATACAGACACCACCACCTCTTTTTGCTTGACCTATCTTTTCTAAACAACATGTAGCCCTGCAAATTGATTGACCAATCATGTGTGTTATCCCGCCATGTTTCTGTTATGCCAATCAAGTCATAGTTTTTGATTTCAGCTACCAGCTCCAATTCCCCTATTTTACCAGTTAAACTTCTGGCATCTGCAAGCATACAATTAATGCCACTGCCATGTTCCATTTGTGACTTAATTTTGATGTGTTTTATAGGCTTTTTCCTAATTTCTGTAGTAACCCAGCCCCCAGATCTACCCACCTGGGTACTAACTACATTGTCTTTGCTTTCCATACTGTCTAGCCCAGTATTTATTGCCCCCCCCTTCCTAGTTTAAAATCTCCTCCAACGGTCTAGCCATCCCCTCTCCAAGCACATGAGACCCTCTTGCATTCAGTTGCAATCCATCCCTACTATAGATTGTACCCCAAAGCAAATCAGACTAGTGCTCTAAAAACCCAAATCCCTCCTTCTTACACCAAGACTTCAGCCATTCATTAAGCTTCCTAATCTCCTGCTGTCGCTCTGGTGTAGCACATAGCACAGGTAGTATCTTTGAGAATACTGTCTTGGAGGTCCAGTTCCTAATCTTACTCACTAATCAGTAGGCAGATCAGGAAGGTCTGATAAAGACTAATTTAATTGGTAGCAGGAAAGCTATAAAATTCTTAGTTACTGAGGTATGAAGCAAAGGTTGAACTTGATGGACTTGTGTCTTTTTTCAACCTAATTTACTATGTTACTATGTAAATTCCTTAAAATTACCTTTTAGGCCTCTCCATCTTCCTCTTACTTTGTAATTGGTACCAATATGCGCCAAGACAGCTGGATCCTCTCCAGCCCCTTCCAATAATCTATCCACTCTGTCTGCAACATGCCAAACCTGGGCACCTGGGAGACAGCAAACCATTTGGTTGCCACAATCAGATTGCTCCCCTGGGTGTGCAAGGACACCAAACGTTTTAGCAATGTTTTAGCAACATCTGGCAAGTTCACAAGAGATATAGGATTCAGTTATCAGATTTCAATAATTTCTGATCATCCTTCATCTTCCATATCATACTTCATCTCATTTCATTTTGGCAATCATCTACCTTTTGTGACCCTAAGGTACTGTATATATTAAACTAAATTGCTCCCTTGGCACATAGCCAAAGGTGAACTTTGTTCCAGAATTTTAAGGACTAACTTTTTTATTATTGTCAATTATCCTTATTGACTTGGTGTCTTTTGGACTATTCCCTGTGTAATTTTTAGCGCTAGCATTGTAGTTGCTACATTTACAGTTGCTGAGTCTACCTGTGCCCAGATCCTAGAGCAGGAAGCTGATGATAAGACAGCTGTTTCACTCAATATCAAACTTTCAGGCTCAGGCTGGGTTTCTCTATACTTCCTCTTCAATTTCATCCAACTTTCTTGGTGCCGTTGGGGGGGGGGGCAGAGTATATAGCGACAGTAGCCCCCGATATATTTTGTGGGAGTTTAGCTTTAACATGCTTCACATAAATGTCATGGTGTTGTCAGTTCCCTTGCAGACTTGCAGACTTTTATATTTGATCACTTCCACATGCCTTACTTGCCTCTCTTTTCCAGCTCTCTTCCTATTGGATCCTGCAGGTCTTTAAGTTTACTCCCACCTTCTCTCTGGGTCAGATTTCTGAGTTTTACCTCTAAGTTGTGATTCCTGTTTGATTTGCTGTGCTTACCTAGGCTCCATTTTTGTGATCCCTGGCTCATATTCTACTTTGGCTTGTCTGATCCTTATGGTTCATTATGGTCTTGGTTTTTGGCTATCCTCCTGACTCTGGCTTTTAACTACCTACTCTGTGTCTCTTTGCTCCCGGTGGTCTCAACCTGCATAACCAAGTAAGTCTCCTTTATTGCCTTACCGTATTGTTCTTTTCTCCCCATTGGTTTCCTGCAGACACACCGGTGTTCTTTCCCGGTGCTTCAAGGCCTCCTTGTCCTCCCGTGTTGCACTTCCCATAGCCCTCTCTGTCTCCACTGTCTCCAGCTGGACTTTTGACTGTTTTGTGTTCTGCCAGAGTGGTCTTGCTACTGCTGGCAGTAGTGGTTCGGTTTTGATCCCACCAGCCACTTGTAGCAGGGAGTCAGGTTGTTTGTAGTGGCATTACTCTCTTCTTGTATGCCCTGCTCCTTTACCGTGGGCTGTTGCTTTGGGGTAATAGCTTGAGGAGCACCTGGATCAGTTGCAGAGTTACCTGGATGCGGTCCTACACACTTGTTCATTGGGGCCTATTAGCATTCCCTTTGAATAGGCAGTGAGTGTTGGTGGCTATTTGTCTGGCATCCCCTTGCCTTGGTCATTTTCTGTGTCTCTTTCCTCTTTTGACACTGCTTTGGGGTCACTGGTCCAGAACTCCCAGTTGGGGTGATTACCAGCTGTACTATTATTTATATGGCCTGTGTGGATTTCTGTGATATTATTAGGACCCTGGGTGTATTGTGTGCCTTAGCAGCCTGTTTGAAGCTTTGGGTATTATTCTTTCCCAGTGTTATGGTCTTATCACGCAGTACTATAGGGACCATGGTTCTCCTTGCCCTATCAGTTACCAGTCTTGGTTATGGTCCCAGACTGCATATTGGGAAGCCTACACTTCAGGGGTCATTAGTTCTACCCTAGTGGTGCTGTCGTTTCTGCCTTTTTGATCCTCCCTTACACTATGTTACTTTCCTGGTATCCATCGTCTAGCAAGTCTGATTCATCGGGTTCTCCTGGGACATTTATGAAGTTCTACCGGTACGCTGGTCTCATATCCTGGTCATGGCCCTGGCGCAGCTGGAGTATGACATCTGGCTTCACAACCAGCACCTTTACACGGATTTGTCCGCAGCAAGGGAGTATGGTGACTTGCACAGTACCCGAACTCCACTCTCTAGCATCACTCTCAAGCATTCAACGCTCCAGAGTGTCCATCCTCCATTGACAGGTATCTGTATTGCATGTGTTTTATGAGGATGGGTGTGCCAAGGTATGTCCCCTCTTTCTCCTTTTCACTGACTTCCCACACATAGTGCACAGTGCCGTTGATGATGATTGCACTGTGCCTGCCCCAAAAGAAAAATCTTCCCACACTTATAATTTCAGGGAGGGGACAAGAGGAGAAGAATGACCTCTTTCTTCTCCACAATCCCCCTTCACTGACTGGGGTATAGGATGCTGCTGCTGCTGTCTCAGAATCAGCAATAGAACTAGGACAAAGATTATTAGTGGTAAATGGAACCTGTCCTAGTCTCAAATCACTTCTGCTGGAACCCAGTCCCACGGTGGCCATGACGCTTTGTGGCACACTAGCTGCTCATCATCATCCTGCTGCTGAGACAGCAGCAGGAATTACTGCAGCAATAAACTCTGTAATGTCACAGCTGGTGGTGATGGTGATGCCCATCCTCATTTACATATCTGTCTCTCATTCTTTTTCACTTTCTGTCCTGCACCTTAGCTGCTTCACCATCGGAATGGGAATCACGTGATCAGGGGTATGTGAGCTCCCTTGACCACTAGACTGGATGCTCATTTCCCCTTCCACCTCAGCATTTGAGTCCATACTGGAGCTAGTTCTAGCAACTGCTTCACAGTCACCCCCCCCCCAATCCTCTACCCCACCAGTCTTTAGCTGCTGTGTGGTAGTGGGACTGCTTGCAGATCACAAATGTAACTTAGGTTTCCCTGCTGCCACACTTACTATCATCTCCTCAGAATAACAAGGCATACTGGCAGCAGTAGTAGCAGACATAGGCAGATCCTTCCATGCTGGTTGTGGTGACTTCTTTCTCCTCCTCTGAGTCACTAGTCGCATCAATGTTCTGCAAGCTTCTCCTTTTTTTTCTAAACTGGTGCTCATAGTGTTAACCAACAATATGAGCCTCTGCTAGCCTTATTTTGCTAACTAAATTGTTAAGAAATAATTTTCTGCCCCCTCGTGTAGTTTATTTCTCTGTTTAATTTCCTAGTAACATCACATTTGTGGCACCAAAATGCAAGATACACATAGTAAATGGCCATGGAAGTTTGAACCCTCTGAAAGACATAGGCAAAATATTTTTGGTGTAGGCGTAATGAGGACATTTTTAAGGGTTTTGTTAAGGACAGAATATCTTACAAAAGAGTGGAGAACCATGTGGTTTTCACAACATTTCTTGAGAGAACATAACATGACCTTTTCCCCATGCTTCTACTGCCAAGCTTAATGTTTACAAGGGCTCTAAGATCTTTATACACCAATCACTCTCATAGAATGCACCTACAAAGTTTGTAAGTAGTGTGCTTACTTGTGCTTCCCAAGTGCATATTTTACTACATTAAATCTAATATTCCATTTGTTTGCCCAGTCTACCTTTTTATGTAAATCCTTCTGTAAAGATCTAACATCCAGCTCTGAGTTTATTTTACGTTACTTTGTTTGCTTTCATAATTTAGTTTAATCTGAAAATATTGTAATTGTCCTTACTATACCTATTTCAAGGTCATTTATAAACATGTTAAAAAGCAGTGGATCAATTACTATTTTAAATATTCAAAATATTTAGTTTACTCAAGTTACTGAGTAAATTAGGTTGAAAAAAACACAAAAAATACAAGTAAAAAAAAACTATATTACTTATCCTTCAACCAATTTTCTATCCAATTACAAAGTTTGTCCGTATGAGTATTTTGAGTGAAATTGAAAATATCATTTACACACCTGTCTTTATTCCAAGGCATGGTAAATTTGTTTTTCACTTAAATGTTGTTGATTACATAAAAGATCTGACATGATTTGTTTTGATTTCTGTCTTTACAGCAACACAAGCTGCAGTTTCAATAAGGGTGTGTAGACTCTTAATATAGATAGATAGATAGATAGATAGATAGATAGATAGATAGATAGATCTGATGCTGGGTGTGGGATACTGATTGCTAGTCAATTATTAATTTACACCTTGCACATTCTTTTTTCAATCCTCTTCAAATACATAACACAGCTTTGTTTTAGTTGTGATTAGCTTTTAGACCTGTTAACCTACCAGTTTTCGGTTCTTACTGCTAGCAGTGATAGCTGGTGGAGTACTGCTTATTTTCCTTATTGGGGTAATATCTATATTGTAGAATTTTTTTAACAAAAGTAAGTGTGTCATCCAGTAAGTGTTTCTTTCTTTTTAATTTCATTAGACAATAATAGATATCTTTGCCAATATTGCTCAAACCAATTTTGCTGACCTTATTGCTGGACTGCTGACCTTGATCATTTGCTTGGTGGTAAAGGAAATAAATGAACGCTACAAAGAGAAACTTCGTATACCTATTCCTATAGAAATAATTGTGGTAAGTTATAACATTTGAATTATACATTCACCTACTATTTAAAAATGCCCCATTTTTATACAGATTAAATTCATTATATTTTATTTTTTTAACTTAAGACAATTGTAGCCACTGGGATTTCATATGGTGTAAATCTGGAGAAAAAATACAACGCAGGAACAGTGAAGACCATTCCTAGCGGGTAAGTGCAAATTAATGAATTTAATTTGGGAAAATTATAACTGAGATTCCAGTTTTAGAAGTGAACAATTGCCATTACTCATTCCTATGTTAACTGGAGAAAATAATTGTTACAAATTCAAAATGATTACTATACTATTGCATTAGTTATTAAAAATATAAAACCAACACAAATATCAGTAGACCATACTAGAAGAACTCTGTACTGCTGAAGTCAATACTGTATGTGAAGCAAATGATACTGGCAATCGCTCTACCAACCCACGAATAGGCAGCATGCTATAAAAATATGTAAATAAAAATTTATAAATCCTATATATTTATGCTTACACATCCATGCAGTTTACTGTATCATATATTAATATCTGCTCTAACAAATAGACGGTTCAGTTCAGTTCATTTGGTTAATGAACCAGCTGTACAATCTATTCAAATGCCTTTCCCCCTTATGAGGTATATAAAATGAGTCCAGGACATACTTGAAAATGAAATATGTATCCTTCCTGGTAAAACACAAACAAAAACAAACCAAAAAAAAAAAGAAATACAATATAAAAATGAAGCATAATGTACTTATACAAAATCCCTCTAACTGTGATAGATAAGGATTTTAAAAAAATTATATTCGTTCATAAAATGGAATAGTGATAAAGAAATCCACATGATAGTCATATATATTAAATGATGACAATTAAAATCCTTGTAATGGTACTACTAAATTAATAAATATATACTGCATTCAAACAAATGAATGATAGTAATGGATTCATGATTAAATAGAATGTCCTTGATATTAATATTTGTAAAACAATAATACACCAGTGTCTAAATAATAAACAGTGGTAGTAAATAGACTACATAGATATCAAAATGATGAACTGTGCTGAGAGAATAAGAAAAATGTAATTCCAAAAATAACCACCCAGTGATATCAACCTAGCCTATTTATATCCATAACCATATGGTTGCTCCTTATATACACAGTTCATTATGTGGTATCATTAGTGGAATGTATACTGTTATCTCCTTCTTCTGATGTAGAAAATCACTGTTATCTTTCCCATGATATAGATTATTAACCCTTACATCTTAAAGTCTTAACTGACTTTTATCTTCACTGCTAATCTTCACCCTAAATTATCACTCAGCTTTAAAAAATAAACATACCAACTTCAGGGCTCAAAATTTCCACTCACCACTAGCCAATGACAAGTGAAAATTTAGCCCTGGCGAGTAGAAATTCAGCCCTGGTGGGTATGTTATGGCTTGCAGTGGCGAGTAATTTTTCAGGTCTGGCTAGTAGCAAAGGACTTCATATTTTAAGTCCTGATACCAACAATATAAATAGTATTAATCATTGAAACATACAAATATACTAAATAATAACGCCCCCATACATACTCTAAAGGGACAATTTGTATGAATTATAAATAGATAAACTAGCATCCAAACTTAATTTAGATTAAAAAAAACAATAAAAATTTTAAACTAATATTAATATATGCCCTCCTACTCTTTAAACCTTTGATTCAATATCATACATTTGTTACGGTTTGTTATGACTCTCAGACACAGAGTTAAGATAAAAACCCAACTTTATTGAAAAGTTTAAAGGGAACCCTCGCAGGTTAGCATACACATGCAAAATATTTATTCAATACATAGTCATAGTGATTAGTGGTATACAGAAAGTAAGACAGGCTCTACCGGCCTTGCCAATACCGGGTAAGGCAACCTTAGACTGGCACAAGATGGAATAGGTTCAAACGGCCTTACCAATATACCGGGCAAGGCAGCCTGGAAGGCTAGCAACCGAGGAGATGGAGGCTCTACCGACCTTGGCAATATACAGAGCAAGGCAGCCTATACACTGGTACAACGAGGAATGAGGCTCTACCATCCTTTCCAATATACCGGGCAAGGCAGCCTTGAGACTGGTACAACGAAGAATGAGGCTCTACCGGCCTTGACGATACGGGTAAGGCAACCTTAGTCTGGCACAAGATGGAATAGGTTTTACCGGCCTTACCAATATACCGGGCAAGGCAGCCTGCAGGCTGCAAGTACTGGAACACAGACAGGAGTGGCCTCAGCGACTGGCATAACGGTATAGCTAGCCATTCGCCAAGATGGACAGACAGAGGTCAGCTGGGTTATCAAGTTGAACAGAACACCCAACGAATAATGGAGCGAACCAGTACCTGCGTACAGGAGTTACACAATCTCTACCGGTGCAGTGAGGAAAGCAGCAAGCAGCCGGTTACCATAGAGTGAACCAGTACCCGCGTACTGGAGTGACACAATCTCTACCATTGCTGTGAGGAACGCAGCAAGCAGCCGGTGAACATGGAGCGAACCAGTACCCACGTACTGGAGATACACAATCTCGACCGGTGCTGTAAGGAACGCAGCAAGCAGCCGGTTAACGTGGAGCGAACCAGAACCCACATACTGGAGTGACACAATCTCTACCGGTGCTGTGAGGAACGCAGCAAGCAGCCAGTTAACATGGAGTGAACCAGTACCCGCGTACTGGAGTGACACAATCTCGACCGGTGCTGTGAGGAATGGAACAAGCAGCCGGTAAACATGGAGCGAACCAGTACCCACGTACTGCAGTACACAATCACTACTGGTGCTGTAAGGAACGCATCAAGCAGCCAGTTTAACATGGACCGAACCAGTTACACAACTGGAGTTACACAAACAATTGAATAAAAATGTCGCCAAAGGCGACTGGAGTAAGGAGATACTCTGCAGGCATTCAGGAGCAGAAACACAGCCGGAACAGGACAGGAAACCGGATCATCGATGGCAGTCAAATGGAGCAGGAACGGCAGCAGCAGGAACAGCAACCCCAACCGGATCAGGAACGGAAGCTGGAACCGAGGAAGCTGTCAGGCAGGAACTCAGGCGAGCACTGGAGAGCATCGATAGTAAATGGCCCAGGAAGCTCAGGAACACAATGCAGGTGCAGGCAACATAGAAACACCATGAAAGGGCAACCAAAGGGTGCCCAAGCTCAGTCTAAATAGGCAATACTGGGCGGGTAGACAGCAGACAGCCAATGGAGAGCCTATTCAGGTAACTGACAGGAAAAGATTCTGAAAAAAAGCGCAATATATATATCTAAAAGCTGTGTTTTATTTTAAGAATTGCAAAACACATACAGATTGCACTTACAAACTTGCAGCAAATATATGGCCTTTCACCCTTCCAGGGTACACTTTCCAATGTGCGGGCTCTTATTGACGGTTGTTGGTGTCTCTCACACATCCAAAATCCTCCCGTCACGTCCTCGTTCATCCACCTGCCGTCCCAATGCTAGTATATCCAGCGATTGTATCAGTGACATAAAAGTTCTTTTACACCTAATTCCGGCACTGTGAGTCTCCTACACCCAGTCGTGTCCCTCCAGATGGTTGAAATCGGCGTTTGCCGTTTCACTACACACTTCTTCTAACCCCACGTGTATCGCGGGCCAAACTGACCGCTTTCTCAAGGGTAAGGTTAATTGGAGCCCTCTACTGGACGCTCCCATAAATAACCTCCTCATAATTGCATAAAATTGCATCACAACATCCTTAACTCTCCGAGCGCCAGAGCGGCACGGAGTGCACCGCTCTACAATGCACTCCGCACCCCCCCGGCACCCAAGAAGTCAAAAGCATATATCATAATACAATAAAATAACATATATAGATACATAAGAACAGCCTCTTTTCTTAAAAGATACACACCTATAAAATTATATTATTGATATATAAACCAATATTGCTGCTATAATATTATACCAATATAAACCATATCCCACTACTTGTCTATATACCACATTACACCACCAACAAATTATTATCATAATCTCCCTAAAACATTATTATATATTTAAAAAATATATTTTATTCTATTATCACCTCCCTACGATCTCACTCGCCATTTATTTCTTAATGAATTTAATTAAAAAAAAAACAAAAAAAAACATTATACCCTAATCTATTTAAATAAAAGCCACTAAGTCAATATCTATATTCAGACCCTCAGGTGATAGGGTTTTTAACTCATAGATCCAATAAGTCTCTAATTGGCGAAGCTTCTTTAGCCTATCACCTCCTCTTCTATCCCTTTGGACCTGGTCGATAGCACAAATTGATATACCTAACTCTTTTGCTTTCTCACAATCTTTACAATGTTTGGGGTCACTGTGGTTTTCAACACCATTTTCAATATTCCTTAAGTGTTCCGAAAAACGGATTTTAAGTTTTCTAATTGTGCGGCCTACATACTGTAGACCGCAACCACATGTTATAAGATACACAACATGTGAGGAATTGCAATTTAAAAAATATCCAATTTCATACTTTTTCTGTGAAGTTCTAGAAGCAAAAATTCTTTTATTTACTTTCTTCTCATTACTATTCAAAAGGGACAAAATTCTTCAGTTCTCAAAAAGGTAGTGGGAGCATGTTGTACAATTCTTCTTACCACACTTAAACATACCCTTTCCTACATTCAAAAATTAACCTTATCCACACCTTCCTTCTGTATTTCTTTACTCCGTTTTTTTCGACTTATATCACTAGGTGCCACAATTTCCTTAATACTTTTATTTTTTCTGAATGAAACCTTTGGCCTGTCACCAAGAATGGGCCCCAAGATAGGGTCCTCCCTGATGACATGCCAGTGTCTGTTCAGTATCTTTTGGACTGAGTGGCTACCCCTACTATATTTAGTCGTAAAATACGGGATTGACTCATTCCCTTTATTTCTTTTATCCTTATACCGAATTAGATCCCTTTGAGAGGACTCATTAGCCTTCTCATATGCTTCTTTCACTAATTCTAATGTATAACCCTTCTCTAAAAATTTCTCCTTTACAATCTCTGTTTCTATTTCAAAATCCTCCTGTTTAGTACAATTCCTTCTTATACGCTGCATTTGTCCAAAGGGGATATTCCTTTTCCAATTATCATGATGTCCACTCTGGAAATGCAGGTAACCATTACTGTCCACTATTTTTCTGAAATTTTTTGTAAACACAGTATCTCCTTCATGAAATAAAATCAAATCTAAAAATTAAATCTGAATTTTATCAGAACTACTTGTGAATTTTAAATTCATATAATTTGTATTTATATATTGAATAAATTGATCTAACTGGACACTGTCCCCATTCCAAATTATAAGAATATCATCTATAAACCTCTTATAATAAATTAACTTATCTTTAAAAGGATTATTGTGCCAAATCTTCTTTAATTCCCACATCCTCATATATAGGTTTGCGAAAGAGAATGCAAAGGTACACCCCATCTCTGTATCCCTGGTCTGCCTATAAAAAGTATCTTCAAATAAAAACTAATTATGTTCTAAAACAAATAAAACCACCCTACTCAAAAACTCAATTTGACCTGCTGGCATCACTGAATCTTCTGTCAAGAAAAATTCCATTGCCTCTATACCCTTATCATGTGGAATACATGTGTACAGGGCTGCTACATCACAAGTCACCCATGTATACGTGTCCTTCCACCTGATCTCTTCCATACTCTGTAAAACATGAATGGTATCCTTGATAAAAGATGGCAACAAAAATACCAATGGCTGTAGGAATAGGTCTATATATTGTGACAAATTATATGTTAATCCACCAATTCCGGATACAATAGGTCTTCCTGGGGGGTTTTGTGCATCCTTGTGTAATTTAGGAAGATGATAGAATACCGCCACTGTACTAGATTCAGGACATAGAAAGCTCAATTCTTCTTTATCTATGATTCCTTTATAATGGGCATCCCTTACTATTGTTCTTAATCTGTCTTGAAAAACACTAGTTGGATCAT
The DNA here is from genome assembly GCA_037306005.1 of Rhinophrynus dorsalis. Classification (NCBI taxonomy): domain Eukaryota; kingdom Metazoa; phylum Chordata; class Amphibia; order Anura; family Rhinophrynidae; genus Rhinophrynus; species Rhinophrynus dorsalis. The sequence continues at coordinate 183,282,814 of CM074724.1, read as the reverse complement.
ATTTGAGTACCTCATATGTCTCTTGATCATTCAGTAAACCTAATGCCTCTCTTCTGTAATCTTCCATATCTTGTATGCAAATCCCCCCCCTTATCTGCTTGTCTTATCATAATATCTTGATTACTTCTTATTTCTTCTAAAACCATATTCTCTTGAGGTGACAACTTGTATTTATTTTTCTTATCTTCTAACTTGTCTAGATCTTTGCATACCAATTTCTCAAAAACTCTAATATATTCTCCTTGATTATTCACTGGGTAGAAAGAGGATTTATTTCTTTTCCCACTATGTATAATATTTATGGGGTAATGTTCTTCACTTTCATTTTGGAGTAATTCTAATCGTCTTATGTTATATACTTCACCTATCGGAAGCTTAGTTTGATAACCTCTGGATTCACTATTACGTTCACTAGACGCAAAAAATCTCTTCACCGTCAGTGAACATATAACATTTTTTATGACAATGTATGTCTCAAATTTATTAATATTTCTTTCTGGTGCAAACGACAATCCTCTTGACAATACTTTCACCTCGACTGGAGATAAATCTCTCGCCGAGAGGTTAAAAATACCACCTTCCACTGAATGACTTTTTACTCCATGTTGGAAGTCTTTTGTTGTTTTTGTACTGGCTCCCCTGCCTCCTCTACATCCTCTTCATCCTCTTCTTCTCTTAGTGTTCTTTTCTGATTTCTTCCCTGACCTTCCATTAGTATCGTTGTTTTTAATCTCTGAACTGATCTCATCCCTACCCCTAAAAAACCTCAGAAGATTCCAAACCTGCAGGTATATTTTCATGATCTATTACTTCTTCCATTGCATTAAAATCCTCAATCCTCATCTATTGTCTGTTTACTCTCTTCATTGGTAGATTTATTTATCAAATATTTACTTCTCCTAGGATAATACACTAGATTCTTATATAGTCCAGTGTACTTATCTCTAGGGAATATTGCCTTCCTTTCTTTTTAATTATTTTATTTTCACCTTTATTGTCCTCTTCTTTTTCTCTTTTACCTTCAATTGTTCTTTTATTATTATTATTATTTATTTTATATCTTTTAGAGGCTGTTCTAAAATTCTTTACATCCTTATCTTTTGAGGCTAACTGATCTCTCACAAACTTCTTTTTTTTAGTATATATAACATTTGTTTCCAAATTGCAAATCTTTTTAGTAATATTCTCTTGTAGTTTTTTCAATTCTACAGTTTTCTCAATCTTATTTAGTTTCTTCTCTATCAATCTCCTGTCTTGTTTTCTCTAATTAACCTTACCCTTGAGAAAGCGGGCAGTTTGGCCCGCGATACACGTGGGGTTGGAAGAAGTGTGTAGTGAGACGACAAACGCCGATTACAACCATCCTGAGGGACACGACCGGGTGTGGGAGACTCACAGTCCCGGAATTAGGTGTAAAAGAACTTTTGTGTCACCGATACAATCGCTGGATATACTAGCATTGGGACGGCAGGTGGATGAACGAGGGTTTATTGCACCATTCGGGAGGACATGACGGGAGGATTTTGGATGTGTGAGAGACACCAACAACCGTCAATAAGAGCCCGCACATTGGAAAGTGTACCCTGGAAGGGTGAAAGGCGATACATTTGCTGCAAGTTTGTAAGTGCAATCTGTATGTGTTTTGCAATTCTTAAAATAAAACACTGCTTTTAGATATATATACTGCGCTTTTTTTCAGAATCTACATACATGATTTATGGACAAGGCCATATTATAAAGCTGCATATTATAAGTCTGGAGGAGAAGTGTATTAACATCTGAACTTGATTCACTAAGAGGATCAACTAACATTGTGTACCAGTTTCATCATCTCCATTATCATCATCATTCCATTCGTGTTTTGTGAACTGTATTAAGTTTGTCATTCATATTGTTCTTTATTTCATCCGTGTCTTGTTAACAATATTAAGTTTATTCATATTATTTGTTATTCATATCATTTTTTATTTTATTCGTGTTTTGTTAACAGTATCAAGTTCACTCATATAATTTTTCATCTCATCTGGGTGTTTTTTGTTATTTACACAATCTATGGACAATACCTCATTATAGACTTATGGAATACAAGTTTAGAAGAAGAGTGTATTAACACTTGAATGAACAATTGATAAAGAGGAATGGTCTATAGTGTGTAATATATTTTGTATCATTCTCATTTTTTCATGTTTTTATTTTTTCACTATCTATTTGGAGGTTGATTGTGAGATTTGTAGTTCATGTTTCTAGTGGGTGTTAATGCTTGATCATTTAATTTTCATATATTAGTATGGGAATTAGTCCCACAAGTGAAGTGTTTTTGTTGTGTGTCCTGTTGGTGGAGCCTCTTTCCGGTGGTTCTCTCAACCCTGTGGCGCTCTATTGAAATATTAACTGACAGGAAAAGGCAGCAAATCACGGGCACCGTGATAACAGCATATGTAATATAGGACTTAATATGTATATATCCATAAAAATTCATATATTTATGCTTTTACATCTCTGCTCTTATCTCCCATTACCCCTTCCAGTAACCTACATTCTTCTGAAGGGTTCTTTCTGTCCATTCCCTACAAAACTCAAGCCATACATCCGTTGCAATCTTTTTCACTGGCTGCCCCCTGACTTTGGAATGCCACCCTATCACTATACGACAATGTTGAGGTTCATGGTTTTAGGTGCATTAATCTGGAGCAAAGGGTTTCACAATAACAGTTGTATTAAAATGAATGTACTCACATACCATGTGCTTTCTACAAAATGGCGTCCTCAACCATGTGGCTTGAGAACAAAGACCACAGGCTGGGAGCCTAGCAAGATGGCGTCAGACCACGTGGCTTGAGAGCAAAGACACGCAGTATGCGCACACTAACAGACACTAGCACAGTTATTGGAAACAATATGCATTTGCCAACACCCCAAAAGTGAACCCATTAATTTTAGGATATACCCAGAGAAGTTTGTTCTAATGACCAATACCACAATTAACACAATAACACCCGAGTACTAGCAATAAGCAATAATATTTGATAACAAACAATAAGATTATAATAAGAATAATACACTGTATATTATCAAATATATTCTAGCTAAACACCTAATAATACTATCTAGACAATTATTTACTGCAGTGCAAATAAGACACATATGCAACAATTATAGTAGAAACACTATACGTTGGTTACTAGGGTGTTTTTCCCAGAAATATTGTAAAAAAGAGATACTTAGCTAAAAAAAATCCTGGGATGGGAGGCAGGAAAAGCAGGCCAGGAGAACTGGATATATTCAGGCTGGAGGTCTGGGTTAGGCTCTGGTCTGGAACAGTTCTTGGGCCTACATGGCTTGGCTGGAATCTACCTCCCATCCATCACTCTCCTGATCCATTCCAAGACTGCCCCCCAAGGGGTCACTGCACACCTCTTTTATTGTTTGCAAGTCCCGCCCATCACCAGCCCACTTTACCTGACTGACACACCCCTCCTCCTTTCCCACAAGAAGCAAGGGAGAAAAAGGGAGCTAGTCCTTTCTTTGTCCTTTTCCCACCCAAACAGACCAGGTTGAAGACAAAGGGACAAAGGAAAATGGTTCTGTGATTTAGGACAGGGGAACATAACCATGTAATGGAAGCAGTTTTGTTGCAAATTTTCCTGCAACTTACCTGTGTCCATAACAGCTAATTATCCACACTCTTCACTTTCAAGCATAGTCTGAAAACCCACCTGCTCAAGCAGGTATCTCAGTAACAATATCCTCCTTGTGATCACTGACAGTCACATTGGAATCATTCTGCTCTTCCTTCAAAAAGCCTTGTATTGCACTTATGATCCTCCTTCTCCTACTGTCTCTGCATGTTGTCATGATTTCTAATTAGAGTGTAATTCCTTGGGGCAGGCTTCCTTTCCCAGTGTATAATTCCCTTCGCTGCACTTTTTGCCCCCTGCCAATAATGCAATGATCACATTTTAGCCAGATGTTCTTAACCCAGTTGTGTATTTTTGTATTGTACTCTAAAGCACTGTGTACATGCATGGCAAATAAAAATAAAGATACATACATATTTATATTCTTACTATAAGCATATTTTTAAAATATTATTTTATGTTGCATGTTTAAGATGAGTGAAAATTAATGGCTGATGATTTATTTATTTTTTTTAATTAAAAAAAGCCCTCCCGCTGGCCACTGTACAAATCATTGGAAAGGCCTCACCTCGAATATGCAGTGCACTTTTGGGCACCAGTTCTAAAAAATGATATTGTAGAACTAGAGAGAGTATCGCAAAGAGCAACAAAATTAATTAATGGAATGGAGGACTTGAGATATGAGGCATGTCTAGTAGGGATGGGTGAAAATTTCCACCTCAGACTGAAAAAGGCAAAAAAATGGCACTTTCCGCTTGGCAAAAAAATTCCTGCGAAAACTGCAAATTTTCAGCTTTTTCACACTTTTTTTCACCTAGTTTTTTCCATTGAAATCAATGGGAACATACATTGAAGTTACATACAAAACATAACAAATATGATTTTATTTCCCAAAGGCATAGAATAAAAGGGGCATGAGGGTGCCTGTGTTGGAGGGGTGTGGAGAAAGAATCAGCTGAACAGGGAATGTCTTTTTTGGTGGGGCTTTGTTTCCTGGATTGGGGGCAGGTAATAAAAATTAAATCCTAAATAAAATTTAAAAACAACCCATAAGACATTGTATAAAAGGGGTCTGAGGTGGGTGCCTGTGTTGGTGGGTGGAGCCTGGGGAATTAATCAGTTGAACAGGGAATTTGTTTTTTGGGGGGGTTCTTGACTGTTATTGGGAGACAGTTAATAAAAAAAATAAAATAAAATACAATAAGAAATGTGTATGTAAAGTGATAGAGACAGAAACCTCCTGACATAAGCTGCCACTGGGGTGGACTGATACTTGATAGAATATTTTGTACAGGATGATTTGTAAGATTTGTTGTTAGAGGCCTTTGTAGGATTAGACTTATTAGAGGCCCAAACCCTGAAGAAACATTGATTTGTAGGACTGAACCTTGTTTGGCACAAGCCCTAAGGAAACTTTAATTTGTAGGATTAGGCTTGTTAGAAACAAACCCCCCAAAAATTGTTTATTTCTTTGTAGGACTATGCTTTTGGTTTTTTTATTTATTTATTTATTTTTTTCAAAGCACAAGCCCGAGAAAAAAATAAAAATACCCTACTGGCCTAGTGCCAGCAGGTCATATTGGCCAGTGGCCACTGGCCATTGTCAAATGTCCTCCTGAGTCCATAATTGTGGAATTTGCAACTGCTGCTCTTACTGCTGCTGCTGAGATGTTTAAGCAGCAGGATGATTAGGCAGCTGAAAGGGAATGGGATGAACAACAGCAGTAACAAGGGTGATGGATGATGAAGGTTCCCCTTGCCATGACTGGCTCCAGTGATGTGCCTGAGGCAGTAGCAGCACAATAGACAGCCCCCAGTCTATGTGGAGAAAATAAAAAGTTGGCCATTAATTCTTCTCCACCTGCCCCACCTCCAAAATCATAGGTGTGTTGTTATTAGAATAAATTTTTTTCCCTTGAGAGCAGGAACTGAGGCTCTCATCAGCAACTGCAATGTGCACAGTGTGTGTGTGTGTGTGTGTGTGTGTGTGTGTGTGTGTGTGTGTGTCTGTAAATAACATCTGCAGGCACAACTGTATCCAAACACCATGACACCGGAAACCAAGTACTGTAGCTGTCACTATACCCCTTGTCCAGACCCTGTTAAGGACACATGACAACTTACTGACAGTTTAATAGTAACGATGAACCCTCCCTGCCAGCATCGTAACAAATTCTGCGGGATTGAATCTCCTCAGATGCCTCTTGATGCACTTCTTGCGATTCTCCTCCACCACAAGGGCATGTGTGGTCAGTGCACCACATAATGTGCAATGGGTAGATACGTACTGCCACATCCTAACGTCAACAGAGTGGCTATCATTTGGCAGGGGAGGTAACGATGAACAATGTCTGATTGGAAGAAGATGTAGTTGCCCTAGAAGGTAATACAAAATATGGAGGGAAGTACCCAAGTTAAAGACACCAAGGGTACAAATCCCTCTAAAAGAAGCCTATTAAAATGAGGCACTCAAAAAAGTAGGGAATAAATTAATACAAAGCTTTATTGAAAAAATAAACATAATAGTAAAAGGCAAATGATATAATCAATATTATACATACCCAGACATGAATAATAAAATAAAAGACAAGATATATCAACAATATAAGTATGCACTATAAAGTCTCAACTACAATGAGACAAGGCAAAAAATTATGTAAGTGTAAAGTGAACAGTACCATATAAATAAAGTGCAAAAAATATAAGCATATACTTATCTGATACAATATTAAGGTAAACCCACTGGGAATGTCAAATAATCAATAGCCAAGATACTGAACACCCAACGCGTATCACTACTATCATAGCTTCGTCAGGGGTAATGAGAACTCCAATACTACCAAAAGTATATAACTTGTAGGGTGACCAATCATCATGATCTTAATAATCATGTGATTTGAGCAGACGCGCAAAAACTGAACAAAGACAGAAGGCGCAGTCATGATGTAACATATTCCCTCCCCGCCAGCTCCGATCTACCACCAAGTATCTAATATCAGGACAGTACCGCTCAATATGTAATAATTACGCAGAAAAAGAAAGAGATCAACTTCAGACCAAATAAACACATATGAAAAAAAAATATAAATTGTGAATGCCGAAGTTCCCAAATAAATAGAACATTGATTGTATTAGGTAATGGAAAATAATATATATGGCCCTACCTAAGTAACAGTGTAAATAGAAAATTGATTGTATTAGGTAATGGAAATTAATCTATATCGCCCTACCTAAGTAACAATATAAATACGAAACATAAATTTAAATAAGATATAGAATGTGAGTACCAAAATCAGCAAATAAATAGAGCGTATATCAAGATAGAATTAAGCATATATAAACCAATATTCCCAAACACCCATGAAAATAACCATATAATATTCATATCGATATAATAAGAATAATGGATATAATCCATGCCGTCATGGATGACATATTCCAAAATAAGGAAATAATCCAAAAACGGCATGTAAAACCACTCATAAATAAAGCCAAACAAGTAATAAAAAGGGAAAACCACAAACCCAGTCACTGCCGGTGTGTGCTCAGATATCACCACAAATCATAAGGCAAATAAGTGTGCAAAAACTAAACACAGGCAGGAAACCCGGTCCATAAGTAGCAAAGATACCAATATCCATTGTATCATAATAATGACAAAATATGTCCCTACCTGAATGACAAGAGGGTCTTCTCTAGGATCCAGGCTTTTGAACCTGGGGCTGGGGTTAGTCTCCTTGGCTCAACAAGCCCTAACTAAATATTAATCCCAATACTAACGTACATAGCTCTCTATGTTATGCTCTTTTAAATAGGTACCCAGGCCCATTTTGAAGGCATCTAATGTATTCAATAGCACCACCTCCTCAGGCAGTGAATTCCATACCTTTATTGTCCTTACTGTAAAGAAACCCTTCCACTGTTGTAGATTAAATCTCCTTTCCTCAAGTCTAAGCGGGTGGCCCCTTGTCCTTTGTACTGTTCTGTTAATGAACAGGTCTTTGGAGAGCCCTTTGTAAGGGCCCTGAACATATTTATATAGTGTTATCATATCCCCTCTAAGATACAGTTTTTCTAGTAAGTACAAGTTTAACTTTTCTAACCTTTCTTCATAACTAAAACTTTCCATTCCCCTTACTAGTTTTGTAGCCCTCCTCTGCACTCTCTCTAGTTCCATAATGTTCTTTATCAGAAAGGGCGCCCAGAATTGAACAGCATATTCTAGGTGGGGTCTTACCATGGACCTGTAAAGACGCAGAATAATATCTTCCTCCCTTGAGTCAATACCCCTTTTAATACAAGCCAATATCTTATTGGTCTCTGCAGCTGCCAGCTGGCACTGCATGCTACTGCTAAGTCTATTGTCTGCCTGTCACGGTGCCCGTGATTGATGCTTTACTGTGTCTATCACCTATAGGGGGCTCCCATTGGCTGCTTGCCTTTAGCCCGCCTCATATTGCCTATTTAAATTCAGCTTGGGCACCCTTTAGCTGCCCTTTTGTGGTGTCTCTGATTCTTTCATTACCACCATGCTACAGTAACTTCATTGACCTCTCTGCTTGTTCCTGAAGTACCTGCGTTCCTGAGTTCATGCTGTTCCAGTGTTGCTGTCTGCTGTGTTTGTTCCAGCCCTGTTCTGGTTGAGTCTCCTGCAGTTGCTGTATCCTGCTACTGGTCTCCATTTCTGTTCCCGATCCGGTTGGACGTCCTTGTTGGTTCCTGTCACTTCCTGAGCCTGTGTCACGGTTTATTATGACTCTCAGACACAAGTTTTAGGTAAAAATCAATTTTATTGAAATAATAAATTGATAATGTAGGATGGCATTCACATACATACAGATATATACAGAATATAACAAAGACAGAAGGCAGACTCTACCGGTCCTGTCAATATACCGGACAGGACAGTCTGAAGTATTAGAATGTTAGGCTCTACCGGCCTTGCCAATACCGGGTAAGGCAACCTGCAGATGGAATAGCATAACGGTTCTACCGGCCTTACCAATACCAGGCAAGGCAGCCTCAATAGATTTACAATGTAGGCTCTACCGGCCCTGCCAATACCGGGCAGGGCAGCCCAGAGATAGTAGCGGCAGTCAGATGGTAATGGCAAATTGACAGTATCGTAAGCAACCCAGTGTACACACACTGAGACCAACTGGGGAATCGTAAAGTCGCAAGACTTTGGAGCAAACCAGCGTCCGCACGCTGGGACAAACACAGATTTGTATAGCTGATAGGCTTTGGAGCAAACCAGTGACCGCACACTGGTGTAACAAGCGAGTTTGTATAGCTGCAAGGCTTTGGAGCAAACCAGTGACAGCACACTGGTGTAACAAACCAGTTTGTATAGCCGCAAGGTTTAGGAGCAAACCAGCGTCCGCACGCTGGGACCAACACAGGATTGTATAGCCGATAGGCTTTGGAGCGAACCAGTGACCGCACACTGGTGTAACAAGCAAGTTTGAATAGCCGCAAGGCTTAGGAGCAAACCAGCGTCCGCACGCTGGGACCAACACAGGATTGTTTAGCCAATAGGCTTTGGAGCGAACCAGTGACCGCACACTGGTGTAACAAGCAAGTTTGAAAAGCCGCAAGGCTTAGGAGCAAACCAGCGTCCGCACGCTGGGACCAACACAGGATTGTATAGCCGATAGGCTTTGGAGCAAACCAGTGACCGCACACTGGTGTAACAAGCAAGTTTGTATAGCCGCAAGGCTTAGGAGCAAACCAGCGTCCGCACGCTGGGACCAACACAGGATTGTATAGCCGATAGGCTTTGGAGCAAACCAGTGACCGCACACTGGTGTAACAAGCAAGTTTGTATAGCCGCAAGGCTTAGAAGCAAACCAGCGTCCGTACGCTGGTGTAACAAGCAATGTCGCCGACGCGACCAGGCAGGAGGTCGCCAGGAAACAGGAGACAGGCGATGAGAACACAGGAACCAGCAACGATCAGTCAGGTCAGGAAACAGCAGAGAAGAAGTTCAGCAGGAACTGCAACACCAGAGACTAGGCCGGAACCAGGACTGGAAGTACTCAGCATGCAGGAAACACTGGAACAGTAGAGATCAGGAACTCAGGAACACTGAAACAGAGACCCTGCTATCACTGACATAGTGATAGCAAGAAGGTCAGAAACAACACGAAAGGGCAACCAAAGGGTGCCCAATCCAGGTTTAAATAGGCAATGAAAGGCGTGCTATCTGCAGACAGCCAATAGCAGCCCCCTACTGGTGACAGACAAGGAACTGCAGCAATCACGGGCACCGTGATAGTACCCCCCCTTCAAAGACCCCCTCTCCTAGAATAGGGTCTAGGTTTCTGTGGGTAATTGGCATGAAAGGCCCTAGTTAGCCTAGGTGCATGAAGGTCCGTACTATCCACCCATGATCGATCCTCAGGACCATACCCTTTCCAGTGTACCAGGTACTGTACCCTTACTCTAAGCCTACGGGAATCAATAATGCTCTGAACCTCGTACTCCTCCTGGCCCTCGACCTCAACAGGTCCTGGCACCACAGGTGTGGTAGTATAGCGATTGCAAACCAGAGGCTTAAGAAGGGACACATGGAACACATTATGGATACGCATGGATGCAGGTAGGTCTAGTGCATAGGAGACAGGGTTAATTTTGCGAATAACTCTGTATGGACCAATAAACCAGGGAGCCAACTTATTAGACGGAACCTGCAGCTTGAGATTTCTGGAGGAAAGCCATACTCTATCCCCAACCTGAAAGGAAACCGCTGGAAACCTTCTGCGATTAGCATGGTGCTGATGACGCTGAAATGACTGACCAAGTGCCCTCTGAACTTGTGCCCATGTGGAACGGAGTTGCTCGATATGCTCATCCAGAGCTGGAATCTGTTGCGTCTGAAATGAGTCTGGAAGCAAACAGGGCTGGAACCCATAATTAATCAGAAACGGAGAGCTCCCAGATGAAGAATTGACTGCACAGTTCCTGGCGAACTCTGCCCAAGGCAACAAGTCGGACCAATTATCATGATGGTCAGTAACGAAACAACGGAGAAATTGTTCCAAGCCCTGATTAGCTCGTTCAGCGGCTCCATTGGTCTGGGGATGGTAGGCAGAGGAGAAGGAAAGCTGTATGCCCATCTGTTGGCAAAATGCCCTCCAAAATCTAGACACAAACTGGCTCCCCCTGTCAGACACCAGTACCCTAGGCACTCCATGCAACCGGAATACTTCTCTGGCGAACACCATTGCCAATTCCTTCGCTGAAGGAAGACCACGGAGGGGCACGAAATGAGCCATTTTAGAAAACCTGTCCACCACCATGAATATAAAGGAGTACCCCTTGGACATAGGCAACTCTCCCATAAAATCAATGGAAACATGAGACCAGGGGCGTTCGCCATTAGGCACCGGTTGAAGCAAGCCCACAGGGAGATGTCTCGGGGTCTTAGCGCGGGCACAGGTGGCACAGGCATTCGTAAATTCGGCACAATCGTTTCTCATGGAGGGCCACCAAAATAACTGAGAAAGGGACCATGACAATTGGTCTCTACCAATATGTCCCGCAGCCTTAGAGGAATGGTAGGTTTCAAGCAGCCTAGTACGAAATGGTTCATCGACAAAACATTTGCCCACTGGAGTTTCATGGGGAGCGGACCCCTGAGAAGCCAGGATCTCCTCCCCTAAAGGAGAAGTGATACTCGTGCGTATAGTAGCCAGTATTCTATCAGGTTGGATGATGGGTGCTGGTGCTTCCACTCTGTCACTGTCGGCCTCAAATTGTCTTGACAGTGCATCCGCCCTGATATTCTTTGACCCCGGTAAGTATGATACAATGAAATTAAATCGAGACAGGAACCGTGCCCACCTGGCCTGACGGGAGGACAATCTCTTGGCCTCCGAGAGATAAGTCAGATTTTTATGATCTGTCAGGATTAATACGGGAGTCTTGGTACCTTCAAGCAAATGACGCCACTCCTTAAGAGCGAGGATAATGGCCAATAATTCTTTGTCACCTATCTCATAGTGGCCTTGAGTGACAGTCAACTTCTTAGAGAAAAACCCACAAGGTCTGAGAGTACCACCTTTCTCGTGTCGTTGCGAAAGTACTGCCCCAACCCCAATATCTGAGACATCCACCTCTAACGTAAATGGAAGTAGAGGATTGGGGTGGGATAACACAGGAGCCGCAGCAAATGCCAGCTTCAAATTCTCAAAGGCATTCTCAGCAGATACCGGCCAACAAGAAGGATTAGCGCCCTTGTGCGTAAGATCGGACAAAGGTTTAACAATGGAAGAAAAGTTCTTAATAAACCGCCTATAATAATTAGCGAAACCCAGGAAATGCTGTATGGCTTTAAGCCCCTTGGGTTTTGGCCATTGTAAGACAGCTGACAACTTATCCTTGTCCATGACAATGCCATAATTGCCAATTATGAACCCCAAGAATGGCACACTGGTTCTATGAAAGGTACATTTTTCCAGTTTACAAAATAATTTGTTCTCACGGAGTCGTAGCAATACTGCGGATACATCTTTGATGTGCTGTGCCATGTCTTGAGAGTAAATGAATATATCGTCCAGATAAACCACAACACATGTCTGTAACATATCTCTCAGAACATCGTTTATCAGTTCCTGGAAAACTGCGGGGGCATTACATAGCCCAAATGGCATTACAAGATACTCGTAGTGCCCAGCTCGAGTATTAAAGGCAGTTTTCCACTCATCACCTGCTCGAATGCGCACCAGATTGTAAGCGGCCCTTAGGTCCAATTTGGTAAAAATCGAAGCGCCCTTAAGCCTGTCAAAAAGCTCGGTGATGAGTGGTATTGGGTATGCGTTTTTTGCCATTAGTTTATTCAAGCCCCGGTAGTCAATGCATGGTCTTAATTCGCCATTTTTCTTTTTTACAAAAAAGAACCCAGCCCCAGCTGGAGAGGTAGATTTTCGTATGATCCCTCTAGCAAGGGCATCAGAAATGTAATCCTCCATAGCCTTATTTTCCTCACAAGATAATGGATAAGTGCGTCCTTTAGGAGGTACTGCCCCAGGCTGCAATTCGATGCAACAATCATAAGGTCTATGCTGAGGTAGCAAACTGGCCTCTCCTTTACTAAAAACATCGCCAAACTGTTGGTACACATCCGGTATAGCCGAGGAGGTGCACAGGACCTTAACAGGCTGGATGACGCACTTGTCCATACAAAACTGGGACCAAGCAGCAATTTCACACTTTTTCCAATCAAATTGTGGGTTATGTAACTGTAACCACGGAAAGCCCAATATTACCGCATGGTGCGGAGAATTAATCAGTTGAAACTGCTGCTCTTCTCTGTGAAGTGCCCCAATAGTCATAGACAGTGGCATAGTTTCAAACATAACCTGAGGCGGTTCTAAGGGTCTGCCATCAATCGCTTCAATAGTCAAGGGATTTTCTCTTTCAATGCGTGGAACTCTGTGCAATTCAGCAAAGGTATTATCCATAAAATACCCTGCTGCACCAGAGTCAACCAAGGCCAAAACTTCCACAGAGCGTTGTGCCCAAGATAATACCACCTGTATGGTGGGTTTCATTGTGCCCGACACTGGGGACGATTGTACACCACCTAGGGCCTGTCCCCCAAGGTACCCTAGGTGTGTGCGTTTCCCGGACGTACCGGACAGGAATTTAGCAAATGCCCTTTTTTACCGCAGTATAAACACAACCCTTGTCTTCTGCGATAAAGTCTCTCAGCCTTGGTTAGTCTAGTGAAGCGTATTTGCATAGGTTCACTTGTCTCCCGTACAGGTTCACTAGACTTCAATGCCAGGGGAGGGATGGGTGGGCAAAACATGCCACTAGTCTCATTATTCTTTGACCGTAACTTACGATCTCTGGCAATTGATCTCTCACGTATTCTGGAGTCAATTATCATAACATATTCAATGTAGTCATCTAGATCAATAGGTAGATCTTTAGCAGCGATTTCGTCCTTAATGTGGTCATTCAGGCCTTGAGAAAAAGCTGCCAATAATGCCTCGTTATTCCAACCTACCTCTGCTGCCAATGTGCGGAATTCGATGGCATAGTCGCCTACTGTACGCCTGCCCTGATGTATCTCCATAAGGCGTTTGGCAGCAGAGGTGGTTCTACCAGGAGGCTCAAACACTCTTCGAAAGGATTGCACAAATTCTCTAAAGTTTTTAGTACAAGGTTTAGCATTCTCCCACAAGGGGTTAGCCCAAGCCAAAGCTCTGCCAGTGAGCAAAGATATTGTAAACCCCACCTTACTATGATCATTGGGAAATGCGTGTGCCGTCAATTCCATAAAAATCTCGAGTTGATTGATGAACCCTCTGCAGAGACTAGGGTCACCATCGTATCTTAACGGCAAGGGTGCAGAAGCAGTTAACCCTTTAACAGTGCCCCCTAGGGGTCTGGTATCACTCTCCGGTGTCTGACTTGGCGAGACCACCGGGCTAGAGCTAGATTTGTCAGCAAGTACCGTGCGTTCAAGGATCGTTTGAATTGCAACTGCCAACTGATCCAAACGTTGCTCGTGCACATCCATCCTCCAATGGATATTCTGTGCATTACCTTCACCTTTGCTGTCTGAGGTCATGGCCCTTTCGTACTGTCACGGTTTATTATGACTCTCAGACACAAGTTTTAGGAAAAAATCTATTTTATTGAAATAATAAATTGATAATGTAGGATGGCATTCACATACATACAGATATATACAGAATATAACAAAGACAGAAGGCAGACTCTACCGGTCCTGTCAATATACCGGACAGGACAGTCTGAAGTATTAGAATGTTAGGCTCTACCGGCCTTGCCAATACCGGGTAAGGCAACCTGCAGATGGAATAGCATAACGGTTCTACCGGCCTTACCAATACCAGGCAAGGCAGCCTCAATAGATTTACAATGTAGGCTCTACCGGCCCTGCCAATACCGGGTAAGGCAACCTCAGATGGAATGTGGCAAACGGTTCTACCGGCCTTACCAATACCGGGCAGGGCAGCCCAGAGATAGTAGCAGCAGTCAGATGGTAATGGCAAATTGACAGGATCGTAAGCAACCCAGTGTACACACACTGAGACCAACTGGGGAATCGTAAAGTCGCAAGACTTTGGAGCAAACCAGCGTCCGCACGCTGGGACAAACACAGATTTGTATAGCTGATAGGCTTTGGAGCAAACCAGTGACCGCACACTGGTGTAACAAGCGAGTTTGTATAGCTGCAAGGCTTTGGAGCAAACCAGTGACCGCACACTGGTGTAACAAGCAAGTTTGAATAGCCGCAAGGCTTAGGAGCAAACCAGCGTCCGCACGCTGGGACCAACACAGGATTGTATAGCCGATAGGCTTTGGAGCAAACCAGTGACCGCACACTGGTGTAACAAGCAAGTTTGTATAGCCGCAAGGCTTAGGAGCAAACCAGCGTCCGCACGCTGGGACCAACACAGGATTGTATAGCCGATAGGCTTTGGAGCAAACCAGTGACCGCACACTGGTGTAACAAGCAAGTTTGTATAGCCGCAAGGCTTAGGAGTAAACCAGCGTCCACACGCTGGGACCAAAACAGGATTGTATAGCCGATAGGCTTTGGAGCAAACCAGTGACCGCACACTGGTGTAACAAGCAAGTTTGTATAGCTGCAAGGCTTAGGAGCAAACCAGCGTCCGCACGCTGGGACCAACACAGGATTGTATAGCCGATAGGCTTTGGAGCAAACCAGCGTCCGTACGCTGGTGTAACAAGCAATGTCGCCGACGCGACCAGGCAGGAGGTCGCCAGGACACAGGAGACAGGCGATGAGAACACAGGAACCAGCAACGATCAGTCAGGTCAGGAAACAGCAGAGAAGAAGTTCAGCAGGAACTGCAACACCAGAGACTAGGCCGGAACCAGGACTGGAAGTACTCAGCATGCAGGAAACACTGGAACAGTAGAGATCAGGAACTCAGGAACACTGGAACAGAGGCCCAGCTATCACTGACATAGTGATAGCAAGAAGGTCAGAAACAACACGAAAGGGCAACCAAAGGGTGCCCAATCCAGGTTTAAATAGGCAATGAAAGGCGGGGTATCTGCAGACAGCCAATAGCAGCCCCCTACTGGTGACAGACAAGGAACTGCAGCAATCACGGGCACCGTGATAGTCTGGTTCCTGCAGCCGTGGTGACATTGTTCCTTGCTCGCTTGGCGACATCCCAGCCTGTTGGTTCCCAGCGCGCGGGCGTTGGTTCGCTCCATTGTTTCACGATATTACACATTGTGACCTGTCGGCTCCCAGCGTGCGGACGCTGGTTCGCTCTCAAGCCTTGCGGCAATATTACACAAGGTCTGTTGGTTCCCAGCGCTCGGGCGCTGATTCGCTCCTTTGCCTTACAAGCATTACACATTGAGTTCTGCTGGCTCCCAGCGTGCGGACGCTGGTTACATCTTAGACTGTCATTTCCATCTGACAGTTATTGTGGCCATGCTGGTGACACCTCCTCCTTAGGTTGCCCTGCCCGGTATATTGGTAAGGCCGGAAGAACCTTCATATATTCCATCTTAAGGTTGCCTTACCCGGTATTGGCATGGCCGGTAGAACCTAGCCTCTCAGTGTTCCCTCAGGCTGCCTTGCCCGGTATATTAGCAGGGCCGGTAGAGTCTGTTTCAGCTGGTTATCCGTTAGGCTGCCTTGCCCGGTATATTGGCAGGGCCGGTAGAGCCGGTATACTAAAGACTGTAGTTTGGCTGCCTTGCCCGGTATATCGGCAGGGCCGGTAGTGCCACCTTTCCATTGCTTACCCAGGCTGCCCAGCCCAGTATATTGGCTGGGCCGGTAGAGCCTGATTCTATATCGCCATTTCTACTTGCTATTATATGTATTGTATGTACGTGTATGAAATCCTATGGGATTATCTTTAAACTTTTCAATAAAGTTGTGTTTTTACCAAACCTTACGTCTGAGAGTCATAACAAACCGTGACACTGCCATTATTCCCAAATTCTTTTCATTAGTAGATTTCCCCAGAGAAACACCATTTAAACTATATGTTGCATTTTTATTATTATACCCAAAATGCATAACTTTATACTTGACTATATTGAATCTCATTTGCCATTTGCCTGCCCAGTTACTCAATTTGTCCAGATCCTCTTGAAATGAAAACACATCCAGTTCAGACTTTATTACCTTACTTAATTTTGTGTCATCGGCAAACACTGATACAGGGCTCCCTATGCCCTCTGGGAGGTCATTAATAAACAAATTAAAAAGAAGAGGACCCAGGACAGATCCCTGAGGTACTCCACTTATCACGTTTATCCAATTGGAGAACTTGCCATTTACTACCACTCTTTGCATTCTATCATTCTGCCAATTTCCAATCCACACACAAACATTTTCCCCTAGGCCTATTTAATTCAATTTGTACAGTAACCTCTTGTGTGGAACCGTATCAAATGCTTTGGCAAAGTCTAAATAGATCACATCAACCGCCGTTCCCGCATCTATATTTTTACTCACTTTTTCATAAAATGCAATCAAGTTAGTTTGACAAGACCTGTCTTTCACAAAGCCATGTTGGCTCCTGCTAATGATATTCCTGTTCAAGCTGAATTCTTGAATATATTCCCTTAGCAACCCTTAAAACAACTTCCCTACCACAGATGTCAAACTTACAGGTCTGTAATTTCCTGGCTGTGACTTTGATCCCTTTTTAAATATGGGCATCACATCTGCTTCACACCAATCCATGGGCACCATACCTGAAATAAAAGAATCCCTGGCCCCAGGGCTTTGTCTACCTTAACACCATTCAATTGTTTGGACACTTTTTCTTGTGTTAGCCAGTCCGATGCTTGTTGTGACTGCTCTGTAAAACTAGTTTGCAGATTCTTGTCCATTGGGTCTTCCTTGGTAAAAACAGAAGAAAAGAAATTTAAAATATCTGCCTTCTCTCTGTCCCCCTTGACCATCTCACCCATTTCAGATAATAAGGACCCAACATTATCAGAATGTAATTTTTTGCCATTAATGTATTAAAAGATTTTTTTGGGTTGCTCTTGCTCTCCTTGGCAATATTTTTTTCATTCTCCAGTCTAGCTAATTTAATAGTCTTTTTACAGATTTTGTTAACATTTTTGTATTCTGCAAATGCCTCTGCTGATCCCTCAGCTTTGTAATGTTTAAATGCCGCTTTCTTGTTATTTATTTCATGAATTACTTTACTAGCTAGCCACATTGGTTTTAATTTGCTTATTTTGTATATATTTCCAACAGTGATAAATGTATATGTATATTTTTGCAATGTTATTTTGAAGGCATTCCACTTAACTTCTGTGTTTTTTCCTGAAAATATTCTATCCCAGTCAACGAGACCAAGGGATGAATTAAACCTGCTAAAGTTGGCCTTTTTAAAATTCAGTGTTTTGGTGGAACCCATACCAAATTGCTTTTCTGAATTAATCTCAAACAATATCATGTTATGGTCACTATTCCCCAAGTGCTCCCTTACTTGGATGTTAGAGATACGTTCTTCATTGTCAGTTATTACCAGATCCAGACACGCATTCACTCTGGTTGAGGTCTGCACTGGTTGAGACAAAAAATTGTCATTCAACAAGTTCAGAAACTTACTGCTTTTAGCAGAATTAGCTGTTCCATTTTTCCAGTCTATTTCTGGATAATTAAAATCCCCCATAATTATAGTTCTCCCTATTTGAGAAGCCTTTTCTATTTGCATTAATAGCTGTGATTCTTCAAGGTCACCAATGTTTGGTGGTTTATAACAAATACCCACTAACATTTTCTTGGCAGTTTTACCCCCAGTGACTATTTAAACCCACAGGGTTTCCACATGTTCACTACTGTCATCACATATATCTTCCTGCAAATGAGGCAATAATGCTGGTTTGACAAATAGACAACTCCACCACCTCTTTTGTTTGACCTATCTTTTCTAAATAACATGTAGCCCTCCATGTAGCAAGATCAAATTATGTAAAGATGCTTTTACTGTGTATATTCCCTTTGTCCTATGTTTATCCCCTATTGTGCCCATTGTATTATGTCGCCCTTCCACCATTGTCCCTTTGTTTGTCCTGTGTACACTCACATTGTGTTATTGTATTGAGTGTATGTATAAAATGTCCCCTGAAATATTTTTTAGTCATTTTGGACTAGAAGTCATCCTGCGTTCTCATTCCTGAATAGTCTAAAGGGTACCCTCCGCCTTACATTCCGTAGTTCCATGTTCCAGTGTTCCAGACAGCTGTACAATATCACCAACCAGGCCACCCCTCTGTAGCCGCCTTCAGGAGAGAGAAACCCGGCACAATGTCCCAAGACAACCTGACATCTTGAGTTTCCTTTACAACCGGTTTTACCGGACTCCTTTAAATTGAACCCTAAGATCCCAAGGAGTAAATAAGGGCCAGGTTAGGGATGGGAGAAATTTTCACCTCGAAAGGGAAACAGATGAAAAATGGCACTTCCCTCCTAGCAAGGATTTTTTTTTCCACCCAACTCATTACATTGAAATAAATGATAAGACTGAATAGCCCCCCACATGGTAAGTTTCACTTAGTTTCCCAGAGGGATAATATAAAAGGAGTTTCAGGTTCCTGTAGCATGTCATTCTGTGTTTGTTGAGAGGTAGAAAAAGCAGCATAATGTTTGAGATAGATTGGATAGGCAAATAAAGTGAAGTTGGAGTGTAGTTTAAGGAGTCTTTTAGACAGTCGATTTGTTCACTGTGTTAGGGGAGTCTGGGGGACTCTCGGTGAGTGTGAAGGTAGAAATGAGATTTACCAATAAAAAAAAAACAGCTAAATCGTGTGTGACTGAGACAGGCAGGTGATGGAAGTTCCTTTCTGAGGTGACTCTTAGAGGAGTCTGGGGGTGTAAAAAGGGAGAAGGGAAATGCTCCCAAATCTTCTGTGACTGAAAATAGACAGACCACTGTGATACTATGTCCCTTCTGCTGGTTGTTCTCTGTGTTAGGAAGGTCTGGGGGTGTGTGAAGAAAGAAGGATATTTAACCCAAATACCCTAAAATCTGCTGTGACTAGGAAGACACAGGCAGTTCCTTCCTGAGCCTTTGTCACTGACTGACTGACACAATATTTAGTAGACAAAATAGACAGGCAAGTTCAACTGACACTGACTACTTCAGCAGCCAGAAAAAAGGGTCCATTATATTAAGTAATGTCTTTCATCATCTGTAAAGGGAAAAAAATAAGAACTGCATTTGTGCTGAGAGAGAGAGAAACCAGCAGCTAAAATCCTCTTGACACTATCTAAAGGCAAAGAGGGAAGAAGCAGTTGCACAAGTAGAGTGTCTTTTGTTTTTTGGGGTTTTTTTGTCGACGTTAATAGTGACAGTTGATGAAAAAATGTTTTAAAAAAGTAACAAAAACTAAAAATAATTGAGGTGATAAAGACAGGGACTCTCATGTGAGTGACCTGTGACTGAAGTAGACAGATACTTGGGCCTCAATTCAATTAGGTCTAGCATGAAGAAGAATAGCCTACAGAATGTTTTCAAGCACAGTAAACTATTAAATGACCTGTGCTATGAAAAAACAGTGGCACAAAAAAAAAATGTTGGGCAATAAATGTAGAGACATTTTCACCCATTGAAATATAAATAAAAAAATCGACTGCTTTAGGCCCTAAGATCCATTAAGGGACCGATTTTATTTTGGGAAATTCTGCATCCAGAATCAATTGAAAGTAAGGAAAAACCCTAAGTCCCCAGTGGTAGGGCCCCATATCAATACATCCAAAGCACTTAAAAAAATGTGTTCAATGTTAGTAGAATTAACCCTATGAATGCCAGTGGGGTATAATTACCTCACTGGCACTCACAGGGTTAATTCGACTAAGGTGCAAAGCAACAGCTCCTGAAAACAAACACTTACCATTAATCCTGATGTCCAGCAGGGTCTTCAGCACCCTGGTCATCTACTGTCCATCTTTGCCTTCTCTGTTCCTTCTTCTGTCTCTCCGTTCAGTGATTCCCGTGAAAAAATAAAAGACATATCAAATGACGTGTGCCCAAACATAACCCTGACATCTGTGAATAGTTTAACCCCTAGAATGCCAGAGGTGTATGCAACACATTGTTGAGCAATGTATTGTGCACCTCCCTGGCACCCAAAGGGTTAATCTATGTGGTAAAAAAATATAGAAATCCACATGTCCCCTTTTTTCTTCTCCACCGCTGTCACCGTTGTCGGTAGTGGGGAAAGTAAGATTGAGCAGAACCCCCCCTTTGTACCTGAAAGGCCGAAGCCCATTCCACTGTGAGGGAATTTTGAACAGAGACTGCAGTCTCTGTTCAAAAGGAATCACAGCTATTGGACAATCAGCTTCAAGGGGGTATTGATGGAACCTGCTATAAGCTGATTGGCTGGGAGCTACATAGTAAAACATAGTAACATAGTAACATAGTAAATTAGGTTGAAAAAAGACACAAGTCCATCAAGTTCAACCTTCGCCTCATACCTCAGAACTGAGAATTTTATAGCTTTCCTGCTACCAATTAAATTAGTCTTTATCAGACCTTCCTGATCAGCCTACTGATAAACAGTATAACTCTGTATGTTCCCTTTTGAAAGAAATGTATCTAATCTTCTCTTAAATGTATCCATTGTATCTGCCATAACTACCTCCCTGGGCAATGAATTCCACAATTTAACAGACCTTACCGTAAAAAAAACCTTCCTCTGCTGAAGTTTAAACTTCCTTTCCTCTAATCTCAAGGGGTGTCCCCTGGTCACCTGATCAGGCCTTGGAATAAATAGCTCACCGCAGAGATCCTTGTATTGACCTCTCATATACTTGAGAGCTGTAGCTCTAAATGCTACTTTCAGCTACCCGTCAGGGAGACGCTCCTTGAAGTCTTGACATTGCGTGACTAAAGCCTCTAAGGAGTTTTCTGCAGCTTCCCCTTCTAAGACGCTGTTACCATGAGGGGAAACTGTGCAAAACCAGCAATTAGCTACAGACATTACCTTAGCAAACATTGCAGACTATCGTTTTGTCAAAGTAACCAGACATATGGCTGCTCAAACTAATATGCTGGACATGAATGACCTGCCCACCAAGTCAGATCTAAAGGAACTGTTTAGCGATAGGAAATCCTCCTTCCACAGGAACATGAAAGAACTTAAAGTTTCTCAATTGGGCCAAAGAGTTAAATCACTTGAATCAAGTCAGCTGCCAAGAACAACTTCTGACACTGGAGCATTACATTTCAGAACAGCAAGATATGATTTCTAGCCTCATGTATAGACTAGATGACCTGGATAACATAGGTTGCAGATGCAACCTACATATTAAGAATTTGCCTGAGTCCATAACTCCCAAACAACTGGAGCCAGTCCTACAAACTATATTTCATGAGATACTGAAGAAACCAGACTAGTACGAGGTATGTCTAGACCGGGCACATAGGGCATTGCAGGGGCACATTGGCCCTAACCAGAAATCGAGAGATGTAATTTATTGTCTCCATTACTTTCAGGAAAGGGAGCTGGTACTCCGAAAGAGTAGAGAGTTGGAGCCTCTACTTTATGAAAGAACTTATTTCCAGATCTATAATGATCTTTCTCCTTACAACCTCCAACAGAGATGAGCGTTTAAACCGCTCACTAGCCATCTGATTCGGCTGCAGATTAAATACCACTGGGGGTTTCCCTTCAGCCTCCATGCACAGAAGGGGAGGTCACCGCTTATATCAGATCCCTGGAAGAAGTTTAAACATCTTACATGGCGCTGCAGATTCCACCGCTACCTATTCACTCACAAAATCCCTAGGATGATCCAGCTCAGCCCTCAGCAGCCTCTTCCCTGGTTCATCAGAAAGCTAGTCTAGCTTCTACAGGATGAGATTCTAAGAGACTGAAGCAAGATGCCTCTGGATAGTGGAGGTGCAGCTGTAACATTTAAGACATCTTGCGGATGCCATATCTACTGTGAATATGCACCAGATTGAGACTTTTTGGTGTACGTAATGACTTTTACCCCCGTTTGAATTGAACCAATGGAAGACTTGGCAGTGAAACATCCCTCCACCCTGCCTTGTGTGACTTATTGTTGCGAATCACCATGTGTAAGTTATTGCTAGAGCTATAGGCTGTAGCACGGTCATTAGATATCTCTATGCCACATGCTGATTTCCTTGTTAGATTTGGCCCGGTGCCATAATGGATATCTCCACACCTAATTAAGCCTTCATGTTCATGGGGAGGAGAGTAAGGAGCGTAAGGGTTGGAGTTCACATTAGGGGGGGACCTTCCTGTAAGGCACACATAGCCCTGGCCTTGTGCCATTCTAATTCCCTTCAACCTAGTAAGGTCTATATGTTCCATGGAGATGATAGCAGAGAGAATATGGGCTGGAATTCCGTATGACACACATTGGGGGGGAGAGGGTTTTCTTCTACACACATTTACTCTGTTCTTAGCGACCTTACTATAATGTCCATGTTAATAGAGATAGTGTCTCCAGGGCGGTACCGGGGGGAGTGTTTATGTGGGTTGGGGGCCTGGATCCCGGAGTTGTGGCCTCAGGGAGACTGTCTCATTGTGGGTTTAAAGAGTGACAAGTGATTTAGACGGCCGGACTTTCCAGCTTTCCATAACAACTAGATTTACATCACCCTGACTTGAGCCTGTACATGTTCAAGCCTGCTGATTTTATCAAACTATGATGCCTAGATGCGGGAGGGGTCCTGTAAGGGTCTAGTGTTATTAAGGCAGGCTGTTTTATTCATGTGCATATTTGATGATCACTGTTTGCAAGTCATCTCTTGTTGGCTGCTAACCTGTCTTAGGGGTTACGGCACAGTGTTGTTTACTTCTATTATTTTTATATCCTGTCATGGTGTGGAGAAATGGTGGCGAGCGGACTAACGAGGTGGACCTTGTTGGCTAAATGGGGTGCTAGGGGTGGGTGAGATTCTAGAGGCAGAATTTCCATTCCCAGCCACAGGAGGAAAAACAAAAACAAAAAAAAAACCCACTCAGTTTTCTCCTGCGGGGGCGCTGTGGTCAGGAGTTGCTCTCCCTTGATAACCGTTTGAATTCACATTTAGAAGCAATATTCCACTCCTGCCCTCTGTCCACATAGTTTTCCGCTTATCTGTAATGAGCTGTTGTCTTTACTTTTAATGTTCAATACCCAGGTCGGGCCTTTATGACTTTGCCTAGTTGCTATGTTCTTTTCCTGTGTGCACCTATGTATGCAAATCTCTTCTGTGTGGTGTCCCCCCCACACACACACACCAGGCAGAAGACAAGGGTGTTGATCATTCGCATTGTTCCTTTATAGCACACCTATCACTCATTGGATGGGGGTGCTTTTTCACCCTTTTTTCCTGCCCACAAGGCAGTCATAATGGGGGAGCTCATTAAGCTAGGTACCCTTAAAAAGAAAGCGAAAGCGAGAGAGCTAAACTCTATGCTATCCTGGCTAAAGGATTTGGAACATAACCATAAAGGCTCATTGAATCCGGCAGTGGGACGGGAGCTGTTGCATCCTCCCATCTCAAGTCTGCTACATATAGATCTTTCATGTGGTACAAATGCAAGGCTTATTTACAAGGTAATAAGTCTGGGAAGTTGCTGGTGAGAGTTGTAAAGAAACAATACCGAGCTTCCAATGTTCATCATATTCCGAACCCTCAGGGAGAGTCTAACTTGAGGAATAACCAAATTGTAGAATCCTTTAGGGTTTTTTACGCTTCTATATATAATCTCCATAGGACCCCACTGGACATGTCACAGGAGGAACGCAAAACATTCCTTCAGCTTTTCTAGAACGCTTAGTTCCAGTGAAACTAACCCCATCGGCTGTCATTTCCCTTGAACAGGACTTTACAGTAAATGAGATACGTCTGGCGATTCATCAGCTTTCACTAGCGAAAAGCCCAGGACCGGACTGCCTGCCTGCTGGATACTATAAGAAATTCTTGCATATCCTCCAACGCTTTTTGGTGCTTTCTTTCAATTCAATATCAGACTCTACTATATGTTTTATCCTTGGAACCCCTCTTGTGTGCAATTCAAGCTCACCCAGATATTAAGGGAATTCTGGGTACTGACAGGGAGTTCAAGGTATCCGGATTTACTGATGATGCACTACTCACATTAACTGAGCCAAAGCCATCACGACACTTCTGGACGAATATGATTTGCTTTCATGCTCCCAAGTAAACGCTTCCAAGTCGGAGATTCTTAATTTCAATCTAGCTCCATCTCAGTGTCAATCCTTACGGGCCACATTCACTTTTGCATAGCTGGCCAGTATTATCACCTACCTAGGGGTGTAAATACCACCATCCCTGGAGTCTCTATGCACCCATAACTATGCTCCACTTCTGACGGCAATCACGGACACACTGATGACCTATTTGGACCTGCCCATCTCCTGGTTCAGACATATGAATTTTGTAAAAATGATCATCCTCCTGTACATCCTGTATTTTCGTGTCTAAGGCTTTCTTCCGGACTTTGCAGACTGCTCTTGGGAAGTTTATTTGGTGGAAAGAGCGCCGTGCTGTGGGTAGAAATTCTTGATAGCCCCGAGGAGGGGGGTGGGACTACCTGTCGGCTGACTGGCTTCATATTTCTCTACTGTCATGTCTGAATATTAGCCCGGGGCAGTTACTTTTTGTTCCTAAGAATAAGATCCCTGGAGAATTGCTTCTGTCCCCAATACTTGGTAGAGTTCTAGCAATTTGGAAGCTCTGGGAGGATCCAAGAAGGCGGTCTGTGTATCCATCCTCGCTCCTTGCTTTAAGTGGCAACCCAGACTTTGCTCCAGGGTTAACGGCAGGGACACTTCGAAGTTGGGAGGCACTGGGATTCAAGCTCATTGCTTCCTTTGTGGTTGATGATGCAGTCCTTACATGCCAAGAGCTGGTAGCTCAGAATGGCGTTCCTAGTGGGGAGTGGTAGAGATACCTACAAATGAGACATTATGTACAGGGGCTAATGAGGCATGGCTCCCTGACGAGACCCCTGACGAAAATGGAGAGATTTCTAGTCTCTATTCAGAATCATATCAAGACACTTTGTAAAGTCTACTGACTAATCTGGGAACTTAACGAGCCGGGTCTGCCTGGCTTTGCAGAAGCATGGAGTACGGAATTACAGATTGCTTCTTTACAGTGTGGGAAAACGTGGAGTGATATCTTTCATCATGCAAATTTTCTTCCCTGAGATGTACCCTCACAGGTAGGGTTTTACAAATTAGTAACCAAATGGTACATGACTCCCTACCAGTTGTTGAGAATGAATGAAGGGGTTCCTGACAGCTGTTGGAGATGCAGAGAGGGGGGGCACGATTGCACACATTTGGTGGGCTTGCCTGGTGATTAGGGGTACTGTTTGCAGATTGAGGAGGCGCTGAGTGAGGTGCTGGGCTTCCCAGTCCCAGGAAACCCCCTACTGTTCTTTTTGTTGCTACTCAGCTCTTTTCCAGCTAAGAAATGTCCCCTTTTGCACTTTATGCAGACTGCTGCTCGACTTTGCATTGCTGCTCTTTGGAGGCAGTCAGTTGCCCTGTCCTTGGAGCTATGGTGGATGCGGGTGAATAATTTCAGAGACATGGAGAAACTACATACTCACAGTACAGGCAGGTCTCAGAAATACAGGGTGGTGTGGGTGTCCTGGGATAGCTCCAGTTACACCTTTTTGAACCTCAGCATACTTGAGTTTGACTCAGCATTCATTTCATGGTTTTTCTTTTGTTTTCTAATGTAGGCAGAACCTGGGTGTCCTCCACCTCCTTACCTACCTATTGTCCTCCTTTTTAGTAACCCTTTTGCTCTACCCCACCCTTTTCACTCTCCCCCCTCTTTTTGTTTTTCCCACTTACTTGGCACTACTCCAGTTCTCCGCTACTCAGGAGTATCTATTCCTCCACAGTGAAGATGCCATTCCTTCTGTACTTCCTCTTTTGTTCTTTACTGACCATTGTTTCTTTGAGACCTGTTATGCTGCTCCAGTACCACACTGCCTTTTCTTCTTCCGAGAGGCAGAAGTCATGAAATAAACTATGATACCAATGTACAGAAGTGGTCTGTTCATATCCATGAATATTCTATGAATTCAAAACGCTATGACTATTAAGGGTCTGTAGCTGTTCTGTACGTACTGGAGTAATATTGTCTTTTTACCACTATTGTATCCTTTTGAAATTTTCAATAAAGCTTTTGAAAAAAAAAAATGCCAAAAAATACACAGTCATCCTCTTGGTTATCATCAGCATTGTCACTGTTCCAAATCCAACTCCTACTCAGCCACGCACACTACAGTAATTTCTTTTTGTGAGTGTATTTTATGGTAGTTTGATGGTGTATCTAGTAGAACTAAGGGTGCACCGCAGGGCTCATTATATATTCTTAATTACTTACAAAGAAGAAAAGATAGATAGAAAGCAACAAGTGAGCTATTATAAGACAGTTAGTTGAATATTTTTTCTGAAAATAACTATGTACTACATAGTCTTTAATATTTTGTGATCTTCGAAATGTAACTTGGGGATCATTTGGTAGGACTTCAGCTAATCCTTAGGATTATTGGTACATATAATCAACAACATAATTTAATAAGGATCTATAATATCAAAACACTGGTTCACCTTGAAATTAGATACTGATTTAGCTGAAGTCCTACCAAATGATCCCCAAATTACATTTCAAAGATCAAAAAATATTAAAGACTATGTAGTACATAGTCATTTTCAGAGAAAAGATTCCACTAATTGGCTATCATTCATGCCTAGAATAAAGGGCACTTTTCCATGTAATTCTTGCAGAGTGTGTCCGTTTGTAAAAAAGACCAACACTTTTCAAGCCAGGACGAAATATGAGAAGTTTCATAAACTGCAGAACATCAGGCATCATTTATATGATGAGTTGTAAATGTGAAATTCAATATAATGGCAAAACAGTCAGAGAATTTAGGGAGAGGATCCTCAAGCACATTGGGGATATGAGAAATCTAAGGGGCACTCTTATTGTCAGACACATGCAACAACATCATGATAATAGGATTGAAATTATGCAATTCTTGGGCCTGGAAAATGTAGAACCATCCCCGAGAAAGGGAGATTTTGATAAAAAAAACTCTTACAGAGTGAAGCATTTTGGATTTTTAAATTAAGAACATTAAATCTACAGAACACTCACTGGCACCTGTTGCCCGGTCCAATTATGAAAATTAA
Organism: Rhinophrynus dorsalis; assembly: GCA_037306005.1. Taxonomy (NCBI): domain Eukaryota; kingdom Metazoa; phylum Chordata; class Amphibia; order Anura; family Rhinophrynidae; genus Rhinophrynus; species Rhinophrynus dorsalis. The sequence continues at coordinate 183,254,974 of CM074724.1, read as the reverse complement.
TTCAATTTCATACCAGTAAATGAAAGTGAAATATATGATCACCTCCTCAACCCAAAAATGAAATGCCAATCTAGCCCTACCAGTAATGCTATTAAAGCTCAGTGCTATGGTAATGGCCAAACCGATTGCATCTTTAATTAATGCCTCTTTGGCAACAGGGTATATGCCCAAATCCTGGAAGGTGGCTAGAGTTGTGCCTATTCACAGAAATGGGGATAAAAATGTAGTATCAAACTACAGACCAATATCCCTACTCCCCACTTTACCCAAAATCCTAGAGAAATGTGTACACGTGCAACTAAATAAATATTACAAACAGACCAGTTTTTTCACCCCACTTCAATCAGGTTTTCAACCAAATCACTCAACAGTCACAGCCCTCCTAAAAGTAACCAATGATATCCAGACGGGCATGGAAAATGGTGACCTCACAGGAGCTATTTTCCTAGATTTTGCCAAGGCCTTTGACACAGTAGACCATAATATAAAAAATATTAAAAAAAAAAAATAAAATATATAAACAAACTCCAAAGATCAGGACTGGGTAATAAGTGACTCCCTTCCGTTCAAAGTAACAAGTGGAATTCCTCATGGCTCCATTCTTGGCCCTCTTCTGTTTTTCTATTTTTATAAATGATCTGCCCAAAGTTTGCAAATCATTTTCAGTACACATGTATGCAGACAACACCATACTCTATGCTAAAAACTCAAACATATCACACCTTGAGGCCATATTACAACATGATTTCTACGAGGTTGAAAGATGGATAGCAAGGAACAAATTGTTCTTAAACACAGACAAAACTGTCACAATGATATTTGGCACAAAGCACAAACTGCGTAATCTCGGCAATACCCTCCTATCCATTGTAACAGAGTCTAATCGTAAATTGGCCCCAGTGGACTCCTACAAATATCATGGTATGTGGCTTGACCCCAACCTCACTTTTGGTCATCATATTGACAAATTAACCTCCAAGCTTTATCCCAAAATCAGTACTCTTTTCAGACACAAATCATGTTTAAGTCCCCTGGTTAGAAAACGTATTGTGCAACAGATGTTGCTGCCTGTCATAGACTATGGTGATGTAGTTTATGCTCCAGCGGCAGAAATCCATCTTAGTAAACTTGACACCCTGTATAATTCAATATGCCGCTTTAGCCTCCAATATAATTACACTACTCATCGCTGTGATATGCTAAAAGAACTAAATTGGTTAACACTCAAATCTAGAAGTGCCCTTCACCTTTCTTGATTAGTACACAACCACTGGAAAACTACCAGACTACCTGAGAAGTATGCTCACCTCTGCTCTCCATACTAACTATAACCTCCGCTCCACTGCAAACAACTTGATACGTATTCCACAATACAAGAAAGAAGCAGGAAGATCCGCCTTCTCCTTCAGAGCTCCAAAGGCCTGGAACAATCTGCCTGAAATAATCAAATCTGCTCACAGTCTAAAATCCTTAAAAGTAAATGCTTCTTTCTATCTAAAAACAGAGTGAAACTGTATATAATTTTAATATTCCATACGTATGTATATTCATATGTGTATGTGTAACGGAAGCTGAGAAGGGATCGCGTCACCTTCCGCCGTCGTTCCCAGGTCTCTCCCTCTCGACACCAGAAGCGCCGTCGGATGCACCAGTTGAATTATGGACGGTCACTGAAACAGTCGCAGGACCGCTGGAAGCAGGGTAACACAGGCAGTAGAGAATGAGACCTCTAATCCCAGTCAAAGCATCACTGAAGGATGTCGCAGGAACACAAGGATGAGAAGATGGAGTCCACATCACCGCCTGACAGCATACGAAGTTGGGTCGCAGGAAGCTGGCAGCAGGCGGTCGACAATTCAGGATACTTGGCGCAGATGGGTATCAGAGTGGACATTTTAGACCATAAGCAATACAAGACTCCAGGACTCCTTGTTCACTCAGAATAAGACTGACTTTATAGTACAAAACCACACATATTTATACAGATCAACTACATTGGAATACATTGGCCAACCAGATATAATAGAGTGAGGGGCAGAGATAATACAGTCCAAACATAAGACAAGGAACCAGCAGCAAATGGTAAGGGCTGACACAATGGGAGCATTCACAGAGGTAATCAACTCACAACATATAATACAAAGGACTGACAACAGAGTTTCAGGTTATACAACAGGTGACTCACAGACTGAGGGGCATGAATGGATTAACACATAGCAGGGGGTCTCAATACATCTTACAATACACAATACAATGGCTTGAGGGACTGCAATACACATTCAAAGAATTAACCCCTCACTGTCCCTTCCCTTGGAAGCAACCCAGCAGTTTAACGCAGGGCAGTTTTGTGTAATACAGTACATTAGCCCCATTCACATAAAGTTTATCAAAAGTCTTTTTTAGTGCACAACCAGAGCAAAATGTCCACAGTCTTTGGATAAATAGTTCTAGGGCCAGACAAGGGCTCAAGTAACGGGTAGGGTCCGTTACAGTATGTATATTTAATAACATGTAATATATAATGTTTCTCAATTTGTGTAAACATGCAACCCTCTACTGAAAACTGTCCAGGACATACTTGAAAACGAGAGAAATCTCAATGTATTCTTCCTGGTAAAACATTTTCTAAATAAATAAATAAAATCCTAATGACCTAAATGAAGGATTCACTTTTAGACCCTTTATCAAATAAAAATAGCTATCATTTGCAATAGATATTTTGCCTATAAAAATTGGGCAAGCTTTTAAAAGGAACATTAATATATGAATATTCTTTCTAAACTCCTCTAGCCCATAGGTATATTTGTATAAAATAATTTAAAAATGTCTGGATGATACATAGACATTATTGCTGATATACATGAAAAGAAACATAAATATTGATATAAGGTACATCCACATACTTGTATTTTTAATCAATATGAGCATCTGAATGAAACAGATAAAATGCCTTGGTATGAGCATTTGTTGTGAAATAGATCAAATAACTTGATGAATCTGTCATTAAAACATATTACAACCAAAATGATTTCTAATAAAAGGTACAAGTACACATCCTGTTTTTTGAGATATATGCTCACTTTTTATGTACAAACAACAAGAGAGCTAAAGCAAGTTAAACATCACCTTTTGCTATCCATATATTTTATTAAAACAAATTAATTACATTAGAATAAATTAATTTGTTCGTTAAGATTACTCTAAGACAGTTTTTGGGGTTAATTTATCACTAGACGTGGTGCTACTTGTGAGCCACCGTAGAATAAAGTGTAGTGATTCGCTCCTAGACAAGGCCTGGCTGAGTGCCAAGCCTCTCTTTGAATTTGTGTGGAGTGTAAAAGAGCTCGTTAATGGTGGCTCATTTCTTCAAAGCCCCTGGTGAAGCCTTACCGGCGAAATGCATAGGGCGTTTCTATTTTTGCTTACTGGCACTACTAAAAAGGTGCTAGATGTCTCTATAACTATTCACTGGCACTACTAAAAAGATGCTGGGCATCTCTACACTTACTCACTGGCACTACTAAAAAGATGCCGAGCGTTTTAGTCTAATAGAATGTATTGAGTCAGATCCAGCACATAAAATATACAAAATAAATGAGCATTCCTATATTTGCTTACTAGCACCACTAAAAGGATGCCAGTGTTTGAATCTAACGTAACTGAGTTAGATCCAGCACAATAAACTTATGCACATAAAAATACAAAGTAACTGAGCGCTTCTATATTTGCTTACTGGCACCACGAAAAGCATGCCAGTGCTTGAATCCAACATAATTAACTAAGTTAGATCCAGAATGTTAAATCTATTAGCTAAGTAATTGCAGATCTAGAATGAGGATCACTTCCGCAAGAAAGACAGTGTTACAGCTTACCTTAGTTTCAGCGTCATCTACAGGTGCTAGGCATCAAGCATGCAGCAGACCTCTGTTTTATGTGTTTGCTTCCTGTAGTCTCCTCCTACCTACTTCCTCCCTCTGAGCTGCTCCTCCTACCTACTTCCTGTGGAGGGGTTTAAAGGGCAGTCTGAGTCTTGACTCAGTTGTCCTTGCGTTGTTGTTCATAGCAGTTCTATTACCTTGGGCTCTGCGTATGACCTGGCTAGTCTTCCATCCAACCTGGTGCTGACCTGTGGCTTTGTCTGACTATTCTTTTGCTTATCCCTATAGTGGACACCCAGCCTGGTGCAGACCTGTGGTTCTGGCTGACTACCTGAACTGTGTATGACCTGGCTTGTCTGACTACCCCCTCTGGTGCTGACTTGTGGCTCTGTCTGTCTGCTCTTACATTTGTTCCTTGTACCTGGCAGACACCCAACCAAGTGCAGACCTGGGGCTCAGGTAGACCAGCTCTGATACTGACTGCAGGCGAGTCAGCTATCTAATTCCATTCTGATTGCAGGCGTGAGTCAGAGCTCGCTCCCTTCTGACTGCAAGCATGAGTCAGGGTTCGCTCCCTTCTGACTGCAGGCGTGAGTCAGAGTTCGCTCCCTACTGGCTGCAGGCCTGAGTCGGTACGCCCGCTACGTCGGATCAAGATCCTGTGTTCCTGCTCCTGTTCCTGGTTCTTGCTGAGACTACCAGTGGCTAAGGCTTAGTCTCTAGCACTGTGGTTTAGCCGTGCATCCTAGTATTCCTAATAGCTGAGTTGCTGGCTTTAACCCTTTTCCTGTTCCTGTGTATGTATATATGTATATATTTTCTTTGTTCATTTTGTCAATAAAATTGCATTAACTATACCGTACTGACTCCTGAACTTTTCTGGGTATCTGTGACAGACAAAGAGTGTTTTATATCTACAACGGCTACCTAGTTCAGCAGTAAACATGCTGTGGCTACACTTTTGTATGGAATTCGAATATTCGAACGTATAGGAGACTCCGGTTTGATACTATTTGATTTAACTAACTGCAGGAGTTTCCTGATTGCCTGTAAAGTGATATCAGGGCATCTGCAGTGAAAGGGTAACAGTATGGAGAAATGCTATGGTTAGTTAATCACTAATCCTATATAATAATTTGCTAATGTATGTTTGTCAGAAGCTGTCATGCGCAGTACAGATGGCTGTGCGCTGCAGTCAGCGGAGCGGGCAGTCTCTACTCTGCATGACTGCACCACAGCCGTTGCTGCCTTCCACTGTGGCCGGTGTACACGGGCTGTTCAACTAGTGCTAGAAAAAAAACACAGTCCTAGCTGAAATAATACGCAGATAAAAAGAAACTAAGCTGTCAGGGCATCTGCAGAATGACTATTCTTGCAGTGTACTATAGCCATGATATAATGAATCCTAAAGAATAACTGTATACCGAGCAGAGCGTCTGTAGTAAATCACTGATTAACGAATATCCACTGAGAAACTAAAACTTTGTACTCGTTAAAGGTACACTGCTGAAAAATTGTTTCTTCTTATTGGTTACAAATGCCGGATAGACAACTCATTTTTCTATATAGATACTTTGTTTTTAAAGTTTTTTAGCAACATTACCATAGCAATATATGTTGAATAAAGGTTATTATTTTCTTGTAAAACCTCACATATCGAAAAAGCACTGAACAAGTCTCCTCTCCACATGCGAGCTAGGGGGAACGGTGTAAGCATATTAAAAATACCGTTGCCTTAAAATATCTCACTTGTTGCTTTCTATCTTACTTTTCTTCTTTGTAAATATTTGTGAAAGTATTTTACCAGAAAGGACACATTGAGATTGTCTCTAGTTTTCAAATATGTCCTGGTCATTTTATCTATTTCAGAAGGGTGAAAGGCCTAACTGATTTTGAAGGGACTAGGCTGCACCCTTGTGGTGTGAATAGCTTCTACACCTGCTTCATTAACCAAATGAGTCATCTCACCTGCTTTTTAGCAACACAGCTCACCAATAGCATATACAGCCCTAGCTATGAAGAGTATCTCTGCTGTGTTGGAAGTGCAGCACCTTTGACACCTAGTAGTAGTACATTTTTTTTTGTGAAAGTATTTTACCAGGAAGAACACTGTCACGGAGTGACTAGAGAAATAAAGACACTTGACGAGTACAGATAAAATGAAATAAAATTTATTTCAACACAATAGTAGCAGCAATGATAATACACTTTCACGAGACCAGGGAAGAACAGTGCACACACTTTCTTCACCCTTCACTAGGCAAGTGTGATATGATCCACATCTGTACCATGACGCTAGGGTAAACCCAGGCAACAGGAGCGAGAAACTACAGAACACTGGAGCAACAAGGTAGTAACTCTAACTCCACCACCTTCTTGAGGCCAGGTGTGATGACAGTGCAAAACACTTCCTCAACCCTTCACTAGGTAGGTGTAGCTAGTATTCGTACGGCCCATAGTAACCTTCACAAGACTAGATATGAGGACAGGGCACAGCAATTCCTCGCTCTTTCACCAGGTAGGTTAAGAATAGCGCAACTATACCCTACCGCTAGGGTATACCAGAGGCAAGGTAAAACAGCACCTAGAATGCTAGGTGAGGCAACAACCAAACCGGACTTAGACCACAGGAGGTCAGTGACATGGACTGATCAATAAGCACTGCTACAGGTGTAGCGAGTGTGGTGAAAACGGTAGGCCCAGGAAACAAGGACAATAATAGCCGGGGCTGGGTAGCCAAGGCTAGTAGTACACAAGCCAGAGCTCAACAGAGGAAGAGTAGTCAGATGAAGCCAAGAGTCAGAGCCAGATCAGGTAGTCATACGGAGCCAGGAGTCAGAGCCGGATCAGGTAGTCAGAAACAGCCAGGAGTCAGAGCCGGATCGGTAGTCAGACAAAGCCAGGAGTCAGAGTCGGATTGGGTAGCCAGACGATGCCAGGAGTCAGAGCCGGATCAGGTAGTCAGACGAAGCAGGAGTAATACACAGGAACTATCAAATGGACCAACATAGCACTAGGCTCAGGTACACCATGAAAGGGCACTGGTAACTGAAAATGCTGAGGCCTTTAAGACCTAGTAGGTGGGTGGAGAGACGACATCAATTACCAGTGACCTATAAGAACAGCGACTTGCATAGAGCGACAGCCAGGAAGTAGCAAGGTCGTTGTTACAGCAACTAAACACTGGAGGCAATCACAAGCACCGTGATAAACACATTGAGATTGTCTCTTGTTTTCAAGAATGTTCTGGACTTCTTTATCTACTTCAGAAGGGTGAATGGGTGAACTGACTTTGCAGGAACTAAAACCTCTGACCTTAACAGATTCTACAGCTGGTGCATTAACCAAATGAGACATCTCACTGGCTCAATTGCAGCAACATCTAGCCCTAATAGTAGTAGTAGTAGTAATGCCTCAGGAACCCCTCAATCTATGAAGACCACAGTATGAAAATACTTCACTCACATTACAAAAGCTAAACATGTTGCTATCTGTTGTCTGTGTAAGAAGCATGTGAGCAAAGCTAAAAAAAAGGCTCCTACGTAGGCACCTTCTCACTGAGATTCCACCTGAAGCACAACCACAATTATAACTGGGAGGCACAGTATCAACATGTCAGAGGTGCCACAACTAGGGATGGGTGGAAATTTTCTCCTCAAACTGAAATTGGTGGAAAATGGGACTTTTTGCTTGGCGAATAATTTCCCCCGAAAAATGCAGATGTTCTGCTTTTTACCGCTTTTTTTGCCTACCTCATTCCATTGAAATCAATGGGAACTTTGAATTTTGAAATTGAACACAACACATAATAAATATTATTTTATTTCCCAAAGGCATAATAAAAAGGAACATGAGGGTGCCTGTGTTGATGGGGTGTTGGGAAAGAATCAGTGGAACAGGGATGTTTTTTTTTTGGGGGGGTTTGTTTACTGGGATTGGGGGCAGTTAATAAAAAAATAAATCCTAAATACAATTAAAAATACCCCATAAGGCATGTATAAAAGGGGACTGATGAGGGTGTCTGTGTTGGTGGGGGGAATCTGGAGAATGAATCAGTTGAACAGGGAATTTGTTTTGGGGGGTTTCTTGTCTGGTATTGGGGGCAGTTAATAAAAAAATAAAATCAGAAATTTCTATGTAAAGTGATAGAGACAGGAACCCCCTGACATAAGCTGCCACTTATGGACTGTGGACTGATACTTGACTTGATAGAGTACTTTGTAGAGCATGATTTGTTAGATTTGTTGTTAGAGGCCCAAGCCCTGAGGAAACATTGATTTGTAGGACTTAGACTTATTAGAGGAACATGCCCTGAAGAAGCATTGGTTTGTATGATTTAAGCTTATTTAACGCAAACCTTAAGCAAACATTGATTTGTAGGACTTAGGCTTGTTAGAAACAAATCCAGAAATTGTTTTTTTGTAGGACTATGATGTTTTTTTGTATTTTTTTGAAAGCAAAAGCCCTGAGAAAAAAAAAAAAATCCCTATTGGCCTAGTGCCAGAAGGTGATGTCCTGTTGGCCAGTGGCCACTGGTCATTGTCAAATGTAATTTTCCTGATGTAGATGCAGAATTTGCGACTGCTGTTCTTGCTGTTGCTGCTACTGCAGAGTTATTTAAGCAGCAAGATGATGGAGGTTCCACTTGCCAAGACTAGCTCCAGTGAGGTACTTGAGGAAATAGCACCATAACTAGCCCCCACCACGTCTGGTATATGTGTTGCTGCTGCTGGCAAGTGAAACCTGTCCTAGTAATTCCGCATCACTTGTAGACCCCATTCCCACTGTGTCCACCATGGTCTGTGTGGCACTCTAGCCTGCTCCTCAGTGTCCTGCGGCCCTTTCAACTCAGCAGCAGCAGCAGCAGCAAGAATTAGAGCAGATTGCACATTCCACACATTTCCAAATGTTCACTGCTGGTTGGAGGAGGTGATGAGCAATGTGACAGAGGGTCCTCTAATGTCACACTTGCCATTTCTTGGGGACCTGAAGAAGGCAGACTGGCAGCAGTAGCAGCAGGCACAGGCAGCTGATCTGTGCTACTGGTGGTGGTGGTATTATTGCTGTGGTGACAATTCTGCCTTCTTCAGGATCATGTTCCACATGGACAATGCCATGGGGGGAAAGGGGGCTCCCAGGGTAAGGGGAATGGTATGGGCTCCCTTGACCGCTAGTCTGAATGCTCTCAATTGCTTCCACTACCACTCTCCTAACACTAGTACCACTTCACTATCACTGTTATTACTACTACTGCTATTAACACGAACCACATCAGTTTCAGCCCCTGAGTCTCCCTCCTCACAGTGACTGTTAATAGGAGGATATTGATTACCTCCTCCTTCACTCCTAATGCTAACAAGCTGCTGGGCCTTAGTAGTTGTACTAGCACTTGGGGGTGGCAAGTGTGACTTAGGTTCCCTTGCTTTCACACTTAGTATCATCTTCTCCTTCCTCCCCCTCCTAAGTATTACAAGACACACTAACAGCAGCTTCAGCACTGTTGGCAACAGGTTCAGCACTGGCAGCAGGCACAGCACTGGTGGAAGCAAGGGCAGTGCTGGCAGTAGGCACAACACTGGTGGTGGCACTGGAAGCAGTGGAAGAAATTCTGACAACAGGCACAGCACATCTTACAGCAGGAGCAGCCTGTCTAGCAGCAGGAACAGCACGTCTTGCAGTAGGCACAGGCAGCTGACCTGTCTTGCTTTCACTAGTAGTATTACCCTTTTGTTCTTCCCTTGACAGTAATTTCCCCAAAAACCGTAGGGGTAATTTAGGGGGAATGGCTAACATTGCTTCTGTTGTGCTCACTTCCTCCTCAGACTCAGACTCAGTGGACACATAATGGTCCTTCCAGTTCCTCCCTTTATTTATTTTTACTCCTTCTCATAGTGATAGCAGTCACTATGAGCTTCTCCTGCCTCAATTTCGCCTCACAGCAGAACAGCACAGCACTTATACCTCACTCTGTAGCTGCTTCTGTGTTTGATTTCCGCAAATATGTCACGTTTTTATAGCGGAAATGCGAAAACAAGTTAAATCAATGGGCGGAAACTTTCTAGCCATTGAAAAAATGTCGAAATATTTTGGCCAATGGGCGAATAACGTGAACATTTTAAACGTTAGTTTTAAAGCGGATTTTTCTGCGAAAAAGCGGACAACAATGTGTTTTTCGTGGAATTTCCCGCTGGAACAGGATGAGAGATTTTGCTCATCTAGCCACAACTAGCAGCAGCAGAAACACTCCTAAAGGTTCCCAGGACTCTGGAGCACAGAATAGAAGTGCTGTTGATGTGTCAGAGTGTGTGGTGAGATATCCTTCTGTTGAAATAATACCTATTGCTCCTGCTGCTGAGGAATGTGACTAGATTCATAGAGTGCCCACACAAGTTGCCGCCAAAATCTCATTGTTTCAAGGACTCTATTGGGTTCCAAAGTAAATAAACATAGAGGCACACATCATTATAGGTAATCACAGCTTTATTAGCAATAATCATAGCAATCCTGATTGGATCTGTCCACTGCCCATACAATCTTGCACATACATAGCAGGACACTGACACTTCCCGCTCCAGTTGAGCTCTTAAAAAACCCCCACAGCACCTATCTCTTTATACCCTCTATCACAGCTTGATCATGATGCTTTAACATATCAGGTTACACGGTTAGGGTCAACAACCTACATAACCATTACATGCACAGCTCGTGCTCTGCGGCTGCGGAGGTTAATGTAAACACAACCTTGTGTTCTGCAGTCAGCAAAAATCAGTACTTATTATTGCTGCCTTGAAGCTGTTACATTATGTAATGCAATGAAGGCACAAACTTATCATAAACATATTATGCATAGAAGACTTGTAAGAAACACCAGATGAGACCATATTTTATACATCTTCATATACCCCTCCAAAAGCCATGTTGTTAAAGCAATTAGGTTATGCAGTTCTTCTGCAATGTTTACCATTCCACAAATGCTGAGTTATTAGGAAGGAATCAGAAACTTCACAAAAATAATCCCACAGTACTCCTATGGAATAGAAATGTTGCCGAAATGCGGTCTTATTCTTTTGTAGAAAATCAAGGTTTCAAAGAAGAGATATAATGTGCTGCACCCTGCTGGTATATCTAAAACCACAGTTATTTTTCAAGGATGTCTGTGCCAGAATTGTACAATGGAGAACGTTGTGCATAAAGTGCATACGTTCCCCGGACAACACATATGTGGACAAGTGGGCAGAGTACAGATTGTAGGATTGTCACTGCTTACTGTGTTTCCCTCCCACCAGTAGGCAACAATAGCTTGCAGCATCAGATTACAGACAGTAATCTTGCCTCTGGATCTGGTCATAATATTAAAGGACAGCAGCAAGGGAGTCCATACTAGAGTTGTGCGAATTGATTCGGAGACATTCAGATTTAATCGAAAATGGGGTACTTCGGAGACATTCGGACAATCCGACACTCAAGGGTCATTCAACAAAAAAAGATCCAACTCTGAGCAGCCCTGGACCGAAAGTCGCCGAAACTTTCAGAAGTTTCGGCATTTGACAAATTTCCAAAAGTTTCGACTACTTTCGACCAGGACTGTCTCTAGTCCAATTCCATTCTCCGTTTCATGCACTACTTTCCCTCTTTTGTCTGTATTCCAATAGCCTTCTTTGTTTCATGATGGGGGTTGGACTAATGACACAGTCACCCAGACAGACAGCCTACATTTCCTCATTGCATTGTTGGAGCTCAGAGATAGAAGAAGAGATTAGAGAGTGTCCAGTTGTTGTGTAGGCAGGCAGGTAGCATTAGGCTAGACATAGGCAGGCAGCCAGCATTAATGCCAGTTATTGCCACTGCAAGGGAGAGTCATCTTTGTTCCTGTGCAAAATATAAAAAATATTAGGGATTTCTTCTAATAATTTTCAGAGTGTCAAATCAGCCAGTCTGACAGTTGTATAGGCAGGCAGGTGCTTATTGCAACCGCACAGGAGAGTCATCTGTGTTTCTTTAAAAAAATATAAAAAGTGCAAGTTATTTGTTTGAATAATCTTCAGCGTCACACTGCCAGTGTCACAGTTGTACAGGCAGGCAGGGTGCCTTTTGACACCGCAACGGAGAATCACCTGTGTTGGTTTTATTAAAAATATAAAAAATGCAAGTTATTTGTTTGAATAATCTTCAGTCACACTGCCAATGTCACAGTTGTATAGGCAGTCAGGGTGCCTTTTCGCCACCGCAAGGGACAGTCACCTGTGTTTGTTTTATTAAGAATATTCAAAATGCAAGTTATTTGTTTGAATAGTTGTCAGAGTCACACTGCCAGTGTCACAGTTGTATAGGCAGGCAGTGTGCCTTTTCGCCACCACGAGGGAGAGTCACCTGTGTTGGTTTTATTAAAAATATTCAAAATACAAGTGATTTGTTTGAATAATTTTCAGAGTCACACAGCCAGTGTCATAGATGTTGTGTGGGCAGGTTTTAAAGTTGTAAATTAGTTTACTACCTACCTATCCGTAATGGATTTGAGTCCTAGTGAACAACCTGATGTTCCTCATCCTGGTACCAGCTGCAGTGACCCAGCAACCACCAACACCACCACAGTGCAGTTGCTTTCAAGCAGACATAGCAGCAGCAGGTGGGAAAAGAAGAGTACTTTGAGTAGTACTATTCGGACTCAGCAGCAGCAGTCCAAACCAAAAACTAGAAAGAAGTAAGGAACTGCAGTTCGTTCTACCTCTACTAGCAGGGTAGAGAGGTCCAGTTCCTCCTCTAAGACCACGAAGCGGCTGACACCTGTCTCTCGTATTTTGTGATGATCCCCCCAGAACCACCTTTACAATGACTATTGCCACTGCCAGTTCCGTCCCCACCTCCACTATAGCCAGTTCTATAAACCTGGGGACACCTAGCATGTTGAACATGAACACTACTGGTGGGAAACTGCAGGGAAGTATCAACGTGGGAGTTTTACAGCAAACGTCCATGTAAGCAGCCCAAACTTGAATTATTGGAGTATTTTGAGAAAATTTATCCTACCACCACTGTCACTGACACTGAGAGGGATATAGTTTACCATTTCCCGGTAGCCACCAGGCAGAAGAGGAAATTCATCAGCTCTCCCCAAAATCTGCTGCTGATGATTTTTCTTCCTGTCCAAACCTATAAGAGGTAGAAGAAGAATATGAGGGACCAAGGCCTGCTAAGCTTGATTTTTCCACTGACCTTGATTATTCTCCTGAGCTTCATTTTTCCACTGCTGCCCATAGTACTCCTCCTCTTTCTCCAGCTACAATTCTGTCTTCTGTTGATGAAAACTCACCACCTGCCTCTCCAGTTCCAAATGAGTCTCCCAGGCAGGTAGTAGCTGCTAGTGTCTCTGCCACCAGTGTTACTCCATCCTCCTCCAGTCCTAGTCCCAACATCCCTGCTGTCATCTTTGGGTCTACTAGTACCCCTGTAAAGGTATGTAGAAAAAAAAACATAGTGAGGTTGCTCCAGCATGTGAAGATGAAGAAGGTGTCACCTCAGTTTCTTCTTCTCCACCACCTTCCAGAGTCATCTGTCGCTCCAAAGCGTGGGACCATTTTGTGGCACTTGGAGATGGCTGGCTAGCAAAATGCAAATTGTGTGGCAGGGAAGTCAGCCGTGGGAGGGTGTTGGGTCAGCTAACCACCTCCGGGATGAACCAAAACCTGAACATCCTCCACAAGTCAGTGTTGATGAGTGCAGAACGTGGTGGCACTACTACATTTACCAGTGTCACACTCAACACCAGTAGGCAAGAGAAAGGGCACGGAAATCATGCCACATATGGTCCTAGTAAAAGCAGCAGACAGTCACAGCCCATCCCAAAGTCAATACAGGCCACACTGGAAGATTTTGGTGGGTTTAATTCAAAGGGGATGTGCGGACAGCAGGCCAGGAAAATTACATGCCTCATTGCACAGCTCATAGCTGTTGGGGGTGCTACTTTTAATTTGGTGGATGGGGAGCCCTTCCATCAACTTATGGAGGCTGTCGTGCAGTGAGCACCTCTCTGGCACACAGATGTTTGATGCATTTAGCAGGGTGATTCTCAGCAATGGTCCTGTTGTCTAGGATGCACAATCATGTCCTCTAACCACACTAACAGTGCATGTTGTCAGGATGTGCTCACTTAAACACAAGCGGTATTGACATTCACTTGTGTTCAAGTGACAACATGCACTGTTGGGGTGGTTAGAGGACATGATTGTGCATCCTAGACAACAGGACCATTGCTGAGAATCACCACACAAAATGTGTTAAAGTGAATGTGTCACCTATTTATAACATAGCCTAAATAGGCTACATATCGAATACTTCTAAAACGTTATTGATTTTTTATTTTTAAGTTTAATTTGTTGTAAATTTAAATCTGTCCCCTACCTACCGCAGTCCATCACTCTGCCTCTGCTCTCCTCCCTCCTCCAATGACGGAGACTTCTGTCTGCAAGCTGGAGCGGTCTCATTGGCAGAGATCGATATCTAGCCAATGAGACCACTCCAGCTTACAGACAGAAGCCTCCATCATCAGAGGAGGGTGGAGAGCAGAGGCAGAGCAGTCTATGAGGAAGTAGGTAGGGGAAAGACTTTGTAAGTTACATTTACAACAAATAAAACTTAAAAAGAAAAGTAATAACGTTTTAGAAGTATTCAATATTGTAACGGTTTGTTTGACACACAGACACAGTAGATTTGGATAAAACACAATTTTATTGAACAATGATAATAACAATAACCCTCACGGGTCCTGTAATATATGTGCAATATAGTACAGACACAAGACAGGTTATACAGAGGTAGGCCCACACAGGTCCAGTATATGCAGATAGTCCAGAGAGCAATATACTGACACAGGTCAGGCAGTTCTTGTGTGAATCTCAGTTGGACAGTACTGAATGGGTTACTATTAGGCTGAGCGTTATGACAGGCCCTAATAGTGCAAGGCCCTTTAAGAAGCTCAAACAAGGTGAAAGCACCAAATCGAGTACCGGCCAAAGGTAATGGAGACCAGACAACTTGTGGACTGCCGTAGCAGTAACGGAGACTGAGCAACTTGAGCACCACCATAGCAGTAACGGAGACTGAGCAACGGGGCACTGCCATAGCAGTAATGGAGACTGAGCAACTTTAACACTGCCGTAGCAGTAACGGAAACTGAGCAACCTGAGAACTGCCGTAGCAGTAACGGAGACTTGAGCAACTGAGCACTGCCGTAGCAGTAACGGAGACTGAGCAACGGGGCACTTCCGTAGCAGTAACGGAAACTGAGCAACTTGAGCACTGCCGTAGCAGTAATGTAGACTGAGCAATTTGCCCTGAGAGGCACCCAACCGAGGACTGCACGGGAGTGCGGACGCACAGGAATGTTGCCTGGGCGACACTGAGGCAACAGAGACCAGACTGTAGGGAGCTGTCCGGAGACAGCGAAGGTCTAGACACCACCGTAACCGGAGACCGGATAAGGCGGGCAGTGGAGGTACGCCACCACAGTTGCCCAACCGGGCAGGATCCACACACAGAGCAGGAACGTAGGCCAACCCGAGTCTGTACACCAGGCAGGAACGTCAGCCTAGCCACGTCGGTACGCGGAGCAGGAACGTCAGCCAGTCCGAGTTGGCACACAGAGCAGGAACGTTAGCCGGGCGGGTCGATACACGTAGCAGGAATGTCAGCCAATCCAGGTCGGTACACAGGCAGAAGCAAGATGCAGAATGGTCAGACAGTCGGGGTCGGTACACAGGCAGGAACAAGATGCAGAGTCATCAGGCATCAGGCCATGTCAGTACACTGAGATCACACAACTAACAGGATCAAGCGCTGGTACTGAAACACCATGAAAGGGCACCGGAGAAGTGCCAGAACCCAGAAATTATGGACAATACTGGGCGGGACAATAACAGTGCAGCCAATAGACTTTAGGCAGGAGTGGAAACTGACAGAATGTTGCCAAATAGCACGTACACCGTGATAGTATCCCCCTCTCAATGACCCCCTCTCCTAGAAGAGGGACCTGGTTTCTGCGGATATTTGGAGTGAAAATTGCGCAGCAATCTAGAAGCATGAAGATCACTCTGATCAACCCAGGAACGCTCCTCAGGGCCATAGCCCCTCCAATGGACCAGATATTGCAATTTTCCTCTAAATCTACATGAGTCAATGATACTTAGAACTTCGTACTCCTCCTGACCCTGAACTTGCACAGGTCCGAGGACCGCAGGTGTGGTAGTGTAACGGTTGCACATCAGGGGTTTCAGAAGGGATACATGGAATACATTATGAATACGCATGGATGTTGGAAGGTCCAGAGTGTACGAAACAGGGTTAATTTTGCAGATCACCTTGAAGGGACCAATAAACCGGGGAGCCAACTTATTACACGGAATTTGCAAATTGAGGTTTCTGGAGGAAAGCCATACCCTGTCCCCAACCTGGAAGGAGACCGCTGGCAGCTGTCTATGGTTAGTGTGGCGCTGATAACGCTGGAACGAATTACTGAGGGCCCTCTGAACCTGTGCCCAGGTGGAGCAGAGTTGCTCGATATGCTCGTCCAGAGCTGGAATCTGCTGCTTCTGGAATGAGTCCGGGAGCAAGCATGGCTGAAACCCGTAGTTGATGAGAAACGGGGAGCTCCAGGACGATGAATTAACCGCACAGTTCCTGGAGAACTCTACCCATGGCAACAGGTCAGCCCAATTATCATAATGATCGGACACGAAACAGTGTAGGAATATCTCCAATCCTTGATTGGCACGCTCAACGGCTCCATTGGTCTGGGGATGGTAGGCAGATGAAAGGGACAGCTGTATGCCCATCTGGTTACAGAATGCTCTCCAAAACCTGGACACAAATTGGCTCCCACTGTCTGACACCAGTACTCTAGGTACCCCATGCAACCAGAACACCTCTTTAGCAAAGACAACAGCCAACTCCTGGGCCGAGGGAAGGCCAGGAAGGGGCACAAAGTGGGCCATCTTAGAAAATCTATCAACCACCATTAGGATGAAAGAGTAACCCCTAGACACTGGCAGTTCTCCCAGAAAATCCATAGACACATGGGACCAAGGATGCTCACCATTAGGTACTGGTTGGAGTAAGCCCACTGGGAGGTGTCTAGGGGATTTGGCACAAGCACAAGTGGTATAGGCTGCAGTGAATGAGGTGCAGTCGGCCCGTAGGGAAGGCCACCAAAATATTTGTGAAAGAGACCAAATTAATTGATCTCTCCCAATATGCCCAGCAGCCCGAGATGTATGGTAGGTTTCAAGTAAGCGGGTACAAAATGGTTCACCTACAAAGCACTTGCCTACTGGGGTATCTGGGGGAGCTGCAGTCTGGGTAGCAAGAATTTCCTCCCCCAGTTACAAAGTGATGTTAGTACGTAAGGTAGCCAAAATGTGATCAGGCTGAATGATGAGTACAGGAACCTCATCTTTATCCATCTCTGGCCCAAATTGCCTGGACAGGGCATCTGCCCTAATATTCTTGGAGCCGGGCAAGTAGGATACAATAAAATTAAAGCAGGACAGAAACAAGGCCCATCTGGCTTGTCGTGAGGACAATCTCTTAGCCTCCAAAAGGTACGTCAGATTTTTGTGGTCTGTCAGGATTAACAGAGGAGTCCTAGTACCCTCTAGCAAGTGATGCCATTCTTTAAGAGCAAGAATAATAGCCAGGAGTTCTCTGTCCCCAATCTCATAGTGACTCTGTGCACTAGACAGCTTTTTTGAGAAGAATTCACATGGTCTCAGACTACTCCCAGCGACCAGACGTTGTGACAGTACTGCCCCTTACCCCATTTTCAGAGGCATCAACTTCCAACGTAAATGGAAGGGAAGGGTTGGGGTGTGACAGTACAGGAGCGAATGCGAAAGCGGACTTGAGTGTCTCAAAAGCTCAATCAGCTGCCTCAGACCATTGGGATGGGTTGGCACCCTTATGCGTGAGGTCAGACAGTGGTTTCACAATAGTGGAGAAGTTTTGAATAAACTTCCTATAATAATTAGCAAACCCAAGAAAGCGCTGAATTGCTTTTAACCCTTTGGGTCGTGGCCATTGCAATACTGCTGCAAGCTTTTCCTGATCCATAGCAATGCCATCTCTAGAAATCGTGAAGCCCAAAAAAGGCACCATAGACTTGTGAAACTCGCATTTTTCGATCTTACACAAGAGTTTATTCTTGCGTAATCTGAGCAAAACTTTGGACACATCCTTGATGTGTTGAGACAAACTAGACGAGTGTATATACATATTACAATTTACTATCCTCACCTGCTCTTCCCACGTGGTGGTTCCCAGGTGCACCAACGGGGGCCTGCACTCCCTCATCTTCTTGCGCCCCCTCCACCGCCTCCTCCAGCATGTCAGCTGGACCTATTTTGGATATTGAGGGAATTAACATGTGATGAGAAACACTGACTTCATTAAATGCTTCAATTGTGTAAGCATTCAGGTTCACAACAACTGCACCAAGGTGGGATAACCTAGTTATCAGGATTTACTCAACAAAAGAGAGGCAAATTTGACCTATGAAGCATCACTGTAATGCATGGCAGGGCTTCAACATACCAAGACATCCATCATGGTGCATTAGCTTGTGTCCATTATGCCTACAATGTATTCATGTGAATGGCAGGAGCATGACAAACATTTCTTTCATGTGCTCTATATGTGCATTAGTGGGATATTTAACCCTTGGAACAGGGCCGGACTGGGAATAAAAAACAGGCCTGGGAAAAATTGCTTACCAGCCCCATATCAACCCAGTGCTCTTCTTCACGCTGCGTCTGACATCACTGGGTGACCTCCATATTGGCCTCAGTCTCCACATTGCCCCTTAGTCTCCACATTACCCCTCAATCTCCACATTGCCCCCATTTCCATATTGCCCTCAGTCTCCACATTGCCCCTCAGTCTCCACATTGCCCTCAGTCTCCACATTGCCCCCCAATCTCCACATTGCCCCTCCATGTCCATTTCCTGCCTCCCTGGTGGTCCAGCGGTGTGGGATGAGAGGTCTGTGCCTCCTTCTGCACAGACCTCTTTACTGCTGTTGCTCCCGCATGGTCTTCTCTTCAGTAATGCAGAGTGCTGGGAGATGATGTCATCTCCCGGCGCTCAACATTACTAAAGATCAATATAGGGAGCTCAGCTGCTACAGATCTGTGCTGAAGATGGCACAGATCTTAGCAAGTTGCGGGACCCTTCACATCTCTCAGCCGCGGTCCTGTCACCTTGTGGCCGCAGCCAGTGCTCCTGAAATCTAGAAGCAACCCACGGCTGCAAGGTGACAGGACCATGGCCACTGATTGCTTCTTGATTTTGAAGCAGTCTCAGGGAAGCCCAGTGCAGGCGGCCTGCCAGGAATTTTCCCGGTATCCCGGTAGGCCAGTCTGGCCCTGCCTTGGAGTACCAGAAAGGTGAGCAAAGCATAGCTGTTCACCCCTGTGGCAATGCAATATTTATATAAACTAGATATGGCTAAAGCAAGCTGGGGTTGCTAATACACATATATAACAATTTAACATGACTAAAAACACATTTGTACTTGAGGGAGACATCTTAAAAACAGCTTACCAGAACCTACCACTTCCTCCACACTGGCAAGAGCAGTGCCAGTGACCGGCTGCAGATCCAGGATGATCAATTGTTCCCCCTCACTGCCAGAGCTAGGTACTCCATCAGGGTCATCTGTAATGAGAAGAGAACACCACGTTACAGTACACACATGGACATTGCATAACAAAGTACTAAATTACATTGCACACGCTCTTGTAATAGCATAACAAACTACTACATTACAGTACACACAAGCATGGACATTGAATAACAAAGTGTACCACATTACATTACACACATGCATGGACATTGCATAACAAAGTACTACATTATAGTGCACACACGTGGGCATCCGTGATCCGCTCACTCATAGTGCCAGTGTTATCCTCCGATCATTCCTTTAAGCACCACGATCGCTCGGGCTGCCGTTCTTGTGGTTGGGTTCAGTTGGGCGCTTCAGGTTACCTTCCACTTAACCCCTTCAGGGGCGGTGCTGGGCATACGTATTGAGGTTGTAGTCTCAGTTGGGCACTAAGCACTGACTCACGTTGTTGGTAGTCTCTGGTGGGTGTCCACTTTAGCAGCCTTCCTCCCTGGTTGCCTTGCCAGACATCCGCTGGCATAACAGTTGTATAGTGTCAGTCGCTGTTGTTACTCTCTACCAGAGAGTCACTTTGGGCCTTCCATACATCAGGGCCAACTCAGTCATTGAGATACAAGTGGATTGTATCTCTTGTCATATTTACACTGTATCAATTGTGATTTATCTGACCTGTGTCAGTATTGTATATTGCTCTACATACTGGACCCCTGTGGGTTAATCATTCCTGTGTAACCTGTCCTGTGTCAGTTACCTTTTCTCTGTATGATGGACCCGCGAGGTTACTGTTATTCATTGTGTGCAAATAAAATTGTGTTTTTAACCAACACCTTCCGTTTCTGAGTGTATTGAACCATAATAAAGAATTGGAAAAATTGATCTGAGCACATTGAAATGTAAAAAGAGATGACAGAGATCAAAGATCAGATTTGTAGAAGAACAACATCTGTACATCACAAATTCATCCTACAGGTAAAAAACCCAGGAAAAATTGACATAGAAAAGCCCTAATTGTAATACAAGAGAAATCGACTTCATACGTGCAAATAATAAAATGATATTCACTGACTGCTTAGTCTTAAATCATTTTAAGTGACCATCATCTAGTGAGAGCAAAAATCAAAATTTTGCAAGAAAAAAGAAAGAAAGAAATTATCAAGTCAACAAACATGAAGATCGACTCTATCCAGCTATTGAAAAATCATATGAATTTTGAGAGAGCATTGTGTAATCTCTTCAATGTGTTGCAAGACCTTCCAGGCACAGACATTTCAACCAACAATGAAAAAGCTTTTGAGACAAACATAGACACTGACAGTGCCCTTTCACCTACTGTAAAACAAGAAAAACCAACCCAAATTTCAAAAGAAACAGTGCCCTTCTTTTTTCCACTTCTCTTTATATATCCCACCCTCACCATATCCAATACATTGTTAGTATCCAGGGGTTTAGGACCCTATCTATGGAAGCAGAGGGTCTGAAGGTTAGAAGCACAGTGTTACTTCCACCCTGCCTGCGAAACAGAAAAAACTAAATCATGCCCACACCTACTGAGGTGCAAGAATGGAGACACTTTATTATGCAGCACTTCAACCCTCTATATATATATATGTTTCCATAATGCCCAATATTTAAAATTGCCAAAAGAGGGACACTCAAAGAGGGACTATCCCTCCTAAAGAGGGACAATGGGGAGGTATGTGCTTCCCTCTCATCCCTTGCCTTTCTCTTTTATTTATTCACCTCCATTTAAATCAGTAATTTACGCTGTCATTAACATATTTTCAATATTCAGTGGATTGCCATGGATATCAAGGGAAAATACTCCTACATGCCACTCCAATTTTCATACTTTTTTTTTAATAAACTTTTTTATTGCATTTTCCAAATACAAATATAACTTACAACAAAATATAACTTACAAACAAAAAGGCATATGGGACATTATGAAGTACAAGTAACATGAGAAAGAGTCCAACACCAGTGTGTTGGGTAAACAGTACAGAGATCTCCTCCCATAATTGAAAGGTACATCACACACTGACAGACCCATTTGGTTTAAGAAAATACTTGGGAAGAGAACATGGTTGGAACAAACAGTAAACAGAGGTTGTGAAATGTTGCAACCCCAAAAGTAGTTAACACATCAGCTATATGATCAATGTCCTAGTAGAAAATTGCAAAGAACATAAAACAATATAAAACATAAAACAAAAGACAATTGCATGCCTCCAGCGGAGCCCAAACACCCCCTCCATTCTCACAATAACGAAAGGAAGACTAAGATTGTAGAGAAATGCAAGACACTCATGAGTCTCCCTCTGCCACATCCAAGCAAGGCAACAAAGAATCATCCCCCTCTCCCTCAGCCACCAGTAACCGTTCTAAGGCATTATCTGTCAAGTGTCCCCTCCATCCATGAAGTACTCTTAAAGCAATGATAAAACACCCTCTGACGGGCAACAGGCAAGGATAAAATGAAAGGTTCCCAAAGAGAGATGAAACGAGCACCCAGCACCTCTTTGTGGGAAAGGGCAAGTATCCAATGTAATCTGGTAAAGCGAAACAATTTAAGCATACAGTGGCGAAGCAGAGGAGGCTGAGGAGATAACCAGAGCACCAGAATACACTTCATCGCCGCCATAACAGCAAAATCAGTTAATTTAATTTGGCAGGTCGTCAACTGAGAAGAAGAGTCATATACCCCAAGAGGAAAGGCTGGAGAAACAAAATCAATGGAATCCCGATTTTCGTGGTGACATAAAAGAATACTTTGGTCCAAAAGGAGTATACATGTGGACATGAATACACCATGTGGAGTAGAGTTGCCCCAGGGGACTGACATTTAGTATAAGAGGAGACTGGAGTAAGACCAACAAGGTGAGCTACTAAGGGAGTCACATAGACCCTATGCAGCAATCTGTAGGAAAGGTCATGGAAGTAGGCTGATGGGGAACATCGTAATCTGCGCAAAAAGCTGGATTCCAGCATGTCTACCATCAGCATGGTTATGTTGACTAGCCAGCCCGATGAGCTCAATGGATTCTTATCCCTATGAGCCATGGAGAAGATAGTTCTATAAATACGGGAAGTTTTGAAGGATACTGCCAAAAGTTTTTTAATTAAACAATCTAATGGGTTATTTGAAAGCTGGGGGGACAGTGTTGGTAAAAGAGACTGAACATAATGCTTAGCTTGCAAGAAGGCAAAGAGATGATTTGACAGTAGGGTATTTTTCCATTTCAAATCTGGAAAGGAGTATATAAGTTGAGTTAAAGGATCAGGTAAGTGACCTACCGATGTTATACCCCGAGAAGCCCAGTAAAGAAGCTGGGTGTCTGCCATCCCACCCTGGAAAGAGGAGTTGCGGATGAAAGGTAGAAAAACCAAAACAGAACGTGATTTAAATAGATGATATCTAATGTATTGCGAACCCTTCACAGTTGAAGTCAGCAAAGGATTATCTGCACAAAGAGGGGGAAGAGCGGACAGGGAAGCATGTAGGACATAGGGAAGAATAAGCGATGGGCAAAAACATTGGTCTCTACCTGAATCCGTATAAACCAATGTGCCATCCAGCCAATCCTTTGCGTACCGAAGAAGGCATGCTACATTGTAAAATCGTAAATGCAGAAAATTAAACCCCCCAGACCTCTTGGGTTGGGTTAATTTAGCCAAGCTCAATCTGGGACGCCTACCACCCCAAATAAACCCCTGAAAGAGACTATTAAATGATTGAATGTCCAGCGCGGATAGATATAATGGGAGCATATGTAGTAATTATAAAATGCGGGGAAGGACTATCATTTTAATCAGATTAATGCGGCCAATAAACGTTAGAGGTAAAGCCTTTCAAGCAAGAAAGTCAGTAGTCAGCTTGGTCAACAAAGGACCAAAATTAGCCTGATGAAGTAAAGAGATTTCCCTTGGCAAAAGAATACCGAGAAATTTAAGATGATGGGTGGACCATTGTAATGGGCAAGAAAATGGCAGGGGAGGAGGAGGCTGTGGAGAAAGCCACATTGTTTCAGACTTAATAAAATTAATCGTGAAACCCGCTACCCTGCAGAAGTCCTCAAAAACCTGTATATTGGAAGGAAGAGCGGAGTGTGTATTAAGGATAAACAATAGCAGGTTGTCCGCAAATGCAGCAAGTTTACACTCCACAGCCCCTACTTTAACACCCTGAAAATCCTGTGATGCTAATAGACTACAAAGAAGAGGATCTAGCGCCAAATTGAAAAGGAGCGGAGAGAGAGGGCAACCCTGTCTAGTACCTCTGAAAAGTGGAAAAAGGGATGAATTGAGGGAGTTAGTAGAGATTGTGGCATGGGGTGCAGAATAGAATTGTCGGATTAAAACATGGAAGAGGGGGCCAAAGCCCTGAACTTCCAAGACCTGAAACAAATAAGGCCAAAGAATTTTATCAAATGCCTTTTCGGCATCAAGATTAATAAGTAGATTGCTGTTACAAGAGAAGTCCGAAGATTTAATATGGGCTGCTAATGCAGTACGGATACCAGTCACTGAGTATCGGCCTGGGATAAAGCCTGTTTGTTCTGGCGAAATGAGCTTGGGCAATATTTGATTGAGTCTATTTGCCATAACTTTACCAAGGATCTTATAATCTGTATTTAAAATCGAGATTGGCCGATAGGATTCAATCTGATTAGGGTCCCTCCCAGGCTTAGGCAATAGAATAATCCTAGAAGGGTGAAAAAAGAGGGCATGACATGAGAATCGAATATGGTATTATACAGAGATAACAACGAAGAAGAGATGTCTTCTCGCAAGGTTTTATAGAATTCAGCTGTAAGACCATCTGGTCCTAGAGATTTGGCATTGTGTAAAGATTTAATCACCAACGTTAATTCAGTGGCAGTGATGGGTTTCACCAAGAGTGAGCGCTGATGATGTGTAGCGTAGGTAAAAAGAGGCCATTTAAAAACTCCGTCTGAATAAATGAATCGTCTGGCTCTGGACCATAAAGGGTGGAAAAATGCAGTGGGTATGGAGATGGCAGACCGTGATGCAACCCATTTACAAGCTCAACATGTGTCACCTACCCTGGAAGGGGCCACTGTTGTTTTGAAGCTAACTCCATCTAAACCAACTACTCCGCAAGCTCAAGCACTGAGAAAATGTTTTCGCTGTGGCGCCCGTGGCCATGATGCTAATCCATGTCGGTTTAAAGAGACAGTTTGTTTTCACTGTTCCAAGAAAGAACATTTGAGCAAGGTTTGCAGGAGTGCCTGCGCACCACGAGGCGCAGATAAGGGCAATAGGCGCACTACGACTAATATGTTACGTCAGACAGTTGACACGGAGGAACCTTTTGATGATGGAGATTGCTTGGCTCATCTTACTGTCAACAGTTTGGATTGTCCTGATGTTAATATGCAAGTGACTTTAAAGATTAACGATAAGGAGGTACTTATGGATGTGGACACTGGTTCCGCAGTGTCCTTAATGACCCGCAGTCAACTACAAGAAGCGCACATTACCCTATCTCTGGAGTCTACTACTATGAGCCTTCGTACCTACAGTGGCCATTTTGTTCATCCATTAGGTTTTGCTTGGGTGAAAGTGACTTACTGAGACTCTACCTATAGGGTACAGCTGTATGTTGTGGAGGAGGGTGGCCCTCCACTATTTGGGAGAGAATGGATTCAAGCAATTGGAATGCCAGATACTGTGAGTAGCCGTTCCTCTGTTCCGGCTGTTCATGCTTCTTGCCCTCAGGATTGGGTATCCGAGCTCCAACAGACTTTTGCTGAAGTGTTTGCCCCTACTCTGGGGACTGTCAAAGGCATGCAGGCACAGTTACAGATGAAAACTGGATCCATTCCGCGCTTCTGCAAGGCCTGCACTGTGCCATTTGCTATCAGAGCTCGAGTGGAAAGAGAGTTGCTCCGTTTGGAAGATGAAGGCGTCATAAAAAAAGTACCCTGCAGTGACTGGGCATCTCCGATTGTTCCTGTGATTAAAAAGACAGGGGAAATTCGCCTGTGTGGACATTTTAGAATGGCCATCAATAGCCAACTGGATATCGAACAGTATCCCCTGCCTCGACTTGAAGAGTTGTTCGCATCTCTGGCGGGTGGCCAGACGTTTACAAAGCTGGACTTACGACAGGCATACCTGCAATTAGTGTGAGAAGGGATAGAAAAAGCGCTAGTACATACAGGAGAATGTCATAAATGGGACGGAGCAAAGGGTATTGTAGTCGTAAAAATGCCAGGTAGCGGAAGAATGGCTCCCTTATTAGATACAACAAAATATAATATATGATATAAAGTTATGTATATTGAGGGTGGATAAATCCCCACCTGGCTATTGAAGACCACTAGAGTGTGAAATCTAAAAAAGGGAAAAAAAACTTTCCCTAAGACACTAAAAGTAGAGTCTCTAAAGAGCCCCTTTCTCATGCAGCTTGTCCTTCCAGAAGGTGTATACACAAATGGTCCATCAATGTATATATACAAAAGAAAAGAAGGATGGGAAGGACAGAGCAAAAATTCCTCTAAGTGTAGTATAATTAGAGATATCAATATGAACAAACAGAAATAAATGAAAATTAATAAAAATTATTATATTAATTTATTCCTTGAAAAAAGTATATCATATGTATTAAAGCATAACCATATATATATTTTAAATATCCAAAAAGGATCTATATAGGGTATCTCTGTTTGGAGTATCAAACATATGGTGTATAGAATACTGTATGCACAAGGGAAGTGGACAAAGGGAGACAAAATATAGATAAATCCTCCACAGGATAAAGCTGATGACTAGAAAACTCTATTAGAACTGAGAGTCAATGCACTTACTAAAAGTCTGAAGGAAGTGCTAGTGTCATAAAACAGTGTGTGTGTCTGCTTACTGGACGCCCAGAATGAATGCGCCTGTCTGGGTAATAGTCCTCTGCCTCTCCCGCCACCTTCGAGTTCAGACCATCCTCTGGAGCTCTGATCGCCTCCGTGCCTCCTCCTCCGATCGTGGTCCCCGCCTCGGTGATCCCCATGCTCAGAATATCCACACCGCTGATACGGTAGCTTGTCTTGGCGTTCGGCGCAACCACGTGGCTCAGCGCGTTTCGGCACACAGAACATCGCCTTCGTCTGGAGAAAAAAAATATATATATGGTTATGCTTTTATACATATGATATACTTTTTTCAAGGAATAAATTAATATAATAATTTTTATTAATTTTCATTTACTTCTGTTTGTTCATATTGATATCTCTAACTATACTACACTTCAAGGAATATTTGCGCTGTCCTTCCAATACCTGCAATAAGAACTGCACCCGGATAGTCATCAGTATTTAACGATCAATACCCATAAAGGGTTATACCAGTACCAAAGGATGGTCTTTGACGTAGCCTCTGCCGCTGCCATCTGGCAGAGAACGATGGACACTATCCTGGAAGGGATTCCTCATACTAAATGTTTATTAGATGACATGCTAAAAACGGGGAAAATGCATGAAGACCATCCCAACAATGTCATAGCTGTTCTCCAAAGGCTGCAAGAATTTGGATTAAAAGCAAATTTGGAGAAGTGTAAATTCTTTCAACCTACTTTGACCTTCTTTGGTCATGTGATTAACAAGGACGGTTTACATACTTCCAGTGAGAAGGTTCAGGCTCTTGTAAATGATCCAGCTCCAAAGGACGTCTCCCAATTACGCTCGTATTTGGGGTTGTTAAATTACTACCACAGGTTTTTGCCGAATTGGGCACATGTCTTGCATCCTTTACACCGGTTGCTGGAGTCCAATATCCCTTGGGACTGGAATGTTACTTGTCAGCAAGCCTTCAGGGATACCAAAAAAATTATTTTGTCTTCCAAAGTTTTGGTCCACTATGACCTGCATAAACATGTGACGGTTGCCTGTGACGCCTCCCCATATGGCCTCGGAGCTGTGCTCTCACATCTTATGCCAGATGGGTCTGAGCAGCCCATCTCTTTTGCTTCCAGGTCCTTGACGCCAGCGAAGCGCAATTATGCACAAATTGATAAGGAAGCTTTGGCCATAGTGTGGGCGCTGCAAAAGTTTACATTGTACCTCTACGGGTGGACCTTTACTCTCATTACAGATCATAAGCCACTCCTGGCTATTTTTAACCCTAAAAAGGGTATTTCACCAACGGCGGCTGCCCATTTACAGCGCTATGATCTGTACCTTGGTGCTTTCAATTATTCCATCCAGTACCGCTCTCATCACCACCATGCCAATGCGGATGCTATGTCTCACCTGCCTCTAGCGCTGCCACCTTGTGGGGTCTCTGCCCCTTCTTCTTCAGTTTCCATGACGTCTGATCAGCATCACATTTGTTATACCACTGTATGTACCTCACAAACCAATGCAGAGGCCACGAAGATGGATGTCTTTTTACAGCAGATTTACGAGTTCTTACTTTATGGCTGGCCCTCCTCTGTGCCCTCTGAGTGTTGCCCTTATTGGAATCTGAAGCTGGAACTCAGTACAGCTGAGGGATGTCTTTTGTGGGGCTCCAAGGTCATCATTCCTGTGTCTTTACAGGATACCACTCTTCACATTCTTCATGAAGTTCATCCAGGAGTGGTTCGGATGAAGCAGAATGCCCGTGCCTCTGTGTGGTGGCCTTCCCTAGATGCTGATATTGATATCTGGGTCAATGCGTGTGCTGGCTGTGCTCAGACTCGGAAACATCATAGTCCTGCTCCTGTCCTTCCTTGGCCCCGTCCACCCGGTCCATGGGTACGCTTGCATTTGGATTTTGCTGGGCCAGTGCGGGGCAAGTCCTATTTAGTCCTAGTGGATGCTTATTCGAAATGGCCTGAGGTTTGGCCCATGTCTTCAACCACTACAGACGCGACAATCAAAGTCCTTCAACAGATTTTTGCAGTATTTGGCTTACCCCAGGTGTTGGTGACAGACAATGGCCCTCAGTTTACTGCGTATGCTTTCCATACTTACCTTTCCTCCATTGGTGTTCAACATCGCACCTCTGCTCCTTATCGCCCTGCTACTAATGGCCTAGCGAAGCAGTTTGTGCAGACTTTCAAGGCTGCTCTGTCTGCAGCTGCGCCCTCCGCTGACCTCTCGCTGACCATTTTGGAGTTTCTGTCTTCCTACCGCATGACTCCTCATGCTGCCACAGGTGTTTCTCCTGCTTCTCTGATGTTTGCCTGGCCTCTCCGCACGAAACTGGACGTTCTGCGGCCTGCCTCCATTCCGAATAGCCCTCAGCACAGGTCTGCTCCAGGGGTGAGGTTGCCAGCTCCTGTTTTTCAAACGGGGGATAGAGTGTGGGCCCGCAACTACCACGGTTCAAGGAAACGGGGGGCTGGGCAAATATTGAAGGTTCTAGGTTCTTGGACTTATATAGTCCGCACCACTCAAGGTTTACAGTGGAAGAGGAATGTGGACCAGTTGCAGCCAGGTTCTCATGGGGCAGTTTCAGCAGATGACTCCGGAGTTGATGATGATATGACTTGTCCAGTAGACTCTCCTGTTATGACACCTGGGCCACCTATGCCTGAAAGTCAGGGGGCTCCATCGAGTACTTCAGAGTTACCTTCGACTAGTGCAGCTACTAGTAGTTCAAGAGAAGTACCACCACCAACTGTAAGAGCACGGCCAATACGAGCATCCCGTCCTCAGGTGAGATGGGAACCAGATGAGTTTCTCAGAAGTTGGCGGCGGCCATGAAGATGTTCCAGTCTCTCTCTCTCTCTCTCCCACCCCTGTGTTTTTGTTGTTTGTTTGTGTTCTGTTCTTTCAGGAAAGGGAGAGGTGTTGTCAAGTGATCCGGATCTGTTGCTAATGCGGGAGTGCAGGCACCGGCTGATGACGTCAGCAGCCGGCGCGTCATAAAGCAGATGCTTTACCCGGAAGTCTCAGTTGGGCGAGAGTCTCCATGCCAGAAGGATCGCCCTCTGCCGCTCTGCAGTTAAGACTAGCTACTTAACTAGCAAGGACTCACTAAGCCTCCGGTGGTCATCCAGAGGTATAACAGTTAGCAAACAGTTATTTGTGTACACCTTAATAAACGGAGCCAGCATGTTGCTGCTCCATTGACCTCACGTATTTGTGGACATTCCTTACTGATCTCTGGCATAACAAGGGTACACAACAAAAACGGAATGGGATCCGAAGAATGGAGAGCATTATCAGTCTGAAACGTAAGCCATGCACTCTGTAGACTTGTGCAAAATTCGGGGGATTGGGCTAGAAAGGAGGGCATACGCCAATAAAAGGAAGAGTGCACAGGAGGATGAAAAGATAGGTGCAGAGTGACTGAAGCGTAGTCCGAAATAAGAATGTTGTGGATCTGGCAGTCAGTGACTAACGGTTGAATGGCCGCAGAGCCAAGGAAATAGTATAATCTGTTAAAGGTGTTATGGGGATGAGAGAAAAAAGCTATACTGTCTGTCAGTAGGATGAAGATGACGCCAGATGTCAGTAAGGGGGACTTGATCCATAAAACATTGCAGGGGATTAAAGGAAGAAGCCCTGAACTGACAGGGCATCCGCTCCTGTGCAATCTCTGATGCAAAATGATATTGAAGTCCCCACCAAGCAGGATATTACTGGAAGCGTATGGCAGTAAACGTGGAAGAAGAGAAGCAAAAAAGGAGTAGGTAGGATGATTGGGGGCATACATGTTACAAATCAGGAAAGGCTTTTGATCAGTTTCACAGTGCTCCAACAGAAAACGCCAGTCCGAATCACGTTTAGTCTGTAAAGGCGCAAAATCAAGAGATTTATGAATAAGAATGGTGAATCCCCGCTTTTTGCTGGAATATGAAGCAGCAATACAATGCCCCACCCACTCTCGACAAAGTTTGGCGTGTTCTTCATCTGTAAGATGAGTTTCCTGTAGTAGGGCAATCTGAGAGCGTAAGCGGCGCAAGTGGCCTAGAATTTGCTTTTGTTTAATAGGACTATGTATGCCCTCAACATTCCAGGAAGTGAGGCAGAGAAAATGAGGGACCAATATATTGTGACATGAAGAACTTGTCATGGGGGCAACCAGTGAAAGAGAAACCAGGAAAGATGAGCATAGGTGAAAAGAACCAACGTCTCTCCCAGCGAGGAGCCACTAGTTCACTAAAAAAGAAGGGGAGTGGGGCATGATGACCATAGGCCATCCCAACCAGAGGTGCGTGTCAACAAAACAAAAGACATAGACAACATTAACAAATAGAACATGGTCCATAACGAACCTATCAACATAATCAAGAAAGTAAGTTCTCATAAACCCGTGGGTCAGTCCCCAAACTGAGTAAAACATCAACAATAGCTAACCAGGAAACCCAGTGTCAGGCCAGGCAACACAATTGGTCTCTGTCATGACACTGTGCCCCCCCAAAGGAGAAGTTGTGTAACCTGGAATAAAAAGATACCCACACTGATGCACATGACTGAGCTGTAAATATAGAGGGCTATTCCCTGTTTAGAAGAGACAGGATTAATAGAAAAGGAGGAGGTGTAGGCTTATATTTGAAAACAGAGCTAAATCCAGTTTTGTGGGGTGATATTAGTGAGTAAACTGGCAAAATTGTGGAGTCCATGTGGGTAGAAATCGAGACTAAATGTGATGTAAAAGGTAAAAAAAAAAGTGTTGGTGGGCATATGCTACAAACCACCAAATATTAATGACAATGTTGAGGCCCAAATGCTATTGCAAATGAGGAAAACTGCCCAGCTTGGGCATACTATAATTATGGGAGATTTTAATTATCCAGATATCAACTGGAAAAATAAAACCTATCAGAGTGCTAAGAGAGGCAGGTTTGTGAACACACTTTGTGAAAGCTACATGTCACAAATAGTGGAAGTGTCGACAAGAAATAACAATGTATTAGACCTAGTGATAACTAATAACACAGAAATGGTATCCAATATTAAGGTAAGAGAACATTTGGGAAACAGTGATCACAACATGGTTACATTTGAGATTAATCTGCCAAAGCAAAACTGTATAGGTTCAACCAAAACTCTTAATTTTAAAAAAGCTAACTTCAAATTGTTAAGGGCTTCAATGCAACACATAGACTGGGATATTTTATTTAAAGGCAAAAATACTGAGGAAAAATGGTCAGAATTCAAATTTAGGTTGCAGAAATGTACCCAACAGTATATACCAATGGGAACAAATGCAAAAGAAGTAAGTCACAGCCAATGTGGTTAACTGCACATGTAAATAAGGAAATGGCAAGGAAAAAAACGCATTCAAATTATTTAAGTTTGAAGGAACTGAACAATCTTTCTTAAAATACAGGGAGTGCAACAAAGATTGCAAAAGGCAATTAGGGTAGCAAAAATAGATAATGAAACTCGAATTGCAAGGAAAGCAAAACTAATCCAAAAAAGTTTTTCAAATATATAAATAGCAAAAAACTTAGGAGGGAGTGCATTGGACGGAGGGAGTGCATTGGACCATTCAAAAATTAGATGGGTGTGTTGGTTAGTGAGGATAAGGATAAGGCCGATGTTTTAAACACTTTCTTTGCATAGGTATATACAAGGGAGCAAGGAATGGTAGAAGAGTCTCAGCAAGTAACAAATAAAACTATACAATTAACAGATATTGGGTTAACTGAAGAAGATGTCATGGGAAGACTGAACAAAATTAAGACCGACAAAGCACTGGGTCCTGATGGTGTACATCCAAGGATTCTTCAGGAACTTAGTGCAGTGTTAGTAAAACCCCTATATTTACTCTTTAAAGATTCTATCACCACAGGCTCAGTGCCACAGGATTGGCGAAGAGCTAACATAGTGCCTCTATTTAAGAAGGGAACTAAAACAGAATCTGGGAATTATAGACCAGCGAGTTTGACCTCTGTAGTGGGAAAACTGCTAGAAGGGATAATAAGGGACTATATTCATAATTACAAAACAAAACATAAAATCCTTAGCACAAATCAACATGGTTTTATGAAGAATAGATCATGCCAAACTAATCTTTTCATCTTCTATGAGGAAGTAAGCAGCAACCTTGATAATGGCAAGGCAGTAGATGTAGTATATCTAGACTTTGCAAAGGCATTTGATACAGTGCCACGCAGAAGGCTGGTGTATAAAATAAGGAAATGGGGGCTAGGCGATAACCTTTGCAATTGGATACAAAACTAGCTGAAGGATAGGGAACAGTGTGTGGTTGTAAATGGAAAATTCTCCAGTACAGTTAAAGTGGAGAGTGGAGTACCTCAGGGTTCAGTATTGGGTCCGCTGCTTTTTAACATGTTTATAACTGACCTGGAAATAGATATAGAAAGCAAAATATCAATATTTGCAGATGATACTAAATGATGCAAGGTCATTATTTCAGAACAGGATATTTTCTCTCTACAGAGGGACTTACATACAATATCAGATTGGGCAAACATATGGAATATGAAGTTTAATGCGGGGAAGTGTAAAGTCATGCATTTGGGAGGAAACAATCCCAAGGCCACTTATGAACTTAATGGAGTCATGTTAGGGAACTCATTGCTAGAGAAAGACCTTGGTATCCTTGTCAACTACAAACTTGGGAACAGTGACCAGTGTCAAACAGCAGTAGCAAAGGCAAACAAAATCCTGCCTTGCATAAAAAGAGGTATAGAAGCAAGAGTGGATAACATTATTTTGCCATTATACAAATCATTGGTAAGACCTCACCTTGAGTATGCAGTGCAATTTTGGGTACCGGTTCTGAAAAAGGATATACTAGAACTAGAGAGGGTACAATGAAGAGCAACAAAATTAATTAAGGGAATGGAGGATTTGACATATGAGGAGCGACTAGACAAACTTGGTTTATTTACTCTAGAGAAAAGACAACAAAGAGGAGACCTTATTACATTGTACAAGTATATGAGAAGTCAATACAAGGATCTCTGTGGTGAGCTATTTATTCCAAGGCCTGATCAGGTGACCAGGGGGCACCCCTTGAGATTAGAGGAAAGGAGGTTTAAACTTCAGCAGAGAAAGGGATATTTTTATGGTAAGGTCTGATAAATTGTGGAATTCTTTGCCCAAGGAGGTGGTTATGGCAGATACAATGGATACATTTAAGAGAAGATTAGATACATTTCTTTTAAAAGGGAACATACAGAGTTATACTGTTTATCAGTAGGCAGATCAGAAAGGTCTGATAAAGACTAACTTAATTGATAGCAGGAAAGCTATAAAATTCTCAGTTACTGGGGTATGAGGAGAAGGTTGAACTTGATGGACTTGTGTCTTTATTCAACCTAATTTACTATGTTACTATGTTACTGACCGTCTGCAGACCACCAGAAAATACCCTCCCCCACCCCCAAGGGCGGTAAGGTAACCATGTAAGAAGTGTCCACTCAAATATCAAACCCTTGATCACCAGATACATAGAACCAAACCCTGTAGAGGGATTCACCATCTGACTATACCCCAGGCAGCCTGGGGGAACCCAGAGCAATACCGCAACCAATCCATGGGGAGAGCCTGACAGGGAACAGGGTCTCATAGCTCGCAAGAAGGGCAATGAGAGCCAGCCATAATTGTAAAACAAGCATAGTAAACAGGAAGTAATTAAGAAGATAACAGAGAGGCATACGTAATGTAAGAATCTCAAAAAACATGAGATCAAGAATTGTACCACCACCCAAGGAGTGAGAGAGACCCCAATACAGTCCCTCAGACTGAGCAAAGAGTCTCACAACCAGTAAGGGGAGGGAGGGAGGAAGCCCGGCACCCCTGTGCGCCCAAATGGGCCCAACCCCACCCCACCCCACCCCAAGCGGTCACCCAGCATTCAACCAGGGAAAACGTAAAGCCATTCTAGACAGCATCCAACCCACCCACATCACCTCAGTTTCAAATAATGGCTTCCCCACATAACCCACAGTTCCCAGTCAGTCTGATCCCCCGACAAACCAAATAGAACCCAGAACAAAAACTCAGCCGGTTTAGGGGGAAAAGACTGACAGAGAACAATATCTCAAAACCTGTATGGAAAAAAAAAGGGGGTTATTGATATCACTACAGCCATAAATGGAAGCACAGTAGGATAACATTTGAATAGGTCAAGAAACAATTAAATAAAATTACAAATAGCCCTAGGACCCAAATGCCGGAGATGTGGCTCTACAGTAAAGCAAGCAATCTGTCCAGGTGATGCCTGCCGAGCAAATAGGACAGGGGCAATAAAAAAAAGTAAATCATTTAAAAAAAAAAAAAGTCAGCCGCTCCAGGCTGAACTATGAAACAGCAGAGTCATCTTCCAGAGTCCAGATGAGGTCAGATGACTACCCAGAGATCCAAAGGAGGGTGATCATAGAAGAGGCCATATATGACATGAAAAGCCTCAACAAGTATATTAGATTCCGTAGAAAAAGTTCCCGGAGGTCAGAATGACACGGATCCATGAATCAATGAGATGAAGGGCAACAGAATCAGCAAAGTCCCCCAGCCCTACTCTCACTGTTGCTGGCTGACAAATTATCATAGAAATTCCGAGCTTCATCAGTTGAAGCAAACCAGTGAGTAGAGGAACCATCCAGAACTTTGAGGCGTGCCGGATATAATAGAGCAAATTTGATATTTCTCTTAAAGAGCTTGCTGCAGATTTCCGAGAAACCACACCGCTGTGCAGAAACCTTGGCCGAAAAGTCCTGAAACAAGAGGAGTTGAGAATTAAGATGTTCAGTTCTACCCATCTTCCTGTTGGCAAGGAGCAATAGTTATTGCTCTTCGTAGTGCAAGAGCTTAA
This sequence comes from Rhinophrynus dorsalis, assembly GCA_037306005.1. Classification (NCBI taxonomy): domain Eukaryota; kingdom Metazoa; phylum Chordata; class Amphibia; order Anura; family Rhinophrynidae; genus Rhinophrynus; species Rhinophrynus dorsalis. The sequence continues at coordinate 183,219,691 of CM074724.1, read as the reverse complement.
AGATGACTGGTCAAGGCCTGCCTCCCTCCGATGGGGGTGTCTGTCCCAGCCGATGAGCCCTTTTGATAACCAATGGAGCACTACAACCTTCCATTTTCAGAAGTATTGTCAGCTCCTTGCTCAGAAAACGCATCGGTTCCTTGGCCCGAAGTGTCTCAGGTAGACCAATGATGCGAAGATTGTTTCTACGGTGCGATTTTCAAGATCATCAATCTTATCTGTAAAAGCAATAGCCTTGGCTTCCAAGCTATTTATAGTGACACAGAGATCTTCCACCAGCGCCTCTCAGTCATTTGCACGTTGTCTAAGGCTCACGATCTGTTCACCATGGGTTTTAACTTCCCCCGGAATAGAATGGATTGAGGATTGAAGTGCATCCAATTTAGAATCCAAAACCGGCGTAAGTAAAGCAAGGACTGCCTTGGCTGTGTCTTCAGCAATTGTGGACGGCACAGTGGCAGCACCAATAGTAGAGGTGCTCGCAGCGTGGTCTTCCGCAAGGGGGGCCTGATTATTTTTGTCTTGCTTCTTATCACTACGTTGAGAGCGTGGAGTTTTAATTTGATCTGCAGACTGCACAAAATGCTCCATGAGGACAGTAGCCAACAAAGTACGTGGGCAATGTATCAGATGTAACAGAGGTAAATATCAATGATGGAGAAGGAGGTTGGGGGGGGAGGAAAGTGAGAATATCACAGCATGATATGCCTCAAGCAAGTAACCGGGAAGCACACGGGTTAAGGGGGGTGCATCACATGGCAGCAGACATCCTGTAGTACTCCACAGTGATGATATTAGGCAAAAATTGCAGGGGAGACATCTCTCAAATTAGCCTTTAGAGAAGCAATACATGGGAGAGGCGGGGAACACAAAAGCAAAGTCACAAACAGGGTGATGGCCAAGTTTTCATACTTTAACCCATTAAGTACCATAGAGATAACCAATGCATTTTGATGCAATGCATTGTATACCTCTGCCACTATGAGGTATCAGCTACACAGTGCCATTCTCTTGACAACAACATAAAACTCCACGGCTCTCAATTATGAAGAAAATGGAGGCGCACATCAGAATGGAGAAACACAGACACAACAATAATCATGAAAGTGCTGCGTGTTAGGGAGTTGGGGTATCCAAACTTTGTGAACAACAACTCTCATTGTACACGTTATAGCCATCACTCACATTTGAACAGCACACCCATCTCATATACTTTGTAGCCATATGTCCTGTTCAGCTGACTATCCCTTTTATTAAACACCAAGGTGAAGCTTTACCAACAATGCTATATTACCTGTAAGTAAGATAGAAAGCTGTTGACAACATATTGTATGCTTAGAAGTCTTCATGGTGGAAAAAACTTTCAATTTTCTAGGCTTACGTTAATGAACTGAAATATCATATGCATGTTAATATAGATTTGGAATACCTGCACATTTACTATGGGTGTACAATGTCAGTTTGTCAAGGGCTGACTTTCAGTTATTTCTTACAAGGTTGATGAATTTGTCTTGAATGGTATTGCTAGAGAGTTGCAGGGCAATATACCTTTAAATTAAATCATGCTTCACAAGCCTAATAAAATAATTGAAAGTATCCGCTGTTCACTTATCCTCAGAGCGCTGCCTGGCTCTCTCTCCACCCTGGCATTATGCAGCACTCCAAGAATAAGTGAACAGTGGATACTTTCTATTATTTTATTAGGCTTGCGAAGCATCATACTGGCGGAGCGGATGGGACAAGGCACTCAAGGGATTAATTTTTTTCTCTTGACAGGCCCTCAGAAAGAACCAGATGAGATACTCATTGCTTTTTTGAAATTGTTCTATGGGTCTTGATGGAGCGGGGTATGGGGAGCTAAGAAGGGGAGATGCGACATTTCATTCTGCAACATGAGAATCTTGCTCTCTCCTACAGTGCAAAATTTTCATGTCTCCCTTTTAATCAGGGAGGCATGTTCAATGCTCCCTAATGTTTTGCATGCAATATTTTAGAAGTGAATCCCAGACAGACTTTTCAACCCACAATGAAAAAGCTATTGAGACCAACTTAGACACTGACCAACTGACCATGCTCTTTCACCTACTGTAAATCAAGAAAAACCAACCCAAATTTCAAAAGAAACAGTTGCCGTGATGAAAAAGAAGAAGACAATTTTTCTCCACCTCTCCACTCACTAACATCATAGGTGTGGGAATATGTTTCCCTTAGAGCAGGCAAAGTTCAGACATCAGTGACCGAACTGTGTACTATGTGTGATAAGGTAATGAAAAAGGGAAAGGAGGGGACCCAGGACAATTGCCACTACAAATTTAGAATGGGAGATTTTAATGCAAGAATTGCTTAGATCTAAAATGGTGAAAAATTTAACAGATTAAATGGAACTGGAAAAAATAGATGATAGAGGCAACCATCTGATTGGATTTTCAGAAGAACAATAGTTGTACATTATGAATTAATTTTCCATGTAAAAGGCCCAAAGAAAATGGATGCAGAAAAGCCCTAATGGTAATTCAAGTGAAATTGACTTCATACTTAAATAAAACAATATTCATTGACTGCTCAGTCTTAAATTGTTTTTACGTGGTAAGTGACCATCGTCTATTGAGAACAAAAATCAAAATTGACTGAAAGAAAGAACGAAAATGATCAAGTCAGCAAAAGTGAAGATTGAAGCTATTGAAAAACCTGAGCAGATCAGGTCCCATTAATTACACAATAGATTGTTACATTGAGTAATATAAAATCCACACTGAAGGGACGTCTTGGGAGCTCGGTGGATTTCTGGATATAACCAAGTGGAGACAGGAATTTCTCCATCTGCAAATTCTGTCAGATTCACCTCTGATCACCATATTTGTGAGTACAATCAATAAAAATAATCCGAGAGCATGTTTCACAGGATCAGCCCATTCCCAGAGAGTCTTATGGATAACTGTGTTTGATATCCCAAAAAACTCATTGAGCTGTATTATACCACAGCATTTACCTCTGTGAGTACCCAATCACTGGGTGTTTTTGTTGGAGGTTTGTTTTAGTAAATATACTATACAAGGAGGTGCCTTTGTTTTCTCTCTTGTTTTTGATTATATAATTCTCATGTGTTTGGGTTTGGGTTATGAGGCAAAGGTTGAACTTGATGGACTTGTATCTTTTTTCAACCTAATTCATTATGTTACTAATATAAAAACTAAGGACAAACTTACATAATGTGCAGTCTTGTCCATGCAAACATCATATTCAGTTCTCCTGATAGGAATAAAGTATTCCACTCTTGCAACGTGTTTTGCACCAAAATGCTTTATCAAGCTAGTAGTAGGAATATCAATATGATGTTTGAGATCAATGGCTATTTAAAGACCTAGTTAGTTCCCATTCATTCGTTACTTTTGTTGTCAATTAGACGTAAACATTACATGGTCAAATAGGTGAAACATATAAAACGCATGTAATTCCTTAAAGGTCATGTTGCCGATCATTCCTTTTTGAAATCTTAAAGGTAAATGTGTCCCATATTATATAACACATCTAGGTGTATATATATATATATATATATATATATATATATATATATATATATATACACGTGCATATACATCCCACATCAGTAACAAAATATGGCATAATAGAGGACATACAGGCATACAGTATACAACACACATCTTAAAGGTAAATTCCTTACAATTTATTCATAGAGGAGAATGTTTTTCATAGAGAACACACATACATACCCATACCCATACTTCAATATAGTATAGTATAGTATAGAATATAATAGAGATGTATATGCTTCTACCTATATACACCATATGAACTCAAATGTCAGTAATGATAACAATAATAATATATGCTTGATGTTAACTGAAAAAAACTCCATCAGTTCTTAGTCTACCTTATGGCATATATCTGAAAAGAATTTAAACCAACATACAAGTGACATTGTATTCCAAATCACATATTTGTGCATGTGGTCCACACCTCCAGCACAAATCTGAAGGGAAATAATTCCCACAGACTGTATGCTGTACCATGGAAATGAGTACACAATCACATTGGTGGAAAATAACAATTCTACACACATCTATCACCAAAAACATATTACAGACAGAATACTACTCAATATATAATTTTTCCATCAAATGATGTATAAATATAAGATGCCCTAGGTCTTCTGACCTTAAAGAGGATTATACTAAATGTTGTCACATTTCAAAAGTGCATACTAAACTTGTGTAATTACAACCAAGGATATAAAATATATCCACGCATAACAGTCAAAACAAATAACTGCTATGACTACAGATCATGATCCTCACATGTGGACCAAAATACTAAAAAACTCCTCAACCAAAAAAAGAAGCATACATAAGGTTCAACATGGGAGGATCATGAACACAGCAGTCTACAGTAAAGATCCCAAAATCACAGACAATTGAAATTACACAGAAGACGTGAGTTCTATAATGTTCATTCAGACCATCTGGATAAAGGCTTCCCAAGGTGAAGATCCAATAGGCCTTGTGTCTATTTTATATCCTATCAAAATCCCTTTAATGGAGAGCCAACATGGCTAAATCAAATGCAAAACCCTTAAGTAATTTTGCATTGCTATTGTGTGTTTCAAAGAAATTACTTTCTTTTTTAGGACAACTGGCAGATGTGGCACATCATCCATTATAATGCAATCCTATCACCGGTGTGTTGTTTTCCAAATAATTTCCTGAAATATCGATATTTATATTTCAATCTTTATTTTTATTTCTGTGTGTTTTCAGGACAGTGGGGACAAGAATATTTAGTAAATTAGGATTTTTTTCAGCACTTGTCAAAAATATTACTGATCTTAAGTATCTGATTTTAGAATACCATACTGAACACTAATCCATACTCTCCACTACTATGCCCGTTATCAATACCATTCCCATTATATTGAAATGGCTTTTAATATATATGAAAAGTTGATGACAAAATAACTAAAATGCTGGTGGGAAATAGTTGGATTGGAAAGGTATAATATAAACAATCAATCCCAAGGGGTTTAAGGATTAACAAAGCCCCTACTGTTTAGCTAAATATGAAAATTTGATAAAAAAAAACTGGATTAATATTTTGGACAGCTGTTCCACTCAATTGATGCAACTTATCATTAATTATAAAACTGGTCAGCAGGCCAAGATACAGAAGGATATTCATGAGGCCCAAATAGTTCTGGAGAAGGTGAGAGATTTTGAGGACTTTGGGCACCATGAAGATCTTGTGAATAAACAGTTAAATAGTCTTGATATAGACATCATTATAGACTTCATTAGGACAAAAAAAAATAAATTTATGAGGGATATCAAAGATTATAGGAAAGGGACAAACTCAGTTTGGCCTTGAAATTAACAAAATGTTTGAAAAGGAAACAGTAGGCTACAGAAAGATCTGGGCCTAGATGCACTAAAAGTCGATGTGGTGTCGGTATGATCCTGTCGATGTGCTCGAATCACTCAGACAATTCAATCTGCACAAACATCTACATATTCACCAAAATTGTCAGATGAAAGGGGAGGGTTGGAGAAGGTCCCTATTAGCATACAGGATTTTCGAAGTGTTGCCTGTGTGGAAGAGATGTCCTCCCCTCACACATCACCAAACACTACGACAATTCTGAATAGCATTCTCTGTGCTTCCCTACCTAGCCAGTAAGGAAATAAAGAGAAGGCTTTCAGCACCATGAACAGCATTGAGTGCCATAGGGATGTGCATTGGTCACCCCTGTGGCACTCAAAGGGTTAAAATAAACGTTCAACATATTAACCCTCCTCTTAGTCATTCGACATATTGTGCTCGCATTCTTCATACTAACTGTATTGGTCGTACACTTCACTTTATCCGACATACACTTCAACTTTATTCGAAAGAAACTGCATTTACTACCTCTGTGGTACTCAAAGGGTTAAGTGTTGAATAAAGTTGAAGTGTATGTTGGATAAAGTGAAGTGTATGATCAACACAGTTAGTAGGAAGAATGCGAGCACTATATGTCAAATGACTAATAGGGGTTAATATTAGGGATGGGTGAAAGTTGTCGCCATGTTCCAGCGAGAAATTTCACGAAAAACCACGTTGTTATCCACTTTTTTGCAGGAAAACCACTTTAAAACTAGCAGTTAAAATTTCCCATCTTTCACCCACTGGCCAAAATCTTTGGCCATTTTTTTCAATGGCTAGAAAGTTTTCGCCCATTGATTTACATTATTTTCGCACTTCCGCTATAAAAACGTGACATTTTCGCTGAAGGCAGATACAACAGAAGCAGCTCCAGAGCAAGATAGAAGTGTTGTGCTGTTCTACTGTGATATTTTGCAAAAATTAAGGCAGGAGAGGCTCATAGTGAGTCCTATCACTATGAGCAGCAAAAAGAGGAACTGGAAGGACCCTTATTATGTGTCCACTGAGTCTGAGGAGGAGGAGGAAGGGACCACTACTGAACCAGTGCTGTCCAGTCCCCCTAAAATCACCCCAAGGGATCTTGGGGAATTTAATGTAAAGGAAGGGAGAAAAGGGAATGGGAAGGGAGAGAGAAAAGGGTAGTAGTAGTGAGAGCAGGATAGGTCAGCTGCCTGTGCCTGCTGCAAGACGTGATGCCGCTTCTGCCAGTGCCACCATTTCTATTCCTCCTGCAGCTACTAGTGTTGTACCTTCTGCCAGATGTGCTGTCCTTGCTGCCAGTGCCACCATTGCTGTACCTGCAGCCATTAGTGTTGTACCTGCTGCCAGACATGCTGCCCCTGCTGCCAGTGCCACCATTGATGTACCTGCAACCACTGGTTGCTGCCAGTGCTGAACCTGCTGCCACCAATACTTTGCCTGATGCTAGTGTTTCTTGTAGTACTCAGGGGGGAAGGAGAAAATGATGACAAGTGTGACAGCAAGGGGCCCTAAATCACACTTGCCATTCCCAAGAAGTCCTGCCTGTGATTGCCTCCAGTGTTGCGTAACTGTAACAGTGACCTTGCTACTTCCTGAGTTTCACACAATGCAAGTCGCTGTTCTTATAGGTCACTGGTAATTGCTGTCATGTCTCCACCCACCTACTAGGCCTTAAAGGCCTCAGCATTTCCATTACCCAGTGCCCTTTTGTGGTGTACCTGCGCCTAGTGCTGTGTTGGTCCATTTAATGATTCCTGTGTATTACTCCTGATTTCGTCTGACTACCCAATCCAGCTTTGACTCCTGGCTTCGTCTGACTACCTGATCCGGCTCTAGATCCTGGCTTCGTCTGACTACTCGATCCGGCTCTGACTCCTGGCTTCGGCTGACTACCTCCTCCTCTTTTGCGCTCCCGGCTTGGTTTACTGCCAGTCCTGGCTACCCAGCACCGGCTATAGTTATCCTTGGCTTCCTGGGCCTACTGTTACAGCCGGGCTTGCTACTCCTGTAGCAGTGCTTATTCAGTCAGTCCATGTCACTGACCTTCTGCAGTCTAGGTTTGGGTGGTCTGTTGCCTCACCTACTGTTCTAGGTACAGATTATCTTGCCTTTGGTATACCCTAGCGGTAGGGTATAGTTGCGCTATTTTAACCTGCCTTGTGAAGGATTGAGGAGGTGCCGTGCACTGTCCTCATATCTGGTCTCATGAAAGTTACTAAGGGCGCATATGTATACAAGCTAACACCTGCCTAGTGAAGGGTTGAGGAAGTGTTGCGCACTGTCCTCACACCTGGTCTTGAGAAGGTGGTGGAGTTAGAGTCGCTACTTTGGTGCTCCAGCATTCTGGAGTTTCTCACTCCTGTTGCCTGGGTTTACCCTAGGGTTAGGGTACAGACGTGGGTCCATCTCACACTTTCCTAGTGAAGGGTGAAGGATGTGTGTTGCACTGTCCTTCCCTGGTCTCGTGAAAGTGAGATGGTACATTGCTGCTACTATTGTGTTTCAATAAAATGTATTTAATTTTATCTGTACTCGTCAGTGTCTTTATTTCTCAAGTCACTCCGTGACAGTACGAAGGGGGCATGAACCCTGACGGTACAGATACCAGTAGTGGGCAGCCGCTTAATATCATGTCCAGGATGGTTATGCAGGAACAACGTCTTGATCAGTGTTTCAGACACTCCTAGATCAAACTGTGCATCTTGATAAGATTGGGCAAACACTGGTGGCCTCCTCAGTATCGGCATCTGTAACAACCACTCAGGTGAAGAATACAAATTATAGAGGGCTGTCTGGAACCGCTCCACTACCTATAAGATACAGTGGGGATCCCAAGTTGTGTTGTGGGTTCATAAACCAACTTGGAATATTTTTGGAACTGGTACCCCATGCATTCCAAAGTGAAAGGAGCAAAGTAGGATTCATGATTTCCTTGTTGACCGGCAAAGCATTGGCATGGGCCAATCCGTTGTGGGAGATGGCTAAACCCATAATGTCTAATTTCACTCAATTCGTTGAGGCCTTCTGTAGGGTTTTTGACATTCCAGGCCGGTCAATCTCTGCTGCAAAAAAAATTGATGACAATTCAACAGGGCGCCCGTACAGTAGCAGAATATACTATAGTGTTTCGTACACTAGCGGCAGAGGTAGGCTGGAACAATGAAGATCTGGTGGCAGCCTTCTTGCAAGGGCTGAATGATGTGATTAAAGATGAGACAGCAGCCTGTGAGCTGCCAGTGGATTTAGATTGGCACCAAACTGGGAGTTCCCACCCATGCCTCTCTTGCCACCTAGTGCGGAGTTCACATAGGTTGAGCCTATGCAGGTTGGCATTACACGATTGTCCAGGGAGGAGTGGTCCTTCCATCGAAGAGAGGGTCTATGCCTATATTGTGGTAAGGCTGGACATATGTTGCGGGCTTGTCTGGTACATCTGGGAAACACACGCACCTAGGATCCCTGAAGGGACAGAACCTAGGTGGAGTCAGTTGGTCCCCATATCAGGTTCAAAGCAAGCCTATTTTACAGGTGGCTATATCTTGGGCTAACTCCTCAGTGCCTACCCCAGCCCTGATCGATTCTGGTGCTGCAGGGTATTTTATCGATGGCGAGTTCACTAAAGTACATAATATTCCCTTGGTGTCCAGTGAATCTCCATTGGCTGTAGAGGCTATTGATGGTCGACCACTAAAACCATCCCATGTCACCATGAGAATTGTCCAATATCCCTGACGGTAGGAGCCCTCCATGTCGAGACTCTACAATTTCAGGTTATTCAGTCTCCACACCATGCCGTCATTTTAGGATTCCCTTGGCTCCAGAGGCATAATCCCAAAGTGGACTGGGAGACTTGTAAAATATTATCCTGGTCTGACTATTGTAAAGGGGCCTGCCTACAGCAATCTATTAAGATATTGTGTACCTCCCACTCTTTACCCTCAGAGTACCAGTCTTTCAGTGAGGTCTTCATTAAGGGGGAGGCTAGCACTTTGCCAGAACATAGATTGTATGATTGTGCTAGTAAATTAACACCAGACATTGGGGTCTAAATAAGCTGTTTGTGAAAAACACGTATCCCGTTAATTATGGAGTTGTTTGACCGCTTGAAGTGTTCCTCTGTGTTTACGAAACTTGATTTAAGGGCGGCATATAATTTGAATTATTATTATAAGAATCAAGGAGGGCGATGAGTGGAAGTCCGCTTTTAACACTCGCAGTGGCCATTATGAGTATTTGGTCATGCCAAGTGGGCTATGCAATGCCCCAGTGGTCTTTCAGGAATTCATAAACGATGTTTTGAGAAGCCTACTACAGTCCTGTGTAGCGGTTTACCTGGACAAAATCCTGATACACTCTCCAGATATTGAGACTCATAGGAGAGATGTTGCTACAATATTGCAAAAACTGAAAGAGAACAAACTGTATTGCAAACTCGAATTCCATAAAGACAGAGTGCCCTTCCTGGATTATGTTATCTCTGTAGAAGGTATTGCCATGGATACAGAGAAACTCTCGGCAGTCCTGCAATGGCCACGTCCTGTGGGTCTGAAAGCCATACAAAGATTCTTAGGATTCACAAATTATTATAGAAAATTCATTTTAAATTTCTATACTTTGTTCAAACCCTTGACAGACTTAACACATAAGGGTGCTAACCCACTGGTTTAGTGCCCTGAGGTCAACAGTGCTTTTGAAGCCTCAAAATCTGCCTTTTCGGTGGCTTCAGTATTGGTACATTCTAACACAGTATTGCCTTTTACTTTGGAGGTGGATGAATCAGAGACAGGTGTAGGGGCAGTGCTGTCTCAAAGATCCAAGCCTGGCAAGACTCTGATGCCCTGTGGAATTTTCTCTAAAAAGATAACTAAAGCTCAGAGCCTATATGATATAGGTGACCATGAACTGCTAGCCATTATCCTCGCTCTTCGTGAATAGTGTCACCTCCTGGATGGGACTAAAGCTCCTATTCTGATCTTAACGGATCATAAAAACTTGGCACCCCTGTCTGAGGCCAAGAGACTGTCACCTAGACAGGACAGATGGGCTTGTTTCTGTCTAGATTAAATTTTGTAGTCTGGTACCTCCATGGGTCCAAGAATATTCGTGCAGGTGCCCTGTCTAGACAGTTTGGCCCAGAACGTGAGACGGAAAGTGAACCCATCCCGATCACTTCCCCAGATCGCATTTTGACCATAATATTCACTAGCATTACTTCTACTTTGGGCAAAGAGATTCTGGCTACTCAGGGTAATGCTCCAGTAGAGAAACCTAGTGGCAAATGTTTTGTAGCAGACAATCTCTGTACTAAGCTACTTAAAACTTATCAGTCGTCCAAAGCAGCTGAACACATTGGTTGGGACCAATTAATTTGGTCAATCTCACAGCTCTTCTGGTGGCCTAGTTTAAGAGCTGATTTTGCAACCTTTGTGGAGGCTTGTTCCGTTTGTGCTTGTGCCAAAGCTCCTAGGCACCTTCCTCTAGGGTTGCTCCATACAGTCCCTAATGGCGAGCACCCATGGTCACACATTTCCATAGATTTTATGGTGGAACTGCCTAGATCCAAGGGCTGTACGATCATACTAATGTATCACGGTGCTCGTGCTATGCTGGTGACATTCTGTCAGTTTTGCCCCTGCTTATGCTTATTGGCTGAAGTGACTTTGTCCCACCCAGTATTTGTCCTTAAATACTGGGCCTTGTCACTTCTCCGGTGCCCTTTCGTGGTGTTTCCGTTACCAGCGCTCGTTCCAGTTTTCGTGTGATCTCAGTGTACCGACCCGGACCGCCTGACTACTCTGCTGTATCCGTTCCTGTTCTGTGTACCGACCTGGACTGCCTGACCACTCTGCATCTCATTCCTGCTCTGTGTACCGACTCAGATTGGCTGACGTTCCTTCTCTGTGTACCGACCTGGCCTGGCTGACGTTCCTGCTCTGTGTACCGACTCGGACTGGCTGACGTTCCTGCTCTGTGTACCGACTCGGATTGGCTGACGTTCCTGCTCTGTGTACCGGACCGGTTGTGCTCCATTGCCTGTGTATCTGTCTTGCCTACGGCCCCATCTGGTCCTCGGTTGGGGTTGTTACCCAGGCTCCTCTCTGTCTCCGGACAGTGTCACTGTGGCCTCACTATACTCCTGCAGTCTAGTCTCAGTTATCTGTCAGTGTCGCGTGGGCGACATTGCCGGTGTGCTCCTTCCATCTGTGCACCACGGTACGCTTGACCCTTCTTCCTGCCATATACGCTGAGGTTGGTCTTACTCTGGGCGCCTCAGGCTGTTCTCTCAATCAGGCAGTCAACATTGGTCTGAACGTTGTTAACCCCTTTGGGGAAGGTGCTGATTCCACCGGCTATCCATGCGTGCAGTCACCGTTGGGTGCCCTTCCAGGCATACAGTCAGTCCTCCGCTACTGCTACGGCAGTTCACAAGCTTGTTCTGGCCTCCGTTTACTATTGTGGTGTTACTCTATATTTGTGCACTCTCTGCAGAGTGAGAGTCTAAAGGGCCTCGCCCTATTAGGGCCTGTCAGTCTTCCTGGCCTAATAGCAACCCATTCAGTGCTGTCTCCTTTGAGTATCAAACGAAAGTTACCTGACTTGTGTCAGTATATTGTTGTTGCTGAATTGTACATATACTGGACCCAAGTGGATATATATTACTGTAACCTGTCCTGTGTCAGTACTATATTGTGTTATATATTACGGGACCTGTGAGAGTTATTGTTTTCTGAGTTTATTCAATAAAACTGTGTTTTATCTAAAATACTGTGTCTGAGTGTCAAATAAACCATTACATAATGATAGTGGACCGGTTTTCTACAATGGCGCATTTCGCCCCGCTCCAGGGACTACCTTCCTCTAAGGAGTTGGCTATGGTGTTTGCCAGAGAAGTATTTAGGCTCCACAGAATACCCCGGGTTTTGGTTTCTGATGGTGGAAGTCAGTTCATATCACGGTTCTGGCGGGCCTTCTATGAATAGATTGGCATCAAAATTCATTTTCCTCTGCCTACCACCCCCAGACTAATGGTGCTGAGGAAAGAGCCAACCAGGGGTTGGAACAATTGTTATGCTGCTTCACTTCTGACCATCATGATAATTGGGCTGACCTATTGCTGAGTTTGCCAGGAATTATGCCATAAATTCCTCATCCAGGAGCTCTCCTTTCCTGATTAACTATGGGTTCCAACCATCTCTGCTCCCTGACTCATTTCAAGCACAAGATATTCCGGCTCTGGATGAGCATATTCGGCAGCTCCGCTCCACATGGGCACAGGTTCAGAATGCCTTACGAAGGTCCTCAGAGCGATATCAGAAACATGCAGACTGCAGAAGGCGTCCTGCTCCTGTCTTTAAAGTTCGGGATAGAGTCTGGCTGGCCTCCAGAAACCTGCACATGCAAGTACCCTGTCATAAGATGGCTCCACGTTTCATAGGACCTTTCCGGGTGCTTCACAGTATAAACCCTGTGTCTTATGCCTCAGACCTTCCTAGGAATATGCTCATTCACAACATCTTTCATGTCTCACTCCTGAAGCCTTTGGTTTGTAACCGCTACTCCTCCGCTCCTGTAGTGCCAGGTTCAAAACCAGGATGATTATGAGATTCAAAGCATTCTGGACTCCTGCAAAGTCCGGGGGAGCATCCAATATTTTGTCCATTGGAAAGGTTATGGTCCAGAGGAAGGTGAATCAGTTTATTATTCACGCTCCAATATTGCTGCGCAGATTTCATGCAAAATTTCCCAATAAGGTGTGGTCTCCTCCGCGGGTGGAAGATCATTGAGTAGGGGTACTATCACAGTGCCCATGATTGCCTCCAGTGTTGCGTTACTGTAACAGCGACCTTGCTACTTCCTGGCTGTTGCTCAATGCAAGTCACTGTTCTTATAGGTCACTGGTAATTGCTGTCATGTCTCTGCCCATCTACTAGACAAACACATATAGAGAAACTGCGGTTGCTACTTAATCCCCCAAATTGCCACAAAATATCAACATTAAGCTTGTTAATAAGTATCATTTAAAATCAAGCTCACCTGTCACTGTTCAGTCGGCGTCCCTGGAGCAGCTCCCATCAATCTCAGCAAGATTTCGACATACGGGATGACACAGGAGGGAGGTGCTCAACAGTAGACGCCAATCACTTCAGACCACAGCAGTATAAGTAAGAATAAAATTCCATTTATTTTATAAATCTAAAAGCAAGGATGATGCTCACTATACACACACAGAACCGACAGACATAATAACGCCTAACGCGTTTCGTACGCCAAAGCGCACTTAATCATAGGCATAATACACACAAACAGGTATCAATCTTATATACCCTACCACCTTTCCTAAATCAGCCAATTATAATCAACCAGATTTGCGTCAACCTATACGTCCGCAACTGCAAGACGAAAAGAGGGAAAAAAATCCCCTTTTAGTATAAACTTAATCACACACCTAGACCGGCTAGACACAAATCCAGGATCATGACTACAGCCGACCTTTCAAGACATTTAAGTCCCAAAGTACAACAAAAACTATACACTGTATACAAATCGATAAAACCAAAATAGATACAAGTGAAGCTAAAGAAGACCACATATACTGTACAATCAGCAGGGGAAACAAATACGGATCAAGAAAACAACCACCTTTAGAAAAAACATATCCAAAGATACATAATCAAACCTAATGAAACTAACGTTGATGTATAAATAAAGTGACAGCGTGATCCGAATTTATTCCCCCTGGTGAACGTGTCTTCAGATACAATATCCATTTAACTTCACATTTATCTAGCAAAGTGCGAACATCTCCACCTCGTTCGGGGACTACCACTCTTTCTATACCCTGAAATGTAAATTTAGTCAAGTCTCCATCATTGCACGTACAAAAATGACGTGCCACTGGCTTGGTCATATCCTTATTACTAATGTGCAAAATGTGTTCACGTATACGATCTTTCAAAGCCCGGGTAGTCCTACCCACGTATTGTGAACTACACATTAAACACGTAATAAGATATACCACATTTACAGTGCGACAATTAATATACTGTTTAATACCATATTTTCTCCCAGTAACAGAACTCCCAAACTCTCTACCTGTCTTCACATAGGAACATGAAATACATTTCCTAGCCCCACATCTAAATATACCTATGGTATGTAACCAGGTAGGTGTCCTTCTCTCACCTGAATGAAAAAGGCTAGGGGACAATCTACTACCTAAAGTGGGTGCCTTCCTTGCTATACATTTAACACCTTCATCTATCACTGATCTCAACCTACTATCCCCTAACAAGACGGGCAAATGTTTATAGATAATCCTTTTGTTACTATTAAAATCACTACTAAAACCAGTGACAAATGCAGGTGTAGACATATGTGGGGCTAGGAAATGTATTTCATGTTCCTATGTGAAGACAGGTAGAGAGTTTGGGAGTTCTGTTACTGGGAGAAAATATGGTATTAAACAGTATATTAATTGTCGCACTGTAAATGTGGTATATCTTATTATGTGTTTAATGTGTAGTTCACAATACGTGGTTAGGACTACCCGGGCTTTGAAAGATCGTATACGTGAACACATTTTGCACATTAGTAATAAGGATATGACCAAGCCAGTGGCACGTCATTTTTGTACGTGCAATGATGGAGACTTGACGAAATTTACACTTCAGGGTATAGAAAGAGTGGTAGTCCCCGAACGAGGTGGAGATGTTCGCACTTTACTAGATAAATGTGAAGTTAAATGGATATTGTATCTGAAGACACGTTCACCAGGGGGAATAAATTCGGATCACGATGTCACTTTATTTATACATCAACGTTAGTTTCATTAGGTTTGATTATGTATCTTTGGATATGTTTTTTCTAAAGGTGGTTGTTTTCTTGATCCATATTTGTTTACCCTGCTGATTGTACAGTATATGTGGTCTTCTTTAGCTTCACTTGTATCTATTTTGGTTTTATCGATTTGTATACAGTGTATAGTTTTTGTTGTACTTTGGGACTTAAATGGTTATGTCTTGAAAGGTTGGCTGTAGTCATGATCCTGGATTTGTGTCTAGCCGGTCTAGGTGTGTGATTAAGTTTATACTAAAAGGGGATTTTTTTCCCTCTTTTCGTCTTGCAGTTGCGGACGTATAGGTTGACGCAAATCTGGTTGATTATAATTGGCTGATTTAGGAAAGGTGGTAGGGTATATAAGATTGATACCTGTTTGTGTGTATTATGCCTATGATTAAGTGCGCGTTGGCGTACGAAACACGTTAGGCGTTATTATGTCTGTCGGTTCTGTGTGTGTATAGTGAGAATCATCCTTGCTTTTAGATTTATAAAATAAATGGAATTTTATTCTTACTTATACTGCTGTGGTCTGAAGTGATTGGCGTCTACTGTTGAGCACCTCCCTCCTGTGTCGTCCCGTATGTCGAAATCTTGCTGAAATTGATGGGAGCTGCTCCAGGGACGCCGACTGAACAGTGACGGGTGAGCTTGATTTTAAATGATACTTATTAACAAGCTTAATGTTGATATTTTGTGGCAATTTGGGGGATTAAGTAGCAACCGCAGTTTCTCTATATGTGTTTGTGATGTATCAGCTTGTTTAAGCGGTTAGCTCTCCTTTTTTTCCCCCGTATATTTCATCTTTACCCGTTTTTGAGATATATATAACAGACCCAGCTTGTGGTTGCAGAGGAAGATTTTGCATACCACTATAAAATGTCAACTATTCAGGATGATTTAATATCCCCCGTTTATACTGAGTCAGTGGACTCTGAAGGGATTGTATTACAAGTGGCTCCACTCACAGACCGATTGTTGAGGGCTACCCAGGTGTTTTCGATTGAAACACCATATTTTGGTGATAAAGCATTTTCTAGTGAAACTTTGTTTAAGAAATTAGAATATTTGTCTTTGAAAGAAATGAGAATGTGGTGGGATTTAGCGACTTTAGAGAAATATTTAGCTATGGATATGATCCCTAGGGGTCTTAGGATTAGCAAGGTGCCCACGTTTGCACAGGATAATGAAGATTTTATGTGTAAATGGAATGCTTTACTATCTGATTGCTCCAAAAAATGAATTGATTTAATAATAACGTTTAAAAGAGCAATGTATTTGGAGGTACAGAAGGAGTTAACATCAGTACAGGAGGAAATCAAGGTATATCAGAATACATCCCAGTATCAGCAGTTTGATCAGGATATGAAGACCAAATTGCACAGGCTGGAACATAATATTACCCTGCTTAAATCCAAGAAATTCTCTAGGGATAGAGAGGATTATGAGAAATCGAGAGTGTACACATGGCCAAGGGAAAGGAGAAGGGAGAAGAGTATTAGATTAAGTAGTTCCAGTCGAGAGGTTGGTAGGTCTATTTTACGCACAAGGGCCAGTAGTAAAAGGGTGAGTTTCTCTAGTGTAGAACAGGACCTAAGTGACCTTGAACAGAGTACTGTGTCCCCTCCTCCTACTTTGCAGGTTGATCGTACTTCTTCAAGTAGTGAGGTGTTTCCAGAACCCAGAGTGGGAGGTCCAAATATACAATCAAAAAAGTACAGAGGGGGACGGAATCCCAGAAGGCCCTCATACAATCAAGAGGTGACCCAACTAACTCAGGGGACTGTAAGCCGACGAGAAGAGGGACAAAGGGGAACAGGAGGAAGAGGAGGAATGAGATGGTCCAGAGGCAGGAGGTTTTAAATCTCTCCTGTAGGACTTTGACTTGTGTGGAGGAGCGGCTTTTGTCCAGGGGACTGGGTTTTTCGCCTACAAGGCGTTTTAATCTCCTCGAAACTGTTTTGGATCTGAACAGTTTTGTTATGAGATTGACTCTTAAGAAATTCTTTATGGAGCAAGCTGCTCCTCATGTTGATACCTTGGATCCAATGTCGACTGGAATGAATAATGGTTCTCCTTTGATTGATATAGATTCTTTGACTGGTATTGTAGATCCCTCTAATGAAATATTTTGTTTCAGGATTTATGTTTGCTGCATGATTTAGAAAGTATACAAAGAGAGGATAACCCTAGTTTAACCTGTACCATAGGTCTTGATTCAGTTAGAGGGAGGATGAACTTTAGACAGAAGTCTGATTTTTATCCGATTCAGTGTAGAGGGGTGTTTTTGGACATGTTTCAAAGTCTAGTTGAGGAAGATTTGTTATTATTGTCAGAAGGTTTGACTCAGGATAGAGGTTTGGTGAGTAATCTGACTAGGGAAGAGAGATTAGCCTTAGAGACTTTAAAGAAGGATACCTCGATAGTGATACGAAATGCGGATAAAGGGGGTTGTGTAGTGGTTTTAGATTCTAGTCAATACCATTGTGAATCTTTAAGGCAATTAAGGGATAAGGATTCCTATTTGGTACTTAATAGGGATCCTTTAAGATCCTTTACTAGAGAACTCACTATAATTGTACAGGAGGGTTTAGCTCTGGGTGTTATTACAGAGAGAGAGTCTGAGTTTCTGATTAAACCATTTCCAAAAACCCCAGTGTTTCATCATCTCCCTAAAGTGCACAAACAAGAGAGACCACCGGTGGGGAGGCCTATAGTATCTGGGATTTCCTCCTTGAATGAGGGTCTTTCAGAACTTATTGATGTATATTTGCAACCCCTTGTACTTCGACTTAGAAGCTATACAAGGGACTCTGGTCATATATTACAACTTTTGTCAGAGTATAACAGTAAGGGTGATGAATCATGGGGTTCTATGGATGTTACCTCTCTGTACTCTATGATACCACATGAGAAGGGTATGCTAGCGATAGAGTATAATTTGAATACTTATAGTAATTACTCGTTATATTTGAAAACCTTTATTTTATCGTCTATTTTGTATCTCTTAAAGCATAACTATTTTAAGTACGATGATTGTTTTTACTTGCAAACACGTGGTACCTCAATGGGGGCGAAATTTGCTCCATCTTTTGCAAATTTATACATGGGTTGGTTTGAGGAGGTCCACATGTTTTGGATTGTAAACAAATACCGTTCGTATATACGATTATATAAGAGATATATAGACGATTTACTGTTCATTTGGAGAGGTTCTCAAGAACAGTTTGAGATGTTTGTGCAATACATGAATCAGAACTCTTTTAATCTTATCTTTACTTTTGAATTTCAAAAAACGTGTATTACTTTTTTGGATTTGTCCCTAACTTTGGAGGGGGATGGAGTTTCCACTTCGACATTTAGGAAGCCTTGTGCAGGTAATTCCTTGCTACATGCAAGGTCCTGTCATCCGAGGCATGTCATAAGGGGGATCCCGATAGGACAGTTCCTTCGGATACGCAGGAATTGTTCCACTGACTTGGAATTTCAATCTCAAGCGCAATTACTGTTTCAGCATTTTTTAGATAGGGGTTACCCCCGTGACATGGTTATGAGTGCATTTTGGAGGGCGGAGAATACTGATAGGATGTCTCTATTGTCCAATAGTAAGTTAAGGGTTAATAGGTCCTTGGATATGTCTACACCTGCATTTGTCACTGGTTTTAGTAGTGATTTTAATAGTATCAAAAGGATTATCTATAAACATTTGCCCGTCTTGTTAGGGGATAGTAGGTTGAGATCAGTGATAGATGGAGGTGTTAAATGTATAGCAAGGAAGGCACCCACTTTAGGTAGTAGATTGTCCCCTAGCCTTTTTCATTCAGGTGAGAGAAGGACACCTACCTGGTTACATACCATAGGTATATTTAGATGTGGGGCTAGGAAATGTATTTCATGTTCCTATGTGAAGACAGGTAGAGAGTTTGGGAGTTCTGTTACTGGGAGAAAATATGGTATTAAACAGTATATTAATTGTCGCACTGTAAATGTGGTATATCTTATTACATGTTTAATGTGTAGTTCACAATACGTGGGTAGGACTACCCGGGCTTTGAAAGATCGTATACGTGAACACATTTTGCACATTAGTAATAAGGATATGACCAAGCCAGTGGCACGTCATTTTTGTACGTGCAATGATGGAGACTTGACTAAATTTACATTTCAGGGTATAGAAAGAGTGGTAGTCCCCGAACGAGGTGGAGATGTTCGCACTTTGCTAGATAAATGTGAAGTTAAATGGATATTGTATCTGAAGACACGTTCACCAGGGGGAATAAATTCGGATCACGCTGTCACTTTATTTATACATCAACGTTAGTTTCATTAGGTTTGATTATGTATCTTTGGATATGTTTTTTCTAAAGGTGGTTGTTTTCTTGATCCATATTTGTTTCCCCTGCTGATTGTACAGTATATGTGGTCTTCTTTAGCTTCACTTGTATCTATTTTGGTTTTATCGATTTGTATACAGTGTATAGTTTTTGTTGTACTTTGGGACTTAAATGGTTATGTCTTGAAAGGTCGGCTGTAGTCATGATCCTGGATTTGTGTCTAGCCGGTCTAGGTGTGTGATTAAGTTTATACTAAAAGGGGATTTTTTTCCCTCTTTTCGTCTTGCAGTTGCGGACGTATAGGTTGACGCAAATCTGGTTGATTATAATTGGCTGATTTAGGAAAGGTGGTAGGGTATATAAGATTGATACCTGTTTGTGTGTATTATGCCTATGATTAAGTGCGCTTTGGCGTACGAAACGCGTTAGGCGTTATTATGTCTGTCGGTTCTGTGTGTGTATAGTGAGCATCATCCTTGCTTTTAGATTTATAAAATAAATGGAATTTTATTCTTACTTATACTGCTGTGGTCTGAAGTGATTGGCATCTACTGTTGAGCACCTCCTGTCTGCCCATCTACTAGGCCTTAAAGGCCTCAGCATTTCCATTACCCAGTGCCCTTTCATGGTGTACCTGAGCCTAGTGCTGTGTTGGTCCATTTACTGATTCCTGTATATTATTCCTGATTTTGTCTGACTACCCAATCCACCTCTGACTCCTGGCTTCGTCTGACTACCCAATCCGGCTCTGACTCCTGGCTTTGTCTGATTACCCGATCCTGCTCTGACTCCTGGCTTCATCTAACTACCTGATCTGGCTCTAGACCCTGGCTTCGCCTGACTACTCAATCCGGCTCTGACTCCTAACTTCGACTGACTGCCTCCTCCTCTGTTGCGCTCCTGGCTTGGTTTACTGCCAGCCTTGGCTACCCAGCCCCGGCTATCATTATCCTCTGCTTCCTGGGCCTACTGTTACCTCCATGCTTGCTACCCCTGTAGCAGCTCTTGTTTGGTCAGTCCGTGTCACTGACCTTCTGCAGTCTAGGTTTGGGTGGTCTGTTGCCTCACCTAGTGTTCTAGGTGTAGTTTACCTTGCTTTGGTACACCCTAGTGGTAGGGTACAGTTGCGCTATTTTAACGTGCCTTGTGAAGGATTGAGGAGGTGCTGTGTGCTGTCCTCATATCTGGTCTTGTTAAGTTTACTAAGGGCCCGTATGTATACAAGCTAACACCTGCACTGTCCTCACACCTGGTCTCGAGAAGGTGGTGGAGTTAGAGTCGCTACTTTGGTGCTCCAGCATTCTGGAGTTTCTCGCTCCTGTTGCCTGGGTTTACCCTAGCGTTAGGGTACAGACGTGGGTCCATCTCACACTTGCCTAGTGAAGGGTGAAGGAAGTGGGTTGCATTGTCCTTCCCTTGTCTCGTGAAAGTGAGAGGTACATTGCTGCTACTATTGTGTTTCAATAAAATGTATTTAATTTTATCTGTACTTTTCAGTGTCTTTATTTCTCAAGTCACTCCATGACACAGTGCTAGTACTACTGCTACTAAGGTCCAGCAGCTTGTTAGTGTTAGGAGTGAAGGAGGGTGTAATCAACAATATCCTCATATTACTATTGACTGTGAGACTGAGGAGGAAGACTCTGCGGCTGAACTTGATGTGGTTGGTGTTAGTAGTAGTAGCAGTAATGGTGAA
Source organism: Rhinophrynus dorsalis (assembly GCA_037306005.1). Taxonomy (NCBI): domain Eukaryota; kingdom Metazoa; phylum Chordata; class Amphibia; order Anura; family Rhinophrynidae; genus Rhinophrynus; species Rhinophrynus dorsalis. Next base: position 183,198,409 of record CM074724.1, on the reverse strand, counting down.
GCAGACGGAGTGGTAGGGGAAACATTTGAGAGCATCCAGACTAGCGGTCAAGGGAGCCCACACCATTCCTCTGGCTCTGGGAGTCCCCTTCCCTTCACTACATTGTCCAGGTTGAACAGGATCCTTAAGAGGCCAGAACTGGTGGAGAGCAGGCTCAGAATTAATACCATCACCACCAGCAGGGGCACAGATCAGTTGCCTATGCCTGCTGATACTGCTGCTAGTGCTAATCTGCCTTCTTCTTCAGGTTAAAAGGAAATGAAAAGTGTGACATTAGGGGACCCTCTGTCACATTTATTTATTTATTTTTTTAGAAAATGTTTTACCAGGAAGAATACATTGAGATTTCTCTCGTTTTCAAGTATGTCCTGGAGAGTTTTCAGTAAAGGGTTACATATTTACACTAATTATGAGACATTATATACAAACATACATAATTATACATACTTATTAAATAATGGGATTATTTACAGTTACACACTGTTTTTAGATATAAAGAAACATTTGCTTTTAAGGATTTTAGACTGAGAGCAGATGTGATTATTTCCGGCAGATTGTTCCAGATTTTTGGAGCTCTGAATGAGAAGGCAGATCTTCCTGCTTCTTTCTTGTATTGTGGTATACGCAGTGAGTTGTTAGTAGTGGAGCAGAGGTTATAGTTAGTATGGAGAGCTGGAATGAGCATACTGCTCAGGTAGTGTGGTAGTTTTCCTGAGAAGTGGTTGTGTACTAGGCAAAAAAAATGAAGGGCACGTCTAGATTTAAGTGTTAGCCAATTTAGTTCTTTAAGCATGTCACAATGATGGGTAGTGTAGTCACATTGGAGGATAAAGTGGCATAATGAATTATACAGGGTGTCAAGTTTACTGAGATGGATTTCTGGTGCTGGAGCATATACTACGTCACCATAGTCTATGACTGACAGCAGCATCTGCTGTACAATACGTTTTCTCACCAAGGTACTTAAACATGATTTGTTTCTAAAAAGAGTACTTATTTTGGGATAAAGTTTAGAGGTTAATTTGTCAATATGGTGACCAAAATTGAGGTTAGGGTCAAGCCACATACCAAGATATTTGTAGGAGTCTACTGGGGCCAATTTACGATTAGACATTGCTCGTCCCCTCCTCAAAGCAGCAGTGAGATGTCTGAAATAGAGCAGCAGCAACAACAGCAGGTAGGGACTAGTGGTGATGGTGATGATGATGATGATGGAGAAGCTGGGGTGGAAGAGACATTGATGGCCAATTTAGCAGAAACTGAAAAGGAATGGGAGACAGAATGAGGATGGGCATTACCACCACCACCACTAGCAGTGAGATTTTGAAATTAGAGGAATTTGCAACTGCTCTAATTCCTTCTGATGCTGAGTTGAAAGGGCAGCAGGATGTTGAGGAACAGTCTAGTGTGCCACAGACCACCATGGACACAGTGGGAATGGGGTAAACGAGTGATGCAGGACTAAGACAGATTCCACTTGCCAGCAGTAGCAATATTCCTGATCCTAGTTGCAGTGGTGAATCTAAGGCAGTAGCAGCAACAGCAGCAACATTATCCACAGCCACAGACAATGAAGGGGAATGTGGAGGACAAGAAGAAAGAGGCCATTCTTCTCCATCTGTTCCCTTCCCCCTGAAGTCATCATGACTATTTTTCTGTTTGTGCAGGCACAGTGCAGTCATCAGCAACAGCACTGTGCACAATTTGTGGTAAGTCAGTGAGAAGAGGAAAGGAGGGAACATACCTAAGCACAAGCACCCTGATTTCACACATGAAACACAGACAACATTACATTTACTCCAAACATGTTATAGACAAACACCACAGAAATCAAGCACCACTTTTGCTGTCCCTGACTCTCCAGAAAAGCAACAAGAGGCGAGGCGGAGATGAAAGAGGAGGAGGAATAGAACAAGTTTCATGACGAGTGAAACAATTAGCTCGCCATGACCTTCTAGGGTAACTACATCTTCTGCCAATCCCCCTCGTTCATTACATACCCCACCAAATGATAGCCACTCTGTTGATGTTAGGATGTGGCAGTTCATCTCTATCCATTGCACACTGTGTGGTGCACTGACCACACATGCCAGTTTGGTGGAGGAGAATCACAATCAGTGCATCAAGCGGCATCTGAAGAGATTTCATCCCACAGAATATGCTAAGATGGTGGCAGGGAGGGTTCATCATTACTATTAAACTGTCAGCAAGTTGCCATGTGTCCTTAGTGGGGTTTAGACAAGGGGTATAGTGACAGCGGCAGTACTTGGTTTTGGGTGTCATGGTGTTTGGATACAGTTGTGTCCCCAGATGTTATTTACCACACACACACAGTATACATCGCAGTTGCAGATAAGAGCCACAGTTCCCGCTCTCAAGGGAAAGAAATATTTTTTGGGGGTTTGTTTCTAACAAGCTTAAGTCCTACAAATCAATGTTTCCTTAGGGCTTGTGCCAAACAAGTCTAAGTCCTAAAATCAATGTTTCTTCAGGGCCTGGGCCTCTAATAAGTCTAAGTCCTAGGACTTTAACAACAAATCAAGCAAACCATCCTCTACAAAATACTCTATCAAGTCAAGTATCAGTCCACCCCAGAAGCAGCTTATGTCGGGGGGTTCCTGTCTCTATCACTTTAAATACAAATTTCTTATTTTATTTATTTTTAATTAACTGTCCCCCAATAGTAGTCAAGAAAGCCCCCCAAAACAAATTCGCTGTTGAAATGATTCATTCATTCACCAACACCCTCCTCAGACCCCTTTATACCATGTCTTATGGTTTTTCTTTTCTTTTCTTTTATTTACCAACACCATCCTCAGACCCCTTTATACCATGTCTTATGGTTTTTCTTTTCTTTTATTTTATTTAGAATTTTTTTTTTATTAAGGACACCCCAATCCCAGTAAACAACCCCCCAAAAATCATCCCCTGTTCAACTGATTCTTTCCCCACACCCCACCAACACAGGCACCCTCATGGCCCTTTTATACAATGCCTTTGGGAAATAAAATATTATTTGTAATGTGGTGTGTGTAACTTCTACGTTCCCATTGATTTCAATGGGACAAAAAAGCGGAAAAAGTGGAAAATCTGCACTTTTCGCAGGAAATTTTTCACCAAGCGGAAAGTGCCATTTTTTGCCAATTTCAGTTTGAGGCAGAAAGTTTTGCCCATTCCTACTAATGATCGTAGACAAGATGGCTCATTTTGTCCCACTCAAAGGCCTACCATCCGCCCAGGAATTGGCGGTGGTTTTCGCTAAAGAGGTTTTTAGACTCCATGGCATACCTAGGTTTATTGTCTCAGACAGAGGTAGCCAGTTAGTGTCTCTGTTCTGGAGATGCTTTTGTGCTCAAATGGGGATTCAGTTAGCATTCTCCTCTGCCTACCACCCACAGTCGAATGGTGCGGCTGAATGGTCCAACCAAGCCCTAGAACAGTTTCTCTCTTGTTATATCTCTGACCACCACGATAATTGGGCTACCCTGTTACATTGGGCAGAGTTTACACGGAATTGCACGGAATTTGCACAGAGTTCTCCATTCATGATTAAATATGGGTTTCAGCCCTCTGTTCTTTCCGAGGTCTTTCAGGCACAGGAGATTCCATCTCTTTATGAGCATTTGAGGGCGCTCCATTCTTCTTGGGTTCTGGTACAGCATACCCTACTTGGTTCCATGCAGCAGCAGAAAAGACAGGCTGACCGTAGACGTTAGCTGGCACCTAACTTCCAGATGGGAGAGAGGGTGTGGCTGTCATCCCGAAATCTGAACCTCCAGGTGCTGTGTAATAAACTGGCTCCTTGATTTGTTGGTCCCTTCCGTGTGTTGCACAAAACTAACCCTGTAGTGTATGCTCTGGAACTTCCCGCTTCTATGCGTATCCACAATGTGTTCCACGTTTCCTTCCTCAGACCTCTGGTTTGTAACTGATATACCACCAGTACGGTATGGCCAGCTCCGGTGAAGGTTGGCAGTCACAAAGAATTTGTGGTACAGAGTATTCTGGACTCCAGATGGGTCAGAGGACGTCTTCAGTATTTAATTCACTGGAAAGGATATGGCCTGAGGAGCGCTCCTGGACACCTGCCAGTGATGTGCATGCTCCTAAGTTGGTGCGCAAGTTTCATGCCCTCTTTCCTGACAAACCCCGGGTAGACCCTCAAAGGAGGGGTCTTTAAAGGGGGGGGGGGTTACTGTCATAGTGCCTTATCTTGGCCTGAGCCATTTGGCAGGGAGCAGGGTTCTGGACTGACGCTCCAGCATCACTAGCTGTGTCCCTCTTTGCCTGTGGCCTGGTCGCGTATGGTTCCTTCTTACTGACATCATGAATCAGGCACTTGCCTGGACGCCTGTTATAGGCCCAGCCTGGGGGACCTAATTGGACCCGCCTTCTCCTATTCCTTTATAAACCTCTCTGGGCCTGTGTATCATTTCCCTTACACTGGTGTTCAGTGTAGTTCTAGTTCCTGTTGCTCCTGGATCCTGTGTATGACCAGGCTTGTCGAACTATCCATTCTGGTGCTGACCTGTGGCTCTGTCTGACCATTCTACCTGTGTGCTCTTTTGGCTTTAGACATCCAATCTGCTGCAGACATGTGGCTCTGGCTGACTACCCGCTCTGTGTATGATCCTGGCTTGTCTGACTATCCAACCTGGTGCTGACCTGGGGTTCTGTCCAACTATCCTCCCAGTGTTACCTATTATTATTGGACATCCTATCTGGTGCAGACCTGTGGCTCTGGCTGACTAACTGCTCCGTGTATGAACTTGGCTTGTCTGACTATCCTAGCTGGTGCTGACCTGTGGCTCTGTCTGTTCAATCTGCTGTACGGCTCCGTTCCCCACAGACATCCATCCTGGTGCAGACCTGGGGCTCTGGCAGACTTCAACCTTACTGACTGCAGGTGTGAGTCAGTAGTCTCCACTGTTCCCATCCTTGTTAGAGACGAGCTCTTCGTTACTGACTGCAGGCGTGAGTCAGTAGTCTCCCTTGTTACTATATTACAGGAGTGTAGGTTCTGTGTGCGTTCCACCTACTACCCTGAGACTACCAGTTGGCTTTGGCCTAGTCTCCAGCAGATGTGGTTGACCCGTCCGCAGACTCCTATTTCTGATAGAGTCGCTAGCCTCTCCAGTCACCCTCTGCTTATAGTATATTTCTTATTGCCTATTGTTTTTTATCCCAATAAAGGTGATTTTTAACTATACCGTTTGACTCCTTGTCTTGCTTGCAAACCGTAACAAAAACAAAAACAGAGAGGTCAAGGCAGTTCTTTAATCATCAGCTGAGTTAGCCTAACACAGGGAAGGAAAAGCAAGAGTAATCAACAGCAGAATGTTAGTGCAGATCAGCCACAACTGTGACACCCACCTACTCCATGCTCATTCCTCACCGACTTTTTGCCAATTTGTGGTAAAACTCCCAATCACCTCACACGCCCCTTCCCAAACTTCCTTTACCCCACCTAGGAGCTTCCTGTACATTCTCTATGATTTCTTATGATGTAATATCCTCGCTAATATCAACTTCCTGTGTCTTCTGGCATAATTGACAATGGCTTATATATTTTTTTGATCTTGGTTGAGCTTGATGAACACGTCTTTTTTCAACCTTGTCAACTATGTTACTAAATGGTTTCTTGAAATCATATCCCATTGTTATCATTACTCCACTCAAGTAAATTCTTTCTACTCCATCTCAGCTTCTTTCACTAAAGGAACAATATCATAACAGGGTACATACTGACATTATGGTTCCCAAGGCAATAGGAAACTGTCAAACAGACCTGTATCTGCACTTTGTGAATCAGTCTATCATTCATGACTCAAGTTCCAATATGAATAATGAAGGGTTTGGATACCCCAGATTAATAAATATATTGGCCCAGAAAAAATGTACACTCCCATTCCTCTATTCTGCTCAGTGTCACGTTCTGTATTTTTTCTAGTTTTTTTTCTGATTCCTGATTTTTTTTTCAGTTTTTCTTGTTTTTCAGGATAATTGTTCCCAGCCCTGGTCTTTACTCTGTCATAATCCTGTATCTAGCACCAGTTACTCAGTCCTGGCACACAATCTTAGCTTTCTGGTGTCTGTTGAGTTATTTCCAGTCCTTTTCCTGGGTACCCTTGCCCTATCTCCAGAGTGATTCCTGTGTATCATCCTTGGCCTTGTTTCCTGACTACTCTTTGCTTGCCGTTCCTTATACCTTACCTTCATTGCTTGATTCTCTTGTATTGACCCCAGCTCTCTTTTTCACCTACTCTACTTCTTCTTGAATGTGTTCCTGTTTGCCTGCCTGCTGCCATCCAACCATCCTACCATCCTTCTGTTATATTCCTCTGTTCAACTCAGTTGACCTGATTGTGTTCACTGGAACAGTTTGAGTTTGATTATTTCAACCTTCTGTTGGCCCTGCCACTGTACCACTGTTCGACTCAGTTAACCATCACCCAGATTCCAGTCCAAACAGTTGAAGTTTGAATCATTCGACAACAAGTTAGAATCTCAGAGTTTGAATTCAGATCTCCAGTTCCTTCTGTTCCAGCTCATCAACCTTTGATGGTAATACAGGTATTACTTTTATTATATTTCTTTTATATCCCTTCACCCCGGTAGGTAGTTCCTATCCCCTAGGCAGTCATCCTGGGTGGGGGCTAACTACTCTGGTTGACACTGAACTGACCTTGCATTCAGCACCTGTAGTTCATCCTGGGCTGCACCAGCCAGAAACTAATCCTTCTCTGCTATTTCTAGAACCCAGTCTGCTGAGGATCCCCTTCCAGTTACCTGTTGCTGTCTGTTACTATCCCAGTGTTATCCTTGCTCTGGGAATTCTGTTTATATGTCCAATAGTTCTCTGTGGAGCTGCTCCTCCAGAGAGTAATGTTTAATTTGGCTTACATTGGGCAATACCGGTTTACACTCAGTGATATGATTTTCTAAAAATAATTAATATGAAGCCTGGAGATATTATTTTATTTGAAAAATGCATGAGAGAGGCGTTTTCCATCCACTCCCAATACTTTTTCAAAAAGAAGGCTAAAATTTTGTCCTCACTGGTCCCATGACCAGCCTACAATGAAGCTCTGTCATGAGCAGCGATGTCTTTGGACCTAAATAGAAAACAATAAAAAGAGAACAGTGTAACAAAAATGAAATAATGTGCATAACACACAAAAATGGAGATCTCGGCAATAACCCTCATGCAATGTACAGTACTCACTGTCCGTTATCTACACATAAATATGCACGTTTACAAGTCTCTATTCAATAAAGGAGTCCTCCTTCCATAAGGTGTGATAATCTTCAATCTCCCACTACAAACCCAAAATATGTAAAAAGAAGAAAGCGGCAGATCATAGAGTAGTACCCTCCATCACCAAATCCTCAAACTCTGTGCATGCTACTTACATAGATTCAGTGAAATCAGGCAAATAGTAAGATCCTCAGTCTCCATGCCGATCCCAATATAGCACGAACCTTAAACAACAAATTGGTCCATACATTAATGTAATATGTATAGGATGGGGATGGGGATATCCAAAAAATACATTTTTATTATGCAAACTTTTTCTTATTGAGTTCTCAAAGAGGGCTCATGAGGTTCACCTGGGGGATATAAATGAAGAAATTTGTGTCAAAAAAGGGGCGAGGTTTAGAGCTAAATATGCAATGAAAGTTTATAAGTTTCCCAAGCTTACATCAGACCTAAGCCCTGAGTGGCTTCAGATCAACCAATCAAGGCATAAAATGCTCTCAGTGAATAATGACTGTACATTAATGGTAAATCAGGGTCATGATGAGTTCATTAAGCTTTCACACTCAAATAAGCATGGAAAATTTCTGTCTATTAAGAACCTGTTTTTTGCCAAGGGACTTTTTGTCACAGGTAAGTGAAAGTAATTTTAGTTTCCCTTCTCAAGGATTAAATGGAAGGGCTTGATGACACCTCTATTTAAATTAGTATGTGGTCTCTGGATCCCATATTAATTATTTTGGTCCATTCCTCTCCCAGTTGGGAGAGTTAAGGAAAAGGTATATTGATCCCTTCCTTGGGCAATATATTTATTAATATGGTATCATATCACAAAGAACATATCATGCAGAATAAACAATTGGGAAGAGCATTTAGTTTTGCATGTACGTGTGTGTGTGTGTATGTTCTCTGAGATGTATACCTTAAGCTATATATAAATACTTCTGGTGGTATCAACCCTTCTTTATTGCTATGTTTTATATAGGTACATAGTAATTAGGTTGACAAAAGACACAAGTCCATCAAACTCAACCTTTCCCTCATTATAACCCATAAAATAAGAATACTATGAGCTTTTCAGACTCTAAAATGGGTATTAGTTTGTATACGTGAACTTTCTGTTTTACCCACTTCTCAGCAGTAAAACCGTGTATGTTTCCTTCTGCTAGAAATGCATCTAATGTTCTCTTAAATGAATCCATTGTATCTGACACTGTCCTAGGGCATGGAATTTCACAATTTAACAGACCTTACTGTTAAAAAAAAAACCTCTATGTATGCTGAAGGTGAAATCTCCTTTCCTCTACTCACAAGAGGGGTTCTCTTGTTTTCCTCTAGGATTTACTCCTCCATTCCTTGTACCCTTGGATAGGGACAAATGGCACAGTGACAGCAGCTTTCAATTTATTTTGGGGGGTTCATCCTTCACAAGCTTAAAGGAGTAGTAAACTTTTTTTATGAAAACATATTTTACACAGCATTTCTTTCACAGTACCTTGTTTCCAGTGCCGCTGCTTCAGCGACATTCGGTGTCTTTCCATGCATCATCTGCAGGCAAGAGGCTTCAAGCATGCTGCAGGCCTCTGTTTTATGTGTGTTTGTTTCCTGTAGTCTCCTCCTACCCACTTCCTCCTTCTAGCTGCTCCTCCTACCTACTTCCTGTGGAGGGGTTTAAAGGGCAGACTGAGTCCTGACTCAGTCACCCTTACGTTGTTGTTCTGAGCAGTTCACTTTCTAGTATTCCTGATTCCTGTGTATGATCCAGCTTGTCTGTCCATCCATTCTGGCATTGACCTGTGGCTGTGTCTGACTATTCTCCTTGGTGTTCTGATTTGGCTCAGATATCCTTTCTGGTGCAAACCTGTGGCACTGGCAGACTACCCGCTCTGTGTATGACCTAGGCTTGTCTGACTACCCACTCTGGTATTGACCTGGTGCTCTATCCACTGCGCATCCAGCATACATACGCCCCAGTGGATATCCTATCTGGTGCAAACCTGTGGCTCTGGTTGACTACCTGCTCCGTGTATGACCTAGGTTTGTCTGACTACCCACTCTGGTGTTGACCTGGGGCTATATCCACTGCACATCCAGCATTCCATCGCTTCAGTGGATATCCTATCTGGTGCAAACCTGTGGCTCTGGCTGACTACCCGCTCCATGTATGACTTTGGCTCGTCTGACTATCCTATCTGGTGCTTACTAGAAGGCTCTGTATGTTCGCTCAGTTTGTTGGTTCCGTTATTCAGACATCCTTCCTAGTACTGACCTGGGGCTCTAGCAGACTCCTAGCTACTGACTGCAGGCTGAGTTAGTATCTCTTGGGTGTTACCTTACAACAAGACTCCAGTGGGATGAGGCCTAGTCTCGATCAGTGTGGTGCAGAGATTGGAAGACTGCTATTCCTGATACAGTGCTCACCATTTCAATCACCCACTGTGTGTTTATTTATATATTACATTACTGTCATTATTCTCATAATAAAGGTTCTATTAACTATACCATCTGACTCCTGGTTTTGCTTGCCAACCGTAACAATTTCCTGCTAAATAAAACAAGGTCACTCCCATCGCTGTCAGATGTTTTATTCAAAATTTATAGCAGTTTAAATAATCATAAAGTGAATTTACTGTGTTTACTTCCTGGAAGTTCTAACTGACAGGAAGTGACAGGCAGTTTCTATCACATTCTATGGAGAACTGTATGTCTCTGACTTTTCTGACTTTCCTCTCCATTAGAATCTAACAGGAAATCTAATTAGAATTTGACCACTAAAGGGCACTGCTAATGTAAAAAAAACGTGGGTTTAAACTGTAATAACTCTGGAAATATAAATCTCTCAGCAGTGGTAGTACCCTTATTTTACTCAATAGGAAAATCCCTACAATATATATTTTTTCATAAAAAAAGTGTACTGCTCCTTTAATATAGATGTGGTGTCTATGTGTCATGTGCTTTGTGAGGGCATATGTGCCAACGTATGTCCCCTCCTTTTCACTAATGTATTAGACACAGTTCAGTTTCTGATGACTGCACTTGCTTGCCCCAGGGGAAAAATATTCCCACATGATTTTAATGAGGGGAGAGGTGGAAAAGAATTGCCTTCTTCTTCAACAGATGATGCTGTTGCTGCATCAGATTAGCACCAGAACTAGGACCAGGAGTATTGGTGTCAAATAGAGCCTGTCCTAGTCCCATATCACTGCATGAAGAACCCAGTACAATGGCTGCCTCAAATGCTTGTGGCACACTAGCCTGCTCATCATCATGCTGCTGCTTTTACAGATTAATTTCTTTGATAACACAGCAACAACAAACTCCAGAATATTACTGGTGGTGGTGGTGGTGTGATGTCCATCCCAATTTGCTTCCCTTTCTCACATTCCTTATCACTTTCCACAAAGAACACTTTCATACTCCTCCACACCAGATGCTCCACCATCACCTTCATTTTCATCCCCACCACCACCAGTCTCTTGCTGCTCTATGGGACTGGTTGTGGCTGATAAGTATTTCAGAGGGTCACCTACCTTCACACTTGTTATCTCCTCACAAGAAGGCAAACTGACGTGTGTTGCTGATTCTGCTAGCCATCTCTGCCTTTTCAATATACTTCCCACGAGGGACAATGTTGGGAGACTAGAAATCAAATCATTGGGGTATGTAAGCTCCCTTTATTGCTTATGCTGTTCACTTCCTCCACCACCTAGCTTGTCTTGCTAGACATAGTGCTAGCCAGCACTCAAAACAATTTTTGTATTTTTTATTTTACTTTTTTTTTTCTCTCTCTCTCTGCCTGCTTCCACCATATCTGCTATTCTATCTACATAATGCTGTATGGTGGGAAATTCGGGGGTTTTATACTATGGGGGTGGGAAGTTTCCACAGCTGGAAAACAGAGGCAGGAAGTTGAACCATTTGTGTGGGAAAATTGCGGTGTTAATAAAATGGTGGAAAATCTCATATCTAGGGGCAGGAATTCCCACAGGGAAAGTGGAAAATTTAGCTTTTTCACAAAAATCCACACAGGAATAAAACAGGGCTTTTTGCCCATTCCTAGTATTGGGGGAAAGGTACATGACCTTGGTTGCTTGTGATAGTTCACTGGTAACAATATAATTTTTGTTTGTTTATGTAATGTGGTGAAAATGGCGTTGGTGGGGTTAATGGGGAATTAATTATGTGTAGGAAAGGTGGTTAAGGACATTTAGGCAGTAGAGATGCAAGGGATAGGGTTTTGACCTTTTACAGATGATTAAGCAGTTTTCCAGCTTTAAATTCTCTGAACTACTGAAGCTGCAAAGTCCTCTCTGTCTGCAAAACGGAACATTGGACAGAACAGTCATGCTATGTATCCAGAACTGGCAAATTCAAGCTATATACCAAGTTGAATGTGATGGCATAAACTGAAAATAGGCTAAAATAGTCTTTTTGCATAAATTTTGCCAGCCAATGACTCATTTTCTGGAATGGTATACATACCTTTATTAACATTATATACTTCAGCTGTATAATGTTGGCATTAATCAAGCCTCATATGATAGCAGCAACTGATTTGCTATAACATATACAATATGCTAAAAAAAAGCCTAATAGAACACAAAATTTCTGCTCTGCAAACCTTTTCACATTATCCCCAGGTGTATTGGCTGTAAGAATATAAATATTCTTATAATACTCTTGTTTCCTTTTAACATTCTCTCTCTACATATATATATATATATATATATATATATATATATATATATGGATGTGCACAATATTTTGTGTATTTGCTTTTAGCTATTTTGGTCAAAACTGGTTGCACTCCAGCAAGTTTAAATGTGATTTTTTTCTTTGGCTGTGCTTACCAAAACCTGGACTGGAATTGTACTTTTGGAAGCTTTGACCAGCTTCTATTGTTTTAAACACCCCTCCCACCCCCAGGTGCAATGTTCATTGTCTTTAGGACACTATATAATGCCTGTCAGAGAGTCTCTCTCTATTAATGAGTAAAGCTGACAAAGAATCAGCTCTCAGGATAAAGTGAATTAAGGGAAGTAAATGCCTAAAATAGGAGAGATTCATCTCATAAGACAAAGTATTTTAAGGTTAGGTACTTGCCAAAAATGAGGTACCTTGGCGTTGGTGGCAAGCTTAGCATTCTATGGCCATATAATGTGACTAAATCCTCATCTTTAATATAGTAGTGATATGCAGGCGCAATGCCGCAGAGTAAAGGGTTAGTGGTGATGAAAATTTGGATGTGCACCAATATTTTGTGTATTTGCTTTTATATATATACTAGTTGATCAGCCCGTTACACGGGCCACAGTGCCTCTGGCAGCCGGTCGCGGGACAGTCATGCGCAGTAGAGACTGCCCGCGCCACTGCTGATACAGAGCTGGACACTCCTTCGGAGCGCCCAGCTCTGTATCAGCCACGGCGCGGTCAGTCTGTACTGCGCATGACTGCCGCACGCGAAGCAGTGTCTACTGAGCATGTCGGGCGTTACACACAACTTAACGAATTATTATATAGGATATATATATATATATATATATATATATATATACTGACAATTATAAATCAAGAAATGGAACAATGTTCATGTTAGAAGTAAGCTCTCCCAGGTCTTGCTTGCAGAGTTGCGTTTATAGTCAACATTTTCAGCCCCCTAAAGGGTCTTGAGGGTCTCTATTGTGCATGACTGCAAAAGCCCAGGCAAGCATTCTGCGTGTTCAGGCAGTCTCTACTGCTCATGACTGCTTCAGACAAACATACATCTGGCCTTTTATATTATAGGATGTATGTTCCACCAAAAATTTGACAGCTTCCTTTCACACAGCCTCTCCCATTTCTTCCATGTAACATAGTAACATAGTAAATTAGGTTGAATAAAGACACAAGTCCATCAAGTTCAACCTTTTCCTCATACCCTAGTGACATGAGAACTGTATAGCTTTCTTGCTACCAAATAAGTTAGTCTTTATCAGACCTTCCTGATTTGCCTACTATACACAGTATAACCCTGTATGTTCCCTTTTGAAAGAAATGTATCTAATCTTCTTTTAAATGTATCCATTGTATCTGCCATAACCACCTCCTTGGGCAAGGAATTCAACAATTTAACAGAACTTACTGTAAAAACCCCTTCCTCTGCTGAAGTCTAAACCTCCTTTCCACTAATCTCAAGGGGTGTCCCCTGGTCACCTGATCAGGTCTTGGAATGAATAACTCACCACAGAGATCCTTGTATTGACCTCTCATATACTTGTACATTGTGATAAGATCTCCTGTCAGTCGTCTTTTCTCTAGAGTAAATAAAACAAGTTTGTCCAGGCGTTCCTCATAAGTCAAATCCTCCATTACCTTAATTAAATTTGCTGCTCTTCGCTGTACCCTTTCTAGTTCTAGTAAATCCTTTTTAGAACTGGTACCTGTCAGTCTCTGGGATGGACAAACACAGAAGTTTTTTGAGACAGGACAGGATGGCCTAGTCGACAAACACAGAAGAAGTTCGACTCAGGGCTGGATGGCTTTAGTGACAGTGCAATATTAAAGGGAATTTGCAGGTCAAGCCAGACTTGGATGTTCTAGTGGAATGAAGATGTAGTAGGCTTACAGTCGAGAGGCGGAGAGTAGGGGTCGTCGACTTCGAGTCACAAGTTGAGGAAACAGGCCTTCACTGGATAGGGCTGTCGACTTAGCGGGATGGTCTACAGACTACAACTACCACTGCTCTCAAGTAGTCGGAGGTTTAGGAGGAGTCGACCAGATGTCGGGTTCTACCCCTTCAACTAGTTGGACAGGCGGGAGGCAGGGGAATGTCGACTGCCCTCAATTAGTTGGAGGTATTAGGAGGAGTCGACCAGATGTCGGGGACGACCCCGTCAACTAGTTGGACAGATGGAAGGCAGGAAGATGTCGAGTCCCTACACCCTTGACTGGCCGGGGCAGTCACCGGAGAAACTGGTGATGGCAACCCGACTCAACCGGAGAGCCTGAGGTGTAGGGTTGAGCCAACTGGAGTCAGACAATAAGTTGAGACGCGTGAGAGTCAGATCCGGATGATAAGATCAGCCTGAGTCGGAGCTTGGGAGCAGCTGAAGGGACTCCTGTTAAGCAGCAAGAAGGAGTAGTAGGGAAAATCGTGGTCGAGGATAGCCGAGGTCAAGCAGATACAGAGACAAAAAGCCAGGGCATCAGACAGAGATGTAGTCAGGAGGGAAGCTGGGTCGAGATCCAAGATAGAAGGCAGGAGACAAGGTTGAAAATCAAGGCAAAGGTTCGGTACACGGATTCAGGAACTCTGGAACTCTGTGACAAACACTTTCAGAATTTTGGTGTTAAAATAGAGCAAGACTAGGAGGTTGACCCAGGAACATAAAGCCTGCAGCAGCCATTAGGGATGATGGTAGGAGGAAAGATCCGAAGAAGCATGACAGTACCCAAAACTGTACTGCATATTCGAGGTGAGTTCTTACCAATGATTTCTACAATGGCAAAATTATGTTATCCACTCTTGCTTCAATACCCTTTTTTATGCAAGACAAGATTTTGTTTGCTTTTGCTACTGCTATTCCAAGTTTGTAGTTTACAAGGATTCCCAGGTCTTTATCTAGCAACAAGTCCCCTAAAATGATTCCATTAAGTTCATAAGTAGCCTTGGGATTATTTCCTCCCAAATGCATGACTTTACAATTTCCCACATTAAACGTCATATTCCTTTTGTTTGCCCAATCTGCCATTTTATGTAAATCCCTCTGTAGAAAGCAAATAACCTGTTCTGAATTAATTACTCTGCTTAATATAGTGTCATCTTCAAATATTGATATTTTGCTTTCTATATCTATTTCCAGGTCTTTTATAAACATATTTGTATATGTCTGTAACGGTTTTAGGACACTCAGACCAGTAGGTAAAATCAAACACAGTTTATTAAATAAGAAATAATGCAAATGTTCGCCCTCTACAGGTGACAGCAATATTAGCACTGTGTATACAAATGTACTCAAAATGCCCAATATACAGAATCAGGGAGCACACTCTATAACAGCACAGATAATAGCAAGATGGACACAAAGGGTTAAACAGAACAATCAGTCCGTCTCAGCAGTGGGGTTTGGCATGCCCGAAATGGTGAAGTGAGGTGCTGTGAGATGTGAACAGCACAGAATTCATAAGATGGTAAGGCTGTAGATATTCAGTGACCAGCAGAAGCTTCAGCAGAACAGTGACCCAACTTAGCCCCCACGGGCGTACCCAATGAGACAACTGATACTGCAAGTGCGAGAGTATGTAGCCCCCACGGGCGTAATTGGAGTATAGCCTGAGATGCAAGAGCTGGCGACTAGCCCCCACGGGCGTATAACCGGAGACCAACAGCAGCGATAATTGAGCCAATAGCCCCCACGGGCGTATACCTTCAGAACCTGCCAGAGCTTGGAGCCTACCCCTTGCTGCCTCTCAGAACCAATAGCCGCAATGGAGACCTCTAGTAACCAACGTAAGACCAAGAGCCAAAGGCGCCCAACCGGACCAACAAGACGTGACTACTCTGCAGTTATATCGTATGAGTCGCCGTCCACGCTAGCGGCCAGCTCAGCAGACGTAGCACAGTTAAATAAAGGCTCTGTACCGGGGAATGGAGGCTCTGCAGGAGTGAGGCAGCACTACAAGGGTTAAAATGTGCGTTTAACAACCGAAGGCTCAGTATGGTGTATAAGCTCTGCAAGCATAAGGAGGCTCAGTAGAGGAAGCACGGCTCTGCAAATCAGCACGGAACTCTGCACTGGACTAAGGCAACACCGGAGTGTAGTGGTCACACTGAAACTGGCAATCAGCACAGCAGGAGTAAGAATGTCCTGGCGGCCACAACAGGAATTTGCAGGTCACTGGAACAGGCCGTAGTCGATCGCGGAGCAGGAAGTCAGCCAGGCCGGGTCGTAGCACGAAGGAGGTTCTCATACAAGTCTGGTCATACACGAGCAGGAACGTCAGCCAAGCCAGGTCAGGAAACGGAGGTGGTTCGCAGACAAGCCGGGTCAATCACGATCAGGAACACTGGAACGTAGTCAGGACAGGCCAAGTTGGTACACACGAATCTGGAACGCAGGAACACAGCAACAGCAAGACTGGCTCAGAAACACCACGAAAGGGCATCTGACAGGTGTCATGGTCAGGTATAAAAAGGTCACCAGGGGGCAGGCCAAACCGACTCAGCGAATCAAAGTATACCACAGACGAGAGTGACAGGAGGATCACAGGCACTGTGATAGTACCCCCCTCTCAAAGACCCCCTCTCCCTACCGGAGGTTTGGGTTTCTGAGGATATTTAGAGTGGAAATTGTGCACAAGTCTGGGTGCATGGAGGTCCATCTGGTCAACCCAAGAACGCTCCTCAGGGCCATAACCCTTCCAGTGAACCAAATATTGCAACTTCCCTCTAAGTCTCCTAGAATCAATAATGTTCTGAACCTCGTATTCCTCTTGGCCCTGGACGTCCACCGGCCCAGGAATTACCGGAGTGGTAGTGTAACAATTTCAAACCAGGGGTTTTAACATAGACACATGGAACACATTGTGAATATGCATAGATGCTGGAAGTTCCAATGCATAAGTGACGGGATTAATCTTGCAGATGATTTTAAAAGGACTAATGAACCGGGGAGCCAGCTTATTGGAGGGTACCTGCAGATTGAGGTTCCTGGAGGAGAGCCATACCCTGTCCCCAATCTGGAATGAGACCGCTGGCAGCCGTCTACGATTGGCATACCGCTGATTACGCTGGACTGACTGACTGAGGGTCCTTTGCACCTGTGCCCACGTGGAGCGGAGTTGCACCATATGCTCATCCAAGGCAGGAATCTGTTGTGACTGGAACGAGTCCAGGAGCAAACACGGCTGGAACCCATAATTGATTAGAAACGGGGAGCTCCAGGATGATGAGTTGACTGCACAATTCCTAGCAAACTCTGCCCATGGCAACAGGTCGGCCCAATTGTCATGATGATCGGTTACAAAACAGCGCAGGAACTGTTCCAGTCCCTGATTGGCACGCTCAGCGGCTCCGTTGGTCTGGGGATGGTAGGCGGAGGAGAAGGACAATTGGATGCCCATCTGGCCACAGAATGCCCTCCAGAACCTGGACACAAACTGGCTCCCACGATCGGAGACTACAACTCTGGGTACCCCGTGTAAGCGGAACACTTCTCTAGCAAAGACTATTGCCAATTCCTGAGCCGATGGAAGCCCCTTGAGGGGCACGAAATGAGCCATATTAGAGAACCTATCAACCACCATGAGGATAAAAGTATACCCACTAGAGACTGGCAATTCTCCCAAAAAGTCGATGGATATATGAGACCAAGGCCGGTCTCCATTAGGCACTGGTTGGAGCAAGCCCACTGGGAGATGCCTGGGGGTCTTGGCACGGACACAGGTGGCACAAGTGGAAGTAAAAGCGGAACAATCGGCTCTGAGAGTAGACCACCAGAATAACTGTGAAAGAGACCATACAAGCTGATCCCTACCGATATGCCCAGCCGCTTTTGAAGAGTGGTAGGTCTCCAATAGACGGGTACGGAATGGCTCGTCCACAAAACATTTACCAGCTGGGGTCTCTGGTGGAGCCCTAGATTGAGACCCCAAAATCTCCTCCCCCAGTGGCAAAGTTATACTAGTGCGAATAGTAGCCAGAATACGATCAGGCTGAATGATAGGTACTGGTTCTTCCTCCCTCTCAGTGTCCGACGCGAACTGTCGGGACAAGGCGTCTGCCCTCACGTTCTTAGAACCCGGAAGGTAGGATACTTTGAAATTAAACCGGGACAAAAAGAGTGCCCACCTGGCTTGTCGAGAAGACAATCTCTTAGCCTCGGAGAGGTATGTCAGATTCTTGTGATCGGTAAGGATCAGTACTGGGTTCTTAGTACCTTCCAACAGGTGGCGCCATTCCTTCAGTGCCAGAATAATGGCCAATAGCTCCCTGTCGCCAATCTCATAGTGGATCTGTGCGCTAGACAATTTCTTAGAGAAGAAACCGCAGGGTCTCAAGGTGCCACCTCCCACAGGACGCTGGTAGAGTACTGCCCCAACCGCAACCTCAGAGGCGTCAACTTCCAAAGTAAATGGCAGGGAGGGATTGGAATGGGACAGCACTGGGGCAGACACAAGGGCAGATTTTAAGGTCTCAAACGCATTTTCAGCAGCCTCGGACCACTGAGAGGGAGTAGCGCCCTTGTGTGTCAAATCAGACAAAGGTTTTACAATTGTGGAAAAGTTCCGTATGAACTTTCTGTAATAGCTGGCAAAGCCCAGAAAGTGCTGAATAGCTTTTAACCCCTTAGGGCGAGGCCACTGCAGTACTGCTGCCAACTTATCTTGATCCATAGCAATGCCATCTTTGGAAATTACGAACCCCAAGAATGGTACTTGAGACATATGGAATTCGCATTTTTCTAATTTACAAAACAGTTTATTTTTACGAAGTCGAAGCAAGACTTCCGAGACATCCTTAATATGTTTGGATAGGTTGGCAGAATGAATTAATATATCGTCCAGATATACCACCACACAGGACTGAAGCATGTCACGTAGGATATCATTAATAAATTCCTGGAATACCGCAGGTGCGTTGCATAGGCCAAACGGCATTACCAGATACCTGTTCTGGTATTAAATGCCGTTTTCCACTCATCACCCTCCTTGATTCTGATTAGATTGTAGGCGGCCTGCAAATCAAGTTCAGTGAAGATAGAAGAGCCCTTTAATCTGTCAAACAACTCGGTAATGAGTGGAATAGGGTACGCATTCTTAGGCATCAGCTTATTAAGCCCCCCGTAATCAATACATGGCCTGAGTTCGCCACTTTTCTTTTTTACAAAGAAGAATCCGGCCCCAGCCGGGGATGGTGACTTACGAATAATTCCCCTCCTGAGGGCGTCATCAATGTACTCCTCCATCGCCCTGTTCTCCTCACATGACAGTGGATAAGTGCGTCCCCTAGGGGGCACCGCACCCGGAGGCAAATCAATAGCGCAATCATAGGGTCTATGCTCAGGCAATGCGCTGGCCTCCCCCTTGCTGAATACATCACTGAATTACCCATATTCAGCTGGCACAGAAGGGGAGGTACACATAATCTTGACAGGGAACGATAGACAGTTCTCAGTGCAGTATTCAGACCAGGAATTAACTTCAAATTTTTGCCAATCAAATTGAGGATTATGCAGAAGCAACCACGGGAACCCCAAAATGACTGCATGGTGGGGAGAACGAATAATTTGGAACCACACTTCCTCCTTGTGGAGAGCCCCAGCCGACATTGTAATAGGAATGGAGAACAGGAAAGAAAAAAGAAGAGGTGCTTCCTGGTGTAATATCCTCACATATATAATGGACACCTCACCACCACCTGTAAAAATGGTACTCACAAAATTATAGACTGGAGATACACATATGTGTAGACCAGCTATCAAGCCAAGGGATATTTCAGCTGTCCCTTATCCAGCTATTCTCCACCACAGGGATCGGCTGCCACTCGTCCACTCCACCCACGGAGGAATCAAATACCCAAAAGACAAAAAACGCACATAGAGGGCGCCAATAGTGCTTATACCAATGATATACAATGTATCAGTAATAAATCAATAGGTATTCCACTCACATTTAAAAGAGGCTGCAAGTATACCTCTGTACACACACAGCTAAATGCACATGCAAGGAAATCTTACCGCCCTTGCTCGGTATTCTTGTGTCGACACTCACTGGATCCACTGTCCGCTGTTCAGTCCAAAAATAAGAGAAGCCGCTCCAACAGTGTACTCAGAAGAAAAATGTTTTATTGATAAAAAATAAATCAATCACCCACTAAAAAACGTGTTTTGCAGCGCTAACACGCTGCTTCATCAGTAATGCAGGCTTAATACAACAAGATACAATAGAACCTGAACGCTAGTAGAGAGCGGCTATTTAAATCAGACGGAGCTCGGTCTATTGGTCAACACGCCAGCCATTCATTCAAACATAGCACTGTAGCACAACCAACATAAAATATGACCACTTGAAAATATAAATAAAATGTAAGATGTAAATACGAGTGAGCGCTGTCGCAAGGGTAGAGTGCCCAAATACATACAAAAAACCTCTGCTATGTCACCAAAAGAACACCCAGTGATAGAAATATCTACCACTCGAATGGACTACTCATTAGCCCTACAATCGTGACCAAATGTAGGAGGTTTCAAAATTGGCACAACGGGGAGATAATAACATCCTCTAATCCACCATTGCGGCGGAACTCACAACATAAAACATAATAGTCTTCATCACATGTTATAATGAACTTCATCACATATAATCATGAACCCTCACACATGTAACTAATATCACATACATAAGAAAAAAAAAAAACTATAATCCGAATGAAAGCACAGAGTGTTGCCTAAACTAAATGATGAAATACCCATCCAAAATGACTTGGGATATTTGTTTTTTGTATGTATTTTACGTTATACTCAGCTCGCCGGCCGTGAGCGCATGGCGCTTCACGGGTTAATGTTAGTTTTCATTGACAGGTGTAAGCGCTATGTTTGAATGAATGGCTGGCGTGTTGACCAATAGACCAAGCGCCGGCTGATTTAAATAGCCGCTCTCCGCTAGCGTTCGGGTTCTATTGTATCTTATTGTATTAAGCCTGCATTACTGATGAAGTAGCGTGTTAGTGCTGTGAAACGCGTTTTTTAGTGGGTGATTGATTTATTTTTTATCAATAAAACATTTTTCTTCTGAGTACACTGTTGGAGCGGCTTCTCTTATTTTTGGACTGAACAGCGGACAGTGGATCCAGTGAGTGTCGACACAAGAATACCGAGCAAGGGCGGTAAGATTTCCTTGCATGTTCATTTAGCTGTGTGTGTACAGAGGTATACTTGCAGCCTCTTTTAAATGTGAGTGGAATACCTATTGATTTATTACTGATACATTGTATATCATTGGTATAAGCACTATTGGCGCCCTCTATGTGCGTTTTTTGTCTTTTGGGTATTTGATTCCTCCGTGGGTGGAGTGGACGAGTGGCAGCCGATCCCTGTGGTGGAGAATAGCTGGATAAGGGACAGCTGAAATATCCCTTGGCTTGATAGCTGGTCTACACATATGTGTATCTCCAGTCTATAATTTTGTGAGTACCATTTTTACAGGTGGTGGTGAGGTGTCCATTATATATGTGAGGATATTACACCAGGAAGCCCCTCTTCTTTTTTTGTATTGAACATGTTTAGATTTCAAGATAGAGAAAAAGGAAGGAATGCCTTGAGTGAGGAATTGTTTGGTTATTTTGAAAAACAGCCGATATCTAAGGCTGATTGTGATTCTAGGGAGATGAATATTGATCTGAGTAAATCATTTTTTGAGATGGAGATGTATCTAAAGGAGGAATGTAAACAATGGTGGGACATTCTTCTCCTTAAGAGGTATATCTCCAGAGAAATGATACCTAGAGGTTTGAGGGTGGGATGATGCCAACATTCCCTGATGAGAAATTTACAAGAAATTGGTATAAGATTCTTGACGCTTGCTCATTCAGCCTCATACAATTACTCATTGATTTTAGAGAGGAAAAATTGTTAGAAATAGAAAATAAAATAGAATCATTGAGTGAAGTATTGGAGAAATATCAAAAGTATAGGGAATTTGAGAGACTGAGTGAGCGAACGAAAAAGAATATTGATTCTTTTCAGAAAGAAATTGTGGACCGGAAACGGAGGAAATTGGAGAGAGATGAATTAGATTATCAAAATAATCAGATTATAGCTCAACAGAGAGAGAAATTCAGTAGAGGGAGATTGAGATCGAATGGTGGTAAAGTTAAGGTTGGAAATCCTACTGAAATAAATGATATAAAAGAGTCTGTGGAGAAGAAAACAGAAAGGTACAATGTGAATCATAATACCAATATAAATAAGAACAAAGATAAAGATAAAGATAAAAATAAAGGAACATCCCACTCTAACCAAGGTAGACAGAGTACCATACAGTCAAAAGAGGGTACGGATAATATCCAGAGACATGAGATGAAAACAACAGGCAATGAAAATAATACTGAGACTATTAATAAGAAAAAGACTGATAAAAAGAATGGTATTGAGTTAGAACATAAGAATAAGCAAAATAGTCAAGTTGGTGTTGTCAGCTTAATGGAGGATCCAGATGAGGTACCTCCAATGGACAGGGAAATAGGTCTAGAAATGAACCTGCCATTCCTGCAATGAATTTTTTAGGGGAAAGTATTATCCCCTGGTGGAAAAATTACAATCGACCCCCACAAAGAAGTGAGGAATTAAGCACAAAAAGAGGAGAGCCCGAGGATGTGGAGGAGGAGGAGGGACTAGACAACAAAAAGAGCAGAATGCAATAGGAATAGGGTCAGAAGTAAAAATTTTTAATTTATCTAAATATGTTTTAGATGCTGATGAAGAGAATTTGTTGAAAAAGGGATTGTCTTTTTGTCCTTCAAGTCGTCCAGATTTATTTGGACTATTTGTGGATTTAAATGATTATATAAGAAAATTGTCTTTAAAGAGATTCAATAATTCAATACCTCTTATTACAGTTAATCCGCTTTTAGATGAAGAAGATAATGAGATCATTTCTGTGATGGATGACATGACTGATATATTTTAGGTGGAGCAGTCCCGACTCCCTTTAAACCCAAATCAAGATTTAATCCTACACATTGTAAGGGTCCCAATGTAGATCTTTTTCAGACATTAGTAATGGAGGATTTTAAGAAAATGATCAAAAATTATCAACAAAAAACTAATGGTGATAGAAATAAAAATAATAACTTAAATAGAAGAGAGATCCAAGCTTTAAGGAGATTACAGAAATGTAATGAAATTACCATTAAATCTGCTGATAAGGGTGGAGGAGTGGTTATACAAAACACCAGTGATTATCATAAGGAAGCATGTAGAATATTGTCTGATGATGAATACTATGTGAAATTAAAGTCTGATCCTAGCAAAAGATATGCTAAAGAATTAAGGGAATTAGTTGATGAAGCCTGTGATTTGGGTCTGCTCGGAAGATCAGAGAGGGACTTTATTTGTGTACAAGATTTTAGGATGTCTGTATACTATCATTTACCTAAGATTCACAAGTCCCTCTCTGATCCCCCTGGCAGGCCTATCACTTCAGGCATAGATTCATTGACATGTAATTTATCGTCTTACATCGATTATCATTTACAAAAGTTAGTGTGGGCCCTCCCCTCATATATAAGGGACACCAAACATGTGATAGATCTAATGGGTGATATTATGTGGAAAAAAGAGTTTTGTTGGGTTACATTAGATGTAGTAGCACTGTATTCAAATATTCCACATGAAGGTGGACTGGAGGCTTGTAGGTCTTTTTTAATGAAGGATCTTTTAATGCCATGTGAACAGATTGATTTTATTTTGCGATCTATAGATTTTGTACTTACACACAATTTTTTTGAGTACGAGGGTGATATTTTTTTACAGAAAAAAGGAACTACAATGGGTACCAGATTCGCACCCAACTACGCGAACCTATTTATGGGATACCTTGAAGATCTGTTGGTATATGGTTCGGGGTGGCTGGAGGCGAATCTGGTATTCTACCATCGATATATTGATGATATTTTGATTATTTGGAAGGGGGATGAAAATTTAGTTCACCCTTTTGTTGAACATCTTAATTCAAATAAATGGGGTATGAAATTTACAAGCACGATTGAGCGAGAATCGATACAATTCCTAGATCTAACCTTATGGGGGACTAGTGAAGGTATAATAAAAACTAAGACTCATTTTAAAGAAGTTGATACTAACAGTTACTTGAGTTTTAAAAGTTGCCATCATCGGAAGTGGATACAGAATGTGCCATATGGGCAATTCTGTAGAATAGCGAGGAACTGTAGTGAAGCTTCAGATTATGACATGCAGGCTAAAAATTTTAAAAGCACGTTTTTTACAAAAGAATTATCCAAAAAGACTTGTGCAGGATGCGATGGTTAGAGCAAGGAAAAATAGATTTGAAACAGCCCAAATTGATTCTGCCCCAGTAGACTTTAAAGAAGATAAAATTAATGAAAGAATAAGAATAAAAAAGGTTAATAATAATAAGAGATGCAAGTCTGAATAAGGAGTCCTTCCCAACATTTATTACGAAATACAATGATAATGTGGGTTATATTAATTTTATTTTGAAGAGGCATTGGAGGATACTTGAGAAGGATACTCTGTTGACAGCTATGATTCCTAAGAATCCTAGAGTTATTTATAGGAATTTATTGAATTGAATTTAATGGAACTAATAAAGATTATATAAATACCAAGAACTATCTAAAGGGATCCTATAAATGTGGAGGAGCGAGATGTTTGACATGTGGATTTATTGGACATAGAGAAACTCACTTTATGTCTATATCTACTGGTGAAAGTTTTGAGATGGGTTCTTTTATGAACTGTGGCACAAGTTTTATTTATTTACTTACATGCAAATGTGGTTTGCAGTATGTTGGCCGTACCACACAACAATTAAGAAAGAGGTTCGGCCAACATAAAAGGAATATTTTGTCAGGTCTAATGCAGCAGAGTGTTTCCAAACATTTTGTTGAGTGTCACAATAAGGAATTGCAGGGTCTCCATGTGGTGCCTATTGAGTGGATCAATCCCATTGGAGGGAATAGATTGCGGAGGTTAGCCTGTAGAGAGGCCTTTTGGATTTTTAGGTTGAACACTTTAACGCCTTTAGGTTTGAATGAGGTAGTTGATACACAGTGGTAGAGTTTTTTTTTTTTTTTTTTAATTAAAGTAGATTTTATTTTATTTTTATTAATTTATGTTATTTTATTTCATTTTATTTGGGTTTTTTGATATGTCATTTATTGGTATGTATATGGAGTGGGTAGGTTATTTATGATGTGGTTATTATAGTAATTTGAGGATGTGGTACTTTAGTGGGATTTGATTTTATTGGTACACAGTTTAGGGTTGGTTTCCTTTGGTAATTTTGGATGGGTATTTCATCATTTAGTTTAGGCAACACTCTGTGCTTTCATTCGGATTATAGTTTTTTTTTTCTTATGTATGTGATATTAGTTACATGTGTGAGGGTTCATGATTATATGTGATGAAGTTCATTATAACATGTGATGAAGACTATTATGTTTTATGTTGTGAGTTCCGCCGCAATGGTGGATTAGGGGATGTTATTATCTCCCCGTTGTGCCAATTTTGAAACCTCCTACATTTGGTCACGATTGTAGGGCTAATGAGTAGTCCATTCGAGTGGTAGATATTTCTGTCACTGGGTGTTCTTTTGGTGACATAGCAGAGGTTTTTTGTATGTATTTGGGCACTCTACCCTTGCGACAGCGCTCACTCGTATTTACATCTTACATTGTATTTACATTTGCAAGTGGTCATATTTTATTTTGGTTGTGCTACAGTGATGTCTTACTTAATATTTGTATTTTATGTATTGTACTTTATGTATTGTGTTGTCTTGTATGACTTGGGATATTTGTTTGTTGTATGTATTTTACGTTATACTCAGCTCGCCGGCCGTGAGCACATGGCGCTTCATGGGTTAATGTTGGTTTTCATTGACAGGTGTAAGCGCTATGTTTGAATGAATGGCTGGCGTGTTGACCAACAGACCGAGCGCCGGCTGATTTAAATAGCCGCTCTCCGCTAGCGTTCGGGTTCTATTGTATCTTATTGTATTAAGCCTGCATTACTGATGAAGCAGCGTGTTAGCGCTGCGAAACGCGTTTTTTAGTGGGTGATTGATTTATTTTTTATCAATAAAACATTTTTCTTCTGAGTACACTGTTGGAGCGGCTTCTCTTATTTTTGGACTGAACAGCGGACAGTGGATCCAGTGAGTGTCGACACAAGAATAACGAGCAAGGGTGGTAAGATTTCCTTGCATGTGCATTTAGCTGTGTGTGTACAGAGGTATACTTGCAGCCTCTTTTAAATGTGAGTGGAATACCTATTGATTTATTACTGATACATTGTATATCATTGGTATAAGCACTATTGGCGCCCTCTATGTGCGTTTTTGTCTTTTGGGTATTGTAATAGGAATGGTTTCCATCGTAATAAATGTGGGCTCCAACAGTCTGCCATCAATGGCTTCAATCGCCAAGGGAGATTCTTTCTTGCATAAAGGAATACTATGCAATTCGGCAAAAGATTGGTCCATAAAGTACCCGGCTGCACCAGAGTCTACCAGTGCCAATGTCTCTATGACCTTGTTGACCCAAGAGAATACCACCTGGATGGTGGGTTTAACCGTACTCGGATCTAGGCACTGCTGTACATCACCTAGGGCCTGTCCCCCAAGGTACCCTAGGTGCGTGCGTTCCCGGCCGTATCGGACAAGTGCGTAAACGGTGCCCAGGTTTGCCACAATATAAACATAGGCCTTGCTTCTTATGGTACGACCTCTCCTCCTTCGTGAGTCTAGTGAATCCCAACTGCATTGGCTCTGCCGCTTCGGCTGGACGCTCAGGAGGAAAGGGTGGTGAGGGTGGGTAAAAAAGACTGGCCTGGCCATGGTTTCTGGATCTTGCCCTTTTCGTCAACCGTCTCTCGCAGATGCGAGAATCAATGAGCATGACATAGTCAATGAATTCGTCCAGATCACTAGGTACATCTCGGGCAGCTATTTCATCTTTAATCTGTTCGGAGAGCCCCTGAGCAAAGTCTGCCACTAACGCCTCATTATTCCAGCCCACCTCTGCTGCCAGGGTCCGAAATTCGATAGCATACTCGCCCAGAGTGCGTTCGCCCTGCTGTATTTCCATCAGCCTCTTGGCAGCAGAGGCAGCCCTGCCAGGGACCTCAAACACTTGGTGGAACTTTCTCACAAACTCATTAAAGTTCAGGGTGCAAGGTTTGGCATTCTCCCACAATGGGTTCGCCCTAGCCAATGCTTGGCCCGTCAGTAATGATATCATGAATCCGACCTTGTTCCGGTCGTTAGGAAATGCCTGGGGCGTCAACTCCAAAAATATCTCCAACTGATTGATAAAGCACCTGCATTGAGAAGGTTCGCCATCATATCTCAATGGTAATGGTGCCGCTGCCGTTAAGCCTCTAGCACTAGTAGGAGGAGCTACAGGCGGATTATCCGGTGTCAAGACTGGGGGGACCACCGGATTTGGACTAGGCTTGTCAAGGTGTACCGTACGCTCAAGTAAGGTCTATAAAGCCAGTGCCAATTGGTCTAGGTGCTGCTCGTGGACATCCATTCTCCAGTGCATGTTTTGTGTGTTACTTTCACCCTTACTGTCTGAGGTCATGGCCCTTTCGTACTGTAACGGTTTTAGGACACTCAGATCAGTAGGTAAAATCAAACACAGTTTATTAAATAAGAAATAATGCAAACGATCGCCCTCTACAGGTGACATCAATATTAGCACTGTGTATACAAATGTACTCAAAATGCCCAATATACAGAATCAGGGAGCACACTCTATAACAGCACAGATAATAGCAAGATGGACACAAATGGTTAAACAGAACAATCAGTCCATCTCAGCAGTGGGGTTTGGCATGCCCGAAATGGTGAAGTGAGGTGCTGTGAGGAGATGTGAACAGCACAGAATTCATAAGATGGTAAGGCTGTAGATATTCAATGACCAGCAGAAGCTTCAGCAGAACAGTGACCCAACTTAGCCCCCACGGGCGTACCCAATGAGACAACTGATACTGCAAGTGCGAGAGTATGTAGCCCCCACGGGCGTAATTGGAGTATAGCCTGAGATGCAAGAGCTGGCGACTAGCCCCCACGGGCGTATAACCGGAGACCAACAGCAGCGATAATTGAGCCAATAGCCCCCACGGGCGTATACCTTCAGAACCTGCCAGAGCTTGGAGCCTACCCCTTGCTGCCTCTCAGAACCAATAGCCGCAATGGAGACCTCCGGTAACCAACGTAAGACCAAGAGCCAAAGACGCCCAACCGGACCAACAAGACGTGACTACTCTGCAGTTATATTGTATGAGTCGCCGTCCACGCTAGCAGCCAACTCAGCAGACGTAGCACAGTTAAGTAAAGGCTCTGTACCAGGGAATGGAGGCTCTGCAGGAGTGAGGCAGCACTGCAAGGGTTAAAATGTACGTTTAACAACCGAAGGCTCAGTATGGTGTATAAGCTCTGCAAGCATACGGAGGCTCTGTAGAGGAAGCACGGCTCTGCAAATCAGCACGGAACTCTGCACTGGACTAAGGCAACACCAGAGTGTAGTGGTCACACTGAAACTGGCAATCAGCACAGCAGGAGTAAGAATGTTGCGGCGGCGACAACAGGAATTCGCAGGTCGCTGGAACAGGCTGTAGTCGATCACGGAGCAGGAAGTCAGCCAGGCCAGGTCGTAGCACGAAGGAGCTTCTCATACAAGCCTGGTCATACACGAGCAGGAACGTCAGTCAAGCCAGGTCAGGAAACGGAGGTGGTTCGCAGACTAGCCGGGTCAATCACGATCAGGAACACTGGAGCGTAGTCAGGACAGGCCAAGTCGGTACACACAAATCTGGAACGCAGGAACACAGCAACAGCAAGACTGGCTCAGAAACACCACGAAAGGGCATCTGACAGGTGTCATGGTCAGGTATAAAAAGGTCACCAGGGGGCGGGCCAAACCAACTCAGCGAATCAAAGTATACCACAGACGAGAGTGACAGGAGGATCATAGGCACTGTGATAATGTCTCCATGCTAAGGAGAAATATTTGCATGGTCTTTTCTTTTTTTTCTTTTTTTTTTTTTTTAATTCAATGTATATTGAGTTTTCAGTTGAAGTAAGGGGGTACAGAAAAAAGAGAATGAATTCAAAAAAGGGCAAAGACATCAGAGTACAATGCAGGCAATCCAAAAAGATATGAGCAAATTAAACATAATGTCACTTGAGTGTCAATGAGATACCCTCTAGGAAGAAAGGACAGAGACAAAGAGATAATTTTCTTTTTTTCCCCTTTCCCTGGAGTCATCAATGAATTAACAGGTCCCAGTGAAATTCAGGGGGAGCCACTGCTGACACCCATGGGAACCAGACCCAAAGGTAAACGGAGAAAGAGTTGCGAATATACGCAGTTAGCTTCTCTATCCGAATCAAACTCCAGATGCGACCATCAAGGCCAGCACGGGTGGGTGGCAGAGATGTCCAATGCTGAGCTATATGGCAACGGGTCATAGCGCAGATTCAAAAAAACAATTTGTTGGCACAGTGAGAGAGGGGCGGGGTTCGGGACGACCTGCTTAGCAGGGCTGTCCATGGGTCAGGGGAGATCCCTACACCCAAAATCTGAACTCCGGAGGGGATCCACATTATGTCCGCCCCAGGTGGGGTATAACAAAGTTAGGTTTCCAAGGTGACCCATCTCGGTACGCCTCACTCAAGGTGTAGTCGGACTGCTTAGGCGAATTGAGCTTTGTTTATAATAGGACCAGAGGTGCAGGACTGACAAGCCTCCCGCAGACAGATGCTTATATATTAACCCCGATCCGAGCCTAGGTCTCCATGAGTCCCAGATAAAGCGCATAACATGTTGTTGGAGCGAACGAATATCTCGCAGTGGAGGGGGAATGGACAGAGCCCAGAATAGGTACAATGTCCGTGGCAATAAGGGAATCTTGATTGCATAAATCATGCCAAACCAGGAATTTTGATAGGATTGCCATTTGTCCAAGTCCGTGTGAAGAGAATGGAGCAGAGGTGTGAAGTTTGTCCTATACAGAGATGCATCTGAAGCCATGAATTTAACTCCTAATGAAGGTAAAGACGAGTCACACCATTGAGCAGCTTCTGCAAGGGCGCCTGTAATTAAATATTCAAGGCCTCACATTTAGAGTGATTTACCTTGAACCCCAAAATCGAAGAGACGATGTTTAACAAGGAATACAGATTTGGCAATGAGGTCATAGGGGACGACATAGTGAGCAGGATGTTGTCCGAGAACAAGCTCAATTTATAGTCCTCCGAGCCCAGCAACAAACGCCTAATGTCCGGGCAGTGACAGATTGCACATGCTAGAGGTTCGATGCGCATCACAAATAAAAGAGGAGAAAGGGGACACCCCTGTCGAGTCCTGCTATAAATCAGAAACACCCCAGAGTTGGAACCTCCCACCGAGACCACCGATGACGGTCCAGCATACAGAGATTTGATACCCCGCAATATAAGACCCGAAAAACCGAAAGAATCTAACACCGCCCACATATAATTCCAGTCGATCCGGTCGAACGCTTTTTGGCATCCAGGGAAAGAAGCATCAAAGGGGTAGATCTAGCGCAAGCTTCTCTGGAGAGGGCAATCACCCGACAGCTTCCTTGCCGGGGACAAATCCGACCTGGTCTGAATGTATCAAGGAGGGGAGGAGCCGAGACAGACGTAGAGCTAATATTTTTGCAAATAACTTGATGTCGAAGTTGAAAGCAAAATTGGACGGTAATTAGCGCATGAAGTCGGGTACTTGCCCTCCTTCGGTATGACCACCACACGGGCCAGCAACATTTCCGTCAGTGGGGGGTCCCCGCTAAGAAGGAGTTAAAAAGCATAGCAGGAGGAGAGTGGATTGAAAGGTTTAAAAATAAGCCGCAGAATAGCCATCGGTACCTGGTGCTTTGGAGGATTTAAGGAATTTCAGAGTGACAGATATTTCCTCACAATGGTGTGATCCGACCAAGTGAGGTCATGAATATTAGCAGAGCCCACTTCATGCACCAGAGATTGGTTGACAAACAGGTAATCTATCCTAGAATAATGTCCGTGGGGATGAGAAAAAAAGGTATAATCCCTGGTGTTTGGATGGAGCAAACGCCAACAATCATGCAATTTGTGGGAGCGTATTATGTCAACCAGGAGTCTAGATTTCGGAGGTATACCTTGTCCCGGGGGAGGAACAGTGCGATCCAAGATCGGGTCCAGCAAGACGTTAAAGTCTCCCCCTACCAGGATAGAGGAAGTCAGAACCTTGTCAAGTAGGGTAGAGAGAATGGAGTAAAAACAGGTGTCCAGTTCAGTGGGAGTGTACACGTTCAGTAAGGTCAAGGGGGAACCCTGGACCTCAGCCTGCGCCATGAGATATCGGCCATCTGAATCATGACGCACGTTAGTAACCTGGAACCCCACCGTGTTGCGAATCAGAATAGAGACCCCATTTCTCTTGCCGGCACCTGTGGAATGGAAGTGCAAAGGAAAATGTCTATCCCAAAATTTAGGTACGGCCATGGAACGAAAATGAGTCTCCTGAAGGAAAATCACATCCGCCCAAAGGGAGACATAGTTTCTCACAACCATACGATGCTTCTGGGGAGCGTTAAGGCCCTTAACGTTGTGTGACAGAACCTTCAAGAGAGATAGAGGAGCGGTGGATCTACCCCGTCAGATGGAGGAGCAGCTCTGGGCATAGTGTCCAAATCAGGCATAAAAAAGGGGGGGGGGAAGAGAGAATAAAGAAGAGGAGAGAAAAGGGAAAGAGAAGGAAAAGATAAAAAAAGATTGAGGGAGAAGATCTAAGGGAGAGGGGATGCCACAAAAGGCGTCTAGTTGATCTTACAACAACACAAGCACAGGAATGCGACCTACAGCCCAAAGACCAGACAGCCAATCGACAGCCTCACATACAGCAGAGGAAAATCCCATAGAGGAGTATCAGGTGAGGCAAAGTACAATCTACAAACCATACGTACAACAGCGCTGAATAGTGCAATGTCCCATATTGTAAGTAAAATTAGCCCTGGAATTAAGAAAAATGATGCAGAGCAAACATTTACCAACATGTAGAAGCATACATAGACAAATATATCAAATTACCCCCAGAGCAAATATCACCCAGTCACAACCAACAGAAGTCTGCACACCCAAGAATGGCTGAGACCACATGAGCACTGGTAACATTAGAAAGAGTCCCCAAATATAAGGGTACAGCCATTCGGAGGGAGGACCAGAGTTCCCCCGATCCCTCCTGGCCCAAACAAGACAATCCCGAAATTAGGACCATATCGACCCGGGCACCCAGGGCGACGCAACACGAGTGCTATCCCCCGGCCAACCGGGTTCCAGGGTCCAACACCCATTAGGCACAAAGCCAATACTCTCCAAAGTATAGCAAGAGAGCCCCGATATTCCCTACAGAAACAGCAGAAGGGGGAGATACAAGTGCATAGTGAGGGATGAAGGTAACAGGGGTAACCCAGATTTGCCCATGAAAAGTTCTCCCCTAATAAAAGGAACCCACCCAGTGAGGAAAGAGATAGGGCCTGGTAGAGGAGAGAAGGGAAGATGTCAATGTCCATGTGATGACACCCCCAAACTAAACCCAGGGCCCGCCATACGTGTGAAAGGAAGCCAAGAATAATTTGGTTTCCCCCGGAGGGCAGACTGCGGGCTAAAGCAGAATCAACTAGTGGTAGGGCAATGGATTACGGAACAGGCAGGACCAACAAGGGAGGCATAATAGCAATAGAGAGGGTAGGTGACACCTCCTTTACCAGAACTGGTAGAAGAACCATCTAGTGGGGAAGGGTGAAGCACTCATAAAACCCCACAACATCGGGAGAAGATCAAAGGGTAATAGTAGTAACAGGAGGACAAAGAACCCAAAAGAAGCGCAAGGAACAAGTTTCAAACAATCACACATCCTAGCGATTACCTAGTGCCTATCTATTTTAACATGTGAAAAATTAGATAACAGGGCAACAGTTGCATAAAGTACATCAAAAAAGGGGGATAAAATGCTCCTTTGGGGTCTGATAGTGTACCCGTCGATCAGGTGTATTATAAGTAAAATATGTGGTGCAGCACCAAACTGCATCATAGGCGGTTTAGCCTAACTGCGTGCCAGGGGTATGAAAGGCATCTCATTTCAATAATAATGTTTTGAGAAGTGTAACCAAAGGTTAAGACTGCACAGAATGAGTGCCATTTCTCAGCAACCTCCCAGTAACACATGGAGTCGAGACTTCATGGGCCACATTTAGTGGTAGGCACACAAACGGTACAGTAGTTTGCATGAAAACATAACTCAGGTATAGGAAAGTTACACCACAGAATTCCTGTAAGTTCTAAGGGAACTGTAACTTAGTGTGGTCTTGGCTAATACCTTGAAACTACTAGAGGTACTATAAAGCGAAATGGTCTGCGCCACTGAGAAATATAGAAACAGTGGTACCCTATTAAACCCTGGAGACTGTCTGGAAACAAACCCCCTATTCAAACACTCGGACAGAATAAGTAAGCAAACAAGACATAAATCATTAAGAAAGCACTAAAAATGAGTGTAACAGAGAAGGTGCAATGCACCGGTACCAGTTCAGGTTATGACCGAGGGAACGGCCAACAGTAAGGGTCTACACAGCTCTGGGTGGAACAGGGACCTGAGGAGGTAGTTCATAGGAGCAGAATGGCATCCTAAGTAGTGTTGAGCGAGCATGCTCGGCCGATGCTCGGATCGGCTCGAGCATCGCTCTGCTCGGCACATGGCGGTACTCGTACGAGTACCGCATGTGCTCGCCCGCCATGTTCGGGTCTCCTCCCCGCACGTTTTGCGGCTGCTGCGCAGCCAATAAACGTGCAGGGAGGCTCTGACATCGGTGTAATGCCAGCAGCCATGTTGGCTGCTGGCATTACACTGATTGGCTGGCCAGAACCCGTGGTCGGGTGCTGTATAGCACCTGACCATCGAGTTCGGCTCAGTCTTAGCCAGGGAGAGCTGAGGATAGGAAGGGAAAGGCAGTGTAGGGAGGAAAAAAACCAAAATTGTGAAAAAAAAGAACCAAAAGTCCTTTTTAGGACTACTGTGTGTGGGGGCAGCAGGTTATTTTGTGTGGGGGGAAAAAAACGAAAAAAAAAAAAAAAAATATATTCTGTTTAGTGTGCAAAGTTGCAGATTAGAGCACATTCTGTTTAGTGTGCAAAGTTGCAGATTAGAGCACATTCTGTTTAGTGTGCAAAGTTGCAGATTAGAGCACATTCTGTTTAGTGTGCAAAGTTGCAGAATAGGAAGAAATACTGTTAAGTCTTCAAACTAAAATATCAAAGTCACATATTCCATTCAGTGTGCTTCGCCGCAGTTTAGCAGCACATTCTGTGTACTGTGCAGAGTTGCAGAATAGGAAGAAATACTGTTAAGTCTTCAAACTAAAATATCAAAGTCACATATTCCATTCAGTGTGCTTCGCCGCAGTGTAGCAGCACATTCTGTGTACTGTGCAGAGTTGCAGAATAGGAAGAAATACTGTTAAGTCTTCAAACTAAAATATCAAAGTGACATATTCCATTCAGTGTGCTTCGCCGCAGTGTAGCAGCACATTCTGTGTACTGTGCAGAGTTGCAGAATAGGAAGAAATACTGTTAAGTCTTCAAACTAAAATATCAAAGTGACATATTCCATTCAGTGTGCTTCGCCGCAGTGTAGCAGCACATTCTGTGTACTGTGCAGAGTTGCAGAATAGGAAGAAATACTGTTAAGTCTTCAAACTAAAATATCAAAGTCACATATTCCATTCAGTGTGCTTCGCCGCAGTGTAGCAGCACATTCTGTGTACTGTGCAGAGTTGCAGAATAGGAAGAAATACTGTTAAGTCTTTAAACTAAAATATCAAAGTCACATATTCCATTCAGTGTGCTTCGCCGCAGTGTAGCAGCACATTCTGTGTACTGTGCAGAGTTGCAGAATAGGAAGAAATACTGTTAAGTCTTCAAACTAAAATATCAAAGTCACATATTCCATTCAGTGTGCTTCGCCGCAGTGTAGCAGCACATTCTGTGTACTCTGCACAGTTGCAGAATAGGAAGAAATACTGTTAAGTTTTCAAACTCAAATATTAAAGTCACATATTCCATTCAGTGTGTGTCACCGCCGTTTAGCAGCCTATTCTGTGTACTCTGCACCGTTGCAGAATAGTAAGAAATACTGTTAAGTTTTCAAACTCAAATATTAAAGTCACATTTTCCATTCAGTGTGTGTCACCGCCGTTTAGCAGCCTATTCTGTGTACTCTGCACCGTTGCAGACTAGGAAGAAATACTGTTAAGTTTTCAAACTCAAATATTAAAGTCACATTTTCCATTCAGTGTGTGTCACCGCAGTTTAGCAGCCTATTCTGTGTACTCTGCACCGTTGCAGACTAGGAAGAAATACTGTTAAGTTTTCAAACTCAAATATTAAAGTCACATTTTCCATTCAGTGTGTGTCACCGCAGTTTAGAAGCCTATTCTGTGTACTCTGCACAGTTGCAGAATAGTAAGAAATACTGTTAAGTTTTCAAACTCAAATATTAAAGTCACATATTCCATTCAGTGTGTGTCACCGCCGTTTAGCAGCCTATTCTGTGTACTCTGCACCGTTGCAGAATAGTAAGAAATACTGTTAAGTTTTCAAACTCAAATATTAAAGTCACATTTTCCATTCAGTGTGTGTCACCGCAGTTTAGCAGCCTATTCTGTGTACTCTGCACCGTTGCAGACTAGGAAGAAATACTGTTAAGTTTTCAAACTCAAATATTAAAGTCACATTTTCCATTCAGTGTGTGTCACCGCAGTTTAGCAGCCTATTCTGTGTACTCTGCACAGTTGCAGAATAGTAAGAAATACTGTTAAGTTTTCAAACTCAAATATTAAAGTCACATATTCCATTCAGTGTGTGTCACCGCCGTTTAGCAGCCTATTCTGTGTACTCTGCACCGTTGCAGACTAGGAAGAAATACTGTTAAGTTTTCAAACTCAAATATTAAAGTCACATATTCCATTCAGTGTGTGTCACCGCCGTTTAGCAGCATATTCTGTGTACTCTGCACAGTTGCAGAATAGTAAGAAATACTGTTAAGTTTTCAAACTCAAATATTAAAGTCACATTTTCCATTCAGTGTGTGTCACCGCAGTTTAGCAGCCTATTCTGTGTACTCTGCACCGTTGCAGAATAGTAAGAAATACTGTTAAGTTTTCAAACTCAAATATTAAAGTCACATTTTCCATTCAGTGTGTGTCACCGCCGTTTAGCAGCCTATTCTGTGTACTCTGCACCGTTGCAGAATAGTAAGAAATACTGTTAAGTTTTCAAACTCAAATATTAAAGTCACATTTTCCATTCAGTGTGTGTCACCGCAGTTTAGCAGCCTATTCTGTGTACTCTGCACAGTTGCAGACTAGGAAGAAATACTGTTAAGTTTTCAAACTCAAATATTAAAGTCACATTTTCCATTCAGTGTGTGTCACCGCCGTTTAGCAGCCTATTCTGTGTACTCTGCACCGTTGCAGACTAGGAAGAAATACTGTTAAGTTTTCAATCTCAAATATTAAAGTCACATTTTCCATTCAGTGTGTGTCACCGCAGTTTAGCAGCCTATTCTGTGTACTCTGCACAGTTCCAGAATAGTAAGAAATACTGTTAAGTTTTCAAACTCAAATATTAAAGTCACATTTTCCATTCAGTGTGTGTCACCGCCGTTTAGCAGCCTATTCTGTGTACTCTGCACAGTTGCAGAATAGGAAGAAATACTGTTAAGTTTTCAAACTCAAATATTAAAGTCACATATTCCGTGTAAGATGAAGAAGGCGGGTAAAAAGGGACGGGGAAGTGGACGTGATCCTGATAGTTCAGGGCGCGGGTCAGGACGCGGAGAAACTGTGCCTGGTGCCAGAGCACAAGAAAGAAAGACATCCACCATACCTAGCTTCATGTGTAATTTTACAGGGCGTCGCAGGACATCACTCTCGAGGTCCGACCACTGCGAACAGGTGGTCGGTTGGATGACAGCTGATACTGCTTCCAGTCGGTTAAGCACCACCCTGTCTTCCACCAAGTCCACTCTCAGTAGCCAAGAGTCTGGTCAACATAATCCTCACTCTGATCATCCTTCCTCCCACCATACACGGTCTGGTCAAAGAAGTGATCCCACACTGGGATATAGTGAGGAGCTCGTCTCATCACCAATCCTTCATTTGACCCTCTCTCCAAGCACGCTTGCAGAGGAACATGACATCTTGTGCCCTGATTCACAACCTCTAGAGGCTACCCAATCACAAGAAGATGACAGATGTGAACGGCATTTAAGGTCAAAGGAAGTAGTGGATGATGATGATGATGATGAGACACAGTTGCCATTAAATCAACCACTATTTCCGTCTCAAGACCTTGTTGAGGAGAATGTTATACAGTTTTCAATGACTGAGTATGTGGTGGGATCAAGACTTGAGGAGGATGATCAGAGTGAGGAAGTGGAGGAGGACTTGGTGGACGATGAGGTGACTGACCCCACCTGGGAAGGTGTAGAGCCGAGCGATGACAGCAGTCCTGAGGGTGAGCCATCTGCAGCACCGCAACAGGCTGGAAGAGGCAGTGGTGTGGCTACAGAAAAAAGGCGGACCGCACCAAACCGGCCCGCAAATGTTCCACGGAGCACCCCCTTGCGTAAATCTACCTTGCCAAAGGGTAGGTGTTCCGCGGTATGGCGTTTTTTTAAGGAAAGTGCGGACGACAAAAGAATTGTAGTTTGCAACCTGTGCCACACCAGAATGAGCCGAGGCATGAACACTAGAAACCTCACCACCACCAGCATGATCCGACACATGGCATCCAAGCACCGTAGTAAGTGGGAGGAACGCCTGGATCGCCCATCTGTGTCTGCAGGCCACACCACTGCCTCCTCTTCCCCTGTTTTCGGTGCCGGCCAATCGCCTGTCGAAGGCGCAGGCCCGCATACCTCCCGCCCTGCACCTGTACCATCTGAAGCACCATCAGCGACCACATCCACTTCCCTGTCCCAGCACAGCGTCCAAATGTCGTTACCCCAGGCATTTGAGCGCAAGAGAAAGTACCCAGCCACCCACCCACAGGCCATAGCACTAACCTCACACCTTTCAAAATTACTGGCCATCGAAATGCTGCCATTTAGGCTTGTGGACACTGAGTCCTTCCGCAGCCTGATGGCAGCAGCTGTCCCTCGGTACGCGGTCCCCAGCCGCCACTACTTTTCCCGGTGTGCCATCCCCGCATTACACCACCATGTGTCCCGTAACATCACCCGTGCCCTGACCAACGCAGTTACTGGGAAGGTCCACTTAACGACTGACACATGGACAAGTGCTTGTGGCCAGGGACGCTACATTTCCCTGACGGCACACTGGGTGAATGTCGTGGAGGCTGGGAGCGACTCGGACCCTGGGATGGCACGGGTGCTACCCACGCCGAGGATTGCGGGCCCTACCTCCATCAGGGTTTCCGCCAGCACCTACGTTATTGGCTCCTCCTCCTCCGTTTCCACCTCCGAATTCTCTACACGCAGCGCCACTCCCCCATCAGCCGGTAGCTGGAAGCACTGTAGCACTGCAGTGGGGAAGCGTCAACAGGCCGTGCTGAAGCTGATCTGCCTTGGGGACAAACAGCACACGGCCTCAGAGCTGTTGCAGGGGATTAGTCACCAGACCGAGCAGTGGCTCTCGCCACTCAACCTGCAACCAGGCATGGTTGTGTGTGATAATGGGCGTAACTTGGTGGCGGCTTTGGAGCTCGGCAAGCTCACACACGTACCGTGCCTAGCGCATGTATTTAATTTAGTGGTTCAGCGATTTCTAAAAACCTACCCCAATGTGCATGATCTCTTGACCAAGGTGCGCCGCGTGTGTGCACATTTCCGTAAGTCATCTACAGCTTCGGCCGGCCTGTTGAAGCTGCAGCAGCGCTTACAATTGCCAGCTCACCGGCTGCTGTGTGACGTGAGCACGCGCTGGAACTCCACCTTCCACATGTTGGCCCGGCTTTGTGAGCAGCAGAGGGCAGTAGTGGAGTACCAGCTGTTACACGGTCGTCGCCTCTCCGTTCAACTTCCTGTAATCAGAAGTGAGGAGTGGGAATGGATGTCAGACCTCTGTGAGGTTTTACGCAATTTTGAGGAATCGACACAGATGGTGAGCGGCGATAACGCTATTATCAGTGTAACCAACCCACTTCTGTGTCTACTGAAACGCTCGCTGCTCACAATTAAAACCGACGCTTTGCATGTGGAAGAGGTGGAAATGGGGGAGGAAGAGCTTACACAAGGTGATAGCCAGAGCACCCTCACTTCGTCTTCTCAGCGACAATTGGAGGAGGCGGAGGAGGAGGAGGAGGAGGAGGAGGAGGAAGACACGGTTGCCTCCGCTACAGAGGGTAGCCATGGAACTTTAGTTCCATCTCTTCAGCGTGGGTGGGCAGAAGAGGAGGAAGAGGATGAGGATATTGAGAGTCATCCTCCTGGTGAGGACAGCGAAATCTTGACTGTTGGTACTCTGGCACACATGGCTGACTTTATGTTAGGCTGCCTTTCCCGTGACCCACGCGTTATACGCATTTTAAACAACACGGATTACTGGGTGTTCACCCTTCTGGACCCCCGCTACAAAGAGAATTTCTCATCTCTCATTCCTCCGGTGGAGAGGACAAGCAAAATGGTGCAATACCAGAAGGTTCTTGTTGAAAAATTGCTCCAAAATTTTCCATCTGACAACGCTGGCGGCAGAGTACGTGCTACCTTGGCCAACAGAGAAGGGGAGAAAAGGGGAGCACACAGCAGTTCCGACAAAGGCAGGGCAACACTCTCCAAGGCGTGGGACACCTTCATGACACCCCGCCAGCACCCTCACCCTGATGCGCAGCCTAGTGTCACAAGGAGGGAAAAGTTTTGGAAGATGGTGAAGGAGTACGTAGCAGACCGTGTCAGCGTCCTCAATGATCCCTCTGTGCCTTACAACTACTGGGTGTCCAAGCTGGACACGTGGTATGAACTGGCACTCTACGCCTTGGAGGTGCTGGCCTGCCCTGCCGCCAGCGTTCTGTCTGAGCGGGTATTTAGTGCTGCTGGTGGCATCATAACAGATAAGCGTATCCGCCTTTCCACCGACAATGCTGATAGGTTGACACTTATAAAAATGAACAAGGCCTGGATTTCCCCTGACTTCTCCACTCCACTGGAGGAAAGCCCCGGGGGAACATAAACTCACTTTATATATGTTATTTACAATGATGTGAATACTCTGTATTCCCATTCACCCCTTCCACCCAAAAAACGGGTATATGGTTGACTCTTAATCTTCTCATCCTCCTCCTCCTCTTCCATATGCCCTGGGATATAATTTTTATATAGGGCCAGCTCACCAGCGGGCCCTGTGCTATAATTTTTATATAGGGCCAGCTCACCAGCGGGCCCTGTGATATAATTTTTATATAGGGCCAGCTCACCAGCGGGCCCTGTTTGACAATTTTTATATAGGTCAGCTCACCAGCGGGCCTTCTCATATAATGTTTTATTGGGTCAGCTCTCTAGCGGGCCCTCTCATATAATGTTTTATAGCGTCAGCTCACTAGCGGGCCTTCGCATATAATGTTTAGGATGGTCAGCTCTGCAGCAGACCCTTACCCATAATGTTTTAGATGGTCAGCTCAGCGCACGTTTCCCTCTTAATCATGGCCTCAGTTCAATAAAATCAAGGACATTTTTGGGAGAATTTGCCTCTGCGCACGTTTCCCTCTTAATCATGGCCTCAGTTCTGAAAATCAAGGAAATTTTTGGGAGAATTTGCCTCTGTGCACGTTTCCCTCTTAATCATGGCCTCAGTTCTGAAAATCAAGGAAATTTTTGGGAGAATTTGCCTCTGCGCACGTTTCCCTCTTAATCATGGCCTCAGTTCAGAAAAATCAAGGAAATTTTTGGGAGAATTTGCAGATGATATACAAGTAAATATACAGCAAATATTGTTTGGTAACAATTTTTCGCCTAAAGTCGTTTTTATCTGCCTTTTTGTGTGTTTTACGGTCAGTCTGTAAAAATGGCGTACTACGGGCGAAACATCGTTCCCAGCAGCGATGTTGGAGTCCAAGATGCATCCAGACATCCTCCCTATGCTGTCCCTGAACCATTTCTGTGGTGTTTCCATCCTTTTCTTCCCTTTTCCTATGGACCAGGCACCCTCCCCTCATCAGAGCAGGGGGTGCCTGGTGTAATGCTCGAGTCCTCCCATTGACTTCAATGGTGCTCGGGTGCTCGGCCGAGCACTCGAGCCTCAGGGGGTGCTCGGTCAGAGCACCCGAACACCCGAGCATTGGGGTGCTCGCTCATCACTAATCCTAAGTGCTTCAGCCATCAAAGGATCCGACATCAGGCCCCGCAATCCCAAGTACGGTGGAAGTACAAAACATCAGGTAATAGCAGTCACTCGGGGGCCTCCAGACAGGGAGCCAAAAACCCCTCGTACAAAGCCTGTACCTCAGGGGTTATCTCCAGATCCAGCTTGCGAAGGAACCGCTTACACTCCGAGGGATCCCACAACCTGGCCACAACCCCGTTCCTAGAGACCACCAATTGTAGCGGGAAATCCTAGCGCTATGGAACATATTGAGTACGGGGAAAGGCTGTCAGGGGCCACAAAGTACGGCATTTCTGAAGAGTAGTGGGAGCCAGGTCAGCATAGAAATGGGGGGTAACGCCATCCATATGTGGAGCATCCATCCGCACCTTTTTCATAACTGCCTCCTTTGTAGCATAAAAAGTAAAGCGTACAATGGTATCACGTGGCGGAGCCTCAGTGGAGGGCCATGGGTGCAGAGCTTGATGGACCCAGTCTAACGCCAACAGATTCTCTGGGGTATCAGGCAGTAGCATGGTGAAATGCTTTAACAGGAAAGCAGGTAAGTCGGTAACAGTTTCGTGATATCCCGAATACGAACATTCAATCTCCTGGATCTGTTCTCTAGATCCTCCAAGTCATCATGCAGGTATCACGGTGCCCGTGATTGGTGCTGTTCAGTGTCAGTCACTTGCTGAGTATCATGATTGGCTGTCTGTGATTAGCCCTCCTCACACAGCCTTTTTAAACCCAGGCTGAGCACTTCCAGGTTGCCCTTTCGTGGTGTTTCTGACTCCACTCTGCCTGACCTGCTTGTCAGGCTTCTGGGCCTGTTCCTGCTGTTTCTGCTGTACTTGCTGATCCTGTGTTCCAGTGTTCCAGTGTTCCTGTATGCTAGTGTTCCAGTGTTCCTGTGTTCCAGCACCTTGCGGGTTAATCTTACTGAGTTCCAGTGTTCCTGTGTTCCAGCACCTCGCGGGTTAATCTTACTGACTTCCAGTGTTCCTGTGTTCCAGTACCTCGCGGGTTAATCTTACTGAGTTCCAGTGTTCCTGTGTTCCAGCACCTCGCGGGTTAATCTTACTGAGTTCCTGAATCTCCTGCTCCAGCCGTCGCTCTGGCGACATTGTTCTTCTCGCTGCTGATCATACTTTGTTGGTTTACTCCACTAAACCTGGTTGCTATATACATTGTTGGTCTCAGCGTGTGGACGCTGGTTTACTCCACTAAACCTGGTTGCAATATACATTGTTGGTCCCAGCGTGCGGACGCTGGTTTACTCCACTAGCCTGGTTGCGATATACATTGTTGGTCTCAGCGTGTGGACGCCAGTTACTCCACTAAACCTGGTGGCGATATACATTGTTGGTCCCAGCGTGCGGACGCTTGTTTACTCCACTAAGCCTGGTTGCGATATACATTGTTGGTCCCAGCATGCGGATGCTGGTTTACTCCACTAAACTGGTTGCGAGATACATTATTGGCTCCAGCGTGCGGACGCTGGTTTGCTCCACTAAACCTGGTTACAATATACGTTGTTGGTCCCAGCGTGCGGACGCTGGTTTACTCCACTAAACCTGGTTGCGATATACATTGTTGGTTCCAGCGTGCGGTCGCTGGTTTGCTCCATTAAACCTGCTGGCGCTATTACCATTAGTCCCAACGTGCGGACGTTGGTTTGCTCCTGAACATCCAGTACTGTGGTCAGTCGCTGTCCACTTCCTTGCAGTTGTCGGAGTATCCCTGGCAATAGACTCCTGCTGAGTAAGACCTCTATACTTATGCTCTATGCTGTCTTAGTTACCTGACAGCTGGTCTACTCGCTCAGGCTGCCCTGCCCGGTATTGGTGAGGCCGGTAGAACCTTGACGATACCATCCTGTAGGTTGCCTCACCCGGTATTGGCAGGGCCGGTAGAGCCTACTCCAGTACTCCTTTGGGCTGCCCTGCCCGGTATTGGTAAGGCCGGTAGAACCTTGTAATTCACCATCTTTAAGGTTGCCTTACCCGGTATTGGCAGGGCCGGTAGAGCCTGTCGTTAAAACTGTCACTTGGGTTGCCTTGCCCGGTATTTAGGCAAGGCCGGTAGAACCTATTTTATGTTATATTGCTATTGTATTGTTATGTATGTTTACCCTATGGGGACTGCCTTTAACTTTTAATAAAGTTAAGTTATTTTACCAAACCTCAGAGTCTTCAAATCCGTGACAGTACGAAAGGGCCATGACCTCAGACACTAAGTGTGACGGTAACGCAATATCCATTGGAGGATGGATATGCACGAGCAACGTTTGGATCAGCTAGCGGTTGCTATCCAAACTATTCTTGAACGCACGGTACATGCGGATAAGTCCGGTGCTAACCCGGTGGTCCCGCCAATTCCGACATCGGAGAATGAGTCTAAGCCCTCAGGGGCCGCAGTCAAAGGGTTAACGGCTTCTGCACCCTTGCTGCTGAGATATGACGGGGATCCTCAGTTATGCAGAGGGTTTATTAATCAACTTGAAATATTTATGGAATTGACGGCACACGCATTTCCTAGTGATCGCAGCAAGGTTGGGTTCATGATATCCCTGCTGACTGGCAGAGCATTGGCCTGGGCCAACCCAATTTGGGAAAATGCTAAACCTTGCACAAAGAATTTCTGTGATTTTGTGCAATCCTTTCGGAGAGTATTTGAGCCTCCTGGTAGAACTACCTCTGCT
Organism: Rhinophrynus dorsalis; assembly: GCA_037306005.1. Classification (NCBI taxonomy): domain Eukaryota; kingdom Metazoa; phylum Chordata; class Amphibia; order Anura; family Rhinophrynidae; genus Rhinophrynus; species Rhinophrynus dorsalis. The sequence continues at coordinate 183,154,323 of CM074724.1, read as the reverse complement.
GCTAAACGTCTCATGGAGATACAACAGGGCAGACGCACGGTTGGCGATTATGCCATTGAATTCCGCACCTTGGCAGCAGAGATATGGTGGAATAATGAGGCCCTGTTGGCAGCCTTTGCTCAAGGATTGAGTGACCAGATTAAAGATGGGATTGCAGCAAAAGAGTTACCTACTGACCTAGACGATTATATCGAATACGTGATTCTAATTGACTCCAGAATACGTGAAAGATTAACCGCCAGAGAGCGACGAGTACGGTTAAAGAATAATGGGTCCAGTAGCATATTTTGCCCACCCAACCCTCCCTCTGCATCCAAACCCAGTGAACCTATTTCGGAACCAAGTGAACCTATGCAGGTGGGTTTCACTAGGTTAACTAAGGAGCAGAGAAGGTATCGCAAGACACAAGGATTATGTCTGTACTGCGGTAAAGATGGTCACCTGTTAAGATCTTGTCCGGTACGTCCGGGAAACGAACACACCTAGGGTACCTTGGGGGACAGGCCCTAGGTGGTGTCCAATCGTCCCCATTGTTGGACACACTTAAACCCACCATACAGGTGGTATTGTCATGGGCACAACGCTCGGTTGAGGTTTTGGCCTTGGTTGATTCTGGTGCAGCTGGGTATTTTATGGACAATACCTTTGCTGAATTGCATGGGGTACCACGGATTCAGAGAGAAACCCCTCTTGCTATTGAAGCAATTGATGGCAGACCTTTGGAACCCGCCCAAGTTACTTTTGAAACAATGCCCTTGTCCATGACTATTGGGGCTCTTCACAAGGAAGAGCGGCAGTTCCAATTGATTAATTCTCCTCACCATGCCGTGATTTTGAGCTTTCCTTGGTTACAGTTGCACAACCCACAATTTGACTGGCAGAAATGTGAGATTGCTGCTTGGTCTCAGTTCTGTATAAGTGTGTTACCCATCCTGTTAAGGTCTTGTGCACCTCCCCTTCACTACCTGATGCCTACCAGCAGTTTAGCGACGTTTTCAGTAAGGGAGAGGCTGGCACCCTACCTCAGCACAGACCATACGATTGTCGCATAGAACTGAGTCCTGGAGCAGTACCACCGAGGGGACGCACGTATGCATTGTCTGGTGAGGAGAACCAAGCTATGGAGGAATACATAGCAGATGCCCTCAGTAGAGGGATCATAAGGAAATCTACTTCTCCGGCCGGTGCTGGGTTCTTTTTTCTTAAGAAAAAAAGTGGCGAACTGCGACCTTGCATAGACTATCGTGGGCTGAATAAGCTGATTTCCAAAAATGCCTGCCCAATACCACTCATCACTGAGCTGTTTGATAGACTTAAGGGGTCCTCGATTTTCACCAAATTGAACCTAAGGGCAGCCTACAATTTGATACGTATCAGAGCCGGTGATGTGTGGAAAACTGCCTTCAATATGAGATCTGGGCATTATGAATACCTAGTCATGCCATTTGGTCTATGTAATGCTCCTGCAGTATTTCAAGAACTGATCAATGACGTTCTTAGAGATATGTTACAATCTTGTGTTGTAGTCTATCTTGACGACATACTTATCCACTCCAAAGACCTGTCACAACACATCAAGGATGTGTCTGAAGTCTTGCTGCGCTTACAAAAAAATAAATTATTTTGTAAACTGGAGAAATGCGAGTTCCACAAAACCAGTGTACCGTTTCTGGGGTTTATAATTGGCAAAGACGCCATTGCCATGGATAAAGAGAAATTGATGGCAGTCTTACAATGGCCTAAACCCAAGAGCCTCAAAGCCATCCAACGATTTCTGGGCTTCGCCAATTATTACAGGAAGTTTATTAAAAACTTCTCCTCTATCGTGAAACCTCTGTCTGACCTCACGCGCAAGGGCGCTAACCCAGCCCTCTGGCCGGTGGCTGCTGAAGAGGCCTTTGAGAAGTTGAAGGTAGCCTTTGCTGAAGCGCCTGTGTTGTCCCACCCTAATCCAATACTCCCCTTTACTTTGGAAGTTGATGCCTCAGATATTGGGGTCGGGGCAGTGCTCTCTCAGCGACAGGTTAAAGGCGGTACACTCAGACCCTGTGGATTCTTCTCAAAAAAACTGACTAGTGCTCAAAGTCATTACGAGATTGGTGATCGAGAATTACTGGCCATTATCCTCGCTGTCAAAGAATGGCGTCATTTATTTGAAGGCACAATAAACCCCGTTTTGATTCTAACTGATCACAAGAATCTGACGTATCTTTCTGAGGCCAAGAGATTGTCTTCTCGCCAGGCCAGATGGGCACTGTTTCTATCCCGATTCAATTTCGTTGTATCATACCTGCCGGGATCAAAGAATGTTAGGGCTGATGCTCTGTCTAGACAATTTGAAGCAGAGGTTGACAGAGAAGAGGTACCAGCCCCTATCATTCAACCCGATCGAATATTGGCAACCATACGTACTAGTATTACTTCACCACTAGTGGAGGAGATTTTGGCATCCCAAGCCTCTGCTCCTCATGAGACTCCAGTGGGCAAATGTTTTGTCGCTGAGCCATTCCGTACTCGATTACTTGAGACCTACCACTCCTCTAAGGCTGCGGGACATATTGGTAGGGATCAATTGTTCTGGTCTCTCTCTCAGCTATTTTGGTGGCCTTCTATGAGAGCAGATTGTGCCAATTTTACGAATGCCTGTGCCACCTGTGCCCGTGCCAAACCCCCTAGACATCTCCCTGTGTGGCTTTCTTCAGCCGGTGCCTAATGGTGAACGCCCTTGGTCTCACGTCTCTATCGACTTTATGGGAGAATTGCCCAGGTCTAGAGGGTACTCCTTCATATTGATGGTGGTAGACAGGTTCTCTAAAATGGCACACTTCGTACCCCTCCGTGGCCTTCCTTCGGCCAAGGAACTGGCAATGGTATTCGCTCGAGAAGTATTTCGGTTACATGGAGTACCCAGGGTGCTGGTGTCTGACAGGGGGAGCCAGTTTGTGCCCAGATTCTGGAGGGCATTTTGCGAACAGATGGGCATACAGCTATCATTTTCCTCTGCATATCATCCCCAGACTAACGAGGCCGCTGAGAGGGCCAATCAAGGATTGGAACAGTTTCTGCGATGTTTTGTGACTGACCACCATGATAATTGGGCCGACTTGTTGCCTTGGGCAGAGTTCGCCAGGAACCGCGCAGTTAATTCTTCCTCCGGGAACTCTCCATTTTTGATCAATTATGAGTTCCAACCCTGTCTGCTCCCGGATTCCTTTCAATCACAGCAGATTCCAGCTCTGGATGAGCATATAGAGCAACTCCGTTCCACATGGGCACAAGTTCAGAGGGCATTGGGCCAGTCTTTTCAGCGACATCAGCATCATGCCAATCGCAGAAGGCTTCCAGCGGTTTCCTTCCAAGTCGGGGATAGAGTATGGCTGTCCTCCAAGAATCTAAAGCTCAAGGTCACATCTAATAAGCTGGCACCTCGGTTCATTGGTCCGTACAAGATCATTCGCAAAATTAACCCTGTTTCCTATGCCTTGGAATTACCTGCTTTTATGCGCATTCATAATGTATTCCATGTGTCTCTCCTTAAACCTGTGGTTTGTAACCGTTATACTACCACACCTGTGAGGCCAGGTCCTGTTGAAGTCGAGGGGCAGGAGGAGTATGAAGTACAAAACATTATTGATTCCAGCAGAGGTAGAGGAGGGGTACAGTATCTGGTGCATTGGAAAGGTTATGGTCCGGAGGATCGTTCCTGGGTAGACAGTAAGGACCTTCATGCACCCAAGTTACTACGAATATGTCATGCCAAATACCCTCAGAAGCCTAGACGCTACTCTGGGAGAGGGGGTCTTTGAAAGGGGGGTACTATCACGGTGCCCGTGATTGGTGCTGTTCAGTGTCAGTCACTTGCTGAGTATCATGATTGGCTGTCTGTGATTAGCCCTCCTCACACAGTCTTTTTAAACCCATGCTGAGCACTTCCAGGTTGCCCTTTTGTGGTGTTTCTGACTCCACTCTGCCTGACCTGCTTGTCAGGCTTCTGGGCCTGTTCCTGCTGTTTCTGCTGTACTTGCTGATCCTGTGTTCCAGTGTTCCTGTATGCTAGTGTTCCAGTGTTCCTGTGTTCCAGCACCTCGCGGGTTAATCTTACTGAGTTCCAGTGTTCCTGTGTTCCAGCACCTTGCGGGTTAATCTTACTGAGTTCCTGAATCTCCTGCTCCAGCCGTCGCTCTGGCAACATTGTTCTTCTCGCTGCTGATCATACTTTGTTGGTTTACTCCACTAAACCTGGTTGCTATATACATTGTTGATCCCAGCGTGCGGACGCTGGTTTACTCCACTAAACCTGGTTGCAATATACATCGTTGGTCTCAGCGTGCGGACGCTGGTTTATTCCACTAAACCTGGTTGCAATATACATTGTTGGTCCCAGCGTGCAGACGCTGGTTTACTCCACTAGCCTGGTGGCGATATACATTGTTGGTCTCAGCGTGTGGACGCCGGTTACTCCACTAAACCTGGTGGCGATATACATTGTTGGTCCCAGCGTGCGGACGCTGGTTTACTCCACTAAGCCTGGTTGCGATATACATTGTTGGTCCCAGCGTGCGGATGCTGGTTTACTCCACTAAACTGGTTGCGAGATACATTATTGGCTCCAGCGTGCGGACGCTGGTTTGCTCCACTAAACCTGGTTGCGATATACGTTGTTGGTCCCAGCGTGCGGACGCTGGTTTACTCCACTAAACCTGGTTGCGATATACATTGTTGGTTCCAGAGTGCGGTCGCTGGTTTGCTCCATTAAACCTGGTGGCGCTATTACCATTAGTCCCAACGTGCGGACGTTGGTTTGCTCCTGAACATCCAGTACTGTGGTCAGTCACTGTCCACTTCCTTGCAGTTGTCTGAGTATCCCTGGCAATAGACTCCTGCTGAGTAAGACCTCTATACTTATGCTCTGTGCTGTCTTAGTCACCTGACAGCTGGTCTACTCGCTCAGGCTGCCCTGCCCGGTATTGGTGAGGCCGGTAGAACCTTGATGATACCATCCTGTAGGTTGCCTCACCCGGTATTGGCAGGGCCGGTAGAGCCTACTCCAGTACTCCTTTGGGCTGCCCTGCCCGGTATTGGTAAGGCCGGTAGAACCTTGTAATGCACCATCTTTAAGGTTGCCTTACCCGGTATTGGCAGGGCCGGTAGAGCCTGTCGTTAAAACTGTCACTTGGGTTGCCTTGCCCGGTATTTAGGCAAGACCGGTAGAACCTATTTTATGTTATATTACTATTGTATTGTTATGTATGTTTACCCTACGGGGACTGCCTTTAACTTTTAATAAAGTTAAGTTATTTTACCAAACCTTAAGTCTGAGAGTCTTCAAATCCGTGACAGCAGGTACCTGGGCTTAGTCTTGAGGCGCTCCACATCCTCCGTAAGCTCCGAATGAGAGCGTGACAGCAACGTTACTCAGGCATCTAATGCTTTGGTACGGCCGGCTATATATTTTGAATCTCAGCCTTGAGAAGGGTAACGCTAGATTGGATCTCCTCCGATAAGTCCTGCTTCACGGTCAGGAGAATATCTTTCAAGGAGTCCATGTCCTGCTTAGTGCACAGTGGGGCCACTTCGAGGCCCACCTGTAAGGTAGTTGGCGTCAAAGAGCCAGAGTCCCGTTTCTGGAAAAGAACTGTTGGCTGGTTGGGTTTGTCGGGTTTCTGAGTCCGCCGAGACATCTTGGTCATTGGCATTGCAATTATGCCTCAAGTAGGGGGAAATAGCTGGTGGAAAAATGCTATTAAAAGGTAATTTGGGAGGCTGAAGAAAGTAACTGTACCGTGAATCGTCCATTCCGTTCAGGCTGCAGGTCACGACCCCCCTGCATGGTCTTTTCTTATCTGTTTTCGGGACATACGCCGTGTAGGGATGGGCGAAAATTTCCGTCTCAAACGGAAATCAATGAAAAATGGCACTTTCCCCATGGCAAAAAATTTCCCACGAAAAGTGCAGATTTTCCACTTTTTCTCGCTTTTTTCACCTAACTCATTCCATTGAAATCAATGGGAACATTGAAGTTACACACAACACAAATATTATTTAATTTCCCGAAGGCATAGGATAAAAGGGGCATGAGGTTGCCTATGTTGGCAGGGTGTGGGGAGAGAATCAGTTGAACAGGGAATGATTTTTTTGGGGGGTTGTTTACTGGAATTGGAAGGCAGTTAATAAATCCTAAATAAAATTAAAAAACAACCCATAAGACATAAAAGGGGTCTGAGGAGGGTGCCTGTGCTGATGGGTGGAGTCTAGGTAATGAATCAGTTGAACAGTGAATTTGTTTTGGGGGTTTCTTGACTGATATTGGGAGGAAGTTAATAAAAAAAATAAGACATTTGTATTTAAAATGATAGAGACAAGAACCCCTTGACATAAACTGCCACTGGGGTGGACTGATAGTTGGTAGATTATTTTGTTAGATTTGTTGTTAGAGGCCTTTGTAGGACTTACACTTATTAGAGGCCCGAGCCCTGAAAAAACATTGATTCCTAGGGCTTAAACTTGTTTGGCACAAGCCCTAAGGAAACATTGATTTGTAGGACTTAGGCTTGTTAGAAACAAACTCCCCAAAAATTGTTTAATTTTTTGTAGGATTATGTTTTTTTATTTTTTTTATTTTTATTTATTTATTTATTTTTTTTTCAAAGCATAAGCCCTGAGAAAAATTAACAATGCCCTACTGGCCTAGTGCCAGCAGGTCATGTTGGTCAGTGGCCACTGGCCATTGTCAAATGTCCTCCTGAGTCCATAATTGTGGAATTTGCAACTGCTGTTCTTACTGCTGCTGCTGAGTTGTTTAAGCAGCAGAACGATTAGGCAGCTGAAAGGGAATGGGATCAACAATAGTAGTAACATGGGTGATGGATAATGAAGGTTCCACTTGCCATGACTATCTCCAATGATGCGCCTGAGGTAGTAGCAGTACAATAAGTAGCCCCCAGTCTATGTGGAGAAAAGAAGTCGACCATTAATTCTTCTCCACCTGCCCCCCTCCAATATCATGAGTGTGTTATTATTAGAATATCATTTTTTTCCTTGAGAGCAGAGATTGTGGCTCTCATCAGCAACTGCAATGTGCACAGTGTGTGTGGTAAATAACATCTGGGGGCATAACTGTATCCAAACACAATGACACCAGAATGCAAGTACTGCCACTATACCCACTAGACCCCACTAAGGTCACATGACAACTTACTGACAGTTTAATAGTAATGATGAACACTCCGTGCCACCATCTTAGCATATTCTGTGAGATGGAATCTCCTCAGATGCCGCTTGATGCACTGCTTGCAATTCTCCTCCACCACAATGGCATGTGTGGTCAGTGCAGCACACAGTGTGCAATGGGTAGAGACGAACTGCCACATCCTAACATCAACAGAGTGGCTATCATTTCGCAGGGGAGGTAATGATGAACGAGGTGGAATGATAGAAGATGTAGTTACCCTAGAATGTGATGGCAAGCTAGTTGTTTCACTCGTTATGGAACTTCCAGTCTTTGCCTGGGTTGCTCTATTCTTCCTCCTCTTTGATCTCCGCTTCGCCTCTTGTTGCCTTTCTGGAGAACCAGGAGGTACAGCAACAGCTGTGCTAGATTTCTGTGGTGGGTGTTTGGCTTTAACATGTTTGATGTAAATGTCATGTTGTTTGTGTTTCATGTGTGATATCAGGGTGCTTGTGCCAAGGTGTGTTCCCTCTTCTTCTCTTTTCACTGACTTGTCACAAATTGTGCACAGTGCCGTTGCTGATGACTGCACTGTGCCTGCCCCAACAGAAAAATAGTCCCACACCCATGACTTCAGGGGTGAGGGGAAGGTGGAGAAGAATGGTCTCTTTCTTCTTGACCTCCACATTCCACTTCACTTTCTGTGGCATCAGATAATGTTGCTGCTACTGCCTCAGATTTAGCAATGAAACTAGGACCAGAGTATTGTTGACGCTGGCATGTGGACCTGTCTTAGTCCTGAATCACTTGTTGACCCCATTCCCACTGTGTCCATGGTGGTCTGCGGCACACTAGCCTACTCCTCATCATCCCGCTGCCCTTGCATCTCAGCATCAGAAGGAATTAGAGCAGTTGCAAATTCCTCTAATTCCAAAAGGTCACTGCTAGTGGTAGTGGTGATGCCCATCCTCATCCCTGCCTCCCATTCCTTCTCAGTTTCTGCTAAAAAGGCCATCAATGTCTCTTCCACTCCAGCTTCTCCAGCATCATCATCACCACCCCCACTAGTCCCTATGTGCTGCTGCTGTATTCGAGACATCTCACTGCTGCTTGAAGGAGGTGTCGAGCAATGTGACAGAGGGTCCCCTAATGTCACACTTGGCATTTCTAGGTGGCAAGATGAAGGCAGACTGGCAGTGGCAGCAATAGCAGCAGGGACAGGCTACTGATCTGTGCTCCTGCTGGGGGTAGTATTAATTGTGTGCCTGCTCTCCCCCAACAACAGTTCTGGCCTCTTAGTCTTCAGGAAAGGGAAGGGAGGACTCCCAGGGTCAGAGGAATGGTGTGGGCTCCCTTGACTGCTAGTCTAACGCTCTCCAATGTTTCCTCTACCACTCCGGCTGCTTCTCCATTACTGCTGCTACTACTAACACCAACCACATTAAGTTCAGCCGCAGAGTCTTCCTCCTCAGTCTCACAGTCACTAGTAATATGAGAATATTGTTGTTGATTACCCCCTCCTACACTCCTAATGCTAACTACCTTAGTAGTAGTAGTAGTAGTAGTACTAGCACTGGCGGGACTGCTTGGGGATGGCAAGTGTGACTTAGGGTCACTTGCTGTCACACTTGTTATCATTTTCTCCTTCTCCCTTCATGAGTACTACAAAACACACTAGCAGCAGGTTCAGCACTGGTGGCAGCAGGGGCAGCACATCTGACAGCATGCATGGTACTGGTGGCAATAGGGGCAGCACTTCTGGCAACAGGTACAACAATGGTGGTTGCAGATACAGCACTGGTGGCAGCAGGGGAAGCATGTCTGGCAGCAGGTACAGCAATGGTGGTTGCAGGTACAGCACTAGTGGCAGCAGGGGCAGCACATCTGGCAGCAGGTACAACAATGGTGACTACAGGTACAGCACTGGTGGCAGCAAGGGCAGCACATCTGGCAGCAGTCACAGCACTGGTTTCAACAAGGGCAGCACATCTGACAGCAGGTGCAGCAATGGTTTCAGCAGAGGCAGCACGTCTAGCATCAGGCAAGGGCAGCTGACCTGTCCTGCTCTCACCAGTACAACCCTTTTCTCCCTCCCTTCCCTTACCCTTTTCTCCTTCCCTTCCCTTCCTATTCCCTTTTTCTCCCTTTTCTCCCTCCCTTTCCATTAAATTCCACAAGATCCCTTGGGGTGATTTAGGGGGACTGGACAGCATTGGTTCAGTACTGCTAGTCACTTCCTCCTCTCCCTCCTCCTCAGACTTGGTGGACACATAATAAGGGACCTTACAGTTCCTCCTTTTGCTGCTCGTAGTGATAGCAGTCACTATGAGTCTCTCCTGTCTCAGTTTTTCACAATAAATAACAGGAGAATGGCACAGCACAAATACCTTGCTCTGTAGCTGCTTCTATTGTGTCTGATGCAAATATGTCACATTTTTATAGTGAAAAAGCGAAAACAACATAAATCAATGGGTGGAAACTTTCTAGCCACTAAAAAATTGGCAGGGAATTTTGGCCAATGGGTGAAAAACTCAGAAATTTTGCTAGCTGTTTGAATAGTGGAATTTCTCACGAATATGCGGACAATAACATGGTTTTCACAGAATTTCTCGTGGGAACACAGCGACAACTTTTGCCCATCCCTAATAACGTGTTCAGTGACTATAAGATTGACCAAAAGAAACAGGATGCATAAACTCTAAAGGTGCAATGTTTGAAAAGTCGTAGTTAAAAAGTTGTCAGATAATGAGTTGATGGTAAAAGAGACAATAAAGAAGTAAATCCATCAGGTTTGAAAATACGTTGTAAAGAATGTGTTAAAAGGCACTTGATGAATATTACCCTTAAACATTCTGATATTAATAAAATATCTTTAATTTTTAAAATGACAAATTTTCAAAGAAATATGGACAAAGTTAATACCGTAGTATTACTTCTTACTCCTGTCTTATTATAGCACTTCAGTTTGCCTTCTTCAGGTTTATATAATTTTTGTTTTGTCAGAAATCAGTTAATTACAGACAATTTAAATTACCACAACTTTTTGAACATCTTGTCCTATTCTATACTATAAAAGATAAAGTGGGGGTGGTATGAGCGGTCACATGTTTTAAGAGCTCCTGCATTTTGGGCCTACAACACTTGCACACCTTCACTAATTTTGTTTGCCAGGATGGTAAAACATTCTAAGAGGACCTCTCCTCCGAAGGACCACATTCAACATTGTAAAAAAATGGTCCTACCGAACTTGAGATAATTTTTTGGACCCTCTGGCAAGGAACAAATACATAGCAACAAAATGCACTAGTCAAATAACTGCTACAAAATCACAGACTTAATAGCCCAGGTGCACTCAGGGTTAACACAAAGACTCAATAACTATAAGGAGAACAGACAGATGGCAAGAGAACCCCAAAAGCTGCACTCCAAGAACCCCCAATAAACGAGGCACACTGAAAGTAGCAAACAATAGAAAAACTTTATTCATACAAGAAATAGTCCAATATTCTGCTCTAACTCCATACGTATGTGGAATACTTGAATAAAGAGCTTCCGCATCACATGTAACTAAAGAGGTACCCTCTTCAACAGTGATCTCCTGACACTTCGTTAATAGATCAGATGAATCCCGTAAGTAAGAATCAAGTTGTAAAACGAGCGGCTGCAAAAAGTGATCCAAAAATAGACACACCTTCTCACACAGATTCACGGGAGGCCTGCCTCTCCATTGCGATGTATTCCTTTGATTGGAGGAAGTGACTTTATAAGCCGATCCCTGCAGAAAGCCACTTTACCCCTGACGAAGCCATGGTTTGGTGGCGATACGCGTGGGGCGTTTGGGTAGCTGCAGAGTTCCCAGAGGCTACAATTATCTCCTTCGCTAATTCGGTCTAAGTATCTTTATACTATTTATGTCTTTATATCAAGTGTATATTTGCTTCTTACATTACTTATAGACTTTACTAGGAGTGAATTTGACCTATCTATGTATTTTGGAGATTGCATTTTGGTTTATTTGCACTCTGGGTCCTCTGGGCTCCTTGCTTTTAATTGTTTTTAAAGAATATTGAACTATTTCTTGTATGAATAAAGTTTTTCTATTGTTTGCTACTTTCAGTGTGCCTCGTTTATTGGGGGTTCTTGGAGTGCAGCTTTTGGGGTTCTTTTGCCATCTGTCTGTTCTCCTTATAGTTATTGAGCCTCTGGCAAGGAAGACAGGATGGTGCCCACTGAAGACAATGACTCAGTTTCTTCATGCGTGGTACAGCATTACTTGGATGAGCACGGCCTTACCTGACACCGGCCTGAGTCAGGGAGATATGCCCATGAAGGTGGACTTCTCAGTGTTTAGGAAAGAGATCCAGACTGACATCTCTCTGGCACTCCGCCACAAAGCAAGAACTGAAAGACCTTCATTCGGACCTCAAACAACAGGGCCATCGACTTCATATTGTGGTGACAGATCAGGCCCAACTTCATTCCACTCTTGCGGATCTGGAGGCTAATTTTTTGGAACAAAGTACCCTAACTGCACGCTTGGCGCAACATGTGGTATACCTGGAGCTATAATTTGTGGATACGTGGCCTCCCAGAGGTGGAGGGCCCTGAAGATTTGAATAAGGTTATTAAAGAACTTTTTAAGATGATCTTACAGTTGAAAGGTGGAGAGGTAATTGTTTTAAATTGAGTACATAGAGCTCTTCGTCTGAAGGAGGCCTCCAAACCGCATCCACAGGATGTTATTTGTTGCATCCACTAGTGTCGTTTTGAAGGAGGATATTTTAAGAGCCTCACTTTGCACAGGGAAAATTATCTTCAATGGAGCCCCAGTACTCCTCCTTCTCGATGTGGCATGGACCACGCTTCATGCCTGGAAGATCCTGAAACCACTTACGGATTTATTGAAGCATGGTGGAATTTATTTTCGGTGGGGATACCCACTAGCCGTCTTTGTTACAAAGGGGTAGACTATGCTAACACTACGATCCCCTGCAGACTTGCAAAAGTTCTGCAGGGCCCTGAATATCTCAGTCCCAGCCCTTCCAGACTGGGAAAAATCTGGCTCAGAGTTCTTGTTTATCCTGCCTTTCTTAAATCAACCCTGGTTACCAAAGCCCCAGAGAAAGAGGAAACCCAAGAACCCCGTTACAGTGGATTCCCTACCATCCCAGCACCCAGGATCCATAACGCGCTGACCTCTGGTGTCTGAACATTACTGAAGACACTGATCTCAAATGGGCTCTGTTTGGAGTACTGGGCTCAATGTTTCACTCCGTCTGCAGATGTTCTTGCTTTTGCTTGACTGTTTGGTTCATGAATGCTTAGTTTTCTGGCAGTATGTTTCTGGATTGGACCATTGGCACCATTTTCATTAGTTAGTCTACCCCCTACTGCTAATGACTCCTTTGTTGCTGCTGAGACTATAGTACAGAGGCAGGGGGCCCCTCTGTTTCTGGGGTTCTCCTCTCTCCCTTTGGATTTAATGGACTCCCTTAGGGATTTGTGATCAATTGCATCATTTATAGGTTTATGGTTCCTGCTTGGGGTAATCTGTCCCCTTCTGGTCTCTCCGCTTCCCTTGGTGTTCCAGTGATATACATTATTCCTGATACCTGATTTTGGGTTGATTCCGTGGGGCCATCAGTGGAAGCGGATACCTTTTTGTTCTAGATGCTATGCCTGGTATCTGAGAACATAATATGTGATTTGTTCCTTATCTCTTTATACCTTCGGGTTATCTGTCTTGAGTTCTTTGAATCTGAGTTCATGTTGTGAGTTGCTGATGGGTCTGGTCTAGTAAGGGACTGGGGGCTTCTCCCTATAATTTTTCATGTTTTTGATTTTTACGATGCTTAATAAGTGTGTGCTACTCTATATGCATGGTTCAGTTTCCGCTGGACCTTTGATTGTTTTGATTTATTTGGCCTGCAGGATGACCTTACTGCGGTTGCTTAATATCTATATGCTGGCCCCTGTTCTGCCCTTGCTGCCACATACCCAGAAACAGAACATGGCCAATGTATATTTGAGTGCCACCAGTGCTTCACTGTGCATAAGACGGTCTCTGAACATGTACCTTTTTCTGTGCCTGATCAATGGCCAGAAGCGAGGAACGGGTGATTTTTATTAAAGGGACCATTGGTAGTGAGAAGGTCACTGTGGCAAATGTATACACACCAAATCAACACTCATTTCCTTGTACGGCTCTTGATCACTTGCTAGATTTTACTGAGGGTATTGTTATCACTGGCGGGGACCTAAACCTTTTCTTGGACCCACACCTCTACTCCTACACAGGGACATCCTAGCTCCGCTATACAAAAATTAAACAGGTTAAACAGGCTTTAACTCTTTGCAACTTGCAGACACGTGGGGCATTTAACATCCAACAGTTAAAGTTTACACTTATTACTCTCTTTCTCTCTCTTTCTCTCACACAGACATTTACAATTGTTGTTGACTCACTCTATCATAGGGAATATTACTTGGAGTGACATGCTCCGAATTCCCCTCATATACTTATCCCAACTTTGACTAAAAAAACAACTTAATTGGAAAATTGACAAATCCATTTTGAAGAACCCTGAGTCCTTGAAATCTTTACGGGAGACTTTGCAGAATTACTTTTTGGAAAACATTTCTCCAAATGTCCAATTATCAACTGTATGGGAGGCCCATAAGGCTGTGATTAGGGGTCAACTTGTGAGAATAAGTGCTCACCAAAAGAGGAAACTATCAGCTGCCATAGTTCACCTGTTGGATGAAATAGCTAAAACTGAAACTTCAGCTGACACCTTCTGTTTACCCTGCTCTTTTGAACCTACAAATTAAATTGGCAGATTTATGTAACAAACCGGTTCAGAGATCATATATGCAAGTGAAGGGGTATTATCATTGTCCATAGAGATAAAATGGGTAAAACATTAGCCAAGACTCTTAAAGATGGATTTCTTCCACATTCATCCCTAAAATTAGAGACACCCATGGTTCGCTTCACTATCTTACTAACCAGATTGCGACTGTATTCAAATACTATTATCAGACTCTGTATAATATTTCTCCATAAATGTGTCACTTTTCTGACCCAGAGCTTTCAGCTAGGATAAGAGCGTATCTTGATACCCATATGAAAGTGAAACTCTGTAATGACTTTACTACGCTTATTGATTCTTCCATAACTCTGGACGAGTTAGCAACAGCTTTAAAGAGTTCACCCACAGGCAAAACCCCCTGGACCTGATGGGTTTGCTGTCATCTATACTATAAAGGAGAAGCTGGTCATGTGACCAGCAATTCTCCAGACATGAAACACACACCCCTAGCTGTTCAGGAGGAGGAGTTATACCTCTCTCCATGGGCCCATGCTACTCCTGTGAAAATGTCTGCAGTGAGTCCACACATCTTCCAATTTCCATGTTCTTCCACTTCTTTCTCCTCACCAACACTGCCGTCCTCATATTCAGTACTGTGCACATTTAAAGGGATAGTAATACCTAAAATGTAAAAAAAAATATGTTGTAGGGTTTATCCCCCTGAGTAAAACAAGAGTATTCTCACTGCTGAAAGATGTTTCATTCAAAAGTTATTAATTTTCAAAGTTGAATTTTTTAGGTGCAATATCACAGTGGCCTGAAATTGTAGAGTGGCGCTGTTGCTACACGATCCTATGGACAGCTCTGGTCTCAGGACCATAAATCTCCATAGGATGGTGTAGCAACAGCGCCACTCTACAATTTCAGGCCACTGTGATATTGCACCTAAAAAATTCAACTTTGAAAATTAATAACTTTTGAATGAAACATCTTTCAGCAGTGGGAGTACTCTTGTTTTACTCAGGGGGATAAACCCTACAACATATTTTTTTTTACATTTTAGGTATTACTATCCCTTTAAAACAACGACTGTCCTAATAAAACATATTCTTTTCTAATGTGAAACACACATCAATATAGTACGATTGATTCATAATGCTCACGGTACATGAGGATCATGGGTATTGTAGTAGACTTTCAACTCACACATTAACTCAACTGCGTTAAAACATATGAGAGTTGGTATAGTGTTACCTGTAGAAATGCAGGAAGCAAATATAGTAGTTGATACCTTTATTGGCTGACTAAACAGACTGCAGTCTTCCTCTGAATGGTCCAAGGTATTTACAATCCCAGAAGGCTGTCGTAAAGGTTAATCCACAATTTGATAATGTGTCAGGAATTCTGTCTTTATTCAAACCAAAATTCAAAGCTCCAAATTGGATCATTAATTTTACCTCCCATATTTTTCTCTATCTCTGAGTGTGAAATAGTCCCATTAATACAGTTAATTTGATATCCCTTGTGTCTCTGTCTTTTTGTTGTTGACACTGGATCTGTGGGAATTAAGGGCTCGATCCAAATGTTGGCGTTAAAACCAACGTGAAGAAAAAAACTGCCTTCGCTCCTTAAGCAAGACCAGGTAACGTGAGATTCAAATCTTCCTTACCCAGAAAGCCTAAGGAGCGATAACCAACAAAATACACGTTAACCTTAAACCTGCGTCGCATAGAAAATCTTACCTAAAAACACACGATAAAAATGTTACCTAGCACCACAGCCAATCACAGCACTGCAAAGTATCAAGTTCAGTCAGAAAATCCAAAACCCACGTCTCCAGTTCTGAATAGCTTTCTCTGTGCTTCCCTACCCAGCCACTAGGGGAACACAGAGAAGGCTTTCAGCACCATGGACAGCTTTGAATGCCATAGGGATGTGCACTGCTCACCCCTGTGGCATTCAAAGGGTTAAAATCAATAAAACTAGTACACTAAGCACTACACAATGCCCCCTTCCACATCCCCCCCCTTAGTATGTCACATATATTGCATATATGGGACATACTAACCCCATCCACATCCACCTCATGGACTTCCATGTAGTGGACAAATCTGTCTTTTATTCAACAATTAACCCTTTGAGTACCAGAGAGGTAGGAAAGCATTGCTTAGCATGTTTCCTACCCCTCTGGTACCCAAAGGGTTAATAGGCAACGTATGGACTACATACCTTGCCTATATATATATATGTGTGTTTGTGTGTGTTTTAAACTTTTTTTTAATTAAAATAGTATTATTAGACAGTTTAACTTAGATCTCATTCATTGTTAACCCCCTACCTCCTGTGTCCCATTGCTATTAGTACTTTTGCTCCACTCTTCTTCAAACTGAGAGTGGAGCAAAAGTACTAAAAGCAAAGGGACACAGTAAGTAGGGCATCATTAATGGTTGAGATCTAAGTTAACCCTTTGAGTGCCAGAGTGGTACGCAACGCATTGCAAAGCAATGCGTTGAGTACCACTCTGGCACTCAAAGGGTTAACATACAACTGAGGGAGCAGGCTGCACTGTGAGTGCAGCGCTCCCCTCATCTGTATTTATGAATGATTACTGTATTAATAATTCCCTTGCTGCGGGCGGCTGTGAAGCCCGCAGCATAATAAAACCCCTAGGCATTGGAGAAAGCGGGAGGAGGGGACAGAGACATTGGAGGAAGCGGGTGGTAGGCTTGTACTTGCTGCCCGCTTCCTCCAATACCTCTCCTCACGCGTTGGCTTTGTGCCCAGCTGCCTGGTCGCCTTGTGCAAATCGTCCCTTTTCACAAGGCGTTGTAATTGTACCAAACCTCCCTCTGTTTCACAGCTACAACTCGCACAGCAGTGACCAGAAAGTTGTCGTGAGGATAGGCGCCTGTGAGAAACGGAGGCATGTAGGTTTAAGGAGGCAGAAGGAGGGTTGGCATATGATGCATTCTGTCAGTGAAATGAAGGCACTTAAAGGGTTAAAACATTTAGTAATGAGGAGGCAGAAGGAGGGTTGCCATATGATGCATTGTGGCAGTGAAATGAAGGCACTTAAAGGGTTAGAGGTATTTAGGTATGAGGACGCACAAGAAGGGTTGGCATATGACCGCTATATTAACCCTTTCATAACCAGTGATGTGTGCTTCTGTACTCAAAAGGTTACAATTTCTAACCATTTCAGTACAGGAGCAGAAAATTCTAACCCTTTCAGTACAGGAAATGAAAGGGTTAAAGTGGTCTCCAGGATGGTTCATCTTGCTAGAATAGTTGACTGGTCCCATCCTTCCTCCAAGCTGTGGGTTTCCCTTGAACAGAGATGACTTACTATTCCTATACCCATAGTGGCTTGGGTAGATTCTAAACAAAGGGTTGGTTCTCCGGGTTCACATCTTATGGCTACTACCACACTGGTGATTTGGAGAACTGGTACTACATCGATCTGTCTCATCAATTCCCCCTTGCTCGTACAGTCACTTTCCCATAATGACGGTTTTCCTCCCAGTAGGGACAGGGGATATTTTAATTACTTCTTTTCTGGTAGGGTACCCTACCCAAGACTAGGACATATACTTCAGGAGCTCAGCTCAAGACCCTGTCAGATCTGACGAACCCCCTGACCAGACACCCTAGACATTCATATATGTACACTCAATTATCTCAGTACATCAAAACTCTTACTTCTTTGGGTCACTTGCCAACAAACATTACAAAGTTTGAATCTTTTTGTATGACAGTGGAACCCCCCATAAATTGGTCTCCACTAGCATACAGGAACCAATACCGGGCAGGGCAGCCTGAGCGAGTAGACCAGCTGTCAGGTGACTAAGACAGCATAGAGCATAAGTATAGAGGTCTTACTCAGCAGGAGTCTATTGCCAGGGATACCCAGATAACTGCAAGGAAGTGGACAGCGACTGACCACAGTACTGGATGTTCAGGAGCAAACCAACGTCCGCACGTTGGGACTAATGGTAATAGCACCACCAGGTTTAATGGAGCAAACCAGCGACCGCACGTTGGAACCAACAACGTATATCGCAACCAGGTTTAGTGGAGAAAACCAGCGTCCGCACGCTGGAGCCAATAATGTATCTCGCAACCAGTTTAGTGGAGTAACCCAGCGTCCACACGCTGAGACCAACACTGTATATCGCAACCAGGTTAGTGGAGTAAACCAGCGTCCGCACGCTGGGACCAACAATGTATATCGCCACCAGGTTTAGTGGAGTAAACCAACAAAGTATGATCAGCAGCGAGGAGAACAATGTCGCCAGAGCGACGGCTGGAGCAGGAGATCCAGGAACTCAGTAAGATTAACCCGCGAGGTGCTGGAACACAGGAACTCTGGAACTCGGTAAGATTAACCCGCGAGGTGCTGGAACACAGGAACACTGGAACTCTGAAACACAGGAACACTAGCATACAGGAATACTGGAACACTGGAACACTGGAACACAGGATCAGCAAGTACAGCAGGAACAGCAGGAACAGGCCCAGAAGCCTGACAAGCAGGTCAGGCAGAGTGGAGTCAGAAACACCACGAAAGGGCAACCTGGAAGTGCTCAGCCTGGGTTTAAAAAGGCTGTGTGAGGAGGGCTAATTACAGACAGCCAATCATGATACTCAGCAAGTGACTGACACTGAACAGCACCAATCACAGGCACCGTGATACTCCCCCACCTTCATTTCAGGAGTGGCTGGTCTCTGTGGAGTCGACGCGTGCAGGTGAGGATGTGGTGATGACTACCCAGGATAAAAGGTTGATTCATGCTAATAAGTGGCTACCCTGGCTACTGCGTTTAGAAAGTCATGATTGTGAAACTGAGCTAGGTTGGACAGTCCCTCCTTGATATGTCTTTTCTTATAACTCATACTATCTGCTGTATGTAACTCCAGGTATGCTAGATGAATGGGCTAACAGTGTTTCCATATCAGGTATCTTCCTCCCCCTCTCCCCCACCTCCTATGTTGTTCATTTCTTTATTATTTGGTATTTACTGGTTAATAATGCATATTCATATTAATTTTTTGTTTGTTTGAATATCTCCTCTCTTGCTCCCATATACCAATAGTTACTTACACAGGGTCCCATGTCTCTGTTTCTGTACTTACCTTGTAATATGTATTTATTATGTGACTCTTTGTTAACTTGGATGTATTCACTGTTTTTACCTTTTCAACACTAAATAAACAATTATGAAACAAAAAAAAAAGACAAAGTGATAATGTGACCACAAATTCTATGTCCGTGCCACACAAACTCCAGGGTGGCAGCTAGAAGGAGATATGCATATCTCCTCCACGCTGCCTGAGTGTAATGATCTGACTGGATCGCCCAATGTGAGCTGCCTGAGGAGGAGAATTCACACTAGATGTAGCAGACTGCTGATTTGATATGGATATAATATACAGCAACAGATGGCAATATAGCAAACTTACTAGGTAGGTCCCAGTGAGCCAGGAGCTAGAGTTCACGGGTTTGAGAACAATGCTAGCAGTCGGTGGCTGTTCCCAGGATGTCCTGCTGCGGCCAAAGCCTTGTAGAAGTGCAGGCCATGAAGCCTGATAGCAGGTAACCACCTAGGATACAGACAACTACTCACCAGGAATCAACTTATTAAACCTACCAGAAGTATAGTTGCCCCTGTCGAACACTGGATCAGCAGAACAGGAGGTTGAAAGGTTACCATGTGGCGGGAGGTTGAACCGAGGATGATCGATAGCTTTTAACTTGTTGACAAAAATTGAAGAAAGGAAAGGAGAATGGTTGACAATCCGGATCAGCAACAGGCAGGCAAAGTAGGTACCCAGGATGAGACAGAAGGATATTCGAACAAGCCAGGGTCAAAACCAGTTGAGCAGCACGGTACAAAATCAGCAGGCAGAAGAATAGTTGAAATAACAGTTTGAGGTTGAAACCAACACAGGAGTCACAGTAGAATCAGTAGAAAAGAGACAGAATGTCTGTGCTTGAAATAGGCCCAAACAATAGCGTCACAAGAACAAGGCAGAAAAAACAAGAAACAGGTAGGAGAACCAGAATACCTGAAAAAGATAGTAAAACCCAGAGAATCATGACACTGAGGCTCATACACACTCCTGGGCTGCAGCTAGGAGGAGATATGCCTGAGGCTGACATACACTATGGAAGGATATGACCCCTCCTCACTATCTTCTCTTGTTCACAAAAAACACTTACACGGCTGCTCAAAAACACAGGACCTTCTCAGTGTTCCCTTACATTTTGGTCCTGGCCTGCAGGAGGCAGTAGCAGCATCATTGGGGGGGGGGCTCCTATATTCAAAGGGTGTGCTGGCTTTATATTTGGACACATAACCTTTTATGACTTTTACCTCATGTCACAGTAACATAGTAAATTAGGTTGAAAAAAGACACAAATCCATCAAGTTCAACCCTTGCCTCATAACCCAGTGACATGAGAATTATATAGCTTTCTTGCTACCAAATAAGTTAGTCTTTTTCAAACCTTACTGATTTGTCTACTAATACACAGGATAACCCTTTATGTTACCTTCTGAAAGAAATGTATGTAATCTTCTCTTGTAAGCAGCCACTCGTGTGGATATAGTACTCCACCAATACAAACTATTTAGTCCCACATTACACTACTATTGGGAATCACCCCTTCTTTAATCTTTCATTGCATGTACAGAGACATAAATAGGACTTTTGTGTCTCGTTATATTTATGCATATTTTGGGAATTTTTAGTGTTCACATTGTGGATATTATTGAGAGCTTTATTATTCTCTGTGATTTACTGTGATTTTATTTGTTTATTTATTCATTGTTTATTGAACATTGTACATTGCTGTGCAATGCCTTGCCTACCCTTCTAGCACTCAAAGTGTTAATGCCATTATGCTTCCCTTCCCTTTGTCTCCTCCCACCTTCCCCCTTCACATCAGCCCTCTGGTGACACAGGTAGCTAGATATATGTGTGTGTGTGTGTCTCTATGTATGTATGTGTGTATGTATATGTGTGTGTGTAACAACAAACAAAGATATAGGTTTCAAGTACGGCACTCTAAGGTACCAAACTGTATAGATAGATAATAAAATATGTCTTCTAAGTAATAATAGTAACAGCAGTAAGGAGCTAAGTGAATAATGTCATTCACAGTCTGGAGAGAGGATTATATAGTGGACCTTTATTTCACCGCATATTTTCAAATCTTTTACAATTTTATATACTTTTTCATAAATGTATACATCCACTGTGTGAGTCTTTATGGTATGTATATATATATATATATATATATATATATATATATATATATATATATATATATCCTATAGAATAATTCGCTAAAACGTGCGTAACGCCACCACAATCATGCACAGTAGAGACTCCAAAGGAGCGTCCCGCTCTGTATCAGTCACGGTATGGGCAGTCTGTACTGAGCATGACTGCACCGTGACCGGCTGGCAGTGGCACTGTGGCCCGTGTAACGGGCTCTTCAACTAGTATATTTATATTTATCCTTATTATAGTAATTTTACAATTACTTATTAGAGGTGTGTCACACTCCCTCTAGTTACTCCACCTATTATCACCATTCCTATTGGCCACTGTTCCCTTTATCTACCTGGTTCAGCCTCCAGCACTTGTTTGATTTTTGCGCCATGTTCCTGAGAGTTCTTGCTGTAGAGTTTCTGAGTTTCCTGAATCTCTGTGTTCTGGCCCTTTGGCTTGTTTCCTGATCTTGTCTTCTGTCTCCTGAATTTGCAACTCTTGACTATGAATCTCGACCTAGCTTCCTTACAGACTACGGCTCTGTCTCATCCCTAGGTCTCCTGTCTGGCTTCGACCTTGGCTTTCCTTTGACCATGCTTCATCTTCTCTGTGACTCCTTTCCTGCTGCTCTGCTGCACAATGGGTGTCCCTCTAGCTGTCACACAATTGAGACTCCACTTGCAGTAGTGACATTCGAATATGACTTTTCTTGCCATCTTCTGCTCGACTGGCATCCCTCCAGTCTTCACCTGACAGAGATTCCTGTTACTCCAGATTGTACGAATTACTGTTTGCTCGACTACAGATCTCAGGCCCTCCGACTGAGTTGAGTACCGTTGTTGGTAGCCCCGAAGACTGGTCCTGCTAGTCGAGGGTGTGGATGGTCTACGGTCTACAACTCCCTGCCTGACCAACTAGTCAAGGGTGTCGTAGTTGAAATCTTTAGACCAACACCTCCCGGCTTCTGACTAGTTGAGGGTACTGGAAGTCGAAGTTTAGTTTCTACGACTACCCTGTTTGAGGTCGACAGCTTTCCCAAACCCAGTTTACTCAACTCCAGTCAGTGCCCTGAAGATTCTACAACTAGCTTGTTTGAGGTCAACGGCCTCTCTCCTAGTCCTGTTTGGTCGACTCCAGTCGATGCTTCTCAAATCCTACGTCAGAACCCTTTCCTCCCCGATATCTGACTCGTACTCTTCTCCTGTGAGCCTCCTTCACCCTTAGTCTCTCTCAGACATTGACAGTAAAATCGAGCCAGCAACATGGATGCTGCTGAGGCTTCTAGCGTAACATCCAGGCAAGATCAACAGAGCAGATCCTGTCTTCTCATGCAGCACACCTACAGACTTTGAATCATAAACTTGACGCTATGATGGAAATGCTTGGCAATTTCTCCCCTTTCCCATCGACTCATATTCCTCCAGTGCAGGCTCCTGAGGCCGCTACCTCCTCTGGAACCCCTGCAGGGTTCAAGCCACCTTAGATACCTCTGCCAGAATGATTCTCTGGGTGTCCTGAAAACTGCCGTGGCTTCTTGAATCAGTATCAGCTCCATTTCAAGACCTTACCTCAATCATTTAACTCTCATGAAGCTCGGGTGGATTTCATGATATCTTTGCTCACTGATAATGCCCTTGCTTGGGCTTCCCACCTTGTTGAGAAAAGGCCCTCTCTTCTTGACAACTCCAACGCCTTTATTACTGCTTTCAAGACTGTTTTTTGATCTACCTGGATGACAGGCCTCAGCTGAAGCAACTATACTGGGACTCAAACAGCAAACTCGCACGGTAGCCCAATATGCTGTGGAGTTCCGAACCCTTTCCTACAAAATGGATTGGAATTGTGTGGCCTTGAAGGCCACTTTTTGTAGGGGATTGAGCGAGCAGAATAAAGACACTTTAGTTAATCAAGATATACAAGGACCTTGAAGGTTTCATCTCTCTCTGCCTAGAGCTTGATGTCGCCAACAAAAGGGACAACTTGAAAGAGACAGATCCCGCCGTTTCAAACTTGTGTCTGTCCCACAGTCTTCATCTTCAGCACAGACTCCCCAGGCCAGTGCAGAATATCTGGACATTGGGTATGTTACTAAACTCACAACGAAGAAAAACGCAGGTGATGTAGTCAAGGCTTATGCCTGCACTGTGGCCAAAAGGACTATCTCCTATGTCAGGGCCCAACATGGCCGGGAAACTCCCTGGCTTAACCACTTAAGGACCATTGACGTGTCAGGACAGTCAAGGCGGTCCGGCACTTAAGGACCAGTGACGGTCCTGGCACGGCATGGAGTTCAGGGATCCCGGCGCGGCTTCACGCCGCTCCGGAAGCCCTGAACTGGAATTTAAAAACTACAAAAAAGTCCTGTGGTCCTCAAGTGACGGCCACGTGTGCGTGCATCAGTCCTTAAGGGGTTATGGAACTCAGGAGACAACTCCTTAAGCCAAAACCAAGAGACCCCCCTGACCTATCCTATAGGGATGGGCGAAAATTTCCCCTCAAACTGAAATTGTTGAAAAATGTCACTTGCCACTTGGTGAAAAATTTCCTGTGAAAAGTTTGATTTTCCGCTTTTTCCCGCTTTTCTCCTAGCTCATTTCATTGATGCCAAAGGGAACATTTAAGTTACACACAACACAAAACAAATATTATTGTATTTCCCAAAGTCATAGTATAAAAAGGGCATTAGGGTGCCTGTGTTGGTGGGCTGTGGGGAAAGGATCAATTGAAAAGGGATATTTTTTTGGGGGGTTTGATTACTGGGATTGGGGGAATTTAATAAACAAAGAAATCCTAAATACAGAAAACCCCATAAGAAATGGTATAAAATGGGTCTGAGGGTGCCTGCATTGGTGGGTAGAGTCTGGGGAATGAATCAGTTGAACAGAGAATTTGTTTTGGGGGGGGTTCTTGACTGGTATTGGGGGGACAGTTAATAAAAAAAATCAATAAAATAAAATAAGAAATGTGTATTTAAATTAATAGAGATAGGAAGCCCCTGACATAAGCTGCCACTGGGGTGGACTGATACTTGACTTGATAGAGTAGTTTGTAGAGCATGATTTGTTAGATTTGTTATTAGAGGCCCAAGCCCTGAGGAAACATTGATTTGTAGGACTTTGGCTTGTTAGAAACAAACCCCCAAATATTGTTTATTTTTTTGTAAGACTATGTTTTTTTTTGTTTTTGTTTTTTTTTGTATTTAGCACAAGCCCTAGTAGCCACTGGCCATTGTCAAATGTCCTCCACCTGAGTCTGAGTCCATAAATGCAGAATTTGCAACTGCTGTTCTTGCTACTGCTGAAAGGGAAATGGGATCAACAATAGCAGTAACATGGGTCATGAATGATGAAGGTTCCACTTGCCACGACAGTCTCCAGTGATGCGCGTGAGGCAGTAGCGCACAATAAGCGGACCCCAGTATATGTGGAGAAAAGAAAAGATACATTTTTCCCTTGAGAGCAGGAACTATGGCTCTCATCAGCAACTGCAATGTGCACAGTGTGTGGTAAATAACATCTGGGGGCACAACTGTATCCAAACACCATGACACCAGAATCTAAGTACTGCCGCTGTCAGTTGCCCACAACCCACAACCGGTTGTCAGTTGCCCACAACCGGCTAACAGTTTAATAGTAATGATGAACCCTCCCTGCCAGCATCTTAGCATATTCTGCGGGATGGAATCTCCTCATATGATGACCTGGTATTGATTCTCCTCCACGACACTGGCATGCGTGGTCAGTGCACCACACAGTGTGCAATGGGTAGAGGTGAACTGCCATATCCTAACATCGACAGAGTGGCTATCATTTGGCAGGGGAGGTAACGATGAACGAGGTGGACTGGCAGGAGATGCAGTTGTTACCCTAGTGGGCGAAGCTGATGTTGATGGCAAGCGAATTGTTTTGCTTGTCATGGAACTTCCAGTGTCTATCTGGGTTTCTTTATTCTTCCTCCTCTTTGATCTCCACCTCGCCTCTTGGTGCTTTTCTGGAGAGTCAGGGGGTACAGTAACAGTGGTGCTAGATTTCTGTAATGGGTGTTTGTCTTTAACATGTTTGAAATAAATGTCATGGTGTCTTGTGTTTCATGTGTGTTATCAGGGAGGTTGTGCCAAGGTGTGTTCCCTCCTTTCCACTTCTCACTAACTTGTCACAAATTTTTCACTGTTCCATTGTTGATGATGACTGCACTGTGCCTGCCAGCAGAGAAAAATAATCCCACACCAATGACTTTTGGGGGGAGGGATAGGGAACAGGTGGAGAAGAATGGCCTCTTTCTTGTCCTCCAGATTCCCCTTCACTTTATGTGGCAGTGGATAATGTTGCTGCTGTTGCTGCTACTGCCTCAGATTCAGCACTGCAACTAGGACCAGGAGTATTGCTGCTGCTGGCAAGTGGAACCTGTCCTAGTCCTACATCACTTGTTGACCCCATTCCCACTGTATCCACTGTGGTCTGTGTCACACTAGCCTGCTCCTCATAACTCTGCTGCCCTTTCATCTCACCAGCAGCAGGAATTAGAGCAGCTGCAAATTCCTCAAATTCCAAAAGCTTATTGCTAGTGGTGATGGTGATGCCACCCTCATCCCTGTCTCCCATTCCTTTTCAGTTTCTGCTAAAATGGTCATCAATGTCTCTTCCATCTCAGCTTCTCCAGCATGATCATCACCACCACCACTAGCCCCTTTGTGCTGCTGCGGCTCTATTACAGACATCTCACTGCTGCTTGGAGGAGGTGACGAGCAATGTGACAGGGGGTCCCCTAATGTCACAATTGCCATTTCTTGGTGAAGTGAAGAAGGCAGACTGGCAGCAGTATCAGCAGGCACAGGCAACTGATCTGTGCTCCTGCTGGTGTTATTAATTCTGCACCTGCTCTCCCCCAACACCAGCTATTGCCTATTCAGGATCATGTTCCACTTGGACACTGCAGTGAAGGGAAGGAGACTTCCAGAGCCAGAGGAATAATGTGGGCTCCCTTGACCACTAGTCTGGATGCTCTCAAATGCTTCCCCTACCACTCCCCTACCACTAGTCCCACGACTACTTCACCATTACTGTTACTACTACTACTAACACCACACACATCAAGTTCAGCCCCAGAGTCTTTCTCTTTACAGTCACTAGTAATATATTGATTACCCCCTCCTTCACTCGTAACACTAACAAGCTGCTTAACCCCCTTAGTACTAGCACTGACATGACTGCTTGGGGATGGCAAGTGTGACTTAGGGTCCCCTGCTGTCACACTTGGCATCATCTTCTCCTTCCTCCTTCTGAGTATTACAAGACACACTAGCAACCTCAGCACTGGTAGTATCAGCTTCAACACTGGTGGCAGCAGGTTCAGCACTGGCAGCAGGCACAGCACTGGTTTCAACAGGGGCAGCAATGGTGGCAACAGAGACAGAATGTCTAGCAGCAGGCACACGCAGCTGACCTGTCTTGCTCTTACTAGTACTAACCTTTTCTCCCTCCCTTCCCATTCCCTTTTCTCCCTCCCTTTCCATTAAATTCCCCAAGATCCCCCCAAGATTAGGGGGACTGGACAACATTGGTTCAGTAATGCTCAGCTCCTCCTCCTCAGACTTAGTGGACACATAAGGGTGCTTCCAGCTCCTCCATTGATTATTTTTCACCCTGCTCACAGTGATAGCAGTCACTATGAGCCTCTCCTGCTTCAGTTTTGCCAAAATATCACAGCAGAACAGCACATCACATCTAACTCGCTCTGTAGCTGCTTCTATTGTGTTTGATTTCCACAAATACATCAAATTTTTATAGTGAAAAAGCAAAAACAACGGAAACTTTCTAGCCATTGAAAAAATGGCAAAAAGTTTTGGTCAATGGGTGAAAAATGCAAAAAATTTAATTGCTAGTTTTAAAGCAGATTTTACAGTGCAAAAGTGGACAACAACCTGGTTTTTGCGGAATTTCCCTCTGGAACATGGCGAGAGATTTTGCCCATCCCTACTATTCTAACCGCCTGATGGTACCCATCCATTTGAGTTTGTCAGGGGGGTCCAGTCTCCACTAAAGCTTTTTTAGATTCTGGGGCCGTGGGAGTATTCCTAGACTCTAAATTTGCTTCATGACATTCAATACCTCTCATCCGGAAGAACAATCCTATATATATTTCCACTGTGGATGGAGGCCCCTTAGGGTCTGGGCTCGTTACTTCTTAAATCCAGAAGATTCTTTTCAAGACAGGAGTTCTTCACTCAGATACCATCCAGTTCTATATCATCAATTGCCCTTCTGTTCCTGTGATTTAAGGTCTGCCATAGCTACGTCGTCACAACCCTGTGATCGACTGGAAATCTGATCAATTAACAGTCTGGAGTCCAGACTGTCATTCCACCTGTTTGGTCATGATCACTGTACCCGGGCTTACTGGCAACATAACTGCTCCTGAGAACATTATCCCAAAACCTTATAGGGATTTCCTGGATGTCTTTTCCAAACAAGGAGCTGCGGAATTGCCACCACACAGAGACTTTGACTGTCCGATTGATTTGTTGCCTGGCGCTATTCCCCCAAGGAGAAGAACTTCTCTTCTCTCTGAACCCGAGAATCACAGAGGAAGGGATTTTTTCAGTAAGGTCTTTTAAATTATGTAATTCCTTGCCCAAGGATGTGGTTATGGCAGATACAATGGATACATTTAAGAGAACATTAGATACATTTCTTTCAAAAGGTAACAAACAGGGTTATACTGTGTATTAGTAGGCAAATCAGGAAGGTTTGTGTCACGGTTTGTTAAGACTCTCAGACGTAAGGTTAGGTAAAAACACAACTTTATTGAAAAGTTTAAGACAATCCTATAGGGTATTATATACATACAAATAATATAAAGAAGAAGCAAATGTCCATAACCATTGCAATGCAGGTTCTACCGGCCTTGCCAATATACCGGGCAAGGCAACCTGGATGAAGTCCAATAGGTGGCTCTACCGGCCCTGCCAAATACCGGGCAAGGCAGCCTAACGAAAACTGAAGGATAGGCTCTACCAGCCTTGCCAATATACTGGACAAGGCAGCCTGATTGAATATATGTAGTTGCCTCTACCGGCCCTGCCAATACCAGGTAAGGCAACCTTATGATGGAATAATAGGAGGTTCTACCGGCCTTACCAATATACCGGGCAGAGCAGCCAAACGGAATACCAAGGTAGTGGGCTCTACCGGCCTTGCCAATACCGGGTAAGGCAACCTTGAGTTGGAATAATAATAGGTTCTACCGGTCTTACCAATATACCGGGCAAGGCAGCCCCAATAGGAAGGAAACAACAGGCACTGTCAGGTGGACTATAGACAGTAGAGATGAATATAAGGACTACTAGGTCTGACACTCGGTATCCGTGTATTTCTGAATAGTAGCCATCTAGGAATGGACAGAGCACTGAGAGGCCTCAAGTGCAAGAGTAAGACAGAAGGAGTAAACCAGTGTCCTTACATAGGGACACATCAAGCATAATAGAAACAAACCCACAGGTCATGGAGCAAACCAACGCCCGCGCGTTGGGAACCAACAATGATAATAGCGCTAGGTAGTGGAGCAACCAGTGTCCGCACACTGATACCAAACAATGAGTAGAGCCGCAAGGCTAAAGGAGCGAACCAGCGTCCGCACGCTGGGACCTACAAGCTGTACTATAGCTGCAAGGCCAATGGAGCCAACCAGTGTCCGCACGCTGGAACCAACAGTATAGTATATGGGCCGCAAGGCCAAATGGAGTGAAGCAGCGCCTGCGCGCTGAACCCAACAGTATAGCGTATGGACCTCAAGGCCAATGGAGCAAACCAGCGTCCGCACGCTGGAACCAACAGTATAGTATATGGGCCGCAAGGCCAATGGAGTAAACCAGCGTCCGCACGCTGGGACCAACAGGCAGAACGTAGCAGCAAGGCTAATGAAGCAAACCAGCGTCTGCACGCTGGAACCAACAGTATTGAAAATGGGCCGCAAGGCCAATGGAGCAAACCAGTGTCCGCAGGCCCAAGCAGCAGTAGTAAGGAGAAAGAGACTGCTGTCAGAGACAAAATGAAAGGGCAACCATAGGGTGCCCAGACTGAGTTTAAAAAGGCAATGTGAGGCGGGCTGAAGGCAGACAGCCAATGGGAGCCCCCTACAGGTAATAGAAATCTGAATGCAGCAATCACGGGCACCGTGATAGTTTGATAAAGACTAACCTATTTGGTAGCAACTGGGTTATGAGGCAAGGGTTGAACTTGATGGATTTGTGTCTTTTTTCAACCTAATTTACTATGTTACTATTGTTGTGTTCTGTTATGTGTAACTACCCTTAAAGAAACCAGTCCACACTGGAGGTAGGGTCAGTGGAGTGGAACAGGTCACTCCGTTTATTAAACGTTCCTACAATAGTCCCCAGGGACTTGAGGTTGCTCAGGATCGCAGCCGGAGTTAATCTGGGCCTTTGCCAGCTACCCAGCTGGCCTTGACTGCAGAGCGGCAATGGAGAATGCTCTTAGCATGGTGACTCGTGCTCAACTGAATTCGCTTCCGGATCCGCTTCTTCCTATAGACGCGCCGGCTGCTGATGTCATCAGCCGGCGCCTACACTGCCGCATCGGCCACCTCGTCAGGATCACTCCACAACACCTCTTCCTTTCCTGAAAAACAGAACACAAGACAAACAACAAAAACACAGGGGAGGGAGAGAGAGAAACTGGAACATCTTCTTGGCTGCCGCCAACATCTTAGAGTCACGTCTGGTTCCCATCGCACTGGAGGGCGGGATACTCTTGCAGGCCTCGCCATTACAATAGGTGACTGGTACTCTCCAGCAGTACTGACAGCTGAACCGCTTGAGGGTGTTTCCGGAGGGTTGGGTTCCGGCCCTTGACTTTCAGGCATACTGGCTGGAGGACTTATGGGTCAGGTCACATCATCATCCTCCATATCAGACTCTCGAATCGACACAGCCACTGGAGGACCTTTGCGTAATTGATCCCTCTTCCACTGTAAGCCGTTGTCAGTCTGAATCACGCATGTCCGAGAACCCAGCAACTTGAGGATTTGGCCAGCCATCCATTTCCGTGGACATTGATAATTACGGGCCCAGACTCTGTCCCCCTTTCGAAAAACAGGAGCAGGCTGATCCACCATTGGCGGAGACTGGCAGGGAGGTACAGGCAGAGAGGAGGCAGGCTTAAAAACATCCAATTTCATGCGGAGATGCCTGCCGACCATCAGCGAAGCAGGAGAAACCCCAGTGACAGCATGGGAGGTTATCCTGTAGGTAGACAAAAACTCCAGGAATGTCTGGGTGAGATCAGTAGAAGGAGCAGCTGCAGCCAGAGCAGCTTGGAAAGTCTGAACAAAGCGCTCCACAAGGCCATTAGTAGACGGGTGATACGGAGCAGAGGTGCGGTGTTGGACCCCAATGAAGGCAAGATAAGACTGAAAGGTATGTGCAGTAAATTCAGGACCATTGTCGGTCACAAGCAGCTGACGCAATCCAAAAACAGCAAAGATTTGGCATAAAACTTTGATTGTAGCGTCCGTAGTAGTCGAAGACATGGGCCAAACCTCAGGCCACTTGGAGTACGCATCCACCAGGATCAGACAGTACTTGCCATGCAACGGACCAGCGAAATCCCAGAATGCCCAGGGTGGATTGTCGTAAAACAGTAGGAAGTACGACTCTGGAACCCCATAAGACACAACCATCAGCCGCACTGAGTTCCAATCTCTGATTCCAGTAAGGGCGACAAGCCGGAGACACTGAAGAAGGCCAACCTTGCAGGATAAACTGATAAATCTGGGACTAGAGAGCATCAGCTCCCTTAGCAGCAGCAATCGTTTTGGAAGTACACAAGGAGGTGTAACAAATATACTGATGGCCTGACGTCAGAGATGAGGAAAGAGCTGATCTGGAAACCCCACCGGTGGTCAGTTGCAGGGGAAGGCGAGACATTGCGTCTACAGTAGCATGATGATGATGATACTGAATGGAGTAACTGAAAGCACCCAAGTACAGAGAAATACCCTTTTGAGGGTTAAAAATAGCAAGGAGTGGCTTATGATCAGTAATGAGAGTAAATTGTCGTCCATATAGATATAACGTAAATTTTTCGAGAGCCCACACAATGGCTAAAGCTTCTTTATAGATTTGAGCATAGTTACGTTCTGCAGGGGTCAATGATCTGGAAGCAAATATGATGGGCTGCTCAGACCCATCAGGCATTATGTGTGAGAGGATAGCCTCCAGGCCATATGGGGAGGCATCACATGCCACAGTCACAGGTTTGTGGAGATCATAGTGCACCAACACTCTGGAGGACAAGATCATATCCTTGGTCTCCATGTAAGCTTGCTGACAATCCACACTCCAGTGCCAGGGGGCCTTAGCATCCAACAGCCGGTGTAAAGGGTGCAAAATGTGAGCTAAGTTAGGCAAGAATCTGTGGTAGTAGTTTAATAATCTGAGATAGGAGCGTAGTTGTGAGATGTCTTGCGGAGCAGGAGCATTAACCAGTGCCTGCACTTTTTCTCTGGACGTGTGTAAACCATCCTTGGTGATCACATGGCCACAGAAGGTCAATGTTGGCTGGAAAAACTGACATTTGTCCCAATTTGCCTTCAACCCATACACTTGCAGTCTTTGTAAGACAGAGATGACATTTTGGCGATGGTCTTCGTTGGTCTTACCAGTGATGAGCATGTCATCTACAGGCACTTGGTATGTGGTATGCCCTCTAAAATAGTGTCCATCGTTCTCTGCCAGATGGCTGGGGCAGACACCACACCAAATACCATTAGTTGGTATTGGTATAACCCTTTATGTGTATTGATGGTTAAATACTTGCGACTGTCCGGGTGCATCACCAATTGCAGATAGGTCTGTCGTAAATCAAGCTTTGTAAACGTCTGGCCACCAGCTAAAGACGCAAACAACTCTTCAAGTCGTGGAAGGGGATACTGTTCAACTTCTAGATGGCTGTTAACCACCATGCGTAAATCCCCACAGAGGCAAATTTCCCCCGTCTTTTTAATAACTGGAACAATCTGAGAAGCCCACTCACTGCAGGGTACTTTAGATATCACACCTTGTTCCTCCAGCCGTAGCAATTCACTTTCGACTCGTGACCGGATAGTGAACGGCACCGTGCGGTCCTTCCAGAAACGTGGGATGGCCCCCGGTTTCAACTGTAGCCGTGCTTGTATGGCTTTGACTGTGCCCAGCGTAGGCTCGAATACATCCTTGAATCTTTGTTGGATGTCAGAAACCCAGTCCTGGGGGCCAGTGGAGTGCAAAGATTTCACGGAAGATGGGACTTCCTGGATAATTGGCATGCCCAGTGCTTTAATCCATGCCCGACCAAACAACGGAGGACCAGCCTCTTTTACCACATACAATTGTAGCCTCTGTTCTGAGTCCCTGTAAGACACTGTCACCCAGGCATAGCCTACTGGATGCACCAGATGTCCGCTGTAAGTCCGAAGAATCATAGAAGTAGGTTCCAAAGATACCTGAATCCGGGCAGATTGTAATTGGTGAGTAGTCATCAGGGACACAGCGGATCCTGTGTCCAAGTCCATGACGACCTCCTGGCCATTAATCTGGACAGTCACCTGCATATTATCATCTGGACAGTACAGATTGTTAACCGCGAGGTGAGCCAGCCACTCACGTCCTCAAAAGGTTCCTCTGGTTCCAATTGTTGGCGAAGAAAATTAGTATAACTGCGTCTATTGCCTGTCTGTGAACTTCTCTGTGTACGAGCATCGCGACAGACTTTGCTCAGATGACCCTTTTTTGAACAATTGAAACACACCTCCTCTTTGAAACGGCATTGATTTGCATCGTGGCTACTAGTGCCAGAGCGGAAACATTTCCGAGTGGATTGTTGTGCAGGAGGATTCAGTTTGGATGGAGTCAGCTTCAACACTGCTGTGGCCCCTTCTAAGGTCTGTGCCCCATGTTGAGCCTGTAAATGAGTTGCATCACGGTCAGCCATCTCCATGCCCACTGCAATATCCAGAGCAGATTGATCCATCAACGTCTTATCAGAAAGTAGACGCTTTTGAATGCTCTTATTCAATAGTCCACAGACGAACTGGTCTCTTAAAGCTCGAGGTAAGTGTGTGCCAAAATTGCATGTGACGGCCAAGCGCCGCAATTCCATCATGTATGCTTGGACCGATTCCCCCTGATGCTGTTTCCAGGAGTAAAATCGAAAACTCTCCGCAATTTCAAGTGGTTGGGGTTGGTAATAATTGGTCAAGATGTCGAGCAAGTCCTTCAGGGGTTTATCACCAGGTTTTATTGGAGCCAATAAATTCTGTAAACTAGCATATGGTTTCCTCCCCACCACAGTAATAAAAACAGATGTCTGATTGGCAGCAGGGATATCATTTGCCTGCATAAACTGGTCCAGTCGATCAGCATAGGAGGACCATGTTTCTACCTCCTCATTAAACTCCTGCAGCTCCCCAAACACATGTGCCATCATGCACAGAAAAATCCACAAACAGGACTCTTATAAGCTGTATAGGTATTTGTAATCCACAAACAGGAGTCTGTGAAGCGGTATAGGTATTTGTAATCCACAAACAGGTCTCTTATAAGCTGTATAGGTATTTGTAATCCACAAACAGAAATCTTGCCATCCAGAGACGGAATTGTAATCCACAAACAGTAATCCGCTTGGTAGCACAGGGTCCCAACTAACTTATACAGGCAGGAGATAGGCAGGTGGGTTCAAAAATACAAGAAAAGGACAGCCTTGTTGCCACTGTTGTGCTCTGTTATGTGTAACTCCCCTTAAAGAAACCAGTCCACACTGGAGGTAGGGTCAATGGAGTGGCAACAGGTCACTCCATTTATTAAACATTCCTACAATAGTCCCCAGGGACTTGAGGTTGCTCCGGATCACAGCCAGAGTTAATCTGGGCCTTTGCCAGCTACCCAGTTGGCCTTGACTGCAGAGCGGCAGCGGAGGATGCACTTAGCGCTGTGACTCGCGATCTACTGAATTTGCTTCCGGATCCGCTTCTTCCTATAGATGCGCCAGCGGCTGACATCATCAGCCGACGCCTACACTGCCGCATCGGCCACCTCATCCAGATGACTCCACAACAACTATATTAAAGAAGGTGAAGAATGGAAAACAGCATTCAATTCCCGGTACGGCCACTATGAGTAGCTTGTTATGCCATTTGGCCTCTGTAACGTCCCAGCAGTGTTCCAACACTTTGTCAATGAGATTTTCAGGGACATCCTGCTTTCCTACGTAGTAGTCTACCTTGATGATATATTGATTTTTTCCTCATCCGTTCATGAACATGGGGAACATCTTCCTTCCGTTCTACTTCACCTTCGGAAGAACCATCTTTTTGCTAAGGCAGAAAAGTGTATCTTCGAGACTTCCCAGCTTCCTTTTCTAGGATATATTGTATCAGACTCTGGTCTACAGATGGACCCTACTAAAGTGGAGGCCATCTCTGTTTCCTGGGATTCGCAAATTACTACAGAAGATTTATTAAGAACTTTTTTCTATTGTCGCTCGACTGGTAGCGTTTACCAAAAAGAAGGCTAACCCCAACATTTGGTCTCCCAAAGCCATTGATGTCTTTGAATGATTAAAGCAGTTATTCATTACTGCACATCTGTTACGCTATCCTGACCCTACTAAACCCCCCGTGGGCGCCATCTTTTCTCAGAGAGATGAGGTAATCAACCTCCTTCATCCCTGCTTATATTTCTCAAAACAGTTCAACGTTTCAGAGAAAAATCATGATGCTGGAAATCATGAACTGTTAGCCATTAAGATGGCCTTAGAAGAATGGCAACATCTACTAGAAGGTTCCGAAGTTCCAGTCGTAATACAAACCAACCATAAGAATCTTCACTTCCTGGAGCAGGCCCGGTGCCTGAATCCAAGGCAGGCCCGGTAGGCCCTCTCCTTCACCTGCTTTAATTTTATAATAACATATATTCCTGGGTCCAAAAATCTGAAAACAGGTGCTTTATTCCCACTCTTTACGTCCAGATTAGTGATGAGCGAGCACCCCAATGCTCGGGTGTTCGGGTGCTCTGACCGAGCACCCCCTGAGGCTCGAGTGCTCGGCCGAGCACCCGAGCCCCATTGAAGTCAATGGGAGGACTCGAGCATTACACCAGGCACCCCCTGCTCTGATGAGGGGAGGGTGCCTGGTCCATAGGAAAAGGGCAGAAAAGGATGGAAACACCACAGAAATGGTTCAGGGACAGCATAGGGAGGATGTCTGGATGCATCTTGGACTCCAACATCGCTGCTGGGAACGATCTTTCGCCCGTAGGACGCCATTTTTACAGACTGACCATAAAACACACAAAAAGGAAAATAAAAACGACTTTAGGCGAAAAATTGTTACCAAACAATATTTGCTGTATATTTACTTGTATATCATCTGCAAATTCTCCCAAAAATTTCCTTGATTTTCTGAAGTGAGGCCATGATTAAGAGGGAAACGTGCGCAGAGGCAAATTCTCCCAAAAATTTCCTTGATTTTCAGAACTGAGGCCATGATTAAGAGGGAAACGTGCGCAGAGGCAAATTCTCCCAAAAATTTCCTTGATTTTCAGAACTGAGGCCATGATTAAGAGGGAAACGTGCGCAGAGGCAAATTCTCCCAAAAATTTCCTTGATTTTCAGAACTGAGGCCATGATTAAGAGGGAAACGTGCGCTGAGCTGACCATCTAAAACATTATGGGTGAGGGTCTGCTGCAGAGCTGACCATCCTAAACATTATATGCGAAGGCCCGCTAGTGAGCTGACGCTATAAAACATTATATGAGAGGGCCCGCTAGAGAGCTGACCCAATAAAACATTATATGAGAAGGCCCGCTGGTGAGCTGACCTATATAAAAATTGTCAAACAGGGCCCGCTGGTGAGCTGGCCCTATATAAAAATTATATCACAGGGCCCGCTGGTGAGCTGGCCCTATATAAAAATTATAGCACAGGGCATATGGAAGAGGAGGAGGAGGATGAGAAGATTAAGAGTCAACCATATACCCGTTTTTTGGGTGGAAGGGGTGAATGGGAATACAGAGTATTCACATCATTGTAAATAACATATATAAAGTGAGTTTATGTTCCCCAGGGGCTTTCCTCCAGTGGAGTGGAGAAGTCAGGGGAAATCCAGGCCTTGTTCATTTTTATAAGTGTCAACCTATCAGCATTGTCGGTGGAAAGGCGGATACGCTTATCTGTTATGATGCCACAAGCAGCACTAAATACCCGCTCAGACAGAACGCTGGCGGCAGGGCAGGCCAGCACCTCCAAGGCGTAGAGTGCCAGTTCATACCACGTGTCCAGCTTGGACACCCAGTAGTTGTAAGGCACAGAGGGATCATTGAGGACGCTGACACGGTCTGCTACGTACTCCTTCACCATCTTCCAAAACTTTTCCCTCCTTGTGACACTAGGCTGCGCATCAGGGTGAGGGTGCTGGCGGGGTGTCATGAAGGTGTCCCACGCCTTGGAGAGTGTTGCCCTGCCTTTCTCGGAACTGCTGTGTGCTCCCCTTTTCTCCCCTTCTCGGTTGGCCAAGGTAGCACGTACTCTGCCGCCAGCGTTGTCAGATGGAAAATTTTGGAGCAATTTTTCAACAAGAACCTTCTGGTATTGCACCATTTTGCTTGTCCTCTCCACCGGAGGAATGAGAGATGAGAAATTCTCTTTGTAGCGGGGGTCCAGAAGGGTGAACACCCAGTAATCCGTGTTGTTTAAAATGCGTATAACGCGTGGGTCACGGGAAAGGCAGCCTAACATAAAGTCAGCCATGTGTGCCAGAGTACCAACAGTCAAGATTTCGCTGTCCTGACTCTCAATCTCCTCATCCTCTTCCTCCTCTTCTGCCCACCCACGCTGAAGAGATGGAACTAAAGTTCCATGGCTATCCTCTGTAGCGGAGGCAACCGTGTCTTCCTCCTCCTCCTCCTCCTCCTCCTCCGCCTCCTCCAATTGTCGCTGAGAAGACGAAGTGAGGGTGCTCTGGCTATCACCTTGTGTAAGCTCTTCCTCCCCCATTTCCACCTCTTCCACATGTAAAGCGTCGGTTTTAATTGTGAGCAGCGAGCGTTTCAGTAGACACAGAAGTGGGATGGTTACACTGATAATAGCGTTATCGCCGCTCACCATCTGTGTCGATTCCTCAAAATTGCGTAAAACCTCGCAGAGGTCTGACATCCATTCCCACTCCTCACTTCTGATTACAGGAAGTTGAACGGAGAGGCGACGACCGTGTATCAGCTGGTACTCCACTACTGCCCTCTGCTGCTCACAAAGCCGGGCCAACATGTGGAAGGTGGAGTTCCAGCGCGTGCTCACGTCACACAGCAGCCGGTGAGCTGGCAATTGTAAGCGCTGCTGCAGCTTCAACAGGCCGGCCGAAGCTGTAGATGACTTACGGAAATGTGCACACACGCGGCGCACCTTGGTCAAGAGATCATGCACATTGGGGTAGGTTTTTAGAAATCGCTGCACCACTAAATTAAATACATGCGCTAGGCATGGTACGTGTGTGAGCTTGCCGAGCTCCAAAGCCGCCACCAAGTTACGCCCATTATCACACACAACCATGCCTGGTTGCAGGTTGAGTGGCGAGAGCCACTGCTCGGTCTGGTGACTAATCCCCTGCAACAGCTCTGAGGCCGTGTGCTGTTTGTCCCCAAGGCAGATCAGCTTCAGCACGGCCTGTTGACGCTTCCCCACTGCAGTGCTACACTGCTTCCAGCTACTGGCTGATGGGGGAGTGGCGCTGCGTGTAGAGAATTCGGAGGTGGAAACGGAGGAGGAGGAGCCAATAACGTAGGTGCTGGTGGAAACCCTGATGGAGGTAGGGCCCGCAATCCTCGGCGTGGGTAGCACCCGTGCCATCCCAGGGTCCGAGTCGCTCCCAGCCTCCACGACATTCACCCAGTGTGCCGTCAGGGAAATGTAGCGTCCCTGGCCACAAGCACTTGTCCATGTGTCAGTCGTTAAGTGGACCTTCCCAGTAACTGCGTTGGTCAGGGCACGGGTGATGTTACGGGACACATGGTGGTGTAATGCGGGGATGGCACACCGGGAAAAGTAGTGGCGGCTGGGGACCGCGTACCGAGGGACAGCTGCTGCCATCAGGCTGCGGAAGGACTCAGTGTCCACAAGCCTAAATGGCAGCATTTCGATGGCCAGTAACTTGGAAAGGTGTGAGGTTAGTGCTATGGCCTGTGGGTGGGTGGCTGGGTACTTTCTCTTGCGCTCAAATGCCTGGGGTAACGACATTTGGACGCTGTGCTGGGACAGGGAAGTGGATGTGGTCGCTGATGGTGCTTCAGATGGTACAGGTGCAGGGCGGGAGGTATGCGGGCCTGCGCCTTCGACAGGCGATTGGCCGGCACCGAAAACAGGGGAAGAGGAGGCAGTGGTGTGGCCTGCAGACACAGATGGGCGATCCAGGCGTTCCTCCCACTTACTACGGTGCTTGGATGCCATGTGTCGGATCATGCTGGTGGTGGTGAGGTTTCTAGTGTTCATGCCTCGGCTCATTCTGGTGTGGCACAGGTTGCAAACTACAATTCTTTTGTCGTCCGCACTTTCCTTAAAAAAACGCCATACCGCGGAACACCTACCCTTTGGCAAGGTAGATTTACGCAAGGGGGTGCTCCGTGGAACATTTGCGGGCCGGTTTGGTGCGGTCCGCCTTCTTTCTGTAGCCACACCACTGCCTCTTCCAGCCTGTTGCGGTGTTGCAGATGGCTCACCCTCAGGACTGCTGACATCGCTCGGCTCTACACCTTCCCAGGTGGGGTCAGTCACCTCATCGTCCACCAAGTCCTCCTCCACTTCCTCACTCTGATCATCCTCCTCAAGTCTTGATCCCACCACATACTCAGTCATTGACAACTGTATAACATTCTCCTCAACAAGGTCTTGAGACGGAAATAGTGGTTGATTTAATGGCAACTGTGTCTCATCATCATCATCATCATCCACTACTTCCTTTGACCTTAAATGCCGTTCACATCTGTCATCTTCTTGTGATTGGGTAGCCTCTAGAGGTTGTGAATCAGGGCACAAGATGTCATGTTCCTCTGCAAGCGTGCTTGGAGAGAGGGTCAAATGAAGGATTGGTGATGAGACGAGCTCCTCACTATATCCCAGTGTGGGATCACTTCTTTGACCAGACCGTGTATGGTGGGAGGAAGGATGATCAGAGTGAGGATTATGTTGACCAGACTCTTGGCTACTGAGAGTGGACTTGGTGGAAGACAGGGTGGTGCTTAACCGACTGGAAGCAGTATCAGCTGTCATCCAACCGACCACCTGTTCGCAGTGGTCGGACCTCGAGAGTGATGTCCTGCGACGCCCTGTAAAATTACACATGAAGCTAGGTATGGTGGATGTCTTTCTTTCTTGTGCTCTGGCACCAGGCACAGTTTCTCCGCGTCCTGACCCGCGCCCTGAACTTTCAGGATCACGTCCACTTCCCCGTCCCTTTTTACCAGCCTTCTTCATCTTACACAGAATATGTGACTTTAATATTTGAGTTTGAAAACTTAACAGTATTTCTTCCTATTCTGCAACTGTACAGAGTACACAGAATAGGCTGCTAAACTGCGGTGACACACACTGAATGGAATAAGTGACTTTAATATTTGAGTTTGAAAACTTAACAGTATTTCTTCCTATTCTGCAACTGTGCAGAGTACACAGAATAGGCTGCTAAACGGCGGTGAAACACACTGAATGGAATATGTGACTTTAATATTTGAGTTTGAAAACTTAACAGTATTTCTTACTATTCTGCAACTGTGCAGAGTACACAGAATAGGCTGCTAAACTGCGGTGACACACACTGAATGGAATAAGTGACTTTAATATTTGAGTTTGAAAACTTAACAGTATTTCTTCCTATTCTGCAACTGTGCAGAGTACACAGAATAGGCTGCTAAACTGCGGTGACACACACTGAATGGAATAAGTGACTTTAATATTTGAGTTTGAAAACTTAACAGTATTTCTTCCTATTCTGCAACTGTGCAGAGTACACAGAATAGGCTGCTAAACTGCGGTGACACACACTGAATGGAATAAGTGACTTTAATATTTGAGTTTGAAAACTTAACAGTATTTCTTCCTATTCTGCAACTGTGCAGAGTACACAGAATAGGCTGCTAAACGGCGGTGAAACACACTGAATGGAATATGTGACTTTAATATTTGAGTTTGAAAACTTAACAGTATTTCTTACTATTCTGCAACTCTGCAGAGTACACAGAATAGGCTGCTAAACGGCGGTGATACACACTGAATGGAATATGTGACTTTAATATTTGAGTTTGAAAACTTAACAGTATTTCTTACTATTCTGCAACTGTTCAGAGTACACAGAATAGGCTGCTAAACGGCGGTGAAACACACTGAATGGAATATGTGACTTTAATATTTGAGTTTGAAAACTTAACAGTATTTCTTCCTATTCTGCAACTCTGCAGAGTACACAGAATAGGCTGCTAAACGGCGGTGATACACACTGAATGGAATATGTGACTTTGATATTTGAGTTTGAAAACTTAACACTATTTCTTACTATTCTGCAACTGTGCAGAGTACACAGAATAGGCTGCTAAACGGCGGTGAAACACACTGAATGGAATATGTGACTTTAATATTTGAGTTTGAAAACTTAACAGTATTTCTTACTATTCTGCAACATTGCAGAGTACACAGAATAGGCTGCTAAACGGCGGTGATACACACTGAATGGAATATGTGACTTTAATATTTGAGTTTGAAAACTTAACACTATTTCTTACTATTCTGCAACTCTGCAGAGTACACAGAATAGGCTGCTAAACGGCGGTGATACACACTGAATGGAATATGTGACTTTGATATTTGAGTTTGAAAACTTAACACTATTTCTTACTATTCTGCAACTCTGCAGAGTACACAGAATAGGCTGCTAAACGGCGGTGATACACACTGAATGGAATATGTGACTTTGATATTTGAGTTTGAAAACTTAACAGTATTTCTTCCTATTCTGCAACTGTGCAGAGTACACAGAATAGGCTGCTAAACGGCGGTGATACACACTGAATGGAATATGTGACTTTAATATTTGAGTTTGAAAACTTAACACTATTTCTTACTATTCTGCAACTCTGCAGAGTACACAGAATAGGCTGCTAAACGGCGGTGATACACACTGAATGGAATATGTGACTTTGATATTTGAGTTTGAAAACTTAACAGTATTTCTTCCTATTCTGCAACTGTGCAGAGTACACAGAATAGGCTGCTAAACGGCGGTGATACACACTGAATGGAATATGTGACTTTAATATTTGAGTTTGAAAACTTAACACTATTTCTTACTATTCTGCAACTCTGCAGAGTACACAGAATAGGCTGCTAAACGGCGGTGATACACACTGAATGGAATATGTGACTTTGATATTTGAGTTTGAAAACTTAACACTATTTCTTACTATTCTGCAACTCTGCAGAGTACACAGAATAGGCTGCTAAACGGCGGTGATACACACTGAATGGAATAAGTGACTTTAATATTTGAGTTTGAAAACTTAACAGTATTTCTTCCTATTCTGCAACTGTGCAGAGTACACAGAATAGGCTGCTAAACGGCGGTGATACACACTGAATGGAATATGTGACTTTAATATTTGAGTTTGAAAACTTAACACTATTTCTTCCTATTCTGCAACTGTGCAGAGTACACAGAATAGGCTGCTAAACGGCGGTGATACACACTGAATGGAATATGTGACTTTGATATTTGAGTTTGAAAACTTAACACTATTTCTTACTATTCTGCAACTCTGCAGAGTACACAGAATAGGCTGCTAAACGGCGGTGAAACACACTGAATGGAATATGTGACTTTGATATTTGAGTTAGAAGACTTAACAGTATTTCTTCCTATTCTGCAACTCTGCACAGTACACAGAATGTGCTGCTAAACTGCGGCGAAGCACACTGAATGGAATATGTGACTTTGATATTTTAGTTTGAAGACTTAACAGTATTTCTTCCTATTCTGCAACTCTGCACAGTACACAGAATGTGCTGCTAAACTGCGGCGACGCACACTGAATGGAATATGTGACTTTGATATTTTAGTTTGAAGACTTAACAGAATGTGCTCTAATCTGCAACTTTGCACACTAAACAGAATGTGCTCTAATCTGCAACTTTGCACACTAAACAGAATGTGCTCTAATCTGCAACTTTGCACACTAAACAGAATGTGCTCTAATCTGCAACTGTGCACACTAAACAGAATGTGCTCTAATCTGCAACTTTTCACACTAAACAGAATATTTTTTTTTTTTGTTTTTTGTTTTTTTCCCCCCACACAAAATAACCTGCTGCCCCCACACACAGTAGTCCTAAAAAGGACTTTTGGTTCTTTTTTTTCACAATTTTTGTTTTTTTCCTCCCTACACTGCCTTTCCCTTCCTATCCTCAGCTCTCCCTGGCTCAGACTGAGCCGAACTCGATGGTCAGGTGCTATACAGCACCCGACCACGGGTTCTGGCCAGCCAATCAGTGTAATGCCAGCAGCCAACATGGCTGCTGGCATTACACCGATGTCAGAGCCTCCCTGCACGTTTATTGGCTGCGCAGCAGCCGCAAAACGTGCGGGGAGGAGACCCGAACATGGCGGGCGAGCACATGCGGTACTCGTACGAGTACCGCCATGTGCCGAGCAGAGCGATGCTCGAGCCGATCCGAGCATCGGCCGAGCATGCTCGCTCAACACTAGTCCAGATCAGAACCACCTCCTTGATCACCTGCTCCTGTCCTGGTGGATGGTCAGCCAGAGTATGAGGTTAGCCAGGTTTTGGACTCCCGACTAGTTAGTGGTCGGTTACAATACGTGTTCGACTGGAGAGGCTACAGACCAGCTGATTGTTCTTGGGTGCCTGCCACTGAAGTGCATGCCCCTGCTCGGGTGAGTGCCTTTCATCACCTTCATCCCGATGCTACAGGCCATCCTGAGCCAGCCTTTAAGGAGGAGGCACTTTCATGCTCCTTCTAGTTACTCCTCCTATCACCATTCCTATTGGCCACTGTTCCCTTTATCTACCTGGTCCAGCCTCTAACACTTGCTCGCTTTTCACGCCAGGTTCCTGAGTGCCCTTGTTGTAGCGTTCCTGAGTTTCCTGAATC
Organism: Rhinophrynus dorsalis; assembly: GCA_037306005.1. Classification (NCBI taxonomy): domain Eukaryota; kingdom Metazoa; phylum Chordata; class Amphibia; order Anura; family Rhinophrynidae; genus Rhinophrynus; species Rhinophrynus dorsalis. Next base: position 183,110,865 of record CM074724.1, on the reverse strand, counting down.
TCTTTGTTCTGGCCCTTTGGCTTGTTTTCTGATCTTGTCTTCTGTTTCCTGAATTTGACTACAAATCTCGACCCGGCTTCCTTCCAGACTACGGCTCCGTCTCATCCCCAGGTACCTTAATATCCTGTCTGGCTTCGACCTCAGCTTTCCTTTGGCCACGCTTCATCTTCTCTGCAACTCCTTTCCTGCTGCTCTGCTGCGCAACGAGTGTCCCTCCAGCTATCACCCAACTGAGACTCTAGTTGCAGTAGAGACATTCGAATATGACTTTTCATTCCATCTTCTGCATAACAGGTGTCCCTCCAGTCTTCACCTGCCAGAGATTCCTGTTACTTCAGGTCGTATGAATTACTGTTTGCTCAACTCCACACCTCAGGCCCTCTGACTGAGTTGAGTGCCATTGTTGGTAGCTCTGACAACTGCCCCGGCAAGTTGTGGTTGTAGATGGTCGACGGTCTATAGAAGTCTTTAGATCAACACCTCCAGGCTTCCGACAAGTTGAGGGAAGTCAAAGTTTAGTTTCTACGACTACCCTCTTTGAGGTTGATGGCTTTCCCAAGACCAGTTTATTCGACTCCAGTGGACGCCCTGAAGATTCTACGACTAGCTTGTTTGAGGTCGACTGCCTCTCTCTGTATGTGCCACTTACCTTCCGGCGTTCGTGTAGCTGCCGGGTTGTGCGGCTCACATGCAGGGAGAACCGGTGCGCTCTGGAGTATGTCCAGGCAACCGTCCTCCTAGTTGCGCCCTCTGGCGGCTCCGGTCGCATCTGTACCAGGCGCGCGTCTCAGTGATTCCCTGAGGACGTCGCTACCTGGTTCTTAAAGAGACAGGCACTCATTGTGCTCCACCTCAGGGGGTGGAGGATCTGATTTAAAAACTGCCTGGACACCACTTCAGTTGCCCATTCTAGGTGTTCCAGTGCAGTTTTTACGTTGGGCTCTGTGTGCAATCCGGTTTGGCTGACTATCCGTTCTGGTGTTGACCTGTGGCTCTGTCCGACTGCCCGCTCTGTGTATGACCCTTGGCCTGTCTGATATCCAATCTGGTGCAAACCTGCGGCTCTAGTTGACGAACCTTACCGTGTATGACCCCTGGCTTGGCTGCCTATCCGTTCTGGTGTTGACCTGTGGCTCTGTCCGACTACCCACTCCGTGTATGACCCCTTGTCCTGTCTGACATCCAATCTGGTGCGAACCTGTGGCTCTAGTTGACCAAGCTTTGAGCTTTGTTTTTATCCCGCTTTAATTTCATAGTTTCGTATCTGCCAGGTACTAAGAATGTGAGGGCCGATGCTTTCTCCCGTCAGTTTGGGGCCTTATCGAAAGAGGATTGCGATCCTACACCCATGATTTCTCCGGACCGCATCCTTGCTATGATTCGTACCAGCATTACATCCCCGTTGGGGACGGAGATATTGGCTGCTCAAGGGACTGCCCCAGTCGAGAAACCACAGGGGAGATGCTTTGTGCCTGAAGGCTTAAGGGCAAAATTGCTAGAGACCTATCACTCCTCAAAGGCTGCTGGACACATTGGTAGAGATCAGTTGCTCTGGTCGGTATCCAGAATATTTTGGTGGCCTAGTATCCGTACTGATGTATCGGCTTTTGTAGCAGCATGTCAGATTTGTGCTACTTCCAAGATTCCTAGGCTCCTTCCTGTAGGCCTTCTTCGTCCTGTGCCTAATGGGGAACGTCCACGGTCTCACATTTCCATTGATTTTATGGTGGAATTACCCATTGATTTTATGGTGGAATTACCCATGTATGGTTATTCTGATGATTGTAGACCGGTTTTCGAAATAAGCCCACTTTGTACCTCTCAAAGAATTGTCAACTGCTCAGCAAATGGCTAAGATCTTCTCCAAGGAAGTATTTTGGCTCCATGAGGTGCCTAAAGTCATTGTGTCAGACAGAGGTAGCCAGTTTGTGTCTTGATTTTGGAGAGCATTTTGTGCGCAATTGGGAATCCAGCTCTCCTTCTCCTCTGCCTATCACCCTCAGTCGAATGGTGCAGCCGAGAGAGCCAACTAGGCCTTGGAACAGTTTTTGCGTTGCTATATTTTGGACCATCACAATGACTGGGCGAGCCTGTTACCCTGGGCGGAGTTTGCACGGAATTGTGCCTTGAACTCCTCTACTCAGACATCTCCGTTCATGATCAACTATGGCTTCCAGCCTTCTATGCTTCCCGAGTCATTTGTGGCACAGAACATTCCAGCTCTAGAGGAGCATTTAAGGGAACTCCGTTCCACATGGGTACAAGTTCAGAGAACCCTGCAACGGTCCACTCAGCAACAAAAGAGTCAGACTGATCGTAGACGTCTTCCAGCACCAGTGTTTCAGGTGGGGGAGAGAGTCTGGTTATCCACATGAAACCTGAACCTACAAGTACCATGTAGGAAACTGGCTCCACAATTCATGGGTCCCTTCCGTGTCTTACGACGGATTAATCCTATAGCTTATGCCCTGGAACTACCGGCCAGTATGAGAATTCATAATGTTTTTCATGTCTCCTTGTTGAAACCCTTGGTTTGCAACAGGTATACCTCTCCCGCTCCCGTGAGAGTTGCAGATCACGAGGAATATGAGGTACAAAGCATTCTCGATTCTCGTTGGGTACGGGGTTGTTAACAATATCTTGTACACTGGAAAGGGTATGGACCCGAAGAACGTTCGTGGGTCCCATCCACTGATATGCATGCTCGTGTTCTGATAAGGAGATTTCACTCTCGTTTTCCTTCTAAACCTCGATCACCCCCACAGGGGAGGGGCATTGAGGGGGAGGTACTGTAAGCCCCGCTTACCATACGTCCAGGCGACCGTCCTCCTAGTTGCACCCTCTGGCGGCTCCGGTCGCATCTGTACCAGGCGCATGTCTCAGGGATTCCCTGAGGACGTTGCGACCTGGTTCTTAAAGTGACAGGCACTCACTGTGCTCCACCTCAGGGGGTGGAGCATCCGATTTAAAAACTGCCTGGACACCACTTCAGTTGCCTGTTCGGGGTGTTCCAGTGCAGTTGTTACGCTGGGCTCTGTGTGCAATCCGGTTTGGCTGACTATCCATTCTGGTGTTGACCTGTGGCTCTGTCCGACTACCCGCTCTGTGTATGACCCTTGGCCTGTCTGACATCCAATCTGGTGCAAACCTGCAGCTCCAGTTGACGAACCTTACCGTGTATGACCCCTGGCTTGGCTGACTATCCGTTCTGGTGTTGACCTGTGGCTCTGTCCGACTACCCGCTCCATGTATGACCCCTTGGCCTGTCTGACATCCAATCTGGTGCGAACCTGTGGCTCTAGTTTACCAAGCTTTCCATATCTGCTCCTAGTGTCTACCACCTTGACATAGCCTGGGATTGTCAACTGCGCAACCAGCATACAAATGCTCCAGGGGATAACCTAGGAGTGTCCTTGGTGGCTTGGCATCTGCATCTAGCTGTTGGACTTCTGCGGCCTCCAGGTGCGGACCTGTGGCGCAGCTGGCCTTACTGGTTCATGGTCTGTACAGGTGCGAACCTGCATATCCTCCATGCGCATTGTGTCGCTGATCCGTTGTCTGTACAGGTGCATACCTGTAGTGTGTCCTCAGGTGCAGACCTGAGTCTCCTTTTGTCTGCTGCTGAATTCCGTCAGTACCATAGTACCTGTTTGATCCGTCCTGAAGTCCTCTCTTGGCCTGTATTCTGTGCTGATTTCATTGTCCTGCCTTATTGCTAAATAAAGATTGTGTTACCTAAGTACTGGTCCATTCTCATTATTGAATCCGTGACACTCCTCTAGTCTTGTCTGGTCAACTCCAGTCGACACTCCTCAAATCCTATGTCTGAACCCTTCATCACCGATATCTGACTCGTACTGTTCTCCTGTGAGCCTCCTTCATTTTGTTCAATTTTCATTTTGAATAGTCATTTTATTCAATACACTTATATTGACAGTTCATATCACCACCTCTTTATTTTTATTATTTTGCTAGCAAAAGGAGCACGGCTTTGCCCGTGCGGGAACAGATATATTCCACTGGTAGCTAAAGACCTGTCATTTACCGGTTCACGCCAGGCTTCCTTGAGCAGTCCGACGCATGCGAGGATTCCTCCTCTCTCGTCGGGCAGCAGTACATGTGCAGTACTTGTGTCAGTGTCCTCCAATGACATGGAGGCATGCTAACACATCATAGGGGCACTGAGAGTCTATATGAACGGCTTCCGCCATGATCTCAGTGTTATTTCATTGAGTTTCCTTGGAGTTACTTATTCAGTATTATATTGTTATTATTGTCACTTCAGATTTTGACTCTTGGTTCTGTTTTAATGGTTTTTGCTTGTTTTCTGCCTGCCCCTGACCTTTGGCTTGCTTTGTGACATCTCTTTGTCTTCCGCCTGCCCTGACCTTTGTCTTGTCCACCGTTTCTGCTGTTGTGCTGCCAGTTCCTGAACTCGGTCCATCCCTCTCTCCACTTTTTGTCTACTCCTTCTGTTGCTGGTGTTTCGGTTACAGGCTATTTCATTATCTTTTAGACTGTCCTTCTATTTACATCATATTAGCTGCTTGCTACCTGGAACCCCGTCTCTCGCTTCCTGATCGCTTTGGTGGTGACCGTACCAAGTATAGGACCTTCATAACCTCTTGAGAATTACTCTTTTTCCATTAACCCCCTTACGTATTCTACCAACTTCATCAGGGTGCACACAGCTATAGCTCTACTGACCAGGGAACCACGATCATGGGGACACCACTTGTTACAGATCAACAATCCTGTCTTCCTGGACTGAATTTCGTCTTGCAATGGATGCACTCTACAAAGATCCATTTAGAAGCTCTTCTTCTCAAACTGCATTGAGATCCCTGTCTCGGTGGAAGAGGACCGCTGAAAATTATGTGGCTGAGTTCCGCCGCTTATTTTGAGATGCCAACTAGAACAAGGCCACTTTGTTTGACCAGTTTTGCCTCAGATTGCAGAAACCTCAAGGATGAGCTGGCCTGAGTTACCCCTCCTTCCAATCTAGAGGAGCTGATATGCCTGTCCATCCAGATCGACAGAGGATTACTGGAGAGAAGACAAGAGCGACTGGCAACAACTCCTGTTTCCGCTCCCAGATGCAGCATCCCTGCACCCGCTCCAGTTCACCCCTCTACCTACTGTGGCTCATGTCCTGCAAGAAGAACCCATGCAGGCCGGGTTGGTCCAAGGTCCCCTGACTCCTGCTGAGGAGGAGCGATGCCGTCAATGGAACCTCTGCTTGTATTGTGAGGGGGGTGGTCATCTCTTATGCTCCTGTCCCTCAAGACCATGTTCTACTTTAGGTAGTAGTTGTCTTCCCCTCTCTCCCTCTAACTACAATCCTGATAAAATCTTTACTTACCTGTCTATTCCTGTCTCCCTACAGTGGAACAACCAGCGGATTAAGGTTTCCATCCATGATCAATTCAGGGGCCAGTGGCTGTTTTATCAACCAGGACCTAGTTCAAACTTTGGGTATTCCTGTCTAGAATAAGGCCTACCCCCTCCAAGTCCAAATGGCAGATCATAGTATCCTCCAATCAGGACCTGTGGTTTTGGAGACCTGTCAGCTTCATGTGCTTTCTGATACACCTCATGTAGAACAACTTCAATTCGTTGTCATACCATCTTTGTTATTTCCTCTGATACTGGGTGTCTTGTTATGAATATTGTCTACTAATGTAGACGTGTTTTTATAATAAATTATGTTTTATAATAAATTATGTTTAAGAAGAGTATACTCTACATTGAAGTTTTTTTCTTGTAAACCCGCGGTTCCTATTGATGTGCATGATCATGTGTTGAAGAAGGAGAGACTACATAGAGGATCCTGTTACGGTTCAGTACACTCAGACACGTTAGGTTTAGGTAAAAACACAATTTTATTGAAGCACACAAGAAAAAATGTAACCCTCACGGGTCCAGTAAATAGCATCAACTGACACAAGACAGGTTACAAGTGGTTACCCACACGGGTCCAGTATGGTACACAACACAATACTGACACAGGTCAGGTACTATCGTGATACAGTGTATGAGTCCGATATTACAGTGGAGCCACTGGCAGAGTGGCTAGCAATAGCTGCGGTACAATGTTGCCTAATGGAACATGAGGCGACAATGGCATAAGAGTAATGGAGGCAAAGGTAACTAGCATGGTTCCACTACGGTGGATGCCCACCGTGGACTACAATAGGCTGGTCAGAGCTCGTGCCAAACGGAGGCCCAACGGAGAGGTCAACACCAATGCTCTTGCTATACCCCAAAGGGTTAATGTGCTTCACATAAAATGGATGGCAACCGGAAGCGCCCAACTGACCTACAGAAACGGTACGCCCAAGGTACTGGAAGGAACCACACTGGTATAGCAAGAGGATACGAGGCAACACCCCTGAAGTGGTTAATAATCGCAATGGTCTGGATAATGGCAACCACAGAAAGTGCCCAACTGAACCCAAGTAAGATCAAGCGATGCAGCACGGTGTGAGAGGATAATGGCACACTGAGACTCTGAGCCACCTGGTAGGATCGGACAAGGTACCGGAGTACCGGAGATGTGAGACACACTCTGAGGGAAACGTGCAACTGTAAGCAGCCAGAACTGCCGGAGAAGGTCCAGTAAAGCAAGCTGAGAGCAGGAACCACAGCCAAGCCGGTTCGGTGACCAGCACAGGATCGTCAGCCAAGCTGGGTCGGAACAGGAAGCAGGAACGTCAATCTCGCTGGGTCGGTACACAGAGCAGGAACGTCGATCTCGCCGGGTCGGTACACGGAGCAGAAACGTCAGCCAGGCAGGGTCAGAACAGGAAGCAGGAACGTCAGCCAATCCAAATCGGTGCACAGAATCAGGAGCAGAGACTAATGGCGTGGTCAGGCAGTCCGGGGTCATACACTAGTATCAGGATCATAGAACTAGCGCTAGGCATCAGGTACACCACGAAAGGGCACTAGCCGAGTGACAGCCCAGGGTATAAAAAGGCTGTCACTAGGAGGAGCAATACAGCGCAGCCAATAGGAGAGCAGCATAATAGAGATGGACAGAATGTCGCTCAGATCACGGGTGCCGTGATAGATCACTACACCTGAGCACCTGAGCGGAGACAGGTCTGATGATCTCCAAATGCCTGTGTAGTCAGTCCCGATGATAACATCCGACTGACAATATGAAAATTTTGAGTAGATTTGCTACATTTTATTTGTTCTTTTAAATATTTAATTGAACTACACTATTGGGGCACAGCCTTTGTTTTTTCTTTTTGTTTCATTTGTACCGTTGAGGAGATCGTGAGGAAAGGAAGGCAGCCAGGAATCTTTCAACATATACTGTGACTGGGTACAGTGAATTATCCCAGAAATCTTGAATAGCTGGATCTGTGATATACACCAAGATACAGCAACTATTTCTTGAGAGTAGGCACTTATAGGGTGTCGGTGGATATTTAAATTGTTATCCTATTGATCTGTACAGGGGCGCTCCCTGGTTTTGTCTCCCCCTCTTTTCTCTATACTTGAATGTACTAGGTTCAGTATCACAGTGGCTTGAAATTGTACAGTGGCACTGTTGCTGCACCAACCTTTGGACAGCTTTGGTCAGTTGACCATAAATCTAAATAGGATTGTGTAGCAACAGCGCCACTGTACCATTCCAGGCCACTGTGATACTACACCTAAAAATATTCAAGTTTGAGCTCTAATAAGTTTTGAATAAAAACTTTCAGCAGTAGGATTCACCTTGTTTTACTCAGGAGGATAAACCCTACAACATATTTTTTTTTTTACATTTTAAGTATTACTATCCCTTTAACAATATGAATCATAGAATCCTGAACTCAGCCTTTTGCTGTTATGTGGGGAGAAGCTTTGTAGTTAGTAATTGATTTTGTATTATCACTTTATTTAGTTAGTTTTAATGATAGAAAATATTACCTCATGTTTATTTCATATTTACATCATATTTTCTTTATTTATTCTATAAGTATTACTAAATCTAATTCACATTGCTAGTTTCCTTCTCCTCACTTGAAGTTACCTCACACAGCAGCGGCCATTACTTAGTGTGACTTTAGAGTTTCTCCTTTCAGCAGCCTCTATGAATAAATAGTAAAAATGGATCTTTATCTTATTTTTACAGCTTTGTGGGAGCAGGGTACTTTCAGTTGCTTTCTCTAAGTTTACCTGACCATATACATTAGCTGACTGTGCAAGAGCAGAGTTATACAGTGTGTGATAACTATTACCTCCTTCACCACCAGCTCCACTGGGGTAAGGTTTAAGTGCTAATAGTTGTGCTTTTATTGCAATACAAATTTAAATCTGCCATTATTCAACCTCTGTGTTCATCTGTTAATGCACACACTGTAATAATGGTTATTGGACTACAATTCTCCATTTAGACCAAGTTTCTTTGGGACATTGTCATATTTATTTATTAGAAAATGTTTTACCAGGAAGAATACATTGAGATTTTTCTCATTTTCAAGTATGTCCTGGAGTGTTTACAGCAAAGAGTTGCATATTTGCACAAAATACAGAGACATAATATATAATATATATACTATGTATAATAATATATAATACAATATATATACTAGAAGGTGGATGGGAGCACAACATACTTCAAGAGTAAATCAGTGCTGTAGTATGGCTGATATTCATGCTGCAAAAGGAACTATAGCACTCACAGGGTTTTTTCACAGGATAACTTTATTGTTTAAAACTGTTCAAGATTTCGGCCAGACTCTGCTGGACTTCCTCAGAGAGAACAGGTAAATACAACCTCCGTTTTAAACCCTCACATGTGCAAGACGCCGGGCTAGACGGTCGTATGTCACTATGATGTCACTCTGGTGGGCGTGACCTCAATATATCCATATGTTGTGAAAAAACTATCAGTTGGTGACCAACACCAAAGTTTGTGAATTGTCCTACAACATAGTTCACATGTTAGTCCTAGCCATCTGCAGAGATAATTCTTGCTTAGCACATACAAAGAGAAACAATGTCCTTATCTGGAAAACCCAACACTGTCCATTTCAGAGCATAACCCATTGATCATGATCATTGTTGCAGTCCACTAAAAATAATTATCCCTCAGGTAACGAGGACCATCAGCTCTTACATCATGTACCTACAAACCTTTACAGTGAGATCCTACCCGCATATTCAAGAAACATATAGACAATATTATTCAGCATGCCACTGTGTCTGGGTAGATCACAACCTGGCTTCATTTCTTTCTACTTCTCATCCAGTGTGTCCCATTGTATATACTGTACCAAAAATACATAAATCACTGCATAATCCCCCTCGCAGACCCATTATCTCTGCCAGGGGATCACTCCTTCAACCCACTGCCACTTTTATGGACAATGCCATCATATTTATGTGATACTTCACACTTTTTACAGTTAATTTTACCATTGGACAATCTGGAAGAAACAGTCACCACGGATGTTAATAACGTATACACTGTCATTCCCCATGATGATGGAGTCAATGCTGGACGCAAAGCCATTACTTTATCTCCACATTCAATTGAATTTCCCACAGAGTTTCTATGCGATCTACTCCATATAACTCTTACTAAAAAATGTTTTCTCTTTGAAACCACATTCTGTCTACAAATAGCCGGGACATCAATGGGCTCCAGTGTAGCTCCCACATATGCCAACTTATACATGAAACATTATGAAGATCTGTATTTGAATAACTCAAAAATAGTATTTTACAAGTGTTACATGGATGGCCTATTTCTCAATTGGCGTGGGAGCGAATTGGAGCTCATTGAATGGGTTAATCACCTCAATACTCTGCCGATCACCATACGTTTTAAGATTTCCCATAGTACACAAAAGGTCAGCTTTTTGGACCTTACAGTAACTAAGAAGGGTCACTCATTAAGCACCACCTTGTACAATAAGCCCACTGATCACAATACCATTTTACATGCCTCCAGCTGCCACCCTGATACACAGGTTAGAGGTGTCCCATATTTGCAATTTATAAATGTCATTAGAAACAACACAGATGAGAACATCAAACAACAACAGCTGCAGCAGATGAAACAGAAACTCCAAGAGACACTGTTACAACCACAGACACCCAAAGAAAGCCCCAGTAGGATGACCTTTGTGATGAATTATGCTCCATCTGGAAAGACAATGAAACATGTTATAAATAAACACTGGAACCTTATGTCAGCAGATCCACAATTGCCTTTTTTCAACATGGCTCCTTCTATGGTAGCATACCGGAAGTGGAAAACATTGAAGGATATTTTGATGCAGCCAGATCACCCGCCACCAGCTAAAAAGTCCCCTCAAGTTAATTGGTTAGCCACTAAGTCACTAAAAGCAGGTTGCTTTAAATGTTCCAATTTCTTGACATGTAACACCATGCTTACAGGGCAATCATTTAAGCACCCACACACTAATGAAAACATCAGGATTAGGCATAGAGTAACCTGTACATCAGAGTATGTGGTATATGTTTTGATATGCCCATGTGGCCTATACTATGTGGACAAAACCACAAAGACTTTTAGACAGCTTATGGCGAATCACCGGTCATCCATTAGAACAACTTTGCAGACAGGGAGAACAGACTTGCCAGTTCCCAGACGTTTTCTAGAAAAGGAACATACCTTCCCTACTCTGAGATCTATAATTATCAATCATGTACCCACACTGAAGCATGGAGGGAAGCGAGGTGCCCATCTTCTACAACTAGAGGCAAAATGGATCCATAGGCTCAATACAGTAGCCCCTCAGGGGTTGAATGAAATGATAAGCTTTTCTGCATTCTTCTAAACAGGCACTGCCTATAAGGCCTATTTTGGGGTTTATACTGGCAAGTCATGTGCATAAAGGAGTCAAGGACCAGCACATTTTCTATGCCTCTCCCTGGGTCTTATTACAACTATACATGCCTCTAAACCTTGCTCAGAAGAAGATGCATGGCAGGTTAAGCACAATAACAGGCGTTGAGCCAATGTTTTTCCATGCCTCCCTGAGGTTTTAGACTGTGATTGAATGCATAATGTCTATCTGGCACCATATCCCTGCAATAGGTTGGTCTGTTTGATGCAGACTAATAGTGATAGGCCGGTGATTGCCAAGCTCCTACATTGTTGATTGTGGATGTCTCTCTGGTTGGACAAGTGGACAGCTAAACTATGCCAGATTCTTGCCAAAAATGTTTTCTGTAAGATGCTACATCCCCAGTTTATGAGACATGCATTTCCTTTGTTAGTTTACTCACACACAGTACAGTGGCCAATTAATTATCCCATGAAGGCTGGACGATTGAGTGCTACCCCACATGTTGTACTATAAGTCAAGGAATATTGAGACCATTATTAAAATATGGTTTTTATAGGAACTTTAACACACTTGCTACATATTATTCTTCTTTGGTCATGGAAGAGCTGCTGTATGCAGACCATCCATAACATAGTTATTTTATCAACTGTCTTTATTATCTGATCGCTCCATTTCATACCTGGTTGATTACAGTAGACACACATGCTACGTATAATATACTGAAAGCTATGGTCTTGTCCCTATGTATAGAGGGTTCTCCCGGTGCACCCAGCTGCTCATATTAGAGTAATGTGGAGCCTCACTAAGTTGGACACCACAAGGTTCAACGCTGTGGGACTGGGGTGCTTGGTGTGTGCAGCTGGGGCACTTGGTATGTGCAGGGAATGACCTATGACCGCTCAGGTCAGTACCATAAAGCCCTATTTGCCCATTAGAACTTTGTGTCTGGTAGGTTGTTCTCTGTACTGAGGAAGGCCAGCAGAGTCTGGCTGAAACCTTGATCAGTTTTATACAATAAATGTTATATACAGTTAGGTACAGTTAGGTTAGGTAGTCAGGTAGGTTATTCCAGACTTTTGGAGCTCTGAAGGAAAAGGCAGATCGACCGTCTTCTTTCTTGAAATGTGGAATACTCACTGCAGTGGAGCAGAGGTTATAGTTAGTAATATATGAATATCTCATTATAGTAATACTTCTCATTGTATTCACTGTAAGGAAGTTGAACATTTCTATCTTAGGGCATACTAAGCTGACACTGAGATTTCAATTATTTCCTTCCTTCTTTTATGGCAGGAAAAGGGGAGAAGAAAACTAAGCTCAATCAAATTAATTCTACTACATGTAAAAATATACAATGGAAAGATCCCAAACAATATGTCTCTTTATGCTAAATCTATGGACTTAGAGGCTAACAGGGCTCCGATACTGGAACCAAAGTGGTTATCAGGTTCTCTTGCCAAATTAGAGTGGTTTACAGAAGTACCTCGTGCAGCATTTAAAAGTCCACCAACATAAAATACTCCACATATCTTAGTTATTCACCCTCAGATTCATCTGACAATGAAAAGTGAATTGGCCAGTGACAGTTTTGAGTCCTCCTCATCCATTGGAGATGGTACATTTTAGATGACTCATATTCAGAATCCGTGGAATCTTTAATTAAAAAGCTAACCTGGATCTGCTGGACATTTCGGATGACCAAGTCTCTACGTTATCTTCCATCTTGCCATCTTTTTAAACATTAAATAAAAAATATACTGTGATTTTATATTACTGTTATATGAAGTGATCAGATAGTCACGGATGAGTGAGCTGTGATTATTCCCAAGAAATTTGCTAAGGTATATCCTTTTATAAATCGAAGGTTGACCTTTTGTCCAAACTGCCAACAGTTAACCTTACTGTTTCCAGACTGTGCAAACATACCACTGCTCTAGTTCAGTCAACAACAGAGCTTAAAGTTCCTGCAAATAAAAATATTGATACCTTGACAGACTGAGGTTTTATGGACCAAGAGCAATCATTCAAGCTTCTTTTGCTTCAGCATGGGCATGTAGAACTGCTGATGTCTGGAAAGCTCAAATTATTCAACCTTACAAATACTGTGCCTCATGATAACACTTTCACTATTATAGGCTCCCTCCAAGAGTCCACCTCCTATATTGGGAAAGATGCCTTGGAGATAGTAAAGTGGGCATGTAAATGTTCAGCATCAACTTTTACAGCATTTAGTACTTTATGGTTAAAGAATTGGAATGCAGATTCTGGTTAAAAAAACAAACAAAAAACTCGCATATCCTTCTCTTTCGAGGGATCACTCTTATTCGGAGCAGATTTACACAAAATTTTCAGCCTCACTACTGGCAGTAAAAGTACCTTTTTTCCTCAGAATAAACCTACAAGGTTTTACAACAAAAGAAGGACTTTTACTTACAGAGGCAGAATGTCCTCCAGACAAATTTGTCATCATTCATCTGGAGGTGCCTTCATTTTAATAGAGCAAATCCTACTGGGGCACAAAAGAAAAATGTGCCCAAGATTCCAGACTCCAAGCCTGGAGTATGGAGACTCCTTTACATCACTCATCTATGGAGGATGTCAAATTCAGATGAGTGTGTACTTCAACTCAAGTAAGTTACTCTATATATTTCACAACCTCACTGTTTATTCATGGCCATGGTACTATTTATCTTCCCCAAAAAAGATGGAGGATTCCATCCTATCCTGGACCTGAAACAACTAAACAAGTTTCCAAGTTCAGGATGGAATCTATCAAGTCAGTGATAGCAGCCATGGGACCAGAGGATTTTCTCACATCTCACATCTTACATCAGGTTCGCATACCAAAACCAACTCTTTCAAAATTGTGGCTCTGCCAATTGTCTAGCCACAGCAATGGGGGTTTTCACCAAGGTGATTGCTACCCTGTTGGCTCACTGCAGATCCATGGGAATAAACATAACTCCCTACTTGGATGATCTGTCACTAAAGTGTGCTAATTCAACAACATCTTTATCTTACTCTGTTAACTATGAAGAGCCACAGTTGGATAATCAACCTAAGCAAGTCTCATGTAATACCATCTCAGCAGATTCTGTTTCTAGGTCTAAGATTCAACACCAGCCTTCAAAGGGTGTTTTTACCTCAAAAGTAAATTTCAGATCTTCAAGACCAATGCTTTCTCTCCCTTCCATAGTTTTCTGTCAGGCATTGCATGAAGACAGTAGGAAACATGATAGCCACTGTAGAAGCAGTCCCTTCCACTCAGTTTCACCTGAAGCCTTTACTATTGGACCTAATTCTAATTTGTTCCAAGAACACAAGTTATTATCATCATATCATGAAGATATCACAGACCACAAGACAGTCTCTGAAGTGGTGGTTCATAAATTCAAATCTTCTGACAGGAAAGCCTTTCTCCATAACAAAGTTGGAGATAGTCACAACAGATGCTAGTCTTTTCAGATCGGGGGCAGTGTATAAACTTCTCTCCATTCAAGGTCATTGGATTCCATCTGAGTTCTGTCTTCTCATAAACACTCTAGAGCTACTTGTACGTTCCTATGCTCTATTGGCATGGATGTGTAACGGTTTTTTAGTACTCTCAGACCAGTAAGTGAAAATAAAACACACTTTATTTAAAGTGAATAATGCACAAGGTCGCCCTCTAGAGGCGGTAGGTAATACACAGATTAAGTAAACTGAGATATTACAATAGTAATAGTACAATAGAGATAAATGCAAGACAGTATGCACTAGGATGATATGCACCCTCAAGGGGTTAATGTCTAAATAACAGTCTGTCTCAGATGTGGAGGTTTGACACACCCTGGATGTTAAGAAGGCTGTGCTGAATAGACAAAGTTCATCAAGTGCTGAGATCGAGCTGCCTTGCCAAGGTGTTTGGATTTTAAGCAGAATAGGAATCAACTTAGCCCCCACGGGCGTAGTTACAGGAACTGCTTTGGTTTGTGCAAGTGCAAATAGCCCCCACGGGCGTAACGGAAACCGGCCGGCAATGCAAGAGCTAACAGCCTCCTCAAGTATAATCTAATGTTGGAATATGAATGCAAGAGCCACTAGCCCCCTCGGGCGTAGTACCGGATAAGCCAACACTGAAGCCTTACTGCCAACACTCTGTGTCACTGACAAGTGGAACGAAGTCATGCCAAATGCTCGTCCAAAGCAGGAATCTGCTGCGCCTGAAAGAGTCCGGGAGCAGACAAGGCTGGAAACCATAATTCACGAGAAACGGGGAGCTCCCGGACGATGAGTTAACCGCACAGTTTCTGGCAAACTCCGCCCATGGCAACAGGTCAGCCCAATTATCATGATGATCGGTGACAAAGCAGCGCAGGAACTGCTCCAGTCCCTGATTGGCACGCTCAGCGGCCCCATTCGTCTGGGGATGGTAGGCGGAGGAAAATGACAATTGGAGACCCATCTGACCACAAAATGCCATCCAGAACCTACAAACGAACTGGCTCCCACGGTCGGAGACAATCACTCTGGGTACTCCATGCAGACGGAACACCTCTCTGGCAAAAACTATAGCCAATTCCTGAGCCGATGGAAGGCCAGACAGAGGCACAAAATGTGCCATCTTAGAGAATCTATCGACCACCATAAGAATGAACGTGTAACCTCTAGAGGCAGGAAGTTCTCCCAAGAAGTCAATGGATATATGAGACCAAGGACGGTCTCCGTTAGGCACCAGTTGCAATAAGCCCACGGGGAGATGCCTAGGGGTCTTGGCACGGGCACAAGTGGTACAAGCTGCCGTAAAAGCGGCGCAATCGGCTCTCAACGTAGGCCACCAAAATAGCTGCGAGAGGGACCATACTAGTTGGTCCCTACCAATATGCCCAGCCGCTTTAGAGGCGTGATAAGTCTCCAACAGACGGACACGGAATGACTCATCTACGAAACATTTCCCCACTAGGGTTTCAGGAGGTGCCCGTGATTGTGATGCCAGTATCTCCTCCCCCAGTGGCGAGGTTATGATGGTACGAATAGTAGCCAGGATCTGATCTGGCTGAATGATGGGTACCGGGACTTCCTCCCTCTCAGTGTCAGAAGCGAACTGACGTGACAACGCATCAGCCTTGATATTCTTTGAGCCAGGAAGATAGGATACTAGGAAATTGAACCGGGACAAAAACAGCTCCCACCTGGCTTGTCGAGAAGACAGTCTTTTGGCTTCAGAGAGATAGGTTAAATTCTTATGGTCAGTAAGAATTAGTACTGGAGTCTGAGTGCCCTCCAAGAGGTGTCGCCACTCCTTTAGTGCAAGTATGATGGCCAACAGTTCCCTGTCGCCAATCTCATAATGACTCTGGGCGCTGGACAATTTCTTAGAGAAAAACCCACAAGGCTTTAAGGTGCCACCTCCCACAGGACGTTGGGAGAGCACTGCCCCAACCCCAACCTCTGAAGCGTCAACCTCCAGAGTAAACGGCAGGGAGGGATTAGGGTGGGACAGTATAGGAGCAGATGCAAAGGCAGATTTCAGGGTAACAAATGCGTCTTCAGCTGCCTCAGACCTGCCTCAGGGAGAAGCGCCCTTATGAGTTAAATCTGAAAGTGGTTTTACAATCGTGGAAAAGTTCTTGATGAACTTCCTATAATAGTTCGCAAAACCTAAAAATCGTTGAATGGCCTTTAACCCCTTAGGCCGAGGCCATTGCAGAACCGCTGCCAACTTTTCCTGATCCATGGCAATGCCATTTTTGGATATTATGAACCCCAGGAATGGTACTTGAGATGTATGGAATTCGCACTTTTCTAGTTTACAGAATAACTTGTGCTTACGAAGTCGGAGCAAGACTTCTGAGACATCTTTAATGTGTTGGGCAAGGTTAGCAGAGTGAATCAATATATCATCTAGATATACTACCACACAGGACTGGAGCAGATCACGTAAAATATCGTTAATCAATTCCTGAAATACTGCAGGCACATTGCATAAGCCGAATGGCATCACCAGATATTCATAATGCCCTGTTCTGGTATTAAACACCGTTTTCCACTCGTCACCCTCTTTAATTCTGATTAGATTATAGGCGGCTCGCAAATCAAGTTTAGTAAAGATCGAAGAGCCCTTCAATCTGTCAAATAATTCTGTAATAAGTGGAATAGGATAGGCGTTCTTGGGCATCAGCTTATTCAGCCCACGGTAGTCAATGCAAGGCCTGAGTTCCCCATTTTTCTTTTTAACAAAAAAGAATCCGGCACCAGCCGGAGACGTAGATTTACGAATGATTCCCCTTTCCAGGGCATCTGCGATATACTCCTCCATCGCCTTATTTTCCTCACAAGACAGTGGGTAAGTGCGTCCCCTGGGGGGCACCGCACCTGGAGGCAAATCAATGGTGCAATCGTATGGCCTATGGTCAGGTAATGTGCTGGCCTCTCCTTTGCTAAACACGTCACTGAATTGCCCATATTCTGTTGGCACAGCTGGAGAGGTACACATAATCTTAACAGGAAGAGAGAGACAATTCTTGTTACAGTACTCAGACCAAGAGTTAACTTCACACCTTTGCCAGTCAAATTGGGGATTGTGTGCCTGTAACCATGGAAACCCCAAAATAACTGAATGATGTGGGGAACGAATGATCTGAAATCGTATCTGCTCCCTGTGACAAGCCCCCACGGTCATTGTCACTGGTATTGTTTCGAACGTAATAAAAGCAGGATCCAGGGGTCTGCCATCAATGGCCTCTATTGCCACAGGAGTGTCCTTTTTACATAACGGAATGCCCTGCAACTCAGCAAAGGACTGATCCATGAAGTACCCGGCTGCCCCGGAGTCCACCAATGCTAGGACCTCGATGACCTTATCAGTCCAAGCAAATGCCACCTGGATGGTGGGTTTAGTGGTGCAAGTATCTAGGGACTGTTCAACACCACCTAGGGCCTGTCCCCCAAGGTACCCTAGGTGCGTTCGTTTCCCGGCCTTACAGGACAATTGCGTAATAAATGGCCCAGTTTGCCACAATATAGGCATAAGCCTTGCCTCCTACGATACAGCTTCTCCTCCTTAGTGAGCCTAGTAAAACCTACTTGCATAGGTTCAGTGCTGTCAGCTGTTCGCTCAGGTAGAACGGGTGGAGTGGGTGGGTTAAGGAAATGGTTCTGGCCATAACTCTTTGCCTTGGTCCTTTTAGCCAAGCGTCTCTCCCGGATGCGGGACTCTATTAACATGACATAGTCAATGTACTCATCCAGCTCGCTGGGTACATCTCGAGCGGCTATCTCGTCCTTAATCTGTTCAGCGAGACCCTGAGTAAAGGCAGCAAGTAAGGCCTTATCGTTCCAGCCTACCTCTGCTGCCAAGGTCCGGAACTCGATAGCATACTCACCCAGTGTGCGTTCGCCCTGCTGAATCTCCATCAGCCTTTTGGCAGCAGAGGCCGACCTGCCAGGAACCTCAAACACACGTCTGAACTTCATCACGAAATCTCTAAAGTTCAGTGTGCAGGGTCTGGCATTCTCCCATAACGGATTTGCCCATGCCAAAGCTTTGCCCGTCAACAGAGATATCATAAAGCCGACCTTACTACGGTCGTTAGGAAATGCCTGGGGTGCCAATTCCAAAAATATCTCCAACTGGTTAATGAAACCTCTGCATAGGGAGGGTTCGCCATCATATCTTAGGGGCAACGGCACCGCTGCTGTTAACCCTCTTGAGTTAGCAGTGGGAATTACAGAGGGATTCCCCGGTGTCACGACTGGGGGGACCACCGGATTAGGACCAGACTTGTCCAAATGTACTGTGCGTTCAAGTAACGTTTGTAGAGCCAGTGCCAATTGGTCCAGGCGCTGCTCATGGACATCCATTCTCCAGTGGATGTTCTGAGTATTACTTTCACCCTTACCGTCTGAGGTCATGGCCCTTTCGTACTGTAACGGTTTTTTAGTACTCTCAGACCAGTAAGTGAAAATAAAACACACTTTATTTAAAGTGAATAATGCACAAGGTCGCCCTCTAGAGGCGGTAGGTAATACACAGATTAAGTAAACTGAGATATTACAATAGTAATAGTACAATAGAGATAAATGCAAGACAGTATGCACTAGAATGATATGCACCCAAAAGGGGTTAATGTCTAAATAATAGTCTGTCTCAGATGTGGAGGTTTGACACGCCCTGGATGTTAAGAAGGATGTGCTGAATAGACAAAGTTCCTCAAGTGCTGCGATCGAGCTGCCTTGCCAAGGTGTTTGGATTTTAAGCAGAATAGGAATCAACTTAGCCCCCACGGGCGTAGTTACAGGAACTGCTTTGGTTTGTGCAAGTGCAAATAGCCCCCACGGGCGTAACGGAAACCGGCCGGCAATGCAAGAGCTAACAGCCTCCTCAAGTATAATCTAATGTTGGAATATGAATGCAAGAGCCACTAGCCCCCTCGGGCGTAGTACCGGATAAGCCAACACTGAAGCCTTACTGCCAACACTCTGTGTCACTGATATCACCGGTAACCAATACCGGAGAGCCTTAGGCGCCCAAACGACCCAAACTATGTGGACACTCTGCAATGGTGGACTAGAGTTGCCGAAGGAGAGCGGCCAACTCAGCAGCAGTACCACGGGTAACGAGGCTCGTACAGGAGAAAGAGAGAGTGAAATCGAGGCAGCACTGCAAGAGTTAAAAGGCACGTTTACTCGAGGCTTCAGCGCTACTGCAAGGCTCTGCACGGAGAGGAAGGCCCACAGATATACACACAGCTCTGCACAGATAACGAGGCACAGCACTTAATCGAGGGAAGCACCAGGCAAGGCAGTCACACTGACGCAGGCAACAGAGACTGATAATGTCGTGGCGGCGACAACTGGAACGCAGGTCACTGGAACAAGCTGGAAGTCGATCTTCGGAGCAGGAAGACAGCCGGGCCGGGTCGGAGCACGTAGGAGGTAGTCATACAAGCCGGGTCATACACAAGCAGGAACGTCAGTCTAGCCGGGTCAGGATCCAAGGGTGGTACGCAGACGAGCCGGGTTATACACAAGCAGGAACACTGGAGAATGGTCAGGACAAGCCGAATCGGTACACAGGAACTCAGAATACAGGAACACAGCAACAGCACTACTGGCTCAGGAACACCACGAAAGGGCATCTGACAGATGTGATAGCAGGTATAAAAAGGTCATCAGGAGGCGGGTCAAACCCAGTCAGCGAATCAGTGACAGCACAACTGAGAGTGACAGGAATCACAGGCACTGTGATAGGATGTCAATCCTGCATTCAGTCAGACAATGCCACAGCAGTGGCATATATAATCCAACAAGAAGGAACAAAAAGCAAAGATGTCTGGATGGAATTAGATAAATTCTTATCTGGGCAGATTACCTCAATCAGACCATAGACTCAGGGGAATGGTAACTAAATCAGGAAATATTCCTTCAGATAACTCACTGATGGGGAGTTCCAGGCATAGACATGATGCCATCAAGGAGAAACCAAAAACTGCCTTCATTCTGTTCAAGAGCAAAGAATACACAGGAAATAGCAGTGAATACCCTAACAATTCCATGGAATTATGGACTAGTGTATGTCTTCTCTCCACTAGCTATAATTCACAGAATACTTGGCAAAATAAAGGAGAAGATGGTTCACACCAGTCTCATAGATCCAATTTGGGGCTGGAGGTCCTGTTTTCTCCACAACAAAGACATGTCATTGACAGATCCATGACATCTAGCTCATAATTCAGACCCCATCTCTCAAGGTCCAGTTCTCTACCAAAACTTACTCAACCTCACTTTGATGGCATGGAACTTGAGACCAAATCTTGAAAAACAAACCCTTCAGTCTCCAGTAATTTAAACCATTCTCAGGGCTCGCAAATCAGTGTCAGCTAAAACACATCGCCGAGTCTGTACAATCTGTTTTTCTTTTTGTGCTAGGAAAGATCTAGATCCCTCTCTTTTCCATCCTCTATCTCTTCTGGAGTTCCTGCACTCAGGTTTAATTCATTTTTTAATGGTTAGCTCTCTAAAAGTCCAGGTTTCAGCCTGTACTGTTCCAGAGAAGGATTGGTTCTTTCGCAGAAATTCAAACTTTTCTTCAAGGGGTCGACAGTATTGTCCCCTATATAGACATCCCATTCCATCATGGAATTTAAGTTTAGTATTTGAAGCCCTTCAGTCCTCTCCACTTGAACCTTTGTCATCAGCCTCTATTAGAGACCTCACATTGTAAACAGTCTTCCTCACAGTGATTGTTTTCTGCAAGAACAGTCTCAGAACTTAGTGCTCTCTCTTATATTCTTGACACTTTATTTTTCATCAATATAAGGTGGTTTTAGGATTGTTCCAGAGTTTCAACCTAAAATAGTTTCTCCTTTCCACATAAACCAGTAAGTTGTATTCCCTTCCCTGTATCCTAATCTAACTCTAAAGAAAAAGCTCTCCATATTTAAGATGTAGTGAGATGTTTAAGACATTGTAATCCCTTAGGACGTCAGACACTTTGTTTGTGATCACAGAAGGCCCTCAAAAGGGCAGACCAGCACCCAAGACAACCATTGTCTCACAGCTTAAACACATTATCAGACAAACATACAGACTAAAGTCTATTCTAGCCTGCTTTAGAACACAGCTTATTATACTCTGTCCATTAGTACTTCATGGGCCTTGAAGAACAGGCTACTGTTGACCAGTAATACAATGCTGCTACATTGTCATCAGTTCACATGTTCACTAAGTTTACAAGTTCACTTTTGGGCATCCTAAGATGCTAGTTTTGGCCGAAAAGTTTCAGAGGCCATTGTTCATTAGTTTTCTCACCTCCCGCTAATCTGAGAAGACTTTGGTACGTCCCTATGGTCCCTGCATACCTTAATGATGCTAGAGAAAATGGGATTTTTTACTTACCGATAAATCATTTTCTCTTAGTCCATTGAGGGATGCAGGGCTTCCTGTCCACAGAAAACTTGTAGGGTGAGGAGGTATTGCCTTTCTCTGCGGATCTGTTTTACCTGACTCTGCTAGATGAAAACTGAAGGCAGTTGGACAGGGGGAGGGGTTAGCAGCTAGGAGTGGTTTGTTTTTAGAGTGCCCTGCCTCCTATAGGCATGCTACTTAATCCTATGGTTCCTGCTTCCCACAATGGACAAAGAGAAAAGGATTGGTCGGTAAGTGAAAAATTCTATTATCTTCAGCTAAATAAACATAACACAATAAAAAATGTTAATAAAGTATAAGTGCTGCAAATGTCCATCTTGAAAAACTCTTGTCCATTTTACTTGCATTAGCTATTCTGGACTTTATGTATAAAAGCAAAATAGAGAAATTCTGTAGCAAATCAACTTTACAACATGGGAGAAATTAACATTCCCCAAATTGATTGATTTAAATGGGGATTTTAACCCCTTAAGGACCAGGAAAATCTTAGGTGGATTTCACTTAAGGACCAGAGCAATTCTGACCTTTATGACTATGTCTTTGTTCAACAGTGTTTTCCTTCAAAGGATTTTATTCCATCCACATAAATTACTTGCTATTTTTTTACGCACAAATAGGGCTTTCTTTTGATACCATACTTCTATGGATAACACACCGTTTGGTTTTGTAAATTTAAAGAAAACGATAAAAAATGTAAAAAAACCACCATTGTTTTTCTCTTGGGATCATTTGGGCACAATGGGTTAAATTTTTATGGATGCTGCATGAAAGGTATGAATGGTCAGTCATACCTATAAAATGGGCAGTTTTAAGTGGGCACTGTCCCCCCTGGGTGAAAATCCCCATGTCCCTTTTTCCCACCCTGTTTTCCTACTTTTTTATTGATGACATTTGGCGGTGTGTATAAGTGTATTACATGGCTCCACAACAATCACACTCCCAATTTTTTTTTTTTTTAATAAAATCTTTTTTTTTGTAAAAAAAAAAGTGTTGTTTTTATTTTTAAAAAAAGTGTATCTTAGCAAGTCAGAAATGGACCTGCATCCAGACAGCCTCCAGCACCAGCAGTGAAGGGGTTAAGACCCCTAGCTGCTGCATTTTTTTTACCACTAGGTGTCTCCTCTCTGCTTCTCTCTCCCTTACTTTGATCGTAAGGGAGACACAGGCAAAGGGAAGATACAGAGGCAATGTGTAAAGTACACTGCCTCATTCTTTCAAAAAGCCGGTATATGTGATTGCATCTGCAGCGATCACATGACCTAGCACAAGAGACAAGGCTGAGACTGAAAGCTCCAGTACCAGAGCGCTCAGTCTCAGCCTGCAATGAATGATAACAGCGTGCACGGAGGTGTGCTGCTATCATTTAACCCATGACTTGCCAGGACTATCATGGGTCCTTAAGGGAAGTTTACCCATGACAGTCCTGGCACATCATGGGTCATTAAGGGGTTAAATACTAGCGAGGTCTCCAGTGCATTGTGAAGCACTGGTTTGGAGGCCTTTCTAGCATTTAGGGGGTTAAAAAAACCTCATGTAAATTAATGTGAATATTTATTTGTTCCCTACAGTGCAGATGGTTTGCTCTAGAATTGATGC
The DNA here is from genome assembly GCA_037306005.1 of Rhinophrynus dorsalis. Classification (NCBI taxonomy): domain Eukaryota; kingdom Metazoa; phylum Chordata; class Amphibia; order Anura; family Rhinophrynidae; genus Rhinophrynus; species Rhinophrynus dorsalis. The sequence goes on along the minus strand of CM074724.1, from coordinate 183,087,541 downwards.
ATTTTTCTTGTATATAGAAGGCCCTATGGCCAATATTTATAAAACCAAACTGGAGAAAACCATCTGTACTATAAGGAAACAAATACAAATTCTTGTTAAATGACATTGGACTTTTAACCCCTTGAATGCTAGAGAGGTCTCCAATGCGTTGTGAAGAAATGCATTGGAGACCTCTCTGGTATTCAGGAGGTTAACCCTTCGCGTGTCGGAGGGGTACGCAACACATTGCTTTGCAATATTTTGCATACACCTCTGGCACTCAAAGGGTTAACAAGCTTGATTCAAGTGCATGGAATTTAAGAATTTTTATTTGTTCCCTATGGTGCAGCTGGTTTACTCCAAAATAACTCCTATTTAGTTTTACAAATATAGGCCTATGTTCACAAAGTAACTCACACTATTAATTTATAGGTTCATACCACCTATGGTGCCAGATGTGAATCTCTTTTCACAAATGATCAGTTCTGCATTCTCCATTGGAATAATTGCATATGCTGTAGCTGTGTCCGTGGCGAAAGTTTATGGCACAAAGAACAATTATCCAGTTGATGGGAATCAGGTATGTTTTAATTACATACTTTTAAATTTGATATATTGATTAAGGAAGATTAATGATCAAAATAGTATTAAAGGTTATATTTTGAACTTCAATTAGTGATAACTTTTTGAGTGTTAGAGAGGTATCCAGTGCATTGTGTTGCAATGCATTGCATACCTCTCTGGCAGTCACAGAGTTAAAATTAGTTGCACAATGGTAAGTAGCTTGGTATGCTGGAAGCCATTCAGCTCACCAAGCTTAAATCTGTATTGTAACACAAAAGGAGGAAACTGGGAGCGCTGTATGGAATTACAATCTGTACAATATAATACATTGGGCCTCACAGCTGCTTGGATATAACCACTCCATTCAAAGGTGTAAAGACAAAAATAAAAATATTTTCAAATCCAAGCGCTTGTGTAAACGCAATAAGTACCAAAAACACAGTGTGAATAAGAAAATTAACTTTTATTAAAACAATACTATTGCTAGTGTACAAATAACATTAGGTGTAAATATGTGTGATGGTATTAGAAAATAAGCCACACAATGCATCAACGTGCGGCCAAATCACCCGATAACACAACTAAAGTCAAAATGTAACATAACGGCTGCTGTTGGCTAGCAACCCTGATTGATGCACCAACAAATTCAAACACACAGCCAATCCCAAAGTATCCAAAAGGTTAAAATACACCTATATATACCCAAAAATAACCATCATACACTGTCTGCTATCGAGTTTTTGCGAGCTAGATATCAGGACCCAGGAGCGGAGGATAGTGATCAGAGAGAGGGAGACAGGAGCGTACATCGAAGGTAGAAGGAGTTTTGGAGATTGGAGAGAGGTGCACATAATTATTCACATATTACACTTTTGCACACATACACACATACAAACACAAACAGTTACACCTCTATACACATGGTCTTTTTTTTTTTTAAAACACCTTACACATTTTGTTAATTTCATTTGACAGTGTGAATCTGTGCGTGTAAGTGTGTGACAGAGAGTGAGTGGATCGAGTGTGTCTGTGAGGGTCTGTGGGAGTGCCTGGGTGTGAGTGGGTGAGTGATGGCTAGGAGAGGAGGACAGGAGAGAGTGATGGGGAGAGTAGTGGAGGAGGAGGAAGGTCAGGAGGGCATCCCTGAGCAGAGCAAGGGTGGGAGAAGGAGATCCGCAGGGCGGAGGGGGACCCGGCCCACAAGAGCAGGCACATGGAGGGCAGGGACAGATGTGTCAGTGGTACGAGGGGTATCTGTTCCGGAGCACCAAGCACAGGCAGTGGTAGAGCAGGCAGGACACTCCGGTTCTGAATCCTTCCATGCTGGAGCTGACGAAGGCAGGATCAGGGATCCAAAGTACACTGAGGAGGAGAACGAGGCTCTCATGGACGCTGTCCTTGAGAGAGAGAGTGTCCTCCACCCAACGGAGAAGGTTCCTGGCTTGTCAGCGAGAAGAAGGCAGCCTGGAACCAGATATGCAGACGGGTGAACGCGGTGGCTCCATGTAGGTGGGACGTGGAGTCCGTGAAGAAGAGATGGGGCAACTGCCGGAGGGTGGTCAAAAACAGGTTATCTGACATGGCCAAGCATGCCCGAGGCACCGGAGGTAGCCCACCCGTCCCAATCACCTTCTGCAGGTTGGAGGAGATGTTGCGGCTGAACATGTCGCAGATACTCATAGAGGGGGTCCCTTTAGGAGCGGACACTGGGGATGAGAGGAGCCTCCACACCACCAGTAAGTGCATTACCACATCAACCAACACAAGCTGCAAACACAGTCACACCTCAACACATGCCCATCAATCATCCACACAACTGCACCAACACAGCACCCTGAGGGTTAAAAACAGGACACAACACAAGGACAAATGGCAAGGTTCAACCAGACCCAAACCTGTCCAAGTCCTTGTTGCTGTGCTCATCACACACAACCCATACAAACCATGCTGTTTAAATTGGTGTCTGTTAAACATCCTCACTGTTCCCACACAATGTCACCCATGTACCCACAGGGAAGTCAGCACATAACCCCTTGAGTGCTACAGGGATCATCAATGCATCGTTCAAAAATGCTTTGGTTGCTTTGGCAACCCCTCTGGTACTCAAAGGGTTAACCAGACAACAAACCAGGCAATCAGACAATGATCACATGCTACACAGGGCACATTCACTAAGCGGTGACAAAGAGATGGTGGAGAGAAATTAACCCTTACATACCCTCTCTTCACCAATCCCAATGTTAGTAGATGGAGAATATGCAATAACGTATCAAGTTGCTAAGGTCCCATTGTATTGACTCCATAGAAAACACTGGAAATGGGGAAGGGAGATCATTAGAGAAGTCAGCATCATGTTCACTTCATCAGGTCTACATCACCGCTTACTGAATCACAAAAAGGATGGATCAGGTCACGCATCACAGTGCCACTGAGAATAACTGGTTGTATGTGCAACACACAGGTCTCAAACAATGCACCAGAATTAAAGGTGAAAAAAGTAGGCCTTGGTGTTGTGGCTGCAATTATTTACTCTAACTTGAAATGATATATCTGATTCCCACATGGATCCCCAGGGGTGCTGATGCCATGGTGTAATGGTTTTCAGTACACTCAGAGGCAGGATGTTTGGTAAAACACAGTTTTATTGAAACCAGACAGAATAAAGTAACCCTCGCGGGTCCAGCATATAGATAACACGTAATACTGACACAGGACAGGTTACAGAGTAAACATCAACCCACACGGGTCCAGTACATATATCTGAGAGCAAAATATATATTACTGACACAGGTCAGGTTACTGTTCGTGTGAATCAGCAAAGCAACGATAGGAAGGTGCTATTAGGCCGGGAGGCTGATAGGCCCTAATAGCGGAAGGCCCAAGAAACACTCTCTACGCAGAGAGTGATACAATAGCGACTTGGCCAAAAAGGATGAGCGAGGCCCTGAATGAGTAATGGACTACCGGACAACACAGGTTCATTGCAACCGGAGGTACAGTGTAACGCCAAACCGAAACAGCAGTAATTGCGACCCAAGGATAAGGCACCAGACCGCAAAGGATAACGAACGCTCAGGCTTGATGGCAACTGCCAGGCGGTAGAGACAAACTGAGGCACCCAGGAGACCAACCTCAGTAGGAGAGCAGTAACAAGCCAAGTGTACAGTGTGCAACCGGGAATAGCTCCTACCCTGGAGTATGGAGATACAAGGCACAATAGCGTAATTGGGTCGTAGTAGCTGAACGGCTAGAGCAGCAATCGAGGCAACCAACCGGATCTTAAACGAGATCTGGACAGAGCACCATTATAACGGTGTCGTGATCTCTTGTCTGTCGACACTGCTACTGCCTCTCGGTGCTTGCTGCCCTTTATTGGACTCTGGGCTTTGCTCTGCCCAGCAATCGCCTATTTAAACCCTGTTCTCACTATCTTGGGTGCCCTTTCGTGGTGTTCCTGACCAGACGTTTGTTGCTGTGTATCCTGTTCTGTGTATGATCCGGTTTTGCCTGACCTTGCTCCTGCCTTCGCTGCCTATTCCGTTGCCGACCCGGTTTGCCTGACTATCGATTCCTGTATACAGATTCCGTCTGACTACTGCTCGCTGTGTACCGATCCAGGCTTTGGCTGACTACCGCTCGCTGTGTACAGATCCAGGCTTTGGCTGACTACCGCTCGCTGTGTACCGATCCAGGCTTTGACTGACTACCGCTCTCTGTGTACCTATTCTGGCTTTGGCTGACTACCGCTCTCTGTGTACTGATTCAGGCTTTAGCTGACTCCGCTCTCTGTGCGCCAATCCAGGCATTGACTATTACTCCTAGCAGTACCTATATCACTTGTGCCCACTGTTGCCTCCAGTCTCATTTACTATAGCCTTTACTCTTACGGTTGCCCCTGGTTGCACTACCTATCAGCCTGTGCCTTTTCAGTTGCTTGAGGTTGTGATACCTTACAGCCTGTGCCTTTTGATTGCCTCTGGTTGCGCTACTTTACAGCCTGGGCCTTACGATTGTCTCCGGTTGCGCTGCTATACAGCCTGTGCCTTACGATTGCCTCTGGTTGCGCTACTATACAGCTTGGGCCTTATGATTGCCCCCAGTTGCGCTAATATACAGTCTGTGCCTTACAATTGCCTCTGGTTGCGCTACACATACAGCCTGTGCCTGCTCCAGTTGCCTCTGGGCATAACCTCCGAGTATGTAGTCTGTGCCTGCCACTTGGGCTGCCTATGCCTGGCCTTCTGGGCAAGTCCGGTTGCCTCACCCTGTTTCCCCTGTTCCAGTGGGGATTTTGCCCTGCTGCACCTTATCACCACTTTGGGCGCCTCCTGCTGGTACTGCTGAGGTTCTGTTCCAGTTCCAGTTCCAGTTCTACACTCTGATATTTATTGTATATACCTGCTACTGTTTGTACCCTGACCTGTGTCAGATCCAGAAGAGCTTATCCACTGTCTGGGTCTGGACCTGTGAAGGGCATTTCTGTTCCTTATTATATATTTAATAAAGTTGTATTTTTTACCTTAAACCTAATTGTCCGAGTTTACAAAATTAGCGTTATTGTAGGGTATCCTGAGTCCTTATGGCCCTCAGGACACCTTACCTCCAAGGATTGCGCTAAACCACTCAGTAATATAGATATATACAATACAAGCGAGATATTGTTAAAAAGTCTGTTCATTCACACTTAATTTATTCTTTTCTCTTTCTTCATGTGAATCTTAAATTCTTCTGTACTCTAGAGCTCTTGCTGCCGTCTCTTAGTCACTCGGTCTTTTGACTTCTTCAAAGTACATTACTGTATAGAAATAAACAAACAGAGACAGGGCAAATGCGCCTCTAAGAGTAATCTTTTGACAGATAATTCCTCTATTCCAACTATAAAATCTCCCCTTCAAGGTGGGTACTCACTGGAACATGAGGCTAAACCAGCCTCTGGATATTGTTGCACATCAACGATCTTTCTTTGGTCTTTTAACCTCCAACGTCCAGTATTCTCTTCTCCTCTTGACAAAGGATTTATAGGTATTTAAACTACCTGGGCTTTATATGTAAAAAAGCCTCCATTTATTGGTAGTATATAAAGGAAATTACAGGGATAAAAATTAAAGATATTTAAAATACCATAAATAACTGTTACAATAATCAACAAGGGTATATCACCACAAGGGTATATCCCCACAACAGGTATACATATAGAATAACCCAACGCATTTCGTCACCACAGCGACTTCCTCAGGGGTCTCTATATTATTTAATCCTCAATATTTATATATATATATGTATACCTTAAATTCATCTCTCCGTTTACTGGTATTTATCCTCTCCCATCTTGAAAGCATTCCCGCATTGAGGTTCTCACAAACTGCGACTACCAAGTCGTCATTTCCGGCACCACTCTTCCGGTTTCCCGTCCCAGCCAAGCCTCGCTTTCACGCTGCTTTGAGGCCCAAGCTAGTTGTCTTGGCTACAGAGTCAGCTGTGCCTTCAGTGCGACTCGTATGTGTCCCATAATGTTTAAACCTCTATCCTGCGAGCGCTTCCATCGGGGAGAGGATCATACACTGGAACTCAAAGCTCTACATCTATATTAAAACCTTTTAAAAACATATTTTACAACACAATACTGATTATATTTATTTTACTATTTCTCCTTCTATTTTCATTCATGCCATCGTGACGTAACCCGAAGCCCACAGACCACCTACATCCAAAATCTACGCATCATAGACATAATACATAGCGATATTGGGAATCTTTAGTCCTGGGCAACCCCACGATGGCACTACATAAACAGCCTTCCAATCGTTCCAAACTATAAAATTGGGAATTATTATAATATCCCACCCATTTTGTTACTGTCCATTCACTAATGTATTTATAACTCTAATGTTCTTATCTAATATCTGGTACAGCAGACTTAAAAACCATTCATCTCACATCATCCTTGAAAATATTATACTATATGTGTCATCTCAATATTATCGTTTAAGCCACCTGGAGACAATGTGCCTAACTTGTAAATCCATTCCGCTTCTTGTCTACATAGCTTTCTGAATTTGCTTTTACAAGTAGCTGAAATTACCTGTAGTCCCATTACTTTAAAATTGATTAGTCCTCCTAGATGGCATTGATTAAAATGGCGTGAAACTGTATGTTTATTATCTTGATTTTTAACATTCCTTCTATGTTCTCCTATCCTATCTCGAAGATTTCTTGTCGTTCTCCCAACATATTGGGCACCACATCCACATTGGATGAGATATACCACGAATTTGTTATTACAATTAATAAACTGATTAACAGCAAATTCTTTGCCATCATGTCTGTTCTTAACACTTTTTGTACCTACAAGAATTAGAGGGCATGTCTGACATCTAATAGAACCACATCTATAGCTACCTTTAATTTTCTTATACTGTGTATTTGGACTTGCATTTATTTCTTTATCTCCAATTGTCTGAGTGTTCATAAAAACTGTGACAGTACGAAAGGGCCATGACCTCAGACAAGGCTGGTGAAGGTAGTTCCCAGAGTCTCCTGTGGAGAATGGACGCTCAGGAGCAACAGTTAGACCAGTTGTCTATGGCTATCCAGACTATTTTGGAGCGCACTACCTGTCTCAAAAGAGCTGTACAGCCTTCGGTGGCCACTCCAGTTCAGGCACCATTGGCACAGGCCAATACTTCCAGTCCATCCTTTAAGGGGCTGTCCGCTACCGCACCCCTTCCTTTGAGATATGACGGGGAGTCTACTCTTTGCCGGGGGTTCCTGAACCAACTTGAGATCTTTCTTGAACTTGTTCCACAGGCATTTCCTAGTGAAAGTAGGGTTCATGATCTCATTACTGACGGGTAAAGCTCTAGCTTGGGCAAATCCGATTTGGCAGACTGGCAAACCGATCACCAATAACTTTGCCGAATTTGTGAGGGCCTTCCGCAGTGTATTCGAAATCCCAGGGCGTGCCACCTCTGCTGCTGAACGTCTTATGAGAATCCAACAGGGCACACGTACTGTTACTGACTATGCCATTGACTTTCATACAGTCGCAGCAGAGGTAGGTTGGAACAATGAGGCGCTTGTGGCTGCCTTTGCGCAAGGTCTCGAGGACAGAATTAAAGATGAAATTGTGGCCAGAGACTTGCCAGAGGGTTTAGAGAGTTTCTTTGATTATACCATCCTGATTGACTCTCGTATAAGGGAGAGCAGTATATATAAGTATCGTAAATCAAGATCCATGAGCGAGTCTGTTACTAGCACTAATTTCCCACCCTTGCCTCCCTCTCCTCTCATACCTCCGGGTCCTGCAGGTGGGAGTGTAGAACCTATGCAACTGGGCTTCACACGATTGTCCAAGGAGGAACACTCTTTCCGCTGCCCTCCCCGGAGGGCACGTTAAACAAACCTGTACTCGATATTGTAGTCTCTTGGGCTGCCGATTCTGTTAATACTCCTGCCCTGATCAACTCCGGTGCTGCTGGATATTTCATGGACAGGGACTTTGCGAAACTACATAATATTCCATTACTGGACAGAGAATCTCCACTTGATATTGAGGTCATTGATGGGGGGCCTCTGGTACCACCACAGGTCACCCAGGAGACATGCCCATTATCTGTTTGCATCGGAGCACTTCACAAGGAGACCTTACAGTTTCAGATAATTCAGTCTCCTCACTTTGAGGTCATTTTGAGATTTCCCTGGTTACATACGCATTATCCCAGACTAGACTGGAAGACGTGTGAGATCTTGTCTTGGTCCGAGCACTGTAACATACTGTTTAAGGCACCCTACGAAGATTTTGTGTACCTCTCCCTCTTTACCGCATGAATACCAGTCTTTCAGCGATGTATTCAGTAAGGGAGAGGCTAGCAATCTGCCGAAGCATCGCCCATACGATTGTTCTATAGATATTGTGACTGGCGCCATGCCTCCTAAGTAGTGTTGAGCGAGCACCCCGATGCTCGGGTGCTCGGGTGCTCTGACCGAGCACCGCCGGAGGCTCGAGTGCTCGGCCGAGCACCCGAGCCCCATTGACTTCAATGGGGCGACACGAGCATTACACCAGGCACCCCCTGCTCTGATGAGGGGAGGGTGCCTGGTCAATGCCCCCTTCATCTCCGCAATGTCCCCCTTCATCTCCACACTGTCCCCCTTCATCTCCACACTGTCCCCCTTCATCTCCGCAATGCCCCCTTCATCAATGTCCCCCTTCATCTCCACACTGTCCCCCTTCATCTCCACACTGTCCCCCTTCATCTCCACACTGTCCCCCTTCATCTCCGCAATGCCCCCTTCATCTCCGTGTCCCCCTTCATCTCCACACTGTCCCCCTTCATCTCCACACTGTCCCCCTTCATCTCCGCAATGCCCCCTTCATCTCCGCAATGCCCCCTTCATCTCCGCAATGCCCCCTTCATCAATGTCCCCCTTCATCTCCACACTGTCCCCCTTCATCTCCGCAATGCCCCCTTCATCAATGTCCCCCTTCATCTCCACACTGTCCCCCTTCATCTCCACACTGTCCCCCTTCATCTCCACACTGTCCCCCTTCATCTCCGCAATGCCCCCTTCATCTCCGCAATGCCCCCGTACCTCCAGTCCCTGGTGGTCCAGCGGAGCGTCTTCAGATCTGTGCCTCCTTCGGCACAGATCCCCGCCACCCGAACATGGCGGGCGAGCACATGGCGGTACTCGACGAGTACCGCCATGTGCCGAGCAGAGCGATGCACGAGCCGATCCGAGCATCGGCCGAGCACGCTCGCTCAACACTACTCCTAAGGGCAGAACTTACCCACTGTCGTGTGATGAGAACCGGGCCATGGTGACGCCTTGACTCGTGGCATTATTCGCAAGTCTTCCTCGCCCACGGGGGCTAGATTCTTTTTCGTTAAAAAGAAGGACGGGGAGCTGCGACCCTGTATTGATTATAGGGGTCTCAACAAAATAATGATAAAAAACGCATATCCCATTCCACTCAACACCGAGCTGTTAGATCGGTTGAAAACTGCTTTCAATACTCGAAAGGGGCACTACGAGTATTTGGTTATGCCATTTGGTCTTTGAATTGCCCCGGCGGTATTCCAGGAACTCATAAATGATGTACTGAGGGATTTGTTACAATCCTGTGTGGAGACTCACCACAGGCATGTCTTGGCGGTCTTGCAGAGGCTAAGAGAAAACAAGTTATATTGCAAACTCGATAAGTGCGATTTTCACAGGTCCAGTGTGTCTTTTCTTGGTTATGTGATCTCTAAGGAAGGTTTCTCCATGGATAAAGACAAGCTTGCAGCAGTGTTACAGTGGCCGCGCCCCACGGGCCTCAAACCCTTAGGGTGGTTTTTAGGGTTTGCGAATTATTATAGGAAATTTATTTGCGATTATTCCAGAATTGTAAGACCACTTACTGATATGACCCATAAGGGTGCCAACGTATCACAGTGCCTGTGATTCTCCTGTCACTCTCATCTGTGGCATACTTTGATTTGCCGAGTTGGTTTGGCCCGCCCCCGGTGACCTTTTTATACCTGACTTCCACATCTGTCAGATGCCCTTTCGTGGTGTTTCTGAGCCAGTCTTGCTGTTGCTGTGTTCCTGCATCCGGATTCCTGTGTACCGACTTTGGCCTGTCCTGACTATGCTCCAGTGTTCCTGATCGTGTTTGACCCGGCTTGTCTGAGAACCTCCTACGTGCTACGACCCGGCTTGTCTGAGAAACTCCTACGTGCTGCGACCTGGCTTGTCTGAGAACCTCCTATGTGCTACGACCCGACTGGCTGACTTCCTGTTTCGTGATCGACCACGGCCTGTTCCAGCGACCAGCGTTTGCCTGTTGTCGCCGCCGCGACATTCTGACTCCTGCTGTGTTGTGCTGACACAGTGTGACCATTACACTCCGGTGTAACCCATCTCCTAGTGCAGAGTTCCTTGCTGACTTGCATAAGCTGTGCTCCTTGTACCGAGCCTCCATACGCTTGCAGAGCTTAGTTACCATACCGAGCCTGGGAGATTTAAACGTATCCTTTAACCCTTGCAGTGCCTCTTCTCTCTTGCCGAACCTCCATTCTATTCTTAGAGCCTCTACCTTATAAGTCTACTTCTGCTGAGTTGGCCGCTACTTGGACGGCGACTCCGATTCACTACTGCAGAGTAGTCTAGTCCTGTCGGTCCGGTTGGGCACCCTAGGCTCTCGGTATCACGTTAATTACCGGAGGTATCCATTGCGGCTATTTGTTCTGAGTGGTAGCAAGGTTAGGCTCCAAGCTCTTGCAGGATCCGAAGGTCTACGCCCGTGGGGGCTCGTGTTGTGCTCACTTTGGTCTCCGGTTATACGCCTGTGGGGGCTAAAACGCCAGCTTTGCATCTCAGGCTAGTCTCCGATTACGCCCGTGGGGGCTACATACTCTTGCACTTGCAGTCTCAGTGAACTCTTTGGGAACGCCCACGGGGGCTAGGTTTGGGTCACTGTTCTGCTAAACTCATGCTGGTCACTGAACACCAACTATCCTCCATTGCATGAACTCTGCTCAGTTTATCACTACACCATTCGGGCGTGCCAAACCCCACAGCTGAGACGGACTGATTGTTCTCATTTACCCTTTAGGGACCAGTTCACTATTATTTGTACCATTTTGAGTGTGCCTTCTATTCATTATAGTGAATCTATGTGTACTGTGTATTCACTTGCAATTGCTGCTGTCACCTGTAGAGGGCTATCATTTGTACTTATTTTCATTCAATAAACGTTGTTTATTTTACCTACTGGTCTGAATGTCAAAACAAACCGTTACACAACGCCTCTGATTGGTCCCCAGAGGCGGTCATGGCATTCAAAACTTTGAAATCCGCATTCTCCACTGCCCCAATCCTGTCGCATCCTATTCCTCGGCTGCCGTTTACGTTTACGTTGGATGCCTCAGAAACCGTAGTAGGGGCAGCGTTGGGCCAAAGACCAGGTCCTGATAAGACCTTGAGACCATGCTGATTTTTCTCGAAAAAGATGACCAAAGCTCAGAGTCTGTATGACATTGGTGATCGGGAACTCTTGGCAATTATTTTGGCTTTACGTGAATGGTGCCACCTGTTGGAGGGCACTAGGGTGCCAATATTGATTCTGACCTATCATAAGAACCTAATGTACCTCTCTGAGGCCGAGAGACTATCCCAAATACAAGCAAGATGGGCACTGTTTTTGTCTCGTTTCAATTTCATTGTCTCTTACCTACCTGGTACGAAGAATGTGCGGGCCGACGCCTTATCTAGACAATTTGGTCCTGATCCAGAGTCCGACTCTGTACCAGTTCCTATCATTCCTCCGGACCGTATACTCGCCACATTGCGGACAAGCATCATTTCTCTGTTGGGGGAGGATATCCTGGCATCTCAGGCCAATGCACCTACAGAGAAGCCTATGGGCAAGTGTTTTGTGGCAGAGCCCTTTCGGGCTAAGTTAAGGACTCTGGGCTTTGCTCCGCCCAGCACTTGCCTTTTTAAAACCTGGTCTCACTATCTTGGGTGTCCTTTCGTGGTGTTCCTGACCAGACTTTTGTTGCTGTGTATCCTGTTCCGTGTATGATCCGGTTTTGCCTGACCTTGCTCCTGCCTTCGCTGCCTATTTCGTTGCCGACCCGGTTTGCCTGACTATCAATTCCTGTGTACCGATTCCGTCTGACTACTGCTCGCTGTGTACCAATCAAGGCTTTGGCTGACTACTGCTCACTGTGTACTGATCCAGGCTTTGGCTGACTACCGCTCTCTGTGTACCGATCCAGGCTTTGGCTGAATACCGCTCTCTGTGTACCGATTCTGGCTTTGGCTGACTACCACTCTCTGTGTACCAATTCAGGCTTTAGCTGACTCCGCTCTCTGTGCACCGATCCAGGCATTGGCTATTACTCCTAGCAGTACCTATGCCACTTGTGCCCACTGTTGCCTCCAGTCTCATTTACTGTAGCCTTTGCTCTTACGGTTGCCTCTGGTTGAGCTACTTATCAGCCTGTGCCTTTGCTGTTGCTTCCGGTTGCGATACCTCACAGCCTGTGCCTTTCGATTGCCTCCGGTTGTGCTACTTTACAGCCTGTGCCTTACGATTGTCTCTGGTTGCGCTACTATACAGCTTGGGCCTTAAGATTGCCTCCGGTTGATCTGCTATACAGCCTGTGCCTTACGATTGCATCTGGTTCCGCTACATATACAGCCTGTGCCTGCTCCGGTTGCCTCTGGGCATAACCCCCGAGTATGTAGTCTGTGCCTGCCACTTGGGCTGCCTATACCTGGCCTTCTGGGCAAGTCCGGTTGCCTCACCCTGTTTCCCCTGTTCCAGTGGGGATTTTGCCCTGCCGCACCTTACCACTGCTTTGGGTGCCTCCTGCTGGTACTGCTGAGGTTCTGTTCCAGTTCCAGTTCTACACTCTGCCATACATTTATTGTATATACCTGCTACTGTTTGTACCCTGACCTGTGTCAGATCCAGAAGAGCTTATCCACTGTCTGGGTCTGGACCTGTGAAGGGCATTTCTGTTCTTTATTATATATTTAATAAAGTTGTATTTTTTACCTTAAACCTAATTGTCTGAGTGTTCATAAAAACTGTGACAAGTGGAAAGATTCCCCAACTGGATAACCGGACGAGGTAGTGAACCGGGCCTGAGTGATACACAGGGCAGAAGTCTCAGCTAATCAGGGTTCGATACACAGAGCAGGAACGTCCTCCAAACCGGGTCGGTGCACATAGCAGGAACGTCAGCAAATCCGGGTCGATACACAGAGCAGGAACATCAGCCAATCCGGGTCGGTACACAGAGCAGGAACGTCAGCCAATCCGGGTCGGCACACAGAGCAGGAATGTGATCAGGCAGAGTAGTCTTGCAGTCCGGGTCATACACAGGATTCACACGATATACACAGCAAGCACTAAGCAACGGGAACACCATGAAAGGGCCCTGCAGAAGTGACAGGGCTCAGTACTTGAAGGCTAACACTGGGTGGAGCAACATCACGCTAGCCAATAAAAAGGCATCAGGAAACAACATTGTCAAAATGTCGACAGCAATACACGGGCACCGTGATAGTACCCCCTCTCAAAGACCCCCCCCCCCGAGAGGAGGGAGACGGCTTCTGAGGGTACTTGGCGTGAAATCTGCGCAGCAGTCTAGGAGCATGGAGGTCATTCTGGTCAACCCAGGAACGCTCTTCAGGGCCATAGCCCTTCCAATGAACCAAATATTGCAACCTTCCTCTGAATCTTCTGGAGTCAATTATGATTTGCACTTTGTACTCCTCCTGACCTTGCACCTTAACAGGACTGGGGACCGCAAGAGTGGTAGTGTAACGGTGGCAAACTAAAGGGTTTAGCAGGGATAAGATGTCTGGTTTGGTGCAGTGTAACACTTGTCTGGCTGTTGTGTTCCGCAGTACTCTCTGGAGTTTGGGGTGTTGTCCAGTATGTTTGCATCTGTCCACATTGTATGGTGAAATTTCCAGGCTGCAGTCTTTGGTGTGTTATCTGCAATCAAAAGAAGTGAATCTTTCCCAGCTAGAGTGTGAAGTCAAGCAACCATGTAATCCACCACCGCAGCCCCAACGGCCCATGAAGAGAAGGGCTGTGTGGAAGACAGTTGGTTCCGGGAGGTTGAGAGTTGTGGAGCAGAAGCACAACACTGTTGGTATTTCGGTGTGTAATCCCTTTGGTGTCCTGTCTGAATTGGAAAGTGAGATTTCAGAAGATAAAAGCACAGATACTCAGGTACGGGATGTTGTGAGTCCCAAAGGAGAGAATTGTAACAAGCAGTCAGGAGCAGAAAATGGACTTAAAAAGAAGAGAAAGCATCTCCTTGTTGGTGACTCGATTGTTAGAGGTGTTGCTTTAGGGCAGAATGAGGATGGACTGAAGGAGGTGAGATGTCTTCCTGGTGCTACTGCAAGCAGGGATAAAAGACGCATCTCAAATATTGTCAAGGCTGCAACAAAGGAGACTGAAGTTGATCTGATCATTCATCTCGGTACAAACGATTTGTCCCAGAAAAGTGTTGAAGAGGTGAAAATGGAATTTCAAAGTCTCAGCCTGGAGCTGAGCAGAATGACAGACTCTATCACTTTTTCAGAGATTTTGCCAGTCCGCTCTGAAAATAGTAAGAGACTTCGTATCCTGGAGTTCAATGGTTGGCTAAGACAGTGGTGTAAAGAAGAAGGTTTTGGATTTGTCAGTCACAGTGTTAGAAGGTGGAGTTGTAAAGAAATGTTCAAGAGAGATGGTCTGCACCCGTCACACAGAGGAACTGAGGTACTTGGAGAAGAGTTCAGGTGTTTCTTGGAGAGGCATTTAAACTAGATGGAGGGGGCAGGAATTTCATTGAGAAGTTTGATTTCTGTCCCCGAACAGTTTTGTTGAACCAGGGTTCTGAGTTTGTTAGTGTGATAGATACAGATGTTGGTGCACAGGAAGTTGCTGGTGCTTTACATACAGATGTTGGTGAGGTAGATGATGGTGCGGTAGATAGAGTTGTTGTTGGTGATAAATGTAATGTTCTTCGTGTAATGTGTACTAATGCTCGCAGCTTAGGCAACAAGCTCAGCGAGCTAATATCAATAGTTTGTAGAGATGACTTGGACTTGATTGTAATAACAGAGACATGGTTCAGGGACTGTAATGACTGGGAAATAGCCATTCCGGGATACACGTTGTATAGGAAAGATAGGGCTGAGAGAAGAGGGGGTGGGGTAGCCATTTATGTTAAAGATAGCATAAAATCCACAGCGATCCAGAATTCATGTAAAGAGTTGGAGACTCTCTGGATCTGTCTGCAGAATAAAAAGGGATCAGTTACAAGAATAGGTGCAGTCTACAGGCCTCCGGGGCAATCTGAAGAGCAAGACAACATGCTAGTGGACGAGATTACCCAAATGGCAGTAAAGGGAGATATAGTAGTTATGGGAGACTTCAACATGCCTGATGTTGATTGGAATATCCCTTGTGCGTCCACATGTAGAAGTAGGAGCATCGTAGAAGCCCTGACGGGGATGTCCCTAAAACAGCTGGTGAAGGCGCCAACTAGAGGGGACAATATCCTAGACTTAGTATTCACAAATGGAGACCTGGTATCTGAGGTGAAGGTGGGAGAAAATCTAGGTTCCAGTGACCACCAATGTTTGTGGTTCGGAATCCAGACTGACTACGAGAAATCCCATTCTGCAACCAAAGTATTGGACTTTAGGAAGACGAAGTTTGAGGATATGGGAGAATATGTAAAGAAAGAATTAAAAGGGTGGGATAAAACAACGAGAGTGAGTACTCAGTGGAAGACACTCAAAGAAGTCCTCTTAAAGGCAACAAGATTACATGTTAGACAAATTAGCAAGAGGAAAAGAAAGAGAAATCCACTATGGTTTACTAGAGAGGTAAGAGCTATAGTGAAAGATAAAAAGTCTGCCTATAAGAGATATAAAGAGACTGGAAGTGAAGCGGACAGAGAAGGGTATAAAACTATACAGAAGAAGACTAAACAGATGATAAATGCTGCTAAAGCCTCAAAAGAGGAAGAAATGGCCAAATCTGTTAAGAAGGGGAATAAAACCTTCTTCAGATATATCAGTGACAGGAAGAAGAAAAACTGCGGGATTACAAAAATTAACAACGGAAAAAATCAGTATATAGAAGAGGAAAAGGCGGTCGCTGACCATCTGAATAACTACTTCTGCTCAGTTTTTTCAGACGGCGGCCCTCATAATCAGAAAATGGCTGAACACAGCATTGCCTCTAGTTGTATAATTTTAGCCCCAGTGTTTTCAGAGGCCGATGTTCTAGAGGAACTTGTCCGGCTAAAGTCAAATAAAGCGATGGGTCCGGATGGAATCCACCCTAGAGTTCTTAAAGAACTCCGATCTGTCATAGTTGGCCCCCTGACTAATCTGTATAACCAGTCCCTTCTTACGGGAGAAGTTCCTGATGATTGGAGAATGGCCAATGTTGTACCCATTCACAAGAAGGGTAGTAAAGAAGAAGCTAGTAACTACAGGCCAGTCAGCCTGACATCTGTAGTGGTAAAAATGATGGAGACTCTTCTAAAGAAGAAGATAATTGACCATCTAACAAAAAACAACCTGATGGACCCAAACCAGCATGGCTTCACTGAGGGCCGATCCTGTCAGACTAATCTCATTGATTTCTTTGACTATGTAACTAAAGTGCTGGATGAAGGTGGTGCTGTGGATATCGCCTACCTGGATTTCAGTAAAGCTTTCGATACAGTTCCCCATAAAGAGCTGATAGATAAATTATCAAGAATTGGACTTAACCCCTGGATAGTTCAGTGGATCTGCAGTTGGCTGAAGGACAGAAACCAGAGGGTTGTTGTTAATGGAGTGTATTCTGAGCAGAGACTGGTTACAAGTGGAGTGCCACAAGGATCTGTTCTGGGCCCTGTTCTGTTCAACATGTTTGTAAGTGACATAAGGGAAGGCTTGGCAGGGAAGGTTTGCTTGTTTGCTGATGACACAAAAGTGTGTAATAGGGTTGATGTTCCAGGAGGTGTCTGTAATATGGAGAATGATTTGGCACTATTAGATAAGTGGTCAAAACAATGGAAACTTCAGTTCAATGTTTCCAAATGTAAAATAATGCACTTGGGGAAAAGAAACCCTCAATCTGACTATCGTATTGGCAGTTCTGTGGTAGCAAAGACTTCAGAAGAGAAGGATTTGGGGGTGGTCATCTCTGACAGCCTCAAGATGAGTAACCAATGCAACCAGGCGGTGGGGAAAGCAAATCGTATGCTTGGCTGCATAGCTAGAGGTATAACAAGCAGGAAGAGGGAGATTGTGATCCCTCTGTATAGAGCTCTAGTGAGACCACATCTGGAATACTGTGTACAGTTCTGGAGGCCTCATCTGCAAAAGGATATAACTAAAATTGAGCGGGTTCAAAGAAGAGCTACAAAAATGGTGGAAGGTCTAAAGCATAGAACTTATCAAGAACGACTCAGAGATCTAAATATGTATAGTCTGGAGGAAAGAAGAGAAAGGGGGGACATGATTGAAACCTTTAAATATGTTAAAGGACTGAACAAGGTTCAGGAGGGAAGTGTGATTAATAAGAATCTGAATACAAGAACAAGGGGGCACAATCTGAGGCTAGTTGGAGGAAAAATCAAGAAAAACATTAGAAAATATTATTTCACTGAAAGAGTAGTAGAAACTTGGAACAAACTTCCAGCAGAGGTGGTTGATAAATCCACAGTAACACAGTTTAAACATGCCTGGGATAAACATGTATCTATCCTAAGATAACAATAAAGGAATACTAAAGGGCAGACTAGATGGACCAGGTGGTCTTTTTCTGCCGTCAATCTTCTATGTTTCTATGTTTCTATGATACGTGGAACACATTATGAATCCGCATGGATGCTGGGAGATCCATAGCATAAGAAACTGGGTTAATCTTCCGGATTACTTTAAAGGGACCAACAAACCAAGGAGCCAACTTGTTACATGGAACCTGCAGATTAAAGTTTCTGGAGGATAACCATACCCTGTCCCCAACCTGGAAGGAGACCACCAGCAACCGTCTGCAATTAGCGTGATGCTGATAATGCTGGAACGAAGCACTGAGGGACCTCTGTACCTGTGCCAAGTGGAGCGGAGTTGCTCGATATGCTCATCCAGAGCTGGAAGTTGCTGCGTCTGAAATGAGTCTGGGAGCAAACATGGTTGGAACCCGTAATTGATGAGAAACGGGGAGCTCCCGGACGAGGAATTAACCGCACAATTCCTGGCGAACTCTGCCCATGGCAACAGGTCAGCCCAATTGTCATGATGATCGGACACTAAACAGCGTAGACATTTTTCCAATCCTTGATTGGCACGCTCAGCTGCCCCATTGATCTGGGGATGGTAGGCAGAAGAAAAGGATAATTGTATGCCCATCTGATCACAGAGTGCCCTTCAAATCCTGGACACAAATTGGCCCCCTTGGTCAGACACCAGCACCCTGGGTATACCGTGCAACTGAAAAACTTCTCTGGCAAAGACAACAGCCAACTCCTTGGCAGAGGGAAGGCCAGGAAGAGGCACAAAGTGTGCCATCTTAGAGAATCTGTCGACCGCCATCAGAATAAATGAGTATCCCTTAGACACAGGTAATTCTCCCAGGAAGTCAATCAAGACATGGGACCCAGGAAGCTCGCCATTAGGCACTGGTTGAAGCAAGTCAACAGGGAGGTCCCTAGGGGATTTGGCACTGGCACAAGTAGTGCATGCTGCCGTGAAGGTGGTGTAGTCAGCACGTAAGGAAGGCCACCAGAATAACTGTGAAAGAGACCAGATCAATTGGTCCCTGCCTACATGCCCAGCTGCCTGAGATGCATGATAGGTTTCGAGTAGGCGGTTACGGAAAGGCTCAGCCACAAAACATTTGCACACTGGGGTATCAGGGGGGTGCGGTAGCCTGGGTAGCAAGAATCTCTTCCCCCAGTGGTGAAGTGATGCTGGTCTGCAAGGTGGCCAAAATGCGATCTGGCTGAATAATGGGTACCAGAGTTTCATCATTCTCTATCTCAGGACCAAATTGCCTGGACAGGGCATCTTCCCTAATATTCTTGGAACCGGGAAGGTAGGATACAATAAAATTAAAACAGGACAGTAACAAGGCCCAGAGTTACTCTTGGTGAGGGGACCCCGGGCAACAAGAATATCTCAGGATCACCCAACTGGCCTGGAACTTGGAGGCTCTGAACTCATTAGTTCAACAGAGGTACAAAGTCTCAGAGTGATGATTGACTCTGGACTGTCATTTAAACAGCAGATCTCTTCTGTAATAAAATCTGCCTTCTTTCATCTGAGAAACATAGCCAGGATACAAAACTTAATTCCACCAGATGATATGCCAACATTAGTCCATGCATTTGTGTCTTCTCGTCTAGATCACTGTAATGCACTGTACTTGGGCCTCCCAGAAAAAGAACTCCATCGCCTACAGACAGTACAAAATGCAGCAGCCAGACTACTGACCAATAAAACTCGCTCATGTCACATAACACCTGTTCTCCACTCCCTGCATTGGCTTCCTGACACCCTATATTCAATCCCGCTCACTGCGGTCAGCCAACAGATCCCTCCTGTCAGTGCCCAGAATAAAGACAACCTCAGGTTCCCGGGCATTCAGCCATGCTTCCCCCACATTCTGGAACTCTTTACCGTACTCAGAGAGGCACCATCACTACAGACTTTTAAAAAAAAGCTTAAGACCCATCTCTTTTATCAGGCATTCAGTCACCTCATCTAACCATAAGGAACCCTTACATTTTATGTCTGTTTATAGAATTGTAAAGCGCTTTGAGTCTCACAGGGAGAAAAGCGCTATAAAAATCACAAATTATTATTATTATAATTATTATCTGGCCTGTCACCTCAGAAAGGTATGTGAGATTTTTATGATCAGTCAGGATCGATACCGGGGTTCTAGTACCCTCAAGTAGGTGTCACCATTCTTTAAGGGCTAGAATAATTGCCAACAGCTCTCTGTCCCCAATCTAGTAGTGGCTCTGAGCACTGGACAACATCTTAGAGAAAAAGCCACATGGCCTTAACATACTCCCAGGGTCCAGCCGCTGTGACAACACTTCCCCTACCCCAGTTTCAGAGGCATCGACCTCCAATGTGAATGGAAGGGAGGGGTTGGGGTGGGACAGTACAAGAGCAGAAGCAAATGCGGATTTCAGAGACACAAAGGCTTGTTCAGCTTCCTGCAACCATTGGGAGGGATTAGCACCTTTGTGTGTGAGATCGGACAGTGGCTTAACAATCGTGGAAAAATCTCGAATGAACTTCCTATAATAGTTGGCAAAGCCAAGAAAGCGTTGGATAGCCTTGAGTCCCTTAGGACGTGGCCACTGCAGGACTGCTGCGAGCTTAGCCTTGTCCATTGCAATGCCATCTTTAGAGATCAAAGGGGGGAGGGAGACAGGGCACCAAAGATCGAAGTGCAGTAGACACTTAATCGTATATATGTTAATATTATTCAGATATACAATGCATAGATGAATCACTAAAAAAGTTAAATAATTTATTGAAATAATATATTGCATTAAAATAGTGTAAACAAACACAGGGACATATAAAAACAATGTAAAATCAATATTAGGCAATACTGTAAATGTTTGCCTCAAAGACTGGCTCATGCTGGAACCTAGAGATAGTTAGTATGTATTTAATTTCAGTACAAATACATGTAAACTTCCAGAGGAATGTCAATCTAATGTCACATTAGTTAGTGCAGTAACAAAGTATCGACTTATGCGTCTATGGAGATATACGGGTGAAGGGACTACCAGAGATATATCAGTATGCGGGATACAAGCGGTGGGCAGCAACATAATTAGAATGACTCCCGATCAATCAGATCTGCTTACCAGATATTTTCTTTATAAGTAGCATATCGGGTAGTCTTGGTTGCGCTTTCATCCGTGCCCCCGTTAATCCTCTGTGTTGTCACTTCCGTATACACTCATACTGCTGTGCGATGTGCTGGAGCCGCATATTACTGCATATATCCATCAAATTATTGGTCCGCTCAGTATTAATTTCGAAATGAGGTTCGTTTTGTGTTGAAATTCTTTATTCCTCAGGAGCAGTAGACCTGTGTATTGTGCTCTATCATAAAATGAAGTAAAAACTTGGTATATTCGACGCGTTTCGGGTTAACGATCCCCTTCCTCAGGAGCTTCCAAGTTTAACGAAAAATGTCGCCATAGTAGCTCCTATTCTATTTAAACAATAATGGACCAATCACTGAAGAGATCCAAACAGTTGATAATAATTCATCGTGTTTCTGAAAACATCATCATTCTAAATGATGATATAAACTGTATAGTATATCAATAATAAAAGGGGTATAAATAAATTTAGTGCCTAATGAATAATGTAATGATACCAAATAGCTAGCTTTTATCTAATGTCAGTACATACTCTGATGGAATGTGGTTGCTTGAAACATGAATGGCTACAGTAGTAATGAATAACAATGTGTATGATAAGTAAAAATTTACCAGTTGGCTATATGTCAATAGGATGGTGATATGGCTGAGTTAATGCTATCAATATCATACAAACTTCTAGCCAAAATTTACATGTGAGCAAAACTGGATAAGTATTAAATAGAAGGATATTAGATATTAATAGATAGATAACTACATCCCAAAAGCCAGGAAAATTAAGGTCATGGTGTGTAGCTATCTCCCCATAAATTTGCATAATCACTGATTCCAACATTACTGATTTTTCATGTGTAACCAAAACAAATTGTGAGTCTGGAACAAGACTCGTTAGGACTAAACAGTTCACATATACTGTGAAGAGTGTGATATGTTTAAAGATAAGATCAAAGAGAGAGGATTACAAACTGAAGTGATATACCAGATAGGCCAATTAAAGACACCACAAATCCAATTCTTCATTTATCCCCTCCGGTTGGATGGTATGAAGTTTAAAAATCCCAAAACTTTCCTTTTTTGCAAGTCGTTTGAACCTGTCTCCTCCTCTTTCAGTGGGGTTTATATATTGTATTCCCATAATGGATATATCCTTGATTGTTTTGAAAATGGGACAGTCATTACAGTGTCTCGAGACCGCATGTTTCTTATCGTTCTTTATTATGTTACTCCTATGTTCTAAAAATCTTTTCTTTAATGGTTTGATGCTATGTCCCACATATTGTAATCCACATTTACATTCTAGTAAGTATATGATATATTTAGTGTTACAATTAATGTACTTTTGATAGGGTAAGTTTCCCCAGTCCTATTTGATGAAAATGTTTTGGTTTTATTTTTCATGTGACTACAAGTGATACAGATATTAGATCCACATTTGTAGTTTCCATGAATTAATTGTCCATCAGTTGGGTTCACAATTCCTAGTTTCTTGTTTTTCTTTCTGATCAATGAAGGTGCCAGTTTAGATTTTAGGTCAGGAGCTTTTCTATAGATAAATTTAGGCTTTGGAGGGATGATTTCTTTCAATTGTTTGTCCCCTTTTAAAATGTTCCATTTTTTTCTGATAATGTGTTCTATTTTTCCTGAGGAGGAAGTGTATCTAGTTATAAATGGGATGTTTGAGTATTCTCTTTTTCTCTCCTTGGAATTTTGGTTAGTGGAAGCATCCTCTGTTACTTTTTCCATTATTAATGTTCTAGATGCTAATCTTGCCCTTTCCAATGCCGAACTGGTGATACTTTTTTAAAAAATATGTGCCTGTTCTATGTAGTCAATGTCTTCCATGCAGTTTCGTCTTATCCTTAAGAACTGTCCATATGGGACATTGTCCAGTCATTTTCTGTGATGTCCACTCGATGCCTCTATATAGCCGTTTACATCAACAGTTTTGTGGTGGGTTTTTGTTCTTATTTTTCCTTCTGGTGTGGAGGAGACTTCCAAATCCAAAAAATGACTGAAGAGGTACTTTGAGTATGTGTGAATTTGAGACCCCGGTTGTTCTGATTGATGTAAAGAAGAAATTAATTTAGTTTAGACATGCCACTTTTCCAGATAATTAGCATATCATCAATGTATCGTGCATGTAGAGCTATATCTTCACCATATTTATCCCATGGGTTTCTTCTCATACTCGAATATTCGCATATGAGGGCGCAAAATGTGTCCCCATAGCGTTACCCCTGATTTGTCTATAGTGTTTGTCTTCAAAAAAAAAAGGTTATGGTGGAGGATGAAATCAGTGCTTTCCACTATAAACTGTATTTGTTCATCTTTGAGGGTATGGTCTCTTCTAAGTATAGTTTTCACTGCTTGTATACTGGCTGAGTGTTCAATGATGGTATATAATGCTGTCACATCACAACTAACCCAGATGTAATCGGGATGCCAGGTGATTTTCGATAATTTTCTTAATATATCGGTAGTATCTCTGGTATAGGATGGAAATGACTGGACGTATGGTTGCAGGAAAAAATCTATATATTGAGATATATTGCTTGTCAGAGAATTGATGCCAGATATGATGGGTCTTCCTGGTGGATTCGTAATACTCTTATGGATTTTAGGTATGAAGTAGAAAATCGGAGTCACAGGATGGGTCACATTCAGAAACTGAAATTCTTTTTTGTTCAGAATGCCCTTATTAAATGCTTCCGTGATTAAATTATCATAACTGGTAGTAAATGTAGGTAAAGGATTTGAGGTCAGTATTTCATAAAAGGAAGGATCTCCCAGGATTCTTAGTGCCTCCTTAATGTAGTCCTGTTTGTTCATGATGACTAATCCTCCCCCTTTATCCGCTTCCCGAAACACTATATAATCATTATTCATGAGTCTGGTTAGGGACATTTTCTCTTTATTTTTTGAATTCTGCCTGAATTTAAATGGTTTTTCTCTCTAATAATGGTATCCATAAAAGCCTGAATGTGAGGACCCCTAGATTGTATGGGGTTGAATCTAGATTTAGGTTTCAGAATGGTATGGATATATCTTTGTTGTTCATCTTCATAGGGTTCTTGTATTGTTATTTGAAACCCTTCCATTCCTAATTCGACTAGTGTTTCTAAAATTGATGGGTCCTCTATATTAGGTTCCGTGTCATTTTGATCTTCATCTTTAAAATGTTTTTTTCAGTGTAACTCTCCTAATAAATCTATGTATGTCTACAAATAATTCAAATTCATTCGTTTGAGTGTTGGGTGTAAATTTCAATCCCTTTTTTAATAGAGAGATGTCATCGCTAGTCAATTGGTATGTAGATAGATTGAATATACCTCCTAATTGGTTTCCTTGTTTCTCCTTTTCTTTTCTCTTGTTTCTGTGTTTTCCTCTTCTGATTCTTCTGTTCTTTTTCTCCTGTTTGTTGTATAGATATTTTTCTCTTTCTCCCTGTTCCATTCCTTCCGCAACCAGAGTTGGATGGGTGTCCTGTTGGCCTGTGACAAAAAATGGTTTGGAATCGAGTGGTTACTGTGTTTGGGCTTAGCTCCCAACCTGTTATAAGTATGTTGCATATTTCCTTTACTTAAACGTGGAGCTGGTATAGGTTTTTGTTTCATGCTATCTGTTGTAGATAAGTTATCCTTATTGAGAACTATATTCTTTATGTTCCTTGGTTTTGGTATTGGTGGAGGTGTTTTAGATTTCTGGGTCATTGTATCTTCCAAAATATCCCCCCTTCTTTTGTTGGGGATCATTCCTACTATCAACATTTTGTGTAGATAGTGTTGGCGTGTAAGGATGTGTATTGGTTATAAGTGTTCCTTGTGATGGGCTTATATTCTTTATGTTATCTGGCTTGTTGAACTTTATATCGTATTTGTTTTGTCTCTGTCTTTTGTTTCGTGGGCGAAAATTTCCACGTAAAGATTGATGATGATGGTTCTGATGTTGAGTTGATTGGGGTCCAGTCTTCATATTTTTCCACTGTCGAATATGTCCAGATTTGTAGTCCTTCTCATCTCTATGTAATTTCTTTTCTTTCCGTTTTTTTCAAATTGTTTAACTCGATCATTGGTTGCTTGATCCATCATTGCAAATTCAGTATATTCCTTATATTGGTACAAATGTTTATTAAGTTTTTCGATATGGCAAATAGTCCCATTGAGTTTCTGTTCTTTATTTTCGATAATTAGAGCCATTAGTTCATTTTTGCCAAAGGAAGGTTCTTTCAATATTCTTAAACCTCTAGGCATTTGTCTAATGTCTATATATTTTTGTAAGGTAATGATTTCCCACCATTGGGACATTTCTGATTTAAGCAATTTTTCCAAATCAAGAAAGACTGTTTTTAGGTCATTATTACAAGATTTGTTTGTTTGTTTATTTGGCTCCCCAAAAAATTGGGCTTTTAGCTGTTCCCTTCTCTTTGATCTATCCAAACCCTATTTAGGTATCAAAATCAATTGCAATGATAATTCAAAGAATACGTCTATGTATAGTAACCAATACAGTCAAAAGATAATTTCAAAATTTGTGAGTTTCACCTAAAAGTACACAATTTGGGAGACTACTTCCTATTGAGACTCCCACTATATATGTTGTGGTATAAGAAAATAAAAAAAGTATTTTAGGAAGCTCTCTAACCAAAAAGGGGCTGTTGTGGGAATTAATTTCTAATTGTCTACTGTCTGCAATACAAAGGGAATACATGTCTACTCATCATATAGATATGTGAAAAAATAAATAATAAATAAACAATTACAGAGCAGTGATATACACAAATTAGATAATAGAAATAAAATAATAGATAAAACAACACCAAAATGGTTACTTGTATGCTTAGAAACCTACTACCAGTCGGTTTCTAAGCATACAAGCGCTAGCCTCCCCCTTGCTAAAAACGTATCACGGTGCCCGTGATTGCTCTCTTTTCATGTCTGTCACCAGTAGTGGGCTCTCCATTGGCTGGCTGTCTTCAGCCCGCCCTGTATTGCCTATTTAAACCTAGCCTGGGCACCCTTTGGTTGCCCTTTCGTGTTGTGATTGACACTGTTCCTGAGTATCCTGGGCCTTTGCTGTGTTCCTGCGACCTGTATTCTACCTGTTCCAGTGCTTCGAGTTGAAGAGTTCCTGCCATCGTTTGATCCGGTTGAGCCTCCGCTTCCTGCTGCCAGTCTCCACTGGCATTCCTGATTCCGGTTGACTGTCTGCCTGCTGGTTCCTGCTTCCATTCGCTGGTTCCTGTCCAGTCCTTTCTGCCTTCAAGATGTTTCTGAGTCGCCTTGGCAACATTGTTATTTGCCGGTTGTTCGAACAGGGTACTGGTCCACTCCTCAAGCCATCTGGCTGTCTCAGTGCTATAGCGTTCCACGTACAGGGTACTGGTTCGCTCCTCAAGCCATCCGGCTGTCTCAGTGTATAGCGTTCCACGTACAGGGTACTGGTTCGCTCCTCAAGCCATCCGGCTGTCTCAGTGTATAGCGTTCCACTTACAGGGTACTGGTTCACTCCTCACTCCCTTGGGTTGCCTTACCCGTTATTGGCAAGGTCGGTAGAGCCTGTGTATTTCCTGTCTATTGGATGCCTTGCCCGGTATATGGTAAGGCTGGTAGAACCAGTCCTGTTTCCTTGGGTTGCCTTTCCCGGTATTGGCAAGGCCGGTAGAGCCTGAGTATTTCCTGTCTATTGGCTGCCTTTCCCAGGATATGGTAAGGCCGGTAGAACCTGTCCTGTTTCCTTGGGTTGCCTTACCCGGTATTGGCAAGGCCGGTAAAGCCTCATCTCACAAGTTTCAATTTCCTGGCTGCCCTGCCTGGTATATTGGCAAGGTCAGTAGAGCCAATATTGCCCTGTATTGCATTGTATTCCTATCCAAATAAAGATATATGTGTGTACGTGTATATTCCCCTACGGGGCTGCATTAACTTTTCAATAAAGTTGATTTTATACCTAACTCTGCATCTGAGAGTCTTAACAAACCGTGACAAAATGTCACTGAATTGGTGGTATTCGGCTGGCATGGAGGGAGAGGTACACATAATCTTGGTAGTATGGGAGATGCAATGCTTATTACAGTTTTCAGACCAGGCCGTGATCTCACACTTGTGCCAGTCGAACCTAGGGTTGTGCATATGTAGCCATGGGAACCCCAGGATCACGGCATGGTGGGGAGACTGGATAATCTGAAAACTGTCTTTCAGTGTGGAGAGCCCCAATACACATAGCAACCGGTATAGTTTCCTTAGTGATAAAAGCTGGTATCAACGGCCTTCCATCGATGGCTTCGATAGCCAAGGGAGATTCCCTCTCAATCAGTGGAATTTTGTGTAACTCGGCAAATGAGCTGTCCATAAAATACCCAGCTGTGCCGGAATCCACTAGGGCCAGAACCTCCACCGAGAGTTCTGCCCAGGAAATCATGGCCTGTACAGTAGGCTTTTGATTAGCTGGATCTAGGGACCACTGAACACCACCTAGGGCCTGTCCCCTAAGGTACCCTAAGTGCGTTCGTTTCCCAGCCGTGTAGGACAGGAGCGCAACAAATGCCCAGCTTGGCCACAATAAAGACAGAGGCCTTGTCTGTGGCGATGAGCCCATTCTTCCTTGGTCAACCTAGTGAACCCTAACTGCATCGGTTCGCTGCTCTCAAAGTTACACTCAGGAGGCATGGCAAGTGAGGGAGGCATGGGTAGGAAACTTTGTCTCGCCCATCCCAACTCTCTGGCCCATTGCCTACGGTCCTTGGCCGCCATTCTCTCCCTAATGCGGGAATCGATTAATATTGAATAATCAATAAACTCGTCCAGATCATTTGGCAAGCCTCTGGCTGCTGTTTCATCTTTAATACAGTCACAGAGCACTTGAGCAAATGCCGCCATGAGCGACTCATCGTTCCAGACCACCTCCGCTGTAAATGTACGAAATTCAATAGCGTACTCTGCAACAGTACGAGACCCTTGCTGGATCTCCAATAATCTTTTGGCAGCAGAGGCGTCTCTTCCTGGGATTTAGAATACTTTATGAAATGCTCTTAGGAACTCACTGAAGTTCTTGGTACATGGTTTAGCTGCCTCCCACAAGGGGTTTGCCCACGCCAGCGCTCTGCCCGTTAGCAAAGAAATCATGAGGCCGACCTTACTTCGGTCACTAGGAAAGGCTTGAGGAGTTAACTCTAGGAAGATCTCCAGTTGGTTTATGAACCCTCTGCACAGGGTAGATTCGCCATCGTACCTTAAAGGTAATGGAGCAGTAGCAGTTAACCCTCTATTCGAGTTTGCTTGAGCCACGGATTGAGCTCCCGGTGTCATAACTGGGGGGACCACCGAGGCCTGTACTGGTTTATCCAAGTGAGCAGTATGCTCTAGTATAGTTTGTACAGCCATTACGAACTGGTTCATGTGCTGCTCATGTATGTCCATCCTCCAATGGATACTTTGTGCATTACCATCACCTGTACCGTCTGAGGTCATGGCCCTTTCGTACTGTAATGGTTTTCATTACACTCAGAGGCAGGATGTTTGGTAAAACACAGTTTTATTGAAACCAGACAGAATAAAGTAACCCTTGCGGGTCCAGCATGTAGATAACACATAACAGCAATACACGGGCACCATGATACATGGATGGATGGTACACCAGCCACTGTTTGCAGGATACATATGGGAACCAAATCTCAACCATTGTACTTTGGCCACCAACAGGCCATGAATGATGGATATCACGGATTGTGTAGAGTTGCCTGAATCAGAAGAATGGATGGGCTCATACACAAAGGAAAACAGGCCTCAATCAAAGATATCCTTCACGACTGGCTTGATTGTTGCCCTTCAGGATTCAGCTGGAACACACGACATGGACAGGATCCTGTCCAGTTCATCAATCTGTGATTGCCAGGGTGGTATCCCATGCATCACAATGCAATGCATAGGATATCACCATGACAACCAGAGAGTCACCTGTCAAGTAATCACAAATTGTGCATTGTACAGGATCAACTAAGAAGATAGGGTTGAATAACACTTGAATCCCACTGCAGATCTGTTCAAAAAAGATATGCACACAAAGAAAAATGGTCAGATATGTACCTTTCAAATGTTTCCAAATATGTCCTAACATGATGTGAACTCAGAGATCAGTTCACTGCATGTGACAGGCCTGATATGTGCACCCATCAGAAACTAACTTACATTGATACCATCCAAATACACACACGCAACGTAGATGGGATATAGGAGGAATGTTCATATCCATGATATCAATCCAATGTATTTCTTGATGGGTGCACACATATAGCCATTAAGGCAATCACACGTACTGAACTGATCTCTGGCTTCATTTCGTTTAAGGATATATTTGTATCCATATGAACGGTACATATCCACATATATATTGACCATTTCTCCCTCTGTGTAATTGTTATGGGATAGCAATGGTTAATTTTGCCTTGATTTAATATTGTAGACATTGTAAAAATATGTGGATCAATGTTAGTCCTATCCCTCCAATACCCATGGTTAGACAGATATTGCCCTATTTGACAGCTGGAGAGGTCTGTCATTCGACCACACTGAGGATCTTCAGCAGAGCCTAAATTGCCCCATTCAGAGATGTAAACTTCATTGGAATGGTCCACAGAGTGTGCTTGCAAACCAGGCACACTTTGTAGACTATCTCAAAGATGTATTCATCTCTGAATGGGGCAACTTAGGCTCTGCTGAAGTGCCTCCATGTGCCTCCACAGAGGGGTCCACTGCACCCACCACCTCTTCCAGTGCTACCCCTGTAGCCACACCTAGGGGACAAGCAATCAGAGAGGGCATCCACCTCTGGCACCAAGTCTAAGCCACCCCCAAAAAAAAGAAGAAATGAAAGGCCCAACCTGTCATTTGCCCCCTCAATAAAGGAAAATTGTGCTTTTGAATCCTGTCTGATCTGCTGTGTATTCAGTTATAGATTGGGTGGCAGGGTTGTCTCCAATGCATTGCCAAACAATGCAGTGAACTCAACTCCTGCCTGGGGGAAATGGTTGTGGGATGTTACAACATGGGTTCACACACACCCACACCGTTGTCCAAATTCACCTGGCAACCCATCCCTGTAGCCATATAACACGACAATGTTACATGGCCATGATGTGTGTCAGATTTGATCAGAACATACCCCTTATCACATCAACTGGTGCAACACTGAACATTCATCTGCATCAATTGTTGTGTTTGGGGGAAAACCAAACAAACAGCTATGTGACTTAGAAGGGAAATAACAAGCAGGACAGATGGAACATGCATCAATATGGTCTTTAAATCAAAATTATATTGTGCAGCTGACTTACTGGGGAACACAATGTACACCCTAGGATCTCAATGTGTGTGTTACACATTGTGATCCTAGGGTGAGCATTGTGTTCTCCAGTAAGTCAGTTGCACAACAGGAGTTTGAATCACAGCCTAACTTACTGGATAACCCAATGATCTTCCTAAGATTTCAATGTGTAGCACACACATTGAAACCTTAGGCTGAGCACTGGGTTATGTATTAAGTTGTGTTGTTGTTTAACTAAGGTTGTAACACACTTCACCAGTGATAACACTTGTCCACTTGGACTGGTTGTTTGTTGACGTAGCCCATGTACTGAGATATGTCAACCTACAGCAATCTCAGGACATTGATTATATTGAGCAACACAGAAACCGTGGACGTCACATCACAGTGGAAGTGTGTCTCCTGTATCACCACTTAGTCACTCACAACACACATTAGTGTATCACTGCCATCATGTCATTGCATGTATACATCACAAAGTCCATTCATGGTCAGGCAACTAGTGGACTCCTGTGATGTAAGTCATGTCTTCCTTTGTATGAGGGATACTCTAGCCTTGGGTATGGTTCCACATTGACAGATGTTTGATGCAACATTCATTCATACAGACACAGGTTGAATAGTGTTGGTTCTCGTTTATTGTGTCTCAAACTACATTGAAACATACATGTGTTTCATGGGTATATAGCCTATATGCATTAAACACTTGTATGAGCACAAAAACAGTACATCTGAACTAAATAGGAATACTTTAGAAACACTAGCGAACTGCTCATGTGTTGTCCACATGGTTTGGCATCTGTGGATGAGCTGTCTTACTGTAAAGGTCTGATACCTGGATATTAGTACACACATGAATTCGTGTCCATATGTCAATGTTCCAGTAGAGGTTGCTGTGAACATCAAGTCAAACATTGCATCACCAACACAATCACTTGAAACAGCTAGGGGTGAGTTTCATGGAAGTGTTGTCCAGACTTCAGTCCAGTTACATGGAAACTCCTCTGTTCTAGGAAGGATCGTGCTATGGATGCCTGTGGGACAGGAGGACAGGATTTGGAACAGAGCCCTCGAACTGATCGTCATGCAACAGCTACAACATCATGATCCCCTTCATCTTTCTCGTTACGGGGGGGTACACAAACCATTGCTTTGTAATGTGTTGTGTACTGGTCTGTAAACCGTTATGGGGGGAACTAAGGGGATGTTAACCATCCTTAGGGATATATGCCCCTGACATGAATACACACATCAACAGATATGTCATAATAGCTCCATAACACTAGTGTATTTGGGCTGCCACTGTCAGATGCAGCCCAAATATGTTTGGTTCATGGAGCTATTAGGACATATTTGTTGATGTGTGTATTTCTGTCTGAGGCACATATCACTGCACACACACACACACACAGGTCAGCATAGTGTCCCTGGAGATGTGATCCACATTTCATGAGCTCTATGTTGAGTAACACACTACCACTGTAGATCCATCCGTCTGCTGCTCTTTTCAGCTCGAATGTCCCCTTAACCCCTGATATGACAGAGTGCTATCCGATGCATTGCCTTGGATGGGACTCCCTCGCTACAGGGGTACCATGGTTGCTATGGATCTGATCCTAACAAAGCACTTTAGTTGGTGCCTAGGGAGCCGTGAGATATTCTGAACATGGTTAAAGTGTTGTACCTCGGTTTCTAGGGGGAATGCAGGATATCCTTGAGGTAGCAGTATGAACATGGAGGACAGGGTGTCAGCTGTTATTGGAATCTCTAGCCCTAATATGACTGGTCCATGTAATGGTTGATGTTGGTGGTCCATACTGCAGCCAGTGCCAGGGCTGTGTCGCTGATCCTGTGGGGTGAAACAGAACATATGTGTTGTGGTGGGTGTGTATGCATGGATTGTGTGCATACATGCATTATACTCACAACTGAAGTGATCCCTGATCAATCTGTCTCTTGTCTGCATCCCTGTTAGGCTTTCCTCACCCTGGATGATGTCCACAGGGTCATTAGGTCTGGGTGGGGGCTGGACATCATCGATGAGTCTGATGTCCACCACGATATTATGGAGGATGGCACATGCCATGATGATGTCGCAGACCTTGCCTAGTGCATACTGCAATGCTCCCCCCGAGTGGTCCAGACATCGGAATGGGGACTTGAGGAGGCCGAAGGTCTGCTCAATGGCATTGCGAGTTCTGCCATGAGCCTGGTTATATCATTCCTGGGCATCAGTCTGGGTATTGGCGACCGGGGTGAGTAGCCATGGTTTGTAGCCATAGCCAGCATCACCTGTAGAAAGTGAGTGACATGGTGAGACAAGGAGCACATGTGTGAATGCTGTTTCATGAGGTGAACGTACTAGCACGTGTGTATGTGGTGTAATTTAGTATTGTTAACTCACCAAGAAGCCATCCGCCTGTATAGGTCCCATTTTCGAAGTCTCTTTGCACAGATGACTTTCTGAGTATATGGGAATCGTGACAGCTCCCGAGATATTTTTCACAGAGATTCATGATGGCCAGGTTGCTGTCACACATCATCTACACATTCATGGAGTGGAAGTTTTTTCGGTTGATGAAGACATGTCCCCGATGTGCTGGTGTTTTGATGCTGACATGGGTGCAATCTATTGCACCCATGACCCTGGGCATGCCTCCCCTTTCGTAGAAGCCCTGCTTGAGATGTGTCCACTTCATCTTGGTGGTGGGGAAGTGTATGTACCTACTGGCCTTGCCTTTGAGGGCTGGCAAGACCTGGGCCAGCACCCTGGAGAATGTGGCCTGGGACATGGCAGATGCATAACCCTCTGTCGACTGGAAGGCACCACTTGCCATGAAGTTTATGGCACACAGAAGTTTTTGCAGGCCAGTTAGGGCATGGTTGTGGGTCCATATGGGTTCCACCTCATCCTTGATGACCTCGTACAGGGCAATGATGCTGTACGGCCTCTACCTGTAGCGATCAATGACCTCGTCATCGGTCATTCCAAGAAAAGTGACCCTTGGGCGGTATACCCTGAGCCTTGGTGGTCGTCTATGCATCCTGAGCTGCTGCAGGGGTCCCTGTGGCAGCTGGGGAGCATCCTGTTGCTGCAGCTGTGCATCTGCAGGCAGGTGTCCTCCAGGTGGGGATGGGCTCCTGTGTGGCTCATGAGCCGGAGCCTCCTCACTTGCAACAGGTGAGGGCTGTTGATCAGGTGTGCCTGGGGGTTGCTGGTGTTCCCTAGCTCTCTCCCTTGCACGCCTTCTCCGCAGTCTTCGTAACAATATGTAACCCAACATACTGATTGCTATCTATCTATCTATCTATCTATCTATCTATCTATCTATCTATCTATCTATCTGTCTGTCTGTCTGTCTATCTATCTATCTATCTATCTATCTATCTATCTATCTATCTATCTCTCTCTCTTTCTCTTCTGAGTGGAAAACAAGCCACAAGTGAGTGTCCATTTAAGTAGGTGGTGGGGCGTTGTGTAGGTGTGGTGATGAGGTGAGTGCTGACCAATGGGAAGGTGTTTGTTGTCCAGGTAAGTGTTTGCAGGTGTGTCTGTGTTTAAAAGTGTGCTGTGTTGTGGTTGCTGTGTCCCTGTCAGTTGTGGGTGTGGAGCTGTGGGGTGCAGGTTGTGTCTGGATCATCTGGTGATGTTGCACAGGTGAGCTTGTTTTTTATTGGCAGGTGTCCGTGTTGTGTGCTAACCCCCATTGTTCCGTGGCATGTTGTGTTGGTGTTTTTTGCTAGGCCATGTCCATGTGGTGTTGCTTGGTTGTTGTGTTGTGTGTGACAGTGATCTGTGGTGTGTGGGAATGTTTTTTGTGTTATTTTGGCATTGCATGGGTACATTTTCCCATTTTTATTCTTGTGCAGGGAGCTGTCCGTCTGTTTTACCATGTAACATTTTTTTTGCCCATTAGGTGTCCAACGCCTAACAAAACTAGGTCTTAAATTTTGGCCGTAAGATGTATCTTTTTCTCTGCCATTAGCAGTACCGCAGTCCTTTGAATTGCTCGGGGGAATTTTGTTCCCCATGCATGTAAATGTATCAGCTGTTGTGATTTGTGCTCTGCCGTTAGCCGAACATAAGACGGATCTTTGAATCGCTTACTGCACCTTAACGCACCTGGTAGTTTGTTTTTTTGGTGACCGGCTGCCTTTAAATTGAGCCCTTAGTCTCTCTCCGCGGCATATTGAAGCAGAGCTCACTTCTTCCTCAGAAGGTTCGACTATATGGTTATCTACAATGAGGTTTGACCAATATATGACTGGATGCGAAATTGTTGGAAACAGATATAATCAATCCAAGCACTGTGGATTTATATGCCTGTTTATTCCTGAGGAAGAAGTGAGCTCCACTTCGAAATGCATTGAATGTTATCCTTATCATTCGAGTGAAAGTATTATGGCTATATGAGTGGAGAGGAGGCTAAATAATTGAAAAATCAGAATCTGGCCCTATCAGTAGAATGAAAAGCTCTCCATAAGCGGGAAGTATGAACAATAGACGTCGTGGAAAGAGACTAAGTGATTAGGGGCTAGATTTAAAGGCTCACGTTAAAACAGCCGCTAAGTGAAAAAGGCACATCGCTCGCAAATAATACATGAGTAACGGCAGATTCAATAGGTACTCTACAAGAATAGCTATCGAGCGTAGGCACAGCCAAAACACGTAACACAAAAGCGGTTGTCGCTCATGTTAATGCACAACGGGCGGCCAAATCACATGATAACATAGCTCAAAACAACATGAAACATAACGGCTGCCGTTGTCTAGCAACCCTGATTGATGTAACAACAAATTCAAACACGCAGCCAATGCCAAAGCCCCAATGTATCAAAAAACTTAAAATACACCTATATATACCCAAAAATAACCGTCACACACTGTCTGTTATTGAGTTCTTGAGAGCTAGATATCAGGACCCAGGAGCGGAGGATAGTGATCAGAGAAAGGGAGACAGGAGCGTACATTGGAGGTAGAGGAGTTTTGGAGATTGGAGAGAGAAGAGCATTGCACATGATACGACACATATCACATCTTTTCACATATTACATACACACATACAAACACAAACACATACACATACATACACATAGTCCTTTTATTTTAAAACACCTTACACATTTTACATTTTATTTTGACAGTGTGAATCTTTGAGTGAAAATGTGTGACAGAGAGTGAGTGGATCGAGTGTGTCTGTGAGGGCCAGTGGGAGTGCCTGGGTGTGAGTGGGTGAGTGATGGCAAGGAGAGGAGGACAGGAGAGAGGGATGGGGAGAGTAGTAAAGGAGGAGGAAGGTCAGGAGGGCATCCCTGAGCAGAGCAGGGGTGGGAGAGGGAGATCCGCAGGGCGGAGGGGGACCCGGCCCACAAGAGCAGGCACACGCAGAACAGGGACAGAACTTGCAGTGGGACGAGGGGTAGTTGCTGGGGAGAACCCCACATAGTCAGGGTCAGACCAGGCAGGACACTCCGGCTCAGAATCCTCCCATGCCGGAGGTGACGAGGATCCAAAATACACAGAGGAGGAGAACACAGCTCTCGTGGAGGCTGTCCTGGAGAGGGAGAGTGTTCTCCACCCGATGGTGAAGGTCCCTGGCCTGTCAGCGAGGAGGAAGGCAGCCTGGAATCAGATCTGCAGCCTGATGAAAGCAGTGGCTCCATGCAGGTGGGACGTGGAGTCCATCAAGAAGCGATGGGGCGTCTGCCGGAGGGTGGTGAAGAACAAGCTCACAGAGCTCACCAAGCTTGCCTGAGGCACTGGAGGTGGCCCACCCGTCCCTATCACCTTCTCCAGCTGGGAGGAGATGGTGTGGCAGACCATGTCCCCAACCCTGATCGAGGGGGTCGTTGGAGGAGCTGACACTGGGGATGAGAGGAGCCTCCACACTACCGGTAAGTGCAACACTACATAACCACAC
The DNA here is from genome assembly GCA_037306005.1 of Rhinophrynus dorsalis. NCBI lineage: Eukaryota > Metazoa > Chordata > Amphibia > Anura > Rhinophrynidae > Rhinophrynus > Rhinophrynus dorsalis. Next base: position 183,051,336 of record CM074724.1, on the reverse strand, counting down.
ACTACATCAACCAACACCAGCTGCACACACAGTCACACCTCAACACATGCCCATCATTCATCCATACAACTGCACCAACACAGCACCCTGAGGGTTAAAAACAGGACACAACACCAGGACAAATGTCAAGGTCTAACTTGGGACAAACCTGTCAAAGTCCTACTTCAACCCTCCTGTCGCTGTGCTCATCACACACAATACACAAACCGTGATGTTCAAAATGTTGTCTGTTAAATATCATCACTGTTCACACACAATGTCACCCATGTCCCCACAGGGAAGTCAGCACCTAACCCCTTGAGTGCTAGAGGGATCATCAATGCATCGATCAACAATGCTTTGGCAACCCCTCTGGGACTCAAAGGGTTAACCAGACAACAAACAAGTCAATAGGCCAACAATCATTCACTAAGCGGTGACAAAGAGATGGTGTAGACAAAGTAACCCTCACACACCCTCACTTCACCAGTACCAGTGTTAGTCTATGGAGAATATGCAAAAACAAGAATCAAGTTGATAGGGTCCCATTGTACAGACTCCATGGAAAACACTGGAAATGGGTAAAGAAGATCACTGGAGAAGTCAGCATCATGTTCACTTCATCAGTTCAACATCACCGCTTACTGAATCACAAAATGGGTGGATCAGGTCACACATCACAGTGTCCCAGAGAATAACTACTTGTATGTGCAACACACAGGCCGAAAACTATTCCACAGAATTAAAGGTGGATGAAGTAGGCCTTGGTGTTGTGCTGCAATCATTTACGCTAACTTGAAATGACATATCCCACATCTGATTCCCACATGGATCCACAGGGGTGCTGATGCCATGGATGGATGGTACACCAGCCGCTGTTTGCAGGATACACATGGGAACCAAATATCAACCATTGTACCTTGGTCACCAACAGTCCATGACTGATGGATATCTCGGATTGAGTACGGTTGCCTGACACAGAAGGATGGATGGGCTCATACACAGAGAAAACAGGCCTCAATCAATGATATCCCTCACTACTGGCTTGATTGTTGCCCTTAGGATTCAACTGGAACATACAATCTGTGATTGCCAGGGTGGTATCCCATGCAGAACAATGTAATTCATAGGATATCATCATGACAACCAGAGAGTTACCTGTCAAGTAATCCAAAATTGTGCATTGTACGGGATCAAATAAGAAGATAGGGTTGAATAACACTTGAATCCCACTGCAGATCTATTCACAAGAGATATGGACACTAATGAAAACGGTCAGATATGTACCTGTCAAATGTTTCAAGATATGTCCCAACACGATGTGAACACAGAGATCAGTTCACTGGATATGATTGCCTTACTGGCCAGATATGTGCACCCATCACAAATCAACCTACATTGCTACCATCCAAATACACATACATAGTATAGTACACTCTACGTAGATGGGATATACGAGGTATGTTCATATCCATCATATCAGTCCAATGTATTATTGGATGGGTGCACATATATTGCCAGTAAGGCAATCACACTTACTGAACTGCTCTCACATCTTGGAAGGATATTTTTGTATCCATATGAAGGGTACATATCCACATACATATATGACCATTTCTACTTGTGTGTGACTGTAATGGGATAGCAATGGGTAATGTCATCATGATGTAATATCATTGGCATCGTAAAAAGATGTGTCTCAATGTGAGTCCTATCCCTCCAACCCTCACAGTTATACAGATATTGCTGTATGTGACAGGTGGAGATATCTTTCATTTGTCCACACGGAGGCTCTTTAGCAGAGCCAAATTCGCAACATTTCGAGATGACTACCTCTTTGGAATGGTCCACAGAGTGTGACTGCAAACCATACATACTCTTTACACCATTCCAGTTAAGTATTGTTCTCTAAATGGGGAGACGATTTTGGCTCTGCTGAAGAGCCCTCGTGTGGACAAATGAATGAAATATCCATCTGTCACATACAGCAATATCTGAATAACCATGAGGGTAGGAGAGATAGGACTAACAGCTAACAACATCTCTTTTCACAATGTCTACAATATGACATCAAGGTGGACTTAACCTTTGCTAGACCCTTGGAGGGATAGCCATCCCTAAAAGTTGTAAAGACAAATAAATGTTGTAGGATTCACCCCCCGAGTTAAACAATGGTATTCCTACTGCTGAAAGGTGTGTTGATTCAAAAGGTATCATAGCTCAGACATGGATATGTCAGGGGCAATATCCCAGTGGCCTGAAATTGTACAGTGGTGCTGTTACTACACTATCATATGGACAGCTCTGGTACAGGGACCAGATATCTACATGGGAGGGTGTTTCGGGCCACTGTGATATTGCACCTCAAAATGAAACTTTTACCCATAATAACCCAAACAACACCTTTCAGCAGTGGGAGTACCCTTGTTTACCCAGGGGGATTAACCCAAACACATATATTTTTCTTTACCACATATCAAAGTATAACTGTCTCCCGAAACCTATGGCTAAGTTCACTAATCACAACATCTCATTTCTCTACACAGCTTACGGCCCTCAAGCCCAGTGGGAGCCCATGGAGGAGGCTACATCACCCCCCAGTGAGGAGTACACAGAGGAGGGGACCAGCCGGTGGTCACCATACCCACCATCCCCATCTCCTCCAACACAGGCTGCACCACCACCTTCTGCAACACCACAGGCTGCACCCCTCGAAGCTGCACCACCACAGGCTGCACTCCTTCAAGCTGGGGAGGCAATGGCTGCCAGGGACAGTGGCCACCACCAAATATGGGCCATATGCCTCCCAGATCAACCCACCCTCCTGGATGGCTCCACAGCATGCCCCAAGGTATGATCCCAGGTGGGGTCCAAGCACCTATCAGTGACCACCATATGACCCTTGTCCACTGGACTACCCACACCTGGGCCTGATTGGTGAGCCCCAGCGCCCCCTACCCAGGGACATATTCACACCTCCACCAGCACACACATCATTGGGCAGCTCGGAGTCACTTGATGTGGTGGGCATATGCCCATCATCTGCACCAGCCACTCCAACAGCTGTCACAGCAGCCACAGTACCTCCAGCAGCAGCAGCAGAGGAAACAACACCTCCAGCAGCAGCAGAGGAAACATCAGCAGCAGCAAAGGAAACAGCACCTCCAGCAGCAACAGAGGAAACAGCAGCATCAGCAGCAGAGGAAACAGCACCCTCAGCAGCAGAGGAAACAGCAGCACCAGGGTCACTGGGCACATCCACCTCTAGCACTGCACGCCTCACAGGGATGGAGGCGGAGTGTATGGCCCTTCAGAGGAGACTACTCCGGTCGAGCAGGAGTACAGATGGCAATATCACCAGGAGCAGGAGGGAATCCAAGAGGAAAATAGCCCGACTGGAGACCAGAATCCAAGCCCTGGAGTTGGAGGTGGCCAGGGGGAACACACAACTCCACCAGCTCCAGACAGGTATCATGGACATGTTGACACAGGTACTTGTGGAGTTGAGGGAGATCAACCGCAACCTGAGGATGGAGAGGGAGAACTTGCGTTCCACGGAGGGGTCTACTGCACCCACCACCCCCTCCAGTGTTACCCCTGAAGCCACACCTAGGGGGCAGAGGGTGACCAGGCGATCAACAAGGGCATCCACCTCTGGCACCCAGGCTAAGGCCCCCCCAAAAAAGAAAAAATGAAAGGCCCAACCTGTTAACTGCCCCCTCAATAAAGAAACATTTTTTTTTTATTCCTGTCTGATCTGCTGTGTCTTCAGTTATGGATTGGGTGGCAGGGTTGTCTCCACTTCATTGCCATACAATGCAGTGAACACAGCCTCTGCCTGGGTGAAATGTTTGTGGGATGCTACAACATGGGTTCAAACACACACACACCGTTGTACAAATTCAACTGAAAATACCTCCCTGGAGCCATATTACTTAACTGTGTTATATGGCGATGTTGTGTGTTGAACAACAAAACATACCCCTTAGCACAACAAATAGTACAACACTGAACATTTGTCTACATCATATGTTGTGTTTAACCCTTTGAGTGCCAGAGTGGTAGGCAACGTATTGCAAAGAAAGGCATTGGGTACCACTCTGGCACTCAGAGGGTTAAGGGGATAACCAAACAAACAGCTATGTGACTTAGCGGTGACATAACAAGCAGGACAGATAAATGGGACATGCATCAATATTGTTTTGGATTCAAACACTCATTGTGCAACTGACTTACTGGGGAACCCAATGTTTTTAACCTAGGATTTCAATGTGTAGCACACACATTGATATCCTGGGGTGATCATTGGGGTCTCCAGTAAGTTGAGTTGTTGTTTCCCTAAGGGTGTAAAAGACTTCACCAGTGATAACACATGTCTAGTGATGAGCGAGCATGCTCGGCCGAAGCTCGGTTCGGCTCGAGCATCGCTCTGCTCGGCACATGGCGGTACTCGTACGAGTACCGCATGTGCTCGCCCGCCATGTTCGGGTCTCCTCCCCGCACATTTCGCGGCTGCTGCGCAGCCAATAAACATGCGGGGAGGCTCTGACATCAGTGTAATGCCAGCAGCCATGTTGGCTGCTGGCATTACACTGATTGGCTGGCCAGAACCCGTGATCGGGTGCTGTATAGCACCTGACCAGCGAGTTCGGCTCAGTCTTAGCCAGGGAGAGATGAGGATAGGAAGGGAAAGTCAGTGTAGGGAGAAGAAAAGCAAGTTTGAAAAAAAAAAAAGACCCTAAAGTCCTTTTTAGGACTACTGTGTGTGGGGGCAGCAGATAGATTTTGTTTTGGGGGGCAGAGTTAAAAAAAAAAAGTCACATATTCCGTTCACTGTGCCTAGCCGCAGATTAGCAGCACATTCTGTTTAGTGTGCAAAGTTTCAGATTAGCAGCACATTCTGTTTAGTGTGCAAAGTTGGAGATTAGCAGCACATTCTTTTTAGTGTGCAAAGTTGCAGATTAGCAGCACATTCTGTTTAGTGTGCAAAGTTGCAGATTAGCAGCACATTCTGTTCAGTGTGCAAAGTTGCAGATAAGCAGCACATTCTTTTTAGTGTGCAAAGTTGCAGATTATCAGCACATTCTGTTTAGTGTGCAAAGTGTAAAAAATAAAAGTCACTTATTCCATTCACTGATCCTAGCCGCAGATAAGCAGCACATTCTGTTTAGTGTGCAAATTTGCAGATTATCAGCACATTCAGTTTAGTGTGGAAAGTGTAAAAAATAAAAGTCACTTATTCCGTTCACTGATCCTAGCCGCAGATAAGCAGCATATTCTGTTTAGTGTGCAAAGTTGCAGATTATCAGCACATTCAGTTTAGTGTGGAAAGTGTAAAAATTAAAAGTCACTTATTCCGTTCACTGATCCTAGCCGCAGATAAGCAGCACATTCTGTTTAGTGTGCAAAGTTGCAGATTAGCAGAACATTCTGTTTAGTGTGCAAAGTGTAAAAACTAAAAGTCACATATTCCATTCACTGTGCCTAGCTGCAGATAAGCAGCATATTCTGTTTAGTGTGCAAAGTTGCAGATTATCAGCACATTCAGTTTAGTGTGTAATGTGTAAAAATTAAAAGTCACTTATTCCGTTCACTGATCCTAGCCGCAGATAAGCAGCACATTCTGTTTAGTGTGCAAAGTTGCAGATTAGCAGAACATTCTGTTTAGTGTGCAAAGTGTAAAAACTAAAAGTCACATATTCCATTCACTGTGCCTAGCCGCAGATAAGCAGCATATTCTGTTTAGTGTGCAAAGTTGCAGATTATCAGCACATTCAGTTTAGTGTGTAAAGTGTAAAAATTAAAAGTCACTTATTCCGTTCACTGTGCCTAGCCGCAGATAAGCAGCACATTCTGTTTAGTGTGCAAAGTTGCAGATTTGCAGCACATATTCCGTGTAATATGAAGAAGGCGGGTAAAAAGGGACGGGGAAGTGGACGTGATCCTGATAGTTCAGGGCGCGGGTCAGGACGCGGAGAAACTGTGCCTGGTGCCAGAGCACAAGAAAGAAAGACATCCACCATACCTAGCTTCATGTCTCAGTTTACAGGGCGTCGCAGGACATCACTCTCGAGGTCAGACCACTGCGAACAGGTGGTCGGTTGGATTTCAGCTGATACTGCTTCCAGTCGGTTAAGCACCACCCTGTCTTCCACCAAGTCCACTCTCAGTAGCCAAGAGTCTGGTCAACATAATCCTCACCCTGATCATCCTTCCTCCCACCATAGAGGGTCTGGTCAAAGAAGTGATCCCACACTGGGATATAGTGAGGAGCTCGTCTCATCACCAATCCTTCATTTGACCCTCTCTCCAAGCACGCTTGCAGAGGAACATGACATCTTGTGCCCTGATTCACAACCTCTAGAGGGTACCCAATCACAAGAAGATGACAGATGTGAACGGCATTTAAGGTCAAAGGAAGTAGTGGATGATGATGATGATGATGAGACACAGTTGCCATTAAATCAACCACTATTACCGTCTCAAGACCTTGTTGAGGAGAATGTTATACAGTTGTCAATGACTGAGTATGTGGTGGGATCAAGAAATGGATGATCAGAGTGAGGAAGTGGAGGAGGACTTGGTGGACGATGAGGTGACTGACCCCACCTGGGAAGGTGGAGAGCCGAGCGATGACAGCAGTCCTGAGGGTGAGCCATCTGCAGCACCGCAACAGGCTGGAAGAGGCAGTGGTGTGGCTACAGAAAGAAGGCGGACCGCACCAAACCGGCCCGCAAATGTTCCACGGAGCACCACCTTGCGTAAATCTCTCTTGCCAAGGGGTAGGTGTTCCGCGGTATGGCGTTTTTTTAAGGAAAGTGCGGACGACAAAAGAATTGTAGTTTGCAACCTGTGCCACACCAGAATGAGCCGAGGCATGAACACTAGAAACCTCACCACCACCAGCATGATCCGACACATGGCATCCAAGCACCGTAATAAGTGGGAGGAACGCCCGGATCGCCAATCTGTGTCTGCAGGCCACACCACTGCCTCCTCTTCCCCTGTTTTCGGTGCCGGCCAATCTCCTGTCGAAGGCGCAGGCCCGCATACCTCCCGCCCTGCACCTGTACCATCTGAAGCACCATCAGCGACCACATCCACTTCCCTGTCCCAGCGCAGCGTCCAAATGTCGTTACCCCAGGCATTTGAGCGCAAGCGAAAATACCCAGCCACCCACCCACAGGCCATAGCACTAACCTCACACCTTTCCAAATTACTGGCCATCGAAATGCTGCCATTTAGGCTTGTAGAGACTGAGTCCTTCCGCAGCCTGATGGCAGCAGCTGTCCCTCAGTACGCAGTCCCCAGCCGCCACTACTTTTCCCTGTGTGCCGTCCCCGCCTTACACCACCATGTGTCCCGTAACATCACCTGTGCCCTGACCAACGCAGTTACTGGGAAGGTCCACTTAACGACTGACACATGGACAAGTGCTTGTGGCCAGGGACGCTACATTTCCCTGACGGCACACTGGGTGAATGTCGTGGAGGCTGGGAGCGACTCGGACCCTGGGATGGCACAGGTGCTACCCACGCCGAGGATTGCGGGCCCTACCTCCATCAGGGTTTCCGCCAGCACCTACGTTATTGGCTCCTCCTCCTCCGTTTCCACCTCCGAATTCTCTGCGCGCAGCGCCACTCACCCATCAGCCGGTAGCTGGAAGCAGTGTAGCACTGCAGTGGGGAAGCGTCAACAGGCCGTGCTGAAGCTGATCTGCCTTGGGGACAAACAGCACACGGCCTCAGAGCTGTTGCAGGGGATTAGTCACCAGACCGAGCAATGGCTCTCGCCACTCAACCTGCAACCAGGCATGGTTGTGTGTGATAATGGGCGTAACTTGGTGGCGGCTTTGGAGCTCGGCAAGCTCACACACGTACCATGCCTAGCGCATGTATTTAATTTAGTGGTTCAGCGATTTCTAAAAACCTACCCCAATGTGCATGATCTCTTGACCAAGGTGCGCCGCGTGTGTGCACATTTCCGTAAGTCATCAACAGCTTCAGCCGGCCTGTTGAAGTTGCAGCAGCGCTTACAATTGCCAGCTCACCGGCTGCTGTGTGACGTGAGCACGCGCTGGAACTCCACCTTCCACATGTTGGCCCGGCTTTGTGAGCAGCAGAGGGCAGTAGTGGAGTACCAGCTGTTACACGGTCGTCGCCTCTCCGTTCAACTTCCTGTAATCAGAAGTGAGGAGTGGGAATGGATGTTAGACCTCTGTGAGGTTTTACGCAATTTTGAGGAATCGACACAGATGGTGAGCGGCGATAACGCTATTATCAGTGTAACCATCCCACTTCTGTGTCTACTGAAACGCTCGCTGCTCACAATTAAAACCGACGCTTTGCATGTGGAAGAGGTGGAAATGCGGGAGGAAGAGCTTACACAAGGTGATAGCCAGAGCACCCTCACTTCGTCTTCTCAGCGACAATTGGAGGAGGCGGAGGAGGAGGAGGAGGAAGACACGGTTGCCTCCGCTACAGAGGGTAGCCATGGAACTTTAGTTCCATCTCTTCAGCGTGGGTGGGCAGAAGAGGAGGAAGAGGATGAGGAGATTGAGAGTCATCCTCCTGGTGAGGACAGCGAAATCTTGCCTGTTGGTACTCTGGCACACATGGCTGACTTTATGTTAGGCTGCCTTTCCCGTGACCCACGCGTTATACGCATTTTAGACAACACGGATTACTGGGTGTTCACCCTTCTGGACCCCCGCTACAAAGAGAATTTCTCATCTCTCATTCCTCCGGTGGAGAGGACAAGCAAAATGGTGCAATACCAGAAGGTTCTTGTCGAAAAATTGCTCCAAAATTTTCCATCTGACAACGCTGGCGGCAGAGTACGTGCTACCTTGGCCAACCGAGAAGGGGAGAAAAGGGGAGCACACAGCAGTTCCGACAAAGGCAGGGCAACACTCTCCAAGGCGTGGGACACCTTCATGACACCCCGCCAGCACCCTCACCCTGATGCGCAGCCTAGTGTCACAAGGAGGGAAAAGTTTTGGAAGATGGTGAAGGAGTACGTAGCAGACCGTGTCAGCGTCCTCAATTATCCCTCTGTGCCTTACAACTACTGGGTGTCCAAGCTGGACACGTGGTATGAACTGGCACTCTACGCCTTGGAGGTGCTGGCCTGCCCTGCCGCCAGCGTTCTGTCTGAGCGGGTATTTAGTGCTGCTGGTGGCATCATAACAGATAAGCGTATCCGCCTTTCCACCGAAAATGCTGATAGGTTGACACTTATAAAAATGAACAAGGCCTGGATTTCCCCTGACTTCTCCACTCCACTGGAGGAAAGCCCCGGGTGAACATAAAGTCACTTTAGATATGTTATTTACAATGATGGGAATACTCTGTATTCCCATTCACCCCTTCCACCCAAAAAATGGGTATATGGTTCTCTCTCTTCCATATACCCTGGGATATAATTTTTATATAGGGCCAGCTCACCAGCGGGCCCTGTGATATAATTTTTATATAGGGCCAGCTCACCAGCGGGCGCTGTTTGACAATTTTTGTATAGGTCAGCTCACCAGCGGGCCTTCTCATATAATGTTTTATTGGGTCAGCTCTCTAGCGGGCCCTCTCATATAATGTTTTATAGCGTCAGCTCACTAGCGGGCCTTCGCATATAATGTTTAGGATGGTCAGCTCCGCAGCAGACCCTCACCCATGATGTTTTAGATGGTCGGCTCAGCGCACGTTTCCCTCTTAATCATGGCACCAGTTCAGAAAAATCGAGGAAATTTTTTGGAGAATTTGCCTCTGCGCACGTTTCCCTCTTAATCATGGCCCCAGTTCCGAAAAATCGATGAAATTTTTTGCAGAATTTGCCTCTGCGCACGTTTCCCTCTTAATCATGGCCCCAGTTCCGAAAAATCGATAAAATTTTTTGCAGAATTTGCAGATGATATACAAGTAAATATACAGCAAATGCTGTTTGGTAACAATTTTTCGCCTAAAGTCGTTTTTATCTGCCTTCTTGTGTGTTTTACGGTCAGTCTGTAAAAATGGCGTACTACGGGCGAAACATCGTTCCCAGCAGCGACGTTGGAGTCCAAAATGCATCCAGACATCCTCCCTATGCTGTCCCTGAACCATTTCTGTGGTGTTTCCATCATTTTCTGCCCTTTTCCTATGGACCAGGCACCCTCCCCTCATCAGAGCAGGGGGTGCCTGGTGTAATGCTCGAGTCCTCCCATTGACTTCAATGGGGCTCGGGTGCTCGGCCGAGCACTCGAGCCTCCGGGGGTGCTCGGTCAGAGCACCTGAACACCCGAGCATTGGGGTGCTCGATCATCACTACACATGTCCACTTAGTCTGGTTGTTCGTTGATGTAGCCCATGTACTGAGATATGTCAAAGTGGAGCAATATCTCAGAACATTGATTATACTGAGCAACACAGAAACTGTGGACAGGAATTCACTGTAGAAGTATGTCCCCTGTATCACCTCTTTATCACTCCCACTACACATTAGTGTATCACTGCCACCATCATCTGTTTGCATGAATAAATCACAGAGTCCACTCACTGGCAAACAAGTGGTGAACTCCTGTGATGTGGGTGATGCCTTTCCATGTATGGGGGATACTCTATCCTGAGTGTGGTTACGCATTGACAAATGTGTAATCCAATATATCCTCATACAGACAGATTGAATAGTGATGGTTCATCTTTATTGTGTCTCAAAGTACATTAGAACGTACATGTGTTTTCTGTGTGTATTGCCCATATGCATTGAACACTTGTATGAGAACACTAAATGTACTTTGAAACAAAATCGTACTACTTTAGTAACAAGTCTGTCCAGCTCATGTGTTGTCCACAACGTTTGACAACTCTGTTGATGAGCATCCTAACTGTACAGGCTATTACACTTGTGAATTTGTGTTTTCTGTGTCTATATGAGAATGTTCCAGTAGAGGTTGCTGTGAACCTCAGGTCAAACATTGCATCACCAACAAAATCACCAGAAACAGCAAGGGGTGATCTTCATGAAGGTGTTGTCAAGACATCAATCCAGTCACATGGAAGATCTTCAGTTCAAGGATGGATCATGTTATGGATGCCTGTGGGACAAGAGGACAGGATTTTGAGCAGTAGTCCGGAACTGATCATCAAGCAACAACAATTTCAACTTTATTATCCCCTCAATTTTCTTAATTACAGGTGAGTACACAAACCATTGCTTGGTAATGTGTTGTGTACTCATCTGTAACCAATTATGTGGAGAACTAAGGACATGTGCACCAGCCCTATGGATATGTGCCCCTGACATGAATACACACATCAACAAGTGTTCTGAGAACTCCATGAAAGTAATGAATTTGAGCTGCCACTGTGAAAATGACAGTGGCAGCCAATGTCATTTGTTCCATGGAACTATTAGGACATATTGTTGTGTATTCATGTCAGGGGCACATATGTCTGCACACTCACAGGTCAGCATGGAGTCCCTGGTAATCTGATCTACGTTTCATGACCTCTACATTGTGTGACAATACCACTGTACATCCACCCCTCTGCTGCTCTTCTCAGCTCTATCACAGTACAGGTCCCATATTGAGTCCAATGGCCCTTTAACCCCTGATGTGACAGAGTATTATTCAATGCATAGCATTGGATAATACTCTTTCGCTACAAGGCTAGCATGGTTGCTCAGGCTATGATCATGGCAAATCAAGTCAGTTGCTGTCAATCAAGCCCTGTAAGGTGATGAACATGGGTTATGTGTTGTGCCTTGTTTCTCCTGGGGGTGTGCGTGATATCCTTGGGGTCTGTATGTCAACGTGGAGAGGGGAATGGAGGATGGTTTTTGAATCCCCACACACAATCTGCCACGTCCATGGTATGGTTGATGTTTGGGGCCATGCTGCTGCCAGTGCAGTGCTGTGTCAATGTTCCTGTGGGGTGAGACAGAACATCATGTGCAGTGTGTTAGTGTGTTGGCACCAATTCACAGGACTGATGGGGGACTTGCATGGATTGTTTGCATTCCTGTGTTATACTCACAGGTAAAGTGTTCCGTGATGAGCATGTCTCTGATCTGCACCCCTCTCAAAGTCTCCTCAACATGGCCGATGTCCATGGCCACTTCAGGTATGGGGGGGTCCTGGATGTGATCCAGCAGCCTGGTGTCCACTGCGATGTGCAGTATTGCACACTCCACAATTATGTCGCATACCTTTCCAGGTGCATACTGCAGTGCTCCCCCCGAGTGGTCCAGACATCGAAATTGTGACTTGAGGAGGCCAAAGGTCTGCTCAATGGCATTCCTCATTCTGCCATGAGCCTGGTTGCACCTTTCCTGGGCATGTGTTTGAGGATTGGCCACAGGGGTCAGTAGCCAGGACTTGCAGCCATAGCCAGCATCACCTGTGTAATGTGAGTGAAATGTTGAGACAGGGAGCACATGTTGTGTGAATGATGTTTTGTGTGGTGAACGTACTAGCTGTGGGTCAGGAGCATGCTGAGCAGCGTTGTGTGTACGCCTGTGGATGTGGTGTGATTTTGTATTGTGAACTCACCCAAAAGCCATCCCCCTGTAAAAGTTCCATTCTTGAAATCTCTGTGGACTGAGGAGTTTTGGAGAATGTAGGAATCTTGAGCTGCCAGGATACTTTGCACAGACATTCATAATCCTCATATTTTGTTTTTTAAAATAAAAGTACCTTTCCCATTGAGGTACATACTCACGGGTTAGGGAATCTGTACTTTTTCCGTTTGTGGTCACATTGGTTTGATTATATGATATAGTATATGTACACACAAATTAATACATTTTTTCATCTGTTTAGGGTTATGGATTACCCCTGATTATTATATTTGCGTATTAGTGATATTTGGATCTCAATTACTCTTTTCACTTAGAGTTTCCATCTCTTTGTGCATTGAGAGAGTGAGGCTTATTTTCTAATACCATCACACATATTTACACCAAGTGTTATTTGTACACTAGCAATAGTATTGTTTTTACTAAAAGTTGATTATTTTTAGTCACACTGGTACTTATTGAATTTACAAAAGTGCTTGGATTTGAAAATATTTTTATTTAAATCTGTATTGTAACTTAATGTATTATGATAAAAATAGCCTTCAAAGCTTTTAAGTCATTCTGTAAATTAATATTATCAGGGAAATGCCTTGCATGTTACTCTTTGGGAGCTTTACAAATATGCAAAACACCCATGTGTTTTCACTGTCAATCATTATCAGTTAGGCAGGATTATGTTTGTTATTAGCAAAAGACAGAATTTAGTACTTGCCAATTCCTTTTCCTTCTTGGTCATAATGTGAAAGAGGCCCTGGCCACTTTTCTGATAGGACAGAAACCAAAGTTTTAAAAGACATCTCTCCCAGCCATGTCTCAGATGTGTGAAGAGAGCCGAACAAGACAAATAAATGCTGCTTAGAAAATATATGAGAGTTGGTACCGTGTTAGCCGTAGAAATACAGGAGGCAAAAAATTAGTAAAGTTGATACCTTTATTGGCTAACTAAACAGATTTCAAATGCAAGCTTTCAACACTTCTTAGGTCTCTTCTTCAGGCTTGTTATACATATAAATATGAAAACTTCTCTCTTATATACAAGTACACACTACATTGTTCATAATGGAAATCAGATAAGAACGTTAGTCCAGATACTGATTCTTTGATCAGACAATGGTAGAGGATATGATTTAAATTGCATTCTTCCTCTGAGTTCAGGTATTTATGATCCCAGAGGGACTGTCGTAAAAGTTAATTCACAATGTGATAATGTGACAGAAACTCTCTGTCTCTATTCAGCCCATAAGTCAAAGAGTCAAATTGTAGTATTAATTTTACCTCCCATAATTTTCTGTCCCTCTGAGTGCAAAATTGTCCCATCAGTACAGTCAGTCTAATGTCCCTGACACTGTGCCCACTTTGACAAAAATGTTCTCCCACTGGTGTCTCTGTCTTTTTGTTGTTAATGCTGGATCTGTGGGAACTAAACCTCTTATGTTATTTCTGTCCTTTTTCCCCACATTGTAGAGCAATGTGTAGTGTTGCCCCTTGGCATTCATGGGTTAAGTACAAGGCATAGACCTGTTAAGCATGACACTACATGACATGTTCATAAACACAGTGTAGGTTTTAATGGTACTAGGAGGAAAAAACATACAATTACAGGAACAAGAGGAAGTGAATCACACACACACACATCTCTTCTGTATCCATGAGCCACAGTGTCCTCTTAAGATTGGTAAATGCTGTATCCTGGGAATGTGACAGGTTGCATGTTCCAGGGCATTGTTGGAGTCAGTGTCAGCTCTGAAGAGGAAGTCCAGGAGGTACAGTCACTTCCACAACACTCAGGTGCAGTGGCAGGTGTCCAGCAGAAGATCAATATTCTGGGAATAGAGACAAAACATGTTTTAGGTTTGGGAAATTTGAAGCCATGTTGGTGATCTGGTGTTGTTGGCTTGAGGTGGGTGTATGCATAATACTGAAAGGCAAAATATTCTCTGATGACCCTGACCTTTCTCTCCCCACCTCTGAGGGTATCATCCGCCAATGGCTGTGGCACCCTGGATCAGGAGGATCAGGGTAGATGTCAGCTAAAAACCTCTGTGTTTTGAGCAGATGCAGGCCATGAGGTTGTTGCATCCCCCTCCCATCGCAATAGACAGGTGTGCATGCCTTGATTACGTAGGTATGTGGTTTTGTGCCCAGGGCCCAATTTGCCATAAGGCAGAGTAGGCACCTGCCTACAGGAGCAGGCCACCGAGGGGCGCCTGCCATTGAGATTGAGTATGCATGCTGCATTGCCGCCTGCTGTGACAGTGTCATGTGCTGTGTGAGCCTGTGGTCTATGGACAGTGTGACAAGATCTGACAACACCTATCACCTAATAGAGATATCATAAGCGCTGTGCCGCCGCTGAGTCTGCAGACAGTGCTGTGTCAAAAGTCGACGCCCCATAACCCGCATTATGATTATCACATTACTTGAGTCCACTCCTCTCTCTGAGACTCTGACACCAGAGTGAGACAGTGAGGAGAGATTATGGGTAAGCAGCGCCGCTGCCTGCCGGCTGCGTATAAGTTGAGAAGAGTGAGTGACGAGTCCAGACCACTCCTCTCACTTAAATGAATGCTGAACCTGGTACCCGGAACAGACAATACTGTACCGCTGCTGCCCCGCCGCCAGAGTCAAGCCTCCAGTCCTCCTCCTCTCCACACAGTGCAGCCTACAGGGAGCCATTGCTGCTCTACCCACCATGGTGCCGGTCCCGGATGAACAACGTAAGTGATCCTGCTCTGCACCACCGCTGGGTCCCGGCGGATATGAATGGGTTAGTTATTGGGTTGGGTATCTATAGGCTAGGCACAGTGGGCTGGCCATGTTGTTGTGTGGAATTGCAATTTGAAATAATAATATCGCCTCCTGGCTACCATTTTAAGATTCAGAATCAGACGACATTTTAAGTGGCTCAGCCTCACTCAGACAGTCATTTGGTCGTACAGTGTGCATGAGACCAAATGACTGTCTGAGTGAGCCACTTAAAATGTTGTCTAAAAACTGAAATGAATATCTGACTCTCGGACATCAATGAACTGACTCGGTGGCACTAGCTTGAAATTGAGACAAGATCACTTTAACATGAAGGTGATGAGGTTCTTGTTCCACTGTATTGGTCCTGGAGCATATTTAAGTGTAATGTTGACTGTAATGTTCTCAGATGAGAAAATGGGCATGGTGATACTGTTTCCATGGTGGCTGCCATGATCACTATATCAACAGCATATCATTTATGATATAGATGGGAAATGCTGGTTCAGCTGGCAGTGGCTTGCATTGCATACTGTCTGTGTGTGCTCAAAGTCCTACATTTAATAACACACACACTATCTTAGGATGGGGGAACTTTTTAAAATGTAGTAAACAAAAGTGAATCGTTTACCATAGCATCAATATCTGTGTAAAATTTTGTAGCTATCCTTTCTGTACATTTGGCTTTGGCCCTGATAGTGGTTTTGTAACACCCTTTTGCAGAATTGGCTGATACTGGAAATGGCTCTTAAACATAACTACCACTGTTCACTCTGATCACTCAGTCAGTCACCCGGTTTGACCCGGGTGACTGATTGAACGATGGGACCGCAGCGCTCCCTTCACCTCCATTCATTCATTCATTTCTTGGTGCTGCGGGTGGCTGAAAAGCCCACAGAATCAAGAAGGCAGTAAATGCCTTTGGGGTTGCCCCATGGATCATCTATCATTATGGATAGATGATCCATGGTAAGGGGGGCTATCAGGAGGGGTCCTGGTACCCCCCTTTGAGGTCTGATCTTTTATTGTAACCATAAAAGCTCACATAAGCTATGTTTCACATAGCTTATATGTGCTTAATGTAATTAACAGGCATTTGTCGGCCTCATGTTAGGGGGGTGTCATGAGGGGTCATGATACCCCCCTTGAGGTATAATGTATATATTGTTAAAGTTAAACACATTTCATTAATAAAACATAACTTGTTAACATACACACACACATATACAGGCATATCTTTCCTATTAACCCTTTGGGTACCAGAGGGGTAGGAAACATGCTAAACAATGCTTTCCTACCTCTCTGATACTCAAAGAGTTAAGTGTTGAATAAAAGATAGATTTGTGGACTACATGGCAGTCCCTGAGGTGAATGTCTAATGGAGTTAGTATGTCGAATATATGCAATATATGTCAACATACTAAGGGGGGGGGTGTCGAAGGGGGGGCATTGTGTAGTCCTTGGTGTACTATTTCTGTTTATTGTAAACCTTTGAATGCCACAGGGGTGAGCAATGCACATCCCTATGGCATTCAATGCTGTCCAAGGTGCTGACAGCCTTCTCTTTATTCCCCTACTGGCTGGGTAGGGAAGCACAGAGAATGCAGTTCAGACTGTCATACACAGTGGGAAGGAGCGTTGGTGATTTTGGGTTTTCTGACTGAACTTTATACTTTGGAGTGCTGTGATTGGCTGTGGTGCTAGGTAACATTTTCATTGTGTGTTTTTAGGTAAGATTTTCTATGCGAAGCAGGTTTAAGGTAAACTTGTATTTTGTTGGTCATCGCTGGTTAGCCTTTCTGGGTAAGGAAGATTTGAATCTCACGTTACCTGGTCTTGGTTAACTCGTGAAGGCAGTTTTTTTCTTCACGTTGGTTTTACCGCCAACATTTGGATCGAGCCCCTAGTTATTTAACCCCTTAAGGAGGTGGATTTCACTTAAGGACCGGAGTAATTCTGACATTTTTGACTATGTCTTTGTGAAAACTCTTGCAAAGCGTGGATTACTGTTTCGTGGCACTGATGAATAGTTAGGTAGTCTACATAATGGCGATTACCTTGCTATATTAGAAGCCATTGCACAGTTTGACCCATTTTTGTTTCAACATTTGAAAGAGTACGAAAAAGTAGGAAGTGGACGTACTTTATACATCTCTAAAAGTGTTAATGAGGAAATAATCAAATTAATAAGTGACAAATTGATCACACAAATTGTTAGCGAAGTAAAAACCGTTAAATATTATGGAATAAGTGTTGATTCTATGCCTGACATTTCTCATATGGACCAATTAACATTTATCTTATGGTACATTAAGCCTGATGGCATAGCTGTCGAACGGTTTATGGGTTTTATACCAAATGTAGGACACAAATCACAAGAACTTGCAGATATCATATTCAGCACTTTAGAAAAATATGGCCTTGACCTTAAAGGGATAGTAATACTTAAAATGTAAAAAAAAAAATATGTTGTAGGGTTTATTCCCCTGAGTAAAACAAGAGTACTCCCACTGCTGAAAGGTGTTTCATTCAAAAGTTATTAATTTTCAAAGTTGAATTTTTTAGGTGCAACATCACAGTGGCCTGAAACTGTACAGTGGCACTGTTGCTACACAATCCTATGGACAGCTCTAGTCCCGGGACCATAAATCTTCATAGCATGGTGTAGCAACAGCGCCACTGTACAATTTTAGGCCACTGTGATATTGCACCTAAAAAATTCAACTTTTAAAATTAATAACTTTTGAATGAAACACCTTTCAGCAGTGGGAGTACTCTTGTTTTACTCAGGGGGATAAACTCTACAACATATTTTTTTTTTACATTTTCAGTATTACTATCCCTTTAAGGATTGTCGTAGTCAGTCTTACAACAACGCAAGTAATATGTCAGGTACATAGTCAGGTCTTCAAGCTCGTGTTAAGAATAAGAATCCCAAATATGTGCCATGTGCAGCTCATTCTCTCAACCTTGTGGCATCTGTGGCCACAGAGTGCTGTCATGAATCATCTTCATTTTTTTCTTCTTTACAACAGCTGTATAACTTTTTTACAGCTTCTACCCATCGCTGGAGTGTGTTAATGTCCTATCAGAGACCTGGAACACATGTTATCAAAAGTTAGCACAAACACGCTGGTCAGCAAGACAAGATGCATGCCAAGGTTTTACAGAAGGATGGGTGGACATTTTTAAAATCCCTCCAGCATATCTCAGATGATGATAATCAGAAAAAACACAAGAAATGAAGCTAAAAGTATTTTAAATCTGTTAAACCATCTGGAGACTGCTATAATGGCAAACCTATGGGGCATTATACTGAAGAGATTTAAAGCAGTCAGCATGAAGTTGCAGAGTGTCCACATTGATCTGGGAACAGTCGTTCAATTGTACAGTTATTTGGTAGAATTAATAAAAACCTTGTGAGACAACTTTGACCACTATGAACAGCTTTCTAAGGCAATGTGTGAAGTTCATGAATATCAGCATGACATAAGACGGAAGAAGAAACATAACCCTAGATTTGATTAAACAAAAGAGGGCTATGTAATTGAAACGGGCAAAGATAATTTTCGTGTAAATACTTTTAACACTATTCTGGATGAGCTACTTGTAGAGTTAAGGCGACGAAGTGAGGCCTACTCAGCACTGTTTGATCGTTTCAGTTTTCTGGAAAAGATTCACACTTTGACTCTGCCTGAAATTTCTACTAGTGCTGCTAATCTTTTAAAATCATTTAATGATGACTTGGAAGATGACTTAGTAGAAGAATGCATCCAACTGAACAGTCAACTGAAGGGTTTAGTGGAGCCTGAGTGTAAATCGATCTCACTGTCAAGATTATGCAGAATGTTTCATGAAGAAGACCTGACTGACATTTATCCTAATGTACACATTGCATTTAGACTTTTCTTGACCTCTCCAGCAACAAATTGTTCTGGGGAAAG
Source organism: Rhinophrynus dorsalis (assembly GCA_037306005.1). Classification (NCBI taxonomy): domain Eukaryota; kingdom Metazoa; phylum Chordata; class Amphibia; order Anura; family Rhinophrynidae; genus Rhinophrynus; species Rhinophrynus dorsalis. Next base: position 183,032,116 of record CM074724.1, on the reverse strand, counting down.
GTCTTTTTCTACTTTGAGACGAGTAAAAAATTATTTGCGGGGATCAATGGCTCAAGAACGATTAAATGCACTCTCCCTTTTGGCTATTGAAGGAGAACTTTTAAAAAATATGGTTTGAGGAGATATTATTCATGCTTTTGCAGAGCAGAAGTAAAGAAAAAAGCTTTTGTTGTAATCTTGAACAACTTTAACCTCCTCACAACTTAACCCTTTGAGTGCCCGAATGGTACGGAATGCATTGCAAATGCTATGTGCAAGTTTGAAGTCAACCTGTTTTTAGTTGACAGCCATGAACACTGATCTCACAGAATACACTGTTCTTATTTAAAAAAAAAAGTTTTAAAGTAGAACTTTCACCTAAAATAAAAATTTCCCATGGGTTTTAACCCTTCAAACAACATTAGTGCCTGTTTTTTTCTTTTTCAAATCACCTAGTAGCGGAGATATTTATCCGCGTTCTATGGAAGTGCCCGATCTCCGCTACTAGGTGAGTTGGGAAAAAGCTAATGTTGTGTTTTAAGGGTTAAAACCCATGGGACAAATTTTATTTTTGGTGAAAGTTTTGCTTTAAGCACTTTAATTTCTGTGCATATGTTTACATAATATTTTGGTTGATGTTTACCTGAAGAAATTTTATTTTAAAGGAAGCACACTCCGTTTACAATGCTACTGAGGTTGCAACCTCAGTAGCATTGTAAACGGAGTTTGCAGTAACTTACTTAGCCCACAAAAAACAGCTACAAAGGGGGGCATGAACATGCTCGCTGGGGCAGCTGGGAAGTCCTGAGATGTCATGCAGGACATACAGGGTCCCTCAAAACACGGAAGTGCCCGATGTTGAAGGGTTAATTTCTCAGCTACTAGGTGATTTGAAAATAAAAAAAAAAAAAAAAAAGCTAATGTTGGGTTTTAAGCACTTTAATTTATGTGCATATGTTTAAATAATATTTTTGTTCATTAAAGGAAGCACTTTAAAGATACATTCTATGCTCCATAACCACTGCAGTGCACCCCTGTTTGCTGACCGAAAGTAATTTGTGAAACTGTTTACAAATTGTTTGATACTTACCTTGCTGTTATTAGGTACCCACAGTCCCTCTGGTCTGAGCTTCTATGATAAAGAGGAAATTCACACACCTGAATTATCATGCCAATTCATACTAGATTTAAACTGTATTCATTGGCTGAGTGAGAGCCAGACACTCCTAGCACCAAAACCATTACAACTTGTTATGTAGCTTAGAATGACCCTTTAATTTATGTTTGTAAGATTACTTACTGCATTTTTTTTGTGGCTGAATAAAAAATATATCAGTCAAAACTTTTTGTACTTTTATCTGGGGGGATGGGGGGGTGCTTCAGATTTCTGTGCCTACAGGCTCCTGAGATGTAAATTCGGCCCTGTTTGTGCCTGTGCTTTAACACTTGTTGTTCTGGAGGTGCTGTTTTGCACACCCCTTTTGGTGTTGAAAGGTTCCTGTGTTGCTGCTAGCTGTGCAGTTTTAAGGACACTTGTTTTACTTTTTCAGGTTCTGTATTTGTGTTTTCAGGGGTTAACGTGACACTTCTCCATTTGTTTGGGTGCTCTCAGGGGTTAGCTTGATACTTCTCCATTTGTTTTGCCCTTAGAGAACTTGGGTGGATGCACTGCTTTCTTTGAAACAACGATGGTTTTGAAACCATCGTTTTGGCTTATACGTCTCAACTATAAGGCGTAGGATTACAGACAGAAATATATCCACAAAACACGCAGTAAAACTGACCGCATTGATTTGAATACTACTTGCTCGTTATTTTTAGTTGATTCCTATGGGCTTTTTTTTTACTGGTGGTGCGTAGAAATACTGCAAGTACCCATATCTTGTCAAACTAATTGTGACAGGTGCCCCACCTCTTATGGACTTGGTCATATCCATTGTGGGGGTGGTCATACCTATAACCATGCCCAATGTGAGGGTTTTTTATTACCCCCCCCCACTCTGCATGTCACATCATCTCATAGCCCCTCCTACTGCATGACTTTTGTGGCCATGCCCATTGCTTAGTATAACCCCAGGTCACTGTGCCTGTCCACTGATCTCATAACCCCAGACCACTCTGATTTTTTAACAGCACACACACCAGTGAGCACTTCGCACGTATTGGGCTTTGGTCATATTTGCAGCTCAGCACTCTCTAGATCCCCCAATCAGATCCTTACTCAGCCATAGGCTGAGGTTTGACATTACAGGGCCTGAGAGCCCTGCTGTGTGTAGCCCGTTGCTCGGCCTTCTCTTACAGCTGATCAGACTACTACATGGGATTCCTTATCCTAGTCTGTTCTGTTGTAGTTAGACAGCCAGGATAGTTGAAAGAAAGTTTTTTTTTCCCTGCATTCTGGCCAAGATAGAGGTCTTACGTTTTGCTTCCCAGATGCAGCTGTAGTTAGACAGCTGTCGCATCTTGCCTAAATTTAGTTCCTGGACTGTGCCCTTTTCTCCCTGCCCCCTATTGTCGTGGCGATGAGTGGGGCAAGGTTGCTTTTCCTTGATAGGCAATTCAGGGCTTCTCTACTCAGCCTGTGTGGCTGCTTCAGGCATTATTGCCTTCAGGCAGTATTGGGTCTTACAGATAGGTTGGGAGGTATTCTTTCTATTCGCCGATTGGCCCTGGACTTGGCCACTCAAGGGGTTAAGGGCAAATAGTAGACTATTTTTGGGTACCTTCCACTGGCATCCATGTTCTATATTCTCATTCTTTGTTGAATCGTCACCAGAGGTACTAGTCTCTTGGGGCTAGAGATCTCTGTTTCCCTTTTTGGGTGAGCCTTACCAGCCCTTGGATAGGTCTGCTTATTTTAGGGATCCTTCCTCTTATAGGTACCTACAGTTTGGCTTCCAGCCTGAGGGGTTTCTATCCTAGTCCCAGCCCTGGCTCAACTGGGGTCAGACATCTGGCTGTGTGGCCAGGACCTATATTCCAGATGCAGCTGCTGCAAGGCCACTCCAACAGGGCACCTATGTTCCCAAGTCTCGCACTTAATTCTCCACATCCCCAGCCTCCTTACGCTGTAGGTGCCTGGAATCCTTTTGCTCAACTACCTGTCTGGGAGCTAACATAACATTCATCGCTTTTTGTGCAAATCTTGCTTTTTAATTGCTTTTATATCATGATAATTCCACCACATGTTAAAATCTGTGTGTTTGTTGGTAGAAATAAGTAGCAAAAAAATCAAAAATCAAAATGTGCTTTATAAAAGAAAAAAATATACATAAAAAGATGTGATTTATAATAATAACATAGTAAATTAGGTTAAAAAAAGGCACAAGCCCATCAGTATCAACCCTTGCTTCATAACCCAGAGACATTAGGTATATGTAGCTTTCCTGCTGCCAAATAAGTTTGTCTTTATCAGACCTTCCTGTTTTGCTTTCTATTACACAGTATAACCCTGTTTGTTCCCTTTTGAAAGAAATGTATCTAACCTTCTCTTAAAAGTATGCATTGTATCTGACATAACCACATCATTGAGAAAGGAATTCCATCATTTAACAGACCTTACTGTAAAACACTCTTTCCTCTGCTGAAGTTTAAACCTCCTTTTCGCTAAATTCAAGGGGTGTCCCCTGGTTATTTGATCAGGCCTTGGAATGAATAGGTCACCAGAGAGAAAAAATCTTTATTTCTAGTAACATGCATAAATTATAATAAATACTTATACTGCAATTTTGATATTTTAACACGTATCATTTAAACATCTCACTGCACTTAAGGTTTTTTTCTCACAACAAACAATACAGTTCTGTACGTGTTCACGAGTTACATTTCTGATTCTTAGACGCATATATTTCAATAAAAAACATGACACAAAGTCATCATTCTGTTTTAAATCTTTAGTGAATGGTTTTAAAAGAACTGTAACAGAGACCCCATTACACATTTTATGAATAAAGTAAATACAGAATTCACGGCAAACAGATGAAAGTGTATATTGCAATTGGTCATTTTGATAAATTATGCATATAACATTTTTCTTTACAAATTGTAAAATACCTTAAGGGAATATCCCACTAGCTGGTGAAAGTCCGTAAGAGTAAAAAAAAATAACCATGTCTTTCTTGATCTATGTAAACACCCAGCCAGTGCTCGCCTGGTAGTCTGTAGCCATGGGTGTTTATTATAAATGCTCTGGACACACAATCCAAATTTTTTTTATTGAGAGGACAGTAATAAAACATTACAAATTCAAAGAGAATGCACATAGTAGTCAAATAAGAGAAACAATGCATACAGTCAAATAGATATCATGACAGAGAGGTACAGCTGTCCCATTTTGATTTTTAAAGGTTAAGAAGCTAAACTAAACCAAAACCAAAACTACCCACCCCTATCTCCACCCCTAACCAAGACTCTAAAAGAACTTATCCTGCCCACCCTCCCTCCCCAGGAGACAAGCACAACACCTCTTTCATTAAGTAATTATAAACGTAGCAGATAACAGCATAGGCATCAATTTGTAAATAAACATATAGATAGAGTAATAGGTAGCCATGAACTCCAGGAACATCACAAACGGAGCACAAAGTAATAGTTATGTATCACGCAGCCCTCATTGGTAGAGAAGTCTAGAGGTCCATAGACCCGATATTTGGTGAAATTTGTTCGGTGTTCCCCTATTCAGGTAAAGTCCCTTGTAATGAGGAAGATGATGGGTCACTAAGTTCATCCATTGGACATGCCTGGGGGGATGTTCCGACATCCACGACTGTGTCAGTTCCATTACCAACAGTTCCCTAATCAGCACAGTATGAAAATTTAAGTGAAGTTGATTGGGGAGGAGAAAAAATACACATGTCTTCGGGGAGAGTGACACGTCCTACTGCACTACAGGTGATATAGTACGAAACACTTCCACCCAAAATCTACGGACCGGAGGACATTCCCACAGGAGGTGCTAGAAACGGCGTCTGCCTCCCCACACCTCCTGCAACAATCACTATCCACCCTACCCATCCGAAAGAGATGCACAGGAGTGTAATAGGATCTGTACAAAATCTTGAGCTGGATCAGTTGGTGCCTGGCCGTAGAAGCCACCAATTCAGGACTCCTCAGAGCCATGTCCCATTCACAATCCTCAAAGGCACCCACATCGGCCTCCCATCTAAGCCTGAGTTCATCCTCTGCCACAACAGAAGCCCTAGTAAGCCATGTATATATCAACAATACAGGTTTAAGGGGTTGTCTCCTCTTAGCTAACGTAACTAATGGGAATTCTTTTAAACTTGGAGTAGTAGTACCCCACATGGAGCTCAAGGCGTGTTTCAGCCAACTGCTCTGCAAGTGTTAACGGAGGCTCAGTGAACGGAGACAACTGCTCTGCAAGTGTTAACAGAGGCTCAGTGAATGGAGGCATGGCTCTGCAAGTGTTAACGGAAGGCACAGTGCTCTGTAAGAGTAAACGGAAAGGCCCAGTACACAGGAGGCAACGACACAGTCAGCCCTGCCACAAGCACAGAGGAAGTCAGAATGTCGCCCAGGCGACACTGGAACAGCACACAGCAGGAACACAGGCAGGGTCAGCAATGTAGCCGGGTCAGGTCACGGAGCAGGAACGTCAGCCAGGCCGGGTCAAATCACGGAGCAGGATCGTCAAACAAGCCAGGTCAAATCACGGAGCAGGAACGTCAGCCAGGCCGGGTCAAATCACGGAGCAGTGACAGAGGAAGATCACGGGCACCGTGATAGAAGAATATCAAATTCCTCACGCAGCCGATCAAAAGTGTTTAGAACATTGCCCTGATACAAATGGCCAAGTGTAGAAATACCATACATCATCCATGACGGACCAAACTCCAACTGTCGAAGATGCAGCAACCCATCCAACCCCCAGAGGGGAGTTTCAGGATCTTTTGCCTCATAATTTGAAATAGATTGAATAGTCAACCATACATTACAGGTTGTCCGAGAAGTGATGGGGGGATCCCCAAGTACTCCTGGACCCAGCAAGTGAATATGCAACAAAGAATATCCTGGTTTGAGCAGAGAATCATTAATTCTGTGAAAGGTGTGTAGGGCATCCGGCAGAACATATGCAAGTGCATATTGTCCCTGTGCAGCCAGGCAGTAATTGTAGAAGTCAGGGAGGGCTATTCCACCCTCACTCACCAAACGCTTGAGAGTAGATAACTTAATCCTAGATGGGGCGCCTGACCAGAGAAAGTTCCTAATGATTTTGTCAATTATGGTAAAGTACCGCTTAAGAATAAGTACGGGAGAACCTTGAAAAACATACAAAAATCATGGAAGGAACACCATTTTAATCAAATTGGAGAGACCAATAACATTCAGCGGTAGCGTGAGCCAAGATGTTGTTTTACATCGAAGTTGATTAATTAGCGGCTCCAAATTATCTCTTACATAATTGTCCGCGGAGGCAGTTACTATAAGTCCCAAATACTTTACAGAGTTTTCATATTTTAAAGGAGCAGATAGTATGGGCCCCTTATGCAGAATTGGATCAACAGGGAGAATAGATGATTTAGTCCAATTTATTCGCAATCCTGAATAATTACCATAGGTATTTACCAAATCTAAAACTCGTGGAAGAGATCTGGAAACCTCACCCAAAAACAATAGTATATCATCCGCATATAACGCCAATTTCTCCTCTATGCTACCCATCACAAATCCCTCCACCATCGGGTCTGTACGAATTAGCCTGGCCAGTGGCTCAATGGCCAATGCGAACAAACCCGGGGACAAGGGACATACCTTTCGCGTGCCCCTCTCAAGTGCGAAAGACCTTGATCGAACCGACCCAGTCAAGACTGCAGCAGTTGGGTTTGTATACAGAAGTTGTACCCATTTTAGGAAGTTCGGTCCAAATCCAAACCCGCGCAATGTACACCAAAGATAACCCCACTCCACGGAGTCAAATGCCTTGGACGCATCCAGTGAGACCACTACCTTATGACCTGCATTGTCATGTTTGGTGTGTAGATGGGAAAATAGTCTCCTTAGATTATGAAACATTGATTTACCAGGTATAAATCCCGCCTGATCCGAGTGAATGAGATCCGAGATCACTACGTTAAGTCTCGTTGCCAACACCTTGGCCAAAATTTTCGCATCCGATGTAACCAAAGAAATAGGTCGATACGAATTGCACCTATTCAGGTCTTTGCCTGGTTTAGGGAGTACTACTATGGTTGCTTCAGTAAGAGACAACGGGAGCTTGCCTACATCTAAAGCTTCATAAAAAGTGTTGCAAGGCTAGTGTATCAGCATATCTTTTGTACCATTCAGCCGGCAGCCCATCACCCCCTGGGGATCTACCCGTGGGGAGAGAGGCAATGGCCTCCATAACCTCACCCAACAGAATAGGAGAATCAAGCATCCGTCGCTGGTCAACCAATAAGGACAGGAGAGATATTCCTGCCAAATATTCCTCTACCTGCCGAGGGGTAGAGTTGGTTTGTGTTTTATAGAGAGTAGATAAAAGTCTGAAAAGACATCATTGACGCCCATTTCATCATGTATAAGGAACCCAGCTTTATTATATATAGTCATTATACTGCGTCTGCCCTCCCTGGCTCCCACCAGATGGGACATAAGTTTCCCTGCTCTATCCCCATTTTCAAATAATTTCTGTTTCTGGAACATCCTAAAAGCTATATTCTGCTCCATTAACGCGGTGTTATATACAGAGGAAGCAAGTAGGAAGGAGTCTTATGAGATGGCATCGCCTTTATCAACGTGTAATCTTTCTGCCTCAGTAGCTTCTTTCTCCAATTGATTGATTTGATATGTTTTTTGTGTGTAGCAATCAGTGAACTAAGCAAACCTCACGCAACGGCCTTCTCCGCATCCCATACCACTCCCTGCAATGCAGAGCCTTCATTATGACAAAAATAATCTGCCAATGCGGCCCCGTGGCCCACCGCAATATGATCGACAGATAGCCAATATGACTGAAGTTGCCAGCTAGGAGCTGAAAAATCTCTACCCACACAAAGGCTTAAGCTCATTGGAGAATGATCCGAAGCCACTCTAGGTAAATAAGAACAATCGTCAACCATATACCAGGCATGATTGCATATAAACGCATGATCAATCCTAGACAGAGATTTGTGAGTGGCAGAATGACACGAGTACTCCTTAACGTTAGGATGAAGAGTTCTCCATGTGTCAGTAAGGTTCATGTCTTCTACAAAACTTAGAAATTTGAGCCTAGAGGCCAAAGAATCACTTGGCCCAGTACCCATCTTGTCTAAAGCAGTGTCAATGTACATGTTGAAGTCTCCCATAACAACAAGACTGTGACCAGGTTTTGCAGACACATATAAAAGAGCCTCCTGTATGACCTCAGGTACAAAAGGTGGAGGAATGTAGATATTCATTAGAATAACCGGGATGTCAGAGATCGAGCAGTCCAAAAAGATGTATCGACCCAGGAGGCCAGACTTCAAATCTACTAACTTGTATTGCAAGAACTTATTAAACAAAATAGAAATCCCTCTCGCATGGGTTGAGAAGGTAGCATGAAAATGTCCCCCCACCCATGACTTCTTAAGTGCTAATATCTTGCCACCGTGTAAGTGTGTCACCTGGAGAAACAAAATATCTGGCTTATACCTCCTAGAATGATTTACGACCAAGGATCGCTTTATGCTATCATTGATCCCCTGACATTCCAGGAAATAATAAACATTTAAGATGGTCCCAAGGGTATCTATGGCGGCTCGCACCAGCTGCACCACCATGCCGCCCGGCACCAATGGGCACTGCTAGGTGACCCAGCAACACAACCAGCCCAACCACGCACAGCACATAACCATCGATAGCTGAAACTGCAATGTCAAGTAAGAGAGAGAGCCCATATCAAGCATAAGCATAAACAGTGTCAAATTTAACTAGTAGAGGTGAGAACAAGACACGCGAGCCCACTGCCACCCCCAATTATAAGGCAGATAACCTGCCAATCATGTGGTATGTTAATTATCGAAGTACCTATGAGTAAGGTAGCACAAATGACAACCAAACACATGACACCATGATGATGTTCCGGATGCAAATTGGGGACAATGTACAACCCCTCAGGATCCCTGCGTGTCAGAAGGCACAGGGGGATGTATCACATTATCTCATAAATTTAATTTAATCACACTACAAGTCCAGAGACTGACATGGTTAGGCACCATAGGCGTGCATCCATAAATCAGAAACTGCCCCCCCTCCATATTTGCACAGATACGGTTTTAAGTGGGCCCACATGTCGCATCCCCACCTTCATAACTACAAATACCCAAATCAGAATAACTATAACATAAATAGATACACATATTTCTCCGCGAGATGTATACCCATCCGAAGGGGCACACATGCCGCAGCACATCCCCACATATATTGGACACATATTTCTCCGTGAGATGTATACCCATCCGAAGGGGCACACATGTCACAGCACATCCCCACATATATTGGCAATCATGTAACTAAGCTACTCACTTATTACACCAATATGATAACTCTCATATACCGCCCACCCCTCTCAACCTTAGGTTATATTACTCGATAGTTCATGCAGTATTATCATACACAGTCAGCAACATGGAGTGAGAGCCACCAATCATAAATATCGCTCCCAACTACAAAGCCTCGAGCCAGTTCATAGCCTCAACCTTGGATATGAAGAAGGATGTACTTCCATTATGGATCACACGTAGCTTATCTGGCTATAGCATGGCATATTTCATCTCCTTCTCGCGTAATTTGTGTTTCACCTCCTGAAACTTCATTCTTTGGTGCTGAACCTCCATTGAGAAATCAGGGTAGATGGAAATGCGAGAGGTGCGGCATATAATAGGACTGTTGAGGAGAGCCATTCTCAAGATTGCATCCCTGTCTCTGTAATTGAGGAGTTGGCGATCAGGGTTCTGGGAGCCGCCCCCGGGGGCAGTCGCGCCAACGGGATTCTATGCTCCCTCTCCACCACAAAAGAGCCCGAAAGGCCTTCCGCACCCAACTTTTCTTTCACCCAATTCTTCAGGAATTGCTCAGGATTATGATCCTCACTATTCTCCGGCAGTCCTATAATGCGAGTATTGCAGCGACATGATCTATTTTCAAGATCATCAGCTTTTTTCTGTAACACCCTGAACTGTTGCTTCAGAGTTTCAAGCAATTCACTGATAGAGTCCTCCATAGTGGAGACACGTCTTTGAGTGTCCATCATATTTTGTTGGTCTGCTCACAGCAAATTCAATTACATCTGCACTGAATCGATCTCAGTGGTCAAGACATTTTGACAATTAGAGATGGCCGCCATCAATTCCGCAAAATGTGAATCAGAAGTTTTGCCATTATCAGTTGAGTTTTAGGGTGATGACGGAGCAGAAGATTGTTCCATGATAGCTTGGACTTCGCCTTCCTCCTCCATCTGCCTCCTAGCGAATTGACTGAGCCTATTTTTGATTTCACCTGATTTAGACTTTTTGCCCATCATATCAAAGAACAGGTGAGGAGCAACACAAAGAAGAAAATCATAGTGGATCAAGGCCGTGCAGCGAGAGGTCAGACACCCCAGGACATCTGAAGAGAATTATATCACAGGAACCATAGTGTCCAAATACATGATGTGAAGATTAGAATGGATATAAGCAAAACCAGAGCGCCTAATGAGCTCTGTTATACATGGGGCAGAAGGGGTCACATAAATAGAGTGAGGAGACAGACAGGGATGAAGCATACAGTAGTGGCTCTTGTAGTATGAGCAAGGGTTTGCAGGATAGGGACAACAGCAGGAAGCTCTTAGTTAGATGATGTCTCTACTTTACACATCCAGGATGATTGACTCCAAGAGAAGAGGACTGCATTCAAATTCCACAGGGAGAATAGCTCAATGGTGGAGCAGGAAGCAGACAGTAAATTGCTTGAAGTTTACACAGGAGAGAAGGGGTTACATATAGAGGAGAGAGGACAAACTGGGTCGTAGGCAAGCTCCAAGTAGTACAATGTAGTGACAGCTACAGTTCACGCACCCTTACAGCGGTCAGAGAAGCAGGATACAGCACTAGGAAGCTGAATTATTCCAATTATACATGGGATAGAAGGGGTTCCAAATAGTGTTGAGCGAGCATGCTCGGCCGATGCTCGGATCGGCTCGAGCATCGCTCTGCTCGGCACATGGCGGTACTCGTACGAGTACCGCATGTGCTCGCCCGCCATGTTCGGGTCTCCTCCCCGCACGTTTTGCGGCTGCTGCGCAGCCAATAAACGTGCAGGGAGGCTCTGACATCGGTGTAATGCCAGCAGCCATGTTGGCTGCTGGCATTACACTGATTGGCTGGCCAGAACCCGTGGTCAGGTGCTGTATAGCACCTGACCATCGAGTTCGGCTCAGTCTTAGCCAGGGAGAGCTGAGGATAGGAAGGGAAAGGCAGTGTAGGGAGGAAAAAAACCAAATTTGTGAAAAAAAAGAACCAAAAGTCCTTTTTAGGACTACTGTGTGTGGGGGCAGCAGGTTATTTTGTGTGGGGGGAAAAAAAAAAAAAAAAAAAAAAAAATATTCTGTTTAGTGTGCAAAGTTGCAGATTAGAGCACATTCTGTTTAGTGTGCACAGTTGCAGATTAGAGCACATTCTGTTAAGTCTTCAAACTAAAATATCAAAGTCACATATTTCATTCAGTGTGCGTTGCCGCAGTTTAGCAGCACATTCTGTGTACTGTGCAGAGTTGCAGAATAGGAAGAAATACTGTTAAGTCTTCAAACTAAAATATCAAAGTCACATATTCCATTCAGTGTGCTTCGCCGCAGTTTAGCAGCACATTCTGTGTACTGTGCAGAGTTACAGAATAGGAAGAAATACTGTTAAGTCTTCAAACTAAAATATCAAAGTCACATATTCCATTCAGTGTGCTTCGCCGCAGTTTAGCAGCACATTCTGTGTACTGTGCAGAGTTGCAGAATAGGAAGAAATACTGTTAAGTCTTCAAACTAAAATATCAAAGTCACATATTCCATTCAGTGTGCTTCGCCGCAGTTTAGCAGCACATTCTGTGTAGTGTGCAGAGTTGCAGAATAGTAAGAAATACTGTTAAGTTTTCAAACTCAAATATTAAAGTCACATATTCCATTCAGTGTGTTTCACCGCCGTTTAGCAGCCTATTCTGTGTACTCTGCACAGTTGCAGAATAGTAAGAAATACTGTTAAGTTTTCAAACTCAAATATTAAAGTCACATATTCCATTCAGTGTGTTTCACCGCCGTTTAGCAGCCTATTCTGTGTACTCTGCACAGTTGCAGAATAGTAAGAAATACTGTTAAGTTTTCAAACTCAAATATTAAAGTCACATATTCCATTCAGTGTGTATCACCGCCGTTTAGCAGCCTATTCTGTGTACTCTGCACAGTTGCAGAATAGTAAGAAATAGTGTTAAGTTTTCAAACTCAAATATTAAAGTCACATTTTCCATTCAGTGTGTGTCACCGCCGTTTAGCAGCCTATTCTGTGTACTCTGCAGAGTTGCAGAATAGTAAGAAATACTGTTAAGTTTTCAAACTCAAATATTAAAGTCACATATTCCATTCAGTGTGTTTCACCGCCGTTTAGCAGCCTATTCTGTGTACTCTGCACAGTTGCAGAATAGTAAGAAATACTGTTAAGTTTTCAAACTCAAATATTAAAGTCACATATTCCATTCAGTGTGTATCACCGCCGTTTAGCAGCCTATTCTGTGTACTCTGCACAGTTGCAGAATAGTAAGAAATAGTGTTAAGTTTTCAAACTCAAATATTAAAGTCACATTTTCCATTCAGTGTGTGTCACCGCCGTTTAGCAGCCTATTCTGTGTACTCTGCAGAGTTGCAGAATAGTAAGAAATACTGTTAAGTTTTCAAACTCAAATATTAAAGTCACATATTCCATTCAGTGTGTATCACCGCCGTTTAGCAGCCTATTCTGTGTACTCTGCACAGTTGCAGAATAGTAAGAAATACTGTTAAGTTTTCAAACTCAAATATTAAAGTCACATATTCCATTCAGTGTGTGTCACCGCCGTTTAGCAGCCTATTCTGTGTACTCTGCAGAGTTGCAGAATAGTAAGAAATACTGTTAAGTTTTCAAACTCAAATATTAAAGTCACATATTCCATTCAGTGTGTGTCACCGCCGTTTAGCAGCCTATTCTGTGTACTCTGCAGAGTTGCAGAATAATAAGAAATACTGTTAAGTTTTCAAACTCAAATATTAAAGTCACATATTCCATTCAGTGTGTGTCACCGCCGTTTAGCAGCCTATTCTGTGTACTCTGCAGAGTTGCAGAATAGTAAGAAATACTGTTAAGTTTTCAAACTCAAATATTAAAGTCACATATTCTGTGTAAGATGAAGAAGGCGGGTAAAAAGGGACGGGGAAGTGGACGTGATCCTGAAAGTTCAGGGCGCGGGTCAGGACGCGGAGAAACTGTGCCTGGTGCCAGAGCACAAGAAAGAAAGACATTCACCATACCTAGCTTCATGTGTAATTTTACAGGGCGTCGCAGGACATCACTCTCGAGGTCCGACCACTGCAAACAGGTGGTCGGTTGGATGAAAGCTGATACTGCTTCCAGTCGGTTAAGCACCACCCTGTCTTCCACCAAGTCCACTCTCAGTAGCCAAGAGTCTGGTCAAAATAATCCTCACTCTGATCATCCTTCCTCCCACCATACACGGTCTGGTCAAAGAAGTGATCCCACACTGGGATATAGTGAGGAGCTCGTCTCATCACCAATCCTTCATTTGACCCTCTCTCCAAGCACGCTTGCAGAGGAACATGACATCTTGTGCCCTGATTCACAACCTCTAGAGGCTACCCAATCACAAGAAGATGACAGATGTGAACGGCATTTAAGGTCAAAGGAAGTAGTGGATGATGATGATGATGATGAGACACAGTTGCCATTAAATCAACCACTATTTCCGTCTCAAGACCTTGTTGAGGAGAATGTTATACAGTTGTCAATGACTGAGTATGTGGTGGGATCAAGACTTGAGGAGGATGATCAGAGTGAGGAAGTGGAGGAGGACTTGGTGGACGATGAGGTGACTGACCCCACCTGGGAAGGTGTAGAGCCGAGCGATGACAGCAGTCCTGAGGGTGAGCCATCTGCAGCACCGCAACAGGCTGGAAGAGGCAGTGGTGTGGCTACAGAAAGAAGGCGGACCGCACCAAACCGGCCCGCAAATGTTCCACGGAGCACCCCCTTGCGTAAATCTACCTTGCCAAAGGGTAGGTGTTCCGCGGTATGGCGTTTTTTTAAGGAAAGTGCGGACGACAAAAGAATTGTAGTTTGCAACCTGTGCCACAATAGAATGAGCCGAGGCATGAACACTAGAAACCTCACCACCACCAGCATGATCCGACACATGGCATCCAAGCACCGTAGTAAGTGGGAGGAACGCCTGGATCGCCCATCTGTGTCTGCAGGCCACACCACTGCCTCCTCTTCCCCTGTTTTCGGTGCCGGCCAATCGCCTGTCGAAGGAGCAGGCCCGCATACCTCCCGCCCTGCACCTGTACCATCTGAAGCACCATCAGCGACCACATCCACTTCCCTGTCCCAGCACAGCATCCAAATGTCGTTACCCCAGGCATTTGAGCGCAAGAGAAAGTACCCAGCCACCCACCCACAGGCCATAGCACTAACCTCACACCTTTCAAAATTACTGGCCATCGAAATGCTGCCATTTAGGCTTGTGGACACTGAGTCCTTCCGCAGCCTGATGGCAGCAGCTGTCCCTCGGTACGCGGTCCCCAGCCGCCACTACTTTTCCCGGTGTGCCATCCCCGCATTACACCACCATGTGTCCCGTAACATCACCCGTGCCCTGACCAACGCAGTTACTGGGAAGGTCCACTTAACGACTGACACATGGACAAGTGCTTGTGGCCAGGGACGCTACATTTCCCTGACGGCACACTGGGTGAATGTCGTGGAGGCTGGGAGCGACTCGGACCCTGGGATGGCACGGGTGCTACCCACGCCGAGGATTGCGGGCCCTACCTCCATCAGGGTTTCCGCCAGCACCTACGTTATTGGCTCCTCCTCCTCCGTTTCCACCTCCGAATTCTCTACACGCAGCGCCACTCCCCCATCAGCCAGTAGCTGGAAGCAGTGTAGCACTGCAGTGGGGAAGCGTCAACAGGCCGTGCTGAAGCTGATCTGCCTTGGGGACAAACAGCACACGGCCTCAGAGCTGTTGCAGGGGATTAGTCACCAGACCGAGCAGTGGCTCTCGCCACTCAACCTGCAACCAGGCATGGTTGTGTGTGATAATGGGCGTAACTTGGTGGCGGCTTTGGAGCTCGGCAAGCTCACACACGTACCATGCCTAGCGCATGTATTTAATTTAGTGGTGCAGCGATTTCTAAAAACCTACCCCAATGTGCATGATCTCTTGACCAAGGTGCGCCGCGTGTGTGCACATTTCCGTAAGTCATCTACAGCTTCGGCCGGCCTGTTGAAGCTGCAGCAGCGCTTACAATTGCCAGCTCACCGGCTGCTGTGTGACGTGAGCACGCGCTGGAACTCCACCTTCCACATGTTGGCCCGGCTTTGTGAGCAGCAGAGGGCAGTAGTGGAGTACCAGCTGTTACACGGTCGTCGCCTCTCCGTTCAACTTCCTGTAATCAGAACCTCTGCGAGGTTTTACGCAATTTTGAGGAATCGACACAGATGGTGAGCGGCGATAACGCTATTATCAGTGTAACCATCCCACTTCTGTGTCTACTGAAACGCTCGCTGCTCACAATTAAAACCGACGCTTTGCATGTGGAAGAGGTGGAAATGGGGGAGGAAGAGCTTACACAAGGTGATAGCCAGAGCACCCTCACTTCGTCTTCTCAGCGACAATTGGAGGAGGCGGAGGAGGAGGAGGAGGAGGAGGAGGAAGACACGGTTGCCTCCGCTACAGAGGGTAGCCATGGAACTTTAGTTCCATCTCTTCAGCGTGGGTGGGCAGAAGAGGAGGAAGAGGATGAGGATATTGAGAGTCATCCTCCTGGTGAGGACAGCGAAATCTTGACTGTTGGTACTCTGGCACACATGGCTGACTTTATGTTAGGCTGCCTTTCCCGTGACCCACGCGTTATACGCATTTTAAACAACACGGATTACTGGGTGTTCACCCTTCTGGACCCCCGCTACAAAGAGAATTTCTCATCTCTCATTCCTCCGGTGGAGAGGACAAGCAAAATGGTGCAATACCAGAAGGTTCTTGTTGAAAAATTGCTCCAAAATTTTCCATCTGACAACGCTGGCGGCAGAGTACGTGCTACCTTGGCCAACCGAGAAGGGGAGAAAAGGGGAACACACAGCAGTTCCGAGAAAGGCAGGGCAACACTCTCCAAGGCGTGGGACACCTTCATGACACCCCGCCAGCACCCTCACCCTGATGCGCAGCCTAGTGTCACAAGGAGGGAAAAGTTTTGGAAGATGGTGAAGGAGTACGTAGCAGACCGTGTCAGCGTCCTCAATGATCCCTCTGTGCCTTAAACTACTGGGTGTCCAAGCTGGACACGTGGTATGAACTGGCACTCTACGCCTTGGAGGTGCTGGCCTGCCCTGCCGCCAGCGTTCTGTCTGAGCGGGTATTTAGTGCTGCTGGTGGCATCATAACAGATAAGCGTATCCGCCTTTCCACCGACAATGCTGATAGGTTGACACGTATAAAAATGAACAAGGCCTGGATTTCCCCTGACTTCTCCACTCCACTGGAGGAAAGCCCCGGGGGAACATAAACTCACTTTATATATGTTATTTACAATGATGGGAATACTCTGTATTCCCATTCACCCCTTCCACCCAAAAAACGGGTATATGGTTGACTCTTAATCTTCTCATCCTCCTCCTCCTCTTCCATATGCCCTGGGATATAATTTTTATATAGGGCCAGCTCACCAGCGGGCCCTGTGATATAATTTTTATATAGGGCCAGCTCACCAGCGGGCCCTGTGATATAATTTTTATATAGGGCCAGCTCACCAGCGGGCCCTGTTTGACAATTTTTATATAGGTCAGCTCACCAGCGGGCCTTCTCATATAATGTTTTATTGGGTCAGCTCTCTAGCGGGCCCTCTCATATAATGTTTTATAGCGTCAGCTCACTAGCGGGCCTTCGCATATAATGTTTAGGATGGTCAGCTCTGCAGCAGACCCTCACCCATAATGTTTTAGATGGTCAGCTCAGCGCACGTTTCCCTCTTAATCATGGCCTCAGTTCTGAAAATCAAGGAAATTTTTGGGAGAATTTGCCTCTGCGCACGTTTCCCTCTTAATCATGGCCTCAGTTCTGAAAATCAAGGAAATTTTTGGGAGAATTTGCCTCTGCGCACGTTTCCCTCTTAATCATGGCCTCAGTTCTGAAAATCAAGGAAATTTTTGGGAGAATTTGCCTCTGCGCACGTTTCCCTCTTAATCATTGCCTCAGTTCTGAAAATCAAGGAAATTTTTGGGAGAATTTGCCTCTGCGCACGTTTCCCTCTTAATCATGGCCTCAGTTCTGAAAATCAAGGAAATTTTTGGGAGAATTTGCAGATGATATACAAGTAAATATACAGCAAATACTGTTTGGTAACAATTTTTCGCCTAAAGTCGTTTTTATTTTCCTTTTTGTGTGTTTTACGGTCAGTCTGTAAAAATGGCGTACTACGGGCGAAAGATCGTTCCCAGCAGCGATGTTGGAGTCCAAGATGCATCCAGACATCCTCCCTATGCTGTCCCTGAACCATTTCTGTGGTGTTTCCATCCTTTTCTGCCATTTTCCTATGGACCAGGCACCCTCCCCTCATCAGAGCAGGGGATGCCTGGTGTAATGCTCGAGTCCTCCCATTGACTTCAATGGGGCTCGGGTGCTCGGCCGAGCACTCGAGCCTCAGGGGGTGCTCGGTCAGAGCACCCGAACACCCGAGCATTGGGGTGCTCGCTCATCACTAGTTCCAAAAAAGGCTAGTAAAACAAACATGGGGTAAGATGCACAAGGTGATCTGTACACATCAGGCAGGTATTCAGAAACTGAGAAGAGCAGTGCAGTTCCAACCATAGCTATTGAGCACAGAAGAAGAGCTGGAACGTGTTAACCATACATGGGATAGGCAGGGGTCACATACATAGGAGATAGAGAGATGAACAGGGCTCCAAATAAATGTTGATAAGCTTGATATCCTTAGTATTCTGCACTGTAGGGCCTTATGCAGCAGATCAATTGTTAAAAGAAATTCAGAATGCTTTATACATGTAGGTCTCAGTAAAATACTGACTGGTATCGTTGCCCTACAGTATATGAAACGGGTAGCTGTTGAATGTTATAAGCCTAAGGGCAGGAGATGGGGAACTGGCGTAAAAAGCAAAAAAATGGAAGGGGCTCTAAAGGGGGGCCATGTGGAAAAGCAAGTACTGGCCAGGAGCCCACCTCAGTGAGCACAGCACAGATAACACCGGGTGTCTTAAATAACTGCCACTCAGTAATGTGGGAGGCACAGCGCACCCATTATAGAAGAGAATATGCCCCAGCGACTCAGTCTCCGCACTTGCTTCAGAGTCTATTACACCGCTCCTCCTCCGTCACCGCTACCCGGAGGCAGTATTCACCATCTGACTCAAGCCTCCACCGAGTCCCACCAGCACTGAGGCAGAGGTCACTTCCACAGCAGCTTTAAGCAAAAGGTAAGGCCCATAGGCAGGCATCTGCACCAGGACACTGCGCCTCTGTTGAACTTGGTATAGTCCCGTCACTACTCAGGCCTGTACACGCAGCCTACCAGGCCTGGATCTAGCAGCTCACAGCAGCCCAAACTCCCCGCGATATGCAAGCTTGGTATCAATGGGCACCGCCTTTCAAGGGGAGCACCGTAATACCTGTTATAAGCAGAAGATTTACAATATAGTAGATAAACTTGACCAGATTATGCTCAGGCTCACGGAGCAGTGCAGGGACATATCCTCTCGGTCTGGCTTCTGGCCACACCCCCCCCTCATTTTAGTTTTATAGCTTTCCTGTTACCAAATAAGTTAGTCTTTATCAGACCTTTCTGATCTGCCTACTAATAAACAGTATAACTCTGTATGTTCCCTTTGGAAAGAAATGTATATAATCTTCTCTTGAATGTATCCATTGTATCTGCCATAACCACCTCCTTGGGCAAAGAATTCCACAATTTAACAGACCACACTGCAGACTGGTAGTAAATCACAGGGGTATGCACGGACAAATATTCCACAAGTGTGGGGGTCTGCACTTAGAAACTGTGTTATCTGCAGGGAGTTCATGTTTATGCTGAGAATATGTCATATAGCACCTATCCAATGCCCTTGAAAAGCAAAGTTCAGCTCTTACATTACCATTAAAAATTAGGGGAAATTAGATCTGCATTCCTGGTCCGGTGACAAATCAAATGTAAATAATGTGTACCCCTCCACTTATGCTTCTCTATAAATAAGGATACCCAATTCAGCGCTCTGTTTACCAGCTATCTGTACAAGAACCATATGCTATCTAATAGCATTACCAGTCTCAAAATCAGGCTGAAATGCTTTAGTTGGAATCTGATTTCCATCAAGATAAAGGACAGCAAATAATATAAAATGATGATGAAAAAGCGGCTAATTATTTTCATGCTGATTCTCTCCATGGCATATTTCGCTGTACTGTTTAAAAGGCCTTGAGTCAAAATGTAAAATTGCCCTCCTGGTGTGGGAGGGGATAACACACTAACTCATCCCAGAAATAATATCAGAACATTTTTGCCAAGTGTTTTTAAACCTCACACACTCCCACCATATGTGCAAATGGGAACCTCCTACCTCTCCAAATCTCCAACATACATCCGGAGTCCCGTTGTTAAACTTATGCAAAATCTGAAGAACCATATGCCATCTAGACATCACCTTAAATTGCAACTCATGGAGATTCAAACAATGGGATGCTCTTTCAGTCATACGCCAACTCTGACTCCATTTATCCCATGACCTCTCTACTTTTAAGTCTTTCGCCCACCCCTTCCAGGTCTTAGGAAACCTATATTGATTCAAACTCTCCAGCAGTTGATACCACCTATGAAGAAGCCCCACCTCCAGTTTATTCTCAAATAGTCTCCCCAAACTAGACATAAATGCCCCATTTCCATTTATAGCCAAATGGCTTTTCTTATAATGTTGAACTCTATATAAACCAAAAATGTCCTTACTTAAGGCCTTAAACTCACTATATAATTGCTCCATAGTCTTCAATTTATCTCCATCCATCAAAGTACCAACACTCAAATTCCCACTCACCACCCAACTACTTAATTTTAAATCAGGAATCAAGTGTTCCAGGAGTTTTACTGGAATTGAGCCTACTATCCTGTTGTCAAATTCTTCTTCTTAAACTTCAACCAAACCATCAATATCTTACTTGGAATAGCACTCCTTACCTCCTGAATAACACTTCTAACCCTCTGGGAACCCTCCACAACATACTTTCCAAACTATCAACATTCATCAACCTCTATTCTATCCAATACCAGTCCTCTTGCTTAGAGGAGGGGCATTGGATTTTCTGAGCATGAGCCAACATACTTGCCTTAACATAATTAACCAACTGAGGAAATCCCAGGCCCTCTTTACTTTTATGTTTACATAATAAATATTTAGCAATTCTTGGCCTCTTTTCCTTCCATATATAACTACTAGCCAAAGTCTGAAAGCAGCTACTCCAGGCAGTGGGAATCAGGATTGGTATCATTCTTAAACAATATAACCATCTTGGAAGAACGTATGCTCTTAAAGCATCCATTCTCCCCAACCATGATAGATTTAATAGTTTCCATTCCCTAATCTGTTTCTGCATTTCTTTAACCAGGGGATAATAATTCAATGTCAATATGTTTTTAATGTCACCTGGAATCACAATTCCCAAGTACCTTAATTCCTTTGTCCAAGTAAACAAATACTTTTCCTTAACACTTGTAAGAAAGTCCCCATCAATACCCACTGCATTGCCTGGGACTTCCCTAAATTCAATCTGTAATTTGAAACTTGACCATATCCTTCAACCTCCTCAATTACTTTTGGCAATGAAACCTCCGGATCTACCACAGTCAGCAGAATGTCGTCTGTATAAAGACTCAACTTACATGTCCTGCCACCCACTGTTATCCCTTTTATATGCACTCGCTGACTAATCCTGGCAGCCAAAGGTTCCAGTGACAAGATATAAAGAATGGGTGCCAGGGGACACCCCTGATGAGTCACAGTCTTTACTGAAAACCAGACAGACTTAAATCCCTGACCCACAACCTGAGGCGTAGGTGATGTATAAAGTGCCATGACTGAGCCAACCAGGTCTTCCCCAAATCCATACACTCGCAGAGCCGCCTCAAGGAAGATCCAGTCGACCCGGTCAAAGGCCTTCTCGGCGTCAAGGGCCAACATAATTGCAGGAAATTTTTAGATAATAAATTCAATAAGATGAATAACTTTCCTAGTGTTTGCACTAGCCTGCCTCTCCTTTACAAATCCAGATTGATCCATATGGCTCAAACCTGGTATTATAGATATCAATCTTTCAGCTATTATTGAGGAATAAATCTTTGTATCTGTGTTTATTAACGATATAGGTCTATAACTAGACACCTTAGAATCGTCTTTATCGAGCTTTGGAATTGCAGTAATTACTGCCTTCAACATCTGTTCTGGAAATGTTTTATTAATTTGAATATCATTAAAAACAGTCAAATAGGGAACAATAAAGGGAGTCATCTTTTTATAGAACATATTAAAGAACCCACCAGGGCCAGGAGCTTTTTTAGTCTTCAACCTATCTATAGCTTTTTTAACTTCAATTTTTCCATTCCCTTGTTATTTGGGTCAAATTAGATTTAGCTATATAATCCCTTACCACCTCCCTATGATCTATGTCTTTACCCGGCAGATTATACAATTTTGCATAGAAGTTCCCAAATGCGCTACCTATATCCGTTGAATTAAGACAGACCTTATTCCCTTCCACAATCTTAAGGATCCTATTCTTCAAATTATTCTCCTTAATTTGACTGGAGAGGAGTCTATCCGCATGATTTCCTAAGTAATACCAATTCTGTTTCATTTTAATCAAAATTCAATTTGCTTTTAAGCTCAATTTTTCTTTAATGTTATACTTAAGTTTTTAAATTTATTTTATTACTGATTCTGAGGTAAAATCTTTATTCAACCTATTTAAATCTTCCAGTCTAACATATAATTTCATAAATTGTAATTTCCCTTCTTTTTTTCCTGGGAACTCAACTTAATCAAATACCTCTGTATCACGCTTTTGAAAGCACACCACCACTAATAAAGGAAGACAGTTTTAAAGTTTTGTCTCATTGGTATCTATGTACATTGCGACTCTCCCGCATCTTTCCCTTTGCATCTCCCCTTTGTTATTGGGGTGCATTGGGCACATACAGTCACATGTGGTGGGACTGCCCCTCTGTGCTCCCACTGGAGATATGATTTTCAACAACTGATTGTTGAGCTAGGGGTTCACATGTCTCCTAACCCATGGACGGATGGTTTTGAATAGGCCTTACCGGGCTGCCCCTTACCAGTTTCATCTCTCAGACTTATTTATTGGATTTGTGCAGCAGTCAGCTGCCATGTTGCATATCATTGGAAATCTGTCCCACCTGGGACTGAGCAATTGGAGGGTCATGTTTGGCAGCTCTTGAAGATGAAAAAGATGATGGAATATGTACGCAACTCATCCGTTTCCTATCTCCGCATTTGGTCTCCTTGGGTTGACAATGTACCTGCTCCGGGACTACCCAGGATCTTTTACTTCATTGATTCTGTTTTACTGTATTGCCCCTGCTAGTCTTGCTGGAGGTGTGACTCCCTGTGCACCTGTTTCCCCATTTCCTCCCTTCTCTCTCTCTCTTCCTTTTTCTTAGTTACTTGTTTTAGTCTTCTGATAGGGGTGTGATTTCTAGTCTACTTTTTGTTTGGCAGGTGCCTGTGGCCCATCTCTTTGCTCGTGGAGGGTAGGGGAAGCCGTGCCAATAGCTTTATACCAATGTTGTACTACCCTGATCTTTTGTATGTGTGTATCTGTGCTATATTGTACTCATTATTATGGTTGTGTAACCTTGAAATCTCTAATAAACTTTGAATTTAAAAAAAAAAACACGCTCCTGGGAGGATCAACTCTCTTGTCAAATTCTTTTAAAAAAAATGTTCTGCTATCTTCAAAGTCGATTACAAATTCCTAGGAATTGCTAGCAGAAAGTCATTTATTCTCCAAGATCTTTCCGTATTCTTATAATTATCTATTATCTCCAGAATCACTGCATCATGGTCCGTCCATGCCACAATCTCAAAACTACTTTGTTTAAACAATACGATAGACTTTCCATTGGTCAGAATCAAATCAATACGATTCAAGAAGTATGTATATTCCCTGTCAAGGGGCCTCAAAGTCCGCCATGTATCATACAATCTAACAAGAGTGTCCTGAAAAAGCTTGAGATAAGCCCTTCATTGTTGGATTCACTTGTCCTGTTACCCCTCCTTTCCTATCCATCTCAGGATCAACAACACAATTGAAATCCCCCAAAATCAAAAGTGTCCCTTGAATTCTATTCTGAATCTGATCAAGAACCTGGTTCAAAAAATGAACTTCCCTCTTATTAGTTGCATATAGATTCAGAATACAAAACAATCTGTAATTTAATCTACATACAACATAAACAAATCTACTCTATCTATCATGGTTTGCAAGCAAGACAAGAGTCAAACGGTATATTTAATATCACTTTATTAATAATGAATAAACAGGTTCACGGAGTAGCAGAGGGTGACTAGAAAGGCTGTAACCTATATCAGGAATAGGAGTCTGCCCAAGGTCAACCAGAACTGCAAGAGACTAGACCGTAGCCACTGGTAGTCTCAGTAATACAGGAAACCCAAGAAAGGCTCTCATGAGCTCCCATAAGGTGGCAACAAGGTAGACTACTGACTCACGCCTGCAGTCAGTCAGCCAAGTCCACCAGAGCCCTAGGTCTGCACCAGATAGGATGTCCACTGAGCAAGATGCAACACTGGGACTATTATTGGACAGATCCACAGGCCAGCACCAGATAGGATAGTCAGACAAGCCAGGATCATACACGGAGAGGGTAGTCAGCCACAGGTCTGCACCAGATAGGATATTCACTAATAGGAGGCATCCAGGGAGGATAGTTGGACAGAGCCCCAGGTCAGCACCAGATGGATAGTCAGACAAGCCAGGGTCATACACGGAGAGGGTAGTCAGCCAGAGCCACTGGTCTGCACCAGATAGGATGTCCGAAAGTAAAGGAGCGTACAAGAGAATGGTAGTTCATCAGTGCCCTGTAAGACTGAGATTGGATACTTGCTGGAATAATAGCATAAGAATATTGTGTGGTGTGGTAAGGGAGAGGTTAAAAACAAATCTCTCTGAGTTTTGTTTTCCCTCTTTGCTGTGATAAATAATTAAAGTCTGGTGTGGTGGGAGTGACTAATTGCTGTGTTTGTAATTGGTGGATTCCTGGCTTATATAGAAAGGAGTGAGAGAGCTCTGTAAGTTCATCAGTGCCCTGTAAGACTGAGATTGGATACTTGCTGGAATAATAGCATAAGAATATTGTGTGGTGTGGTAAGGGAGAGGTTAAAAACAAATCTCTCTGAGTTTTGTTTTCCCTCTTTGCTGTGATAAATAATTGAAGTCTGGTGTGGTGGGAGTGACTAATTGCTGTGTTTGTAATTGGTGGATTCCTGGCTTATATAGCAAGGAGTGAGAGAGCTCTGTAAGTTCATCAGTGCCCTGAAAGACTGAGATTTGATACTTGCTGGAATATTAGCATAAGAATATTGTGTGGTGTGGTAAGGGAGAGGTTAAAAATAAATCTCTGAAGTCTGGTGTGGTGGGAGTGACTAATTGCTGTGTTTGTAATTGGTGGATTCCTGGCTTAAATAGCAGATACATAGTGAATACTTGAACGTGTGAATCTTGCCTCAGTGTGTAAGTGCAGAAGGTTGGTAAGTGTGGGAATTTAAAACAGGGGGAATTCAAGTGCAGAAGTGTGGTAAGAGTGGGAATTTAAAACAGGGGGAATTCAAGTGCAGAAGTGTGGTAAGTGTGGGAATTTAAAACAGGGGGAATTCAAATACAGGGGATTACACAGGGGAACACATTTATCAAACTTATTGTGCAGCTATTTTTGCCTGCCTGCTTTTTTATCTTGTGGTAACTGGCACATATGAGTGGTAGCATGATTGTCCATTTAACTCAGTGCACAAACTGCCATATGTTTGCACACCTGGAACAACCGTTCCAGAGTGCATACCTCTGTGGCAGATGTGAGCAAATGGTCTCTCTGGAAGCTCGTATTAGAGATCTGGAGGGGCAGGTTGCAACATTGAGAAAGACGGACAATCTTGAGAGGGTTCTGCTGACTGAGCAGCAGGAAGCGGTGGTAGGTAGTTCTGGGGGTGGAGACTGCACAAAGAAAGAGCAGGTAGCCAGATGGGTTACAGTTAGACATAGCAAGAGGGGTGGACAGAGAAATAGGGAGGACACTCCTGTGTTTACTAATCCTAACAGATTTGCTACATTAAGTAATGATGTTGGGGATGCTGACTCAGGAATGTCTTTGCTGGAGAGGACTGTTCTCTCTAACAGCCGAGTGAACAGCCCCTCTAGCACGGATGGGATCCAGGACTCAGGCAGACCTAGACAGATGGTGGTGGTAGGGGATTCTATTATTAGGAAAACAGACAGGGTATTCTGTCGCCAAGATCACCACAATCATACAGTTTGCTGTATCCCGGGAGCTCGGGTTCGACATGTGGCTGATCGGGTTGATAGATTGTTGGGAGGGGCTGGGCATGACCCGGCTGTCATGGTACATGTTGGTACTAATGACAAAGTCAGTGGAAAATGGAGGTCCGTTAAGAAGGATTTCAGGGACCTAGGATATAAGCTTAAGCAGAGGACCTCTAAGGTAGTATTTTCTGAAATTCTACCTGTGCCACGCGCTACATTAGAAAGGCAACGGGAGATTAAGGAGTTAAATGCGTGGATAAAGACTTGGTGTAAGCAGGAGGGGTTTGTATCGCAGTGCCTGTGATTCCTGTCACTCTCTGTTGTGGATGCCACTGATTTGCTGACTGAGTTTGACCCGCCTCCTGATGACCTTTTTATACCTGGCTATCTCTTATGTCAGTTGCCCTTTCGTGGTGTTCCTGAGCCAGTGTTCTATTGCTGTGTTCCTGTATTCTGAGTTCCTGTGTACCGATTCGGCTTGTCCTGACCATTCTCCAGTGTTCCTGCCTGTGTATGACCCGGCTCGTCTACCGACCACCCTTGGATCCTGACCCGGCTAGTTTGACGTACCTGCCTGTGTATGACCCGGCTCGTCTGCGGACCACCCTTGGATCCTGACCCGGCTAGTTTGATGTTCCTGCCTGTGTATGACCCGGTCCGGCTGACTTCCTGCTCCGAAGATCGACTTCCAGCTTGTTCCAGTGACCTGCGTTCCAGTTGTCGCCGTCGCGACATTTTCCAGTCTCTGCTGCCCACGAGTGTGCCATTGCCTAGCCTGGTGATTCCTTCGATAGTGCTGTGCCTCGTTCTAGTGCAGAGCTGTGTGTATTCTGTGGGCCTTCCTCTCCTTGCAGAGCCTGTTAGTAGCGTTGAAGCCTCGAGTAACGTTACAGAGCCTTGCAGTAGCGCTGAAGCCTCAAGTAAACGTGCATTTTAACTCTTGCAGTGCTGCCTCTTATTCACTCTCTCTATCTCCAGTAAGAGCCTTGTTACAAGTGATACTGCTGCTGAGTTGGCCGCTCTCCGTCGGCAACTCTAGTCTAACATTGCAGAGTGTTCACAAAGCTTGGGCCGTTTGGGCGCTTACAGGCTCTCCGGTGTTGGTTACCGACGAGATCATATACCCAGAGTGTTGGCAGAAAGGCTTCAGTGTTGGCTATCCGGTACTACGCCCGCGGGGGCTAGTGGCTCTGGCTCTAGTATTACTGCATTCGATTACACCTGAGGAGGCTATTAGCTCTTGCATTGCAGGCCGGTTTCCATATTGCCCTAAGGGGCTATTCGCACTTGCACATACTTAAGCAGTTCCTGTAGCTACGCCCGTGGGGGCTAAGTTGTTACCCAATCTGCTTATCATCTACCACCTTGGCAAGGCAGCTCGTTCCTCAGCACCTGATGAACTTCGTCTGTACAGCACAGTCTATTTAACATCAAGGGCGTGTCAAACTTCCACATCTGAGACTGAGTATAATTTGGACTTTAACCCCTTTGGGGGCCCATATCATTAATTTGGACTTTAACCCCTTTGGGGGTCCATGTCATCCTAGTGCATTCTGATTTGCATTTATGTCCTTATATCTATTTTCCTTGTCTTATCTCAGTTTACATTATCTGTGTATTACCTACCGCCTCTAGAGGGCGTAAGTGTCATAATTCACTTTAATAAAGTGTGTTTTATTTTCACACCGTAACAGTTTGGGTTCCTAGAGCCCCTGGGAGCAATCTTTATAGTAGTGATGGATTGCACCTTAGTGGAAGGGGGGCCACGGTGCTGGGTGATAGGATGGTTAGAAGGCTGGAGGAGACTTTAAACTAGAAAGGGGGGGGGAGCTGCAACACAGGCTGGGGAAGATAGTATAATTGAGGGAATGGGATTAGAGAAGGGTCATGGGGGTGGAGAGGGGGAATGGGCTAGTTCATCTAATAGGGAGTTGCCATTGTTACAGCCTGATAAAAGACAAATACATCTGAAAAAGAAAGAAATCTTAAAGAATGGCAAAAAGATCAAATGTATGCATGCAAATGCTCGCAGTCTGACTGGTAAGATGGGGGAACTAGAAATGATTGCAGTACATGAGCAGTATGATCTGATTGGAGTGTCTGAAACCTGGTTAGATGATACGTATGACTTGGCAGTCAATCTAGAGAGTTATTCACTTTTTAGGAGGGACAGGGTTAATAAAAGGGGAGGAGGGGTATGCCTATATGTAAAGCAGGCCTTAAAACCTAGTTTAAGGGAAGATATAAATGAAGGGTCCAATGAAAAGGTAGAGGCCTTGTTGGTTGAAATACACACTGGGGGCACACATAATAAAAAGATATTGGTGGGGGTTTGCTACAAGCCACCTAATGTTGGGGAGTTGGAGGAAGCCCAACTTTTACTGCAAATGGAAAAGGCTGCTAGGTCAGCAAAGGTAATTATAATGGGAGATTTCAACTACCCTGAAATTGACTGGAGCAATATGACTTCAGGCACAACAAAGGGAAATATTTTTCTAAGTATGATAAATGATAATTTTATGTCCCAACTAGTAGAGGAGCCAACTAGAAAAGAGGCCTTGCTTGACCTAGTGCTCTCAAACGATTCTGACATTGTAAACAGTGTGCAGGTAAGGGAACATTTGGGCAGCAGTGACCACAATATTGTATCCTTTGAAGTTTGTTATGAGAAACCCAATAGCAAGAGTTTAACCAAAACATTCAATTTCAAAAAGGCTAATTTTACAAAGTTAAAAGAAGCTTTAAAGGATATCCAGTGGGATGTAATTTTCAAAGATAAAAATGCACAAGAGTCATGGGATGTATTTAAAATGCTCTTGGGCAAATATACACGTCAATATATACCATTGGGGAATAAGCACAAGAGAAGTAAAGCAAAACCAGTGTGGATTAATAATGTGGTTAGCAGGGAAATGAGAAGTAAAAAGCAGGCTTTTAAGGTGTTTAAGTCAAATGGGTCAGATGCATCATTTAAAAAATATAAAGAATGTAATAAAATCTGCAAACAAGCAATTAAGCTAGTTAAAATAGAAAATGAGCGAAACATTGCAAATGAGAGCAAGAAAAACCCTAAACAATTCTACAAGTATATTAACAACAAAAAAGTTAAGGTTGATATTGGTCCTCTTAGGACTGAAACAGGTGAATTGATTAGTTAGGATAAAGCTATGGCTGACACCCTAAATACGTTCTTTGCTTCAGTATATACAAAGGAAGCAGAAATGACAAGCTGTGGGCAAACAGACAAAACCATAGAATGTCCTCCAACATCTACATGGCTTCCTGAGGACAAGGTCCAAAAGAGACTGGAAAGGGTTATAGTGAATAAAGCGCCTGGACCGTACGGTATACACCCAAGGGTACTTAAGGAACTTAGTTCAGCAATAGCAAAACCATTATACTTAATATTTATTGATTCACTTTCATCAGGCATAGTGCCCTGTGATTGGAGGAAAGCTGATGTAGTTCCATTGTTTAAAAAGGGAGCAAGATCCAAACCAGGAAATTATAGACCTGTGAGCTTGACTTCCATAGTGGGTAAGATACTAGAAGGGTTATTAACTGACAGTATTCAGAACTATGTGAAGAGAAACAATATCATTAGTAGGAATCAGCATGGTTTCATGAAGAACAGATCATGTCAGACTAATTTACTTGATTTTATGAAAGAGTAAGTAGTAATTTGGACAGGGGAATTGCTGTTGATGTAGTATACTTGGATTTTGCAAAAGCCTTTGACACAGTGCCTCACAACAGGTTACTGCATAAATTAAAAGGCTTCGGTTTGGGTGGTGTTATCTGTACATGGATTGAGAACTGGTTAAATGATAGATGGCAGAGAGTTGTTGTAAATGGAACTTTTTCAAATTGGTCTAGGGTTATAAGTGGGGTGCCGCAGGGTTCAGTCCTGGGCCCAATGCTTTTTAATTTGTTTATTAATGATCTAGAAGTGGGAATTGAAAGTAGCATCTCAATCCTTGCTGATGACATTAAGCTATGTAAGGAAATACATACAGAGCTCAATGTTTTTTCCCTACAGAAGGATTTAGATAAACTAAGTGAATGGGCAGAAAAGTGGCAGATGTCATTTAATGTAGATAAATGTAAGGTTATGCATTTGGGTTGTAGAAACAAACTTGCTACATATACTCTAAATGGGAAACAACTTGGGAAATCCTCATTAGAGAAAGATTTAGGTATACTGATAGACAATAGTCTTCACAGCAGTGTGCAGAGTCACTCAGCTGCTGCAAGAGCAAATAGAGTACTAGCCTGCATAAAAAGAAGTGTAGAAGCAAGGGATGCTAATATTATCCTACCTCTGTATAAATCCTTGGTTAGGCCTCATCTAGAATATGGAGTACAATTTTGGGCGCCTGTTCTAAAAAAAGACATTACTGAACTGGAAAAGGTGCAGAGACGTGCAACAAAACTGATAAAGGGATTGGAGGATCTGAGTTACAAAGAGAGACTAGCCAAACTGGGTTTGTTTACATTAGAAAAGAGACGTCTAAGGGGTGATATGATTACCATTTACAAATACATTCAAGGTCAATACAAAGAACTATCCAATGAATTATTTATGCAAAGAGCTGAGCTAAGAACAAGAGGTCATCCATTAAGACTTGAGGAAAGGCGCTTTCGACTAAAACACAGGCAGGGATTCTTTACAGTAAGGGCGGTAAGGCTATGGAATTCTTTGCCTCGGGATGTTGTGCTTGCAGATAAT
Organism: Rhinophrynus dorsalis; assembly: GCA_037306005.1. NCBI lineage: Eukaryota > Metazoa > Chordata > Amphibia > Anura > Rhinophrynidae > Rhinophrynus > Rhinophrynus dorsalis. Next base: position 183,001,563 of record CM074724.1, on the reverse strand, counting down.
GTAACTGCAATCAAAAAAGCAATGGATGCCTATCTAGCACAGAACAATATTGACAGTTATGACAGATGGGTTCAAAGCAAATAGGATATTGAGCCAGGGAACTATTTGACACACACACACCTACACTGGAAATTGCTCCAGAGGGTTTTTTTGTTGCCTTCCTCTGGATCAACAGGGGTGTTATTGGCATGGGCTGGACTTGATGGACGCATGTCTTTTTTTCAGCCTTATCTACTATGTTACTATGTTAAGACAGAGCCACAGGTCAGCACCAGAATGGATGGTCAGACAAGCCAGATCATACACAGAATACTGGAACAGGAACTAGAACTGACTGGACACTAACGTAAGGGTAACTGGATAAGGATCCAGTTCCTTTAAATGCTAAGGCCAGGAAGTAGATGGGAGGAGACTAACCAGGCCATCCTGTATAAAGTTGAAGCCTGCGTCAATATGCAGCCTCGCGCCCGTAGATGACGCATCTCGCTGAGATGCATCAAACCCCTGCACCATTTACGGGAGGCCACCGAGGACGCCAAGCACGCCCAGGCCCAATGCTCGAAGTGACGCGTGGGATGATGCCGAAGTGTAATTTCATGCCATCAATCTCCAGCGTTGCCCGAAGCGGTGGTGCTGGAACTAAGATGATCTGTGACACTATCCAACATTGAAATAATGCTTGATCATCATTTTTGTCAGATTAATTAAATATGCAATCTTTGGGGGTCAGATTAAAGGATAATGAACAGAAAATGGAGGGCCTTGAATTTGAGGTTAATTCTTCAAAGGAGCAGATTAAGGAGATAAAGCATCAAATGGAGCAATTAGAGCTGAAGCTTTGTGATGCATTAGACTGAGCCCGTAGGAAAAATCTTCATTTAAGAGGCATTTCAGAGAAAATGGATCAAGGTTCAATGCGTTCTTTTTTGTCTGAATTGTTTGGCAACATGGGAATAAAAGATGCCCAAGAAGACTCAGTGATATCTGGGTATATCAGACATCTAAACCTAGTAATTAATCAGCTGAAATTCCCAGGGACATCATAGTGACATTTTCTACATTTTATATGAGACAAAAATAGTGGATGCTGCTAAGCAGTATAAGCCAGCAGACAAACAGTTTAAGAAGGTATCCTTTTTTCAGATCTTGTCAGCGATGACTAGGAATAAAAGATGGGCCTTTGGGTTTTTTACGGAGGCACTGCGGGCTTTGAAAATCAAATATAGTTGGGGCTTTCCTATAAAGATTTTTGTTAATTGTAAGGAGAGGAGATATATAATAAAGTCTATTGAAGAGGCAAGAGCTTGGTTGGGTGCACATATAAAGAAGTAATATGGTAGTAGCTGGAAGGGACAGGGTAGGGAGATAAGCATACAAGTAGTATAGGTGTGGGGGATTAATACATTTTTTGTATTATTAAAAGTATTGGAAGGGAGGAGTATATACATTTTTCTTTTTTTTTACCCTCAAGTTAGTGGTTATTGAAGAATAAGAATATTTTGAGGGTTAGGGGAAATACACTGGTAGATGTGAATGGAGGTTTTGTTAACTTGGTATTGTAAGTTAGAGGTAGGTGTGGGATACATGGTTTACTATCAAAGTGACGCATGTAAAGTTTTGCGTCATAAAATGACGCATCTATTCGGCCTCGTCATTTAAAGTGTTAGTAATGTCTAAAAAAAACTTTTTTGCATTTAGAAGAGCTTAAAAAGCTAATCTAAATGCAAAAAAAGTATCTCTTAAACCGCTATGGTTTAAGAGATACAGGCGTTTAAAGTTTGATTTCTCCTACTGACAGCTGTAAAGCTGTCAGCAGGAGATCCGTGTTGGTCAAGCGCCAGCGTGTCGACCAGGCACACATTTTAGACCATTCCAATGAAGAGATTCCGTGTAAGTAACGAGATCCCGGCACTTCTCAAGCGCCAGCATGTCAACCGACATGGATCTTTACAGGTGTCTGTAGGAGAAATCAAACTTTAAACGCCCGTATCTCTTAAACCATAGCGGTTTAAGAGAAACGTTTTTTTTGCATTTAGATCAGCTTTTTAAGCTCTTCTAAATGCAAAAAGGTTTTTTCTAGACATTGCTAACACTCTAAAGTGTCGCAATTAAAGTTATGCATTTTAAAGTGTTGCAAATTCTACATTTCGCGCCGTTCTGAATGGCGCATTCACCATTTGGTGTGTTAACATGTCGCAGCATTAGGGACACAATATTGGTGCATTAATGAAGCAAATTGGGTGCAATATTTGTGCAATATGGGTTCAATATGGGTGCCATATGGAGGCAATATGGGTGCAATATGTAAGCAATATGGGTGCAATATGGTTGCAATATTGGTGCAATAATGGTGCAATATGGGTGCAATATGGATGCAATATTGGTGCAATATTGGTGCAATAATAGTGCAATATGGGTGCAATTTTGGTGCAATATGTACAATATGGATGCAATAATGATGCAATATGGGTGCAATAATGGTGCAATCTGGGTGCAAGGATGCAATATGGGTGCAATATGAATGTAATATGGGTGCAATAATGGTGCAATATGGGTGCAATATTGGTGCAATAATGGTGTAATAATGATACAATAATGGTGCAATATGGGTGCAATTAGGTCACATTAAGGATGCAATATGGGTGCAATATTGTTGCAATAATGGTGCAATATGGGTGCAATGTGGTGCAATAAGGACACATTAAGGATGCAATATGGGTGCAATATTGGTGCAATATGGATGCAATATGGGTGCAATAAGGTCACATTAAGGATCCAATATTGGTGCAATATGGGTGCAATATTGGTGCAATAATGATGCAAATTGGGTGCAATATTGGTGCAATATGGGTGCAATACGTGTGCAATATGGGTGCAAATATGGACGCAATATTGGTGTAATAATGGTGTAATATGGGTGCAATATGGAAGCAATATGGGTGTAATATTGGTGCAATAATGGTGCAATAATGATGCAATAATGGTGCAATATGGGTGCAATAAGGACACATTAAGGATGCAATATGGGTGCAATTTGGATGCAATATGGGTGCAATATTGGTGCAATAATGGTGCAATATGGGTGCAATATTGGTGCAATATGGATGCAATATGTGTGCAATATTGGTGCAATAATGACAAATTGGGTGCAATATTGGTGCAATAGGGAGGCAATATGGGTGCAATATTGGTGCAATAATGGTGCAATAAGGACACATTAAGGATGCAATATGGGTGCTACACTGACGCAATTTGGGTGCAATACTGATGCAATTTGGACACATTAAGGATGCAATATGGGTGCAATACTGATGCAATTTGGGTGCAATATTGGTGCAATAAGCACATACACATAAAACCAACCCAAAACCCACAAAACACAACCCAAAACCAACCCCAAACCCCCCAAAAAATTACCCAAAACCCACTAAACCCAACCAAAAACCAACCCAAAACCCACAAAAACCAACCCAAAACCAACCCAAAACTAAACCGAAAACCCACCAAAACCAACCGAAAACCCACAAAACCCAACCCAAAACTCATATTGCACAATTATTGCACCAGTATTGCACCCATATTGCATCCTTAATGTGTCCTTATTGCACCATTTTTGCACCATTATTGCACCAATATTGCATCCATATTGCACCCATATTGCACCAATATTGCACCCAATTTGCGTCATTATTGCACCTATATTGCACCCATATTGCTTCCATATTGCACCATTATTGCACCAATATTGCACCCATATTGCACCTTTATTGCACCCATATTGCATCCATATTGCACCATATTGTACCAATATTGCACCCAATTTGCGTCACTTCAAATGGATATCGGGATATACTGGTACACTGTGAGTTATAAGGTATGGATAGCAGGGGGGGCACTTATGAAGATTATCTAATTTTAAAGTATGGAGATCCTCCTATGGGTATGTATTATAGGATTTCACTATTTTTGGAAAGGGTTGAGGTTAGGTTGAGTTGTACTCATATTGTAGAGATGTACACAAATATTGGGAGTTTGTAATTTTTGTGGCAACGGTGGTGATAGTTGGGTATATATATTTGAGTGTATAAATAAATATAGGTGGATGTATTCGACCTGGGTTTTCTGGGGCCTGTGGGGGGCAGCACAAGGTGTCGGAGGTTCGGACCCGTGAAGGGATTCAGTGCACTAGTTAATGCTTTTGGTCCTTTTTGGACTGTTACAAGGGTAAAGGGAATTTATATAAAGACATTCAGTATTTATATCTATAAACAATTTTGTAATATCGCAATGAAGTTGCATTGGATCCTTCTCCGGGTCTGGGGTTGCTGGTGCCGTGCGCTGGTCCCTAGGGGTCCTGGTTGGGTTATGTATTTTGGCACAATTGAGTGTGAAATATGTACCAACGATTCTAAGTATTATATTGAAGATTAATTTGTATTGTCTGGTTTTGGAGAGCTTTTTGACTCCATTTTGTGTATATGTGTAGACACATATTCGTAGAGAATTTTTATATCCGTGTAGGAATGCTACGCTTTATTATTTGCGTGGCAGTATATATGTGGATGTACTCGGCCTGGGCCATCGGGGGGGCAGTGTGCGGCCTCGTGGATTCGGACGCGGGAAGGGGTTTAATGCATTATTTGAATGTTTTTGGTCCTTAATGGACCCTTATTGGGGTCAAGGGAATTTACATAATTATATTAATTATTTACATTTATAAGTAATAAGAATGTATTAATGTTGCATGGGATCCTTTTCTGCGTTCGGGCTGCTGGCGTTGTGGGTTGGTTTCTGGACGGGTCAGGTTGAGGGTATTTTGGTGCAATTTTTGTATGGAATGTGTAATATGCATATATTAGGGGTTAAATTGCTTTCTTGTTTTGGAGTTTTATTGCTCCCACTCTGTGAATGTGGGTATGCATATACTTTTGTAAAAAAATTATTAATATATATTTTTTTTTTGAGGGATTTAATCATTTGTGTTTGTTATATATAAAAGTATGTGTGTGGGCAAATGTGTGGATGTACTTGGCCAGGGCCTTCAGGGGGCATCGCGGGATGTCGGGGGTTCAGACATAAGAAGGGATATAGTGCATTGGTCAATTGTTCTTTGTCCTTAATGGACTCTAGATAAACAAGTTAGATATTTATATCTACCAGTAATAATGTATTGATCTTGCGTTGGATCCTTTTCTGCATTTGGGCCTCTGGCGCTGAGTGCTGGGTCAAGTCATTTCTGGAGGGGTTGGGTTGAGGGTATTTTGGTACAATTTTTGTATGGAATATGTAAGATATAATATGTATCATATGGGGGGTTAAATTGTCTTTGTTTTGGAGTACCATTGCCTTCACACTGCATACATGTGTGTATACACATACTTGGAAAGTATTTATTTATTTTCCTCTCTTCCTTCCCCTTTTAACAGGTAGTTTTGGTAAATTACCCATACTTGGATCATGTGGAGGGCCCGCGAATAGCCCTGTAAAATTCAAAGGGGACTAGATGCAAAATAAAGACATCTATGAGTTTAGAGACCATCATAGTAGATTTGGTCAAGCAGGGTGTGTTAGATGTAGATTTAGTATGTTTTTATTTATTTTTTTGTGTTAAATGTAACTTGAGAGTGTTTGTTGTGTTTATTTGTTATCAAAATGTCACCATTGCTTACCTGGATCTGGAAGATTTATAAATTGCAGAGATGCCTAGTAGGGGCTACTTTATATGAAGGTATAGAGGGTATAGGGGTGAGATGAAGGGTACTTTTAAATTTATGTCTCTAAATGTTCAGGGATGAAATACTCCACAAAAGAGAATTATTTTGTTGGATACACTCTATAAGTAAAGGATAGATATTGCATGTAATCAGGAATCACATTGGGAGGAGGAAGATATGTCACTATTTAATTTAAAACATTTCCTGTACTTGAATATTCAGCATCGAAGGTGAAAAAACAAAGGGGTGTGGCAATTTTGGTGTCCAAAGATATTAAATACGAGCCTATATTTAAGATGTCCTGGTCATTCTTTATGTCAATTGTTATGTGGTTACCGACTACATCAGGCTTGATGTAGCGTTGTTTAAAAAAGTCATTGCTGCTCCCTGCAATTTCCACTGTAAGCAAAAGCTATACAAAGCTATCTCCAACTCTCTATGCTCTATTATATCAGTATAATCATACAGTGTATAGAAGTCACCTTTTATATTGTCACAGAGTTTACCTAAAATGCCATTTATGTGGTTAGAATCAACACCCATAACAGCCATAAAACTGTTTTATAGGTGAGAGCTATGTAAAGGCTGGGCCTGTATTTGTGGGAGGGGCTGCAAGCCCTTAAGTATTGGGGTGCAGCCTCTCCCACTTGCTGCTACATCACTAGAGTGCTCTCAAGCGGACTTCAGCAATCAAGACTACGTACTTCTGGTAACGACGCATCTAACTTTCAAACAAGCTAAGAGTAAGGTACATGTTTCATGACCTTACTCAAGCTCTTTAATCCATCCCTTATACCACTGCTATATTTAAGAGTTCCTTCTCCATCAGATTCTCGATCTACTTCCCGGATGCATCCCCCATCATGCCTCACACTCTCTCCTTCCCAGCGTATAACTAGCCGTTAGTTGATATCATCCTTCGCTTCACTAACACTACTACCAGTGCTTTATCTCTCTCCCTTCATCTGTCCCACTTCCTCTCCTAATGGCCTTACACAGGTTTCTAATTTTAGCCAGCAGAACGTACATTATCCTCCCAGACTTTAGCATCCCTCTATTACCCGGCTAAAGCTTCCCCTTTCCTTTCTAGGGATCAGACCCCTTCAGTAACCTTCACAGCGCAGTCCATTCATTATCAAGCTTCCAGGTACGTTAATAGTATAATCCAAACACAAAAGTAAGTTCCTAATGTACCCCTAACCAGCTTCTCCTCCAGCTAGATTACGCGGTATCCAGCCAGCCACTCTGCTCCATCTTCTCCATTCAAGCTGCTAACCATGCATTCATTCAACAAGCATTGTTCCACCATTTTAGATCAAAACTATCTAGCCCACCCACCTACCTCCCTTTCCCTAATACTATTCTATTTTCATATCATAGGTGCTATTTACCACGTACTCAAGGTAAGCTTCGAATCCTTTTCTTATAGAAACAAATCATCTGTCATGGTAACCACACCCACTGCTTGGTATGAGCAAGAGTATCGGACTCAACCCACATGCCTGTAGCCTCCTCCTCTGAGTAGAATCCAGGTCTTCAGGGCTCCTACTCCACTATGCTCCTCTCTATCATAGTAATAGCCTACCAGTTCGCAAACAGTGAAATCATGCCGTCTCAAAACCTCAGATGCCAACGATGGCCCAGCACTTGCTCATCACTATCAGGCAAGTGTCCACCATCCAGTCAGAGATAAAGATTCAGTGTGATTCCTTACCCCAAGCCACCACTATAAGTATCTTCACCTTGGCATGCTAAACCCACTCCCCCATAACTTCTCAGTTATCAATCTACCTTTGTCAGTCATTCACCCTATCCCCCAATTCACTTCACTTTCCCCACTTCTCGTTGGCCTCATAAACAGCCAGGGGCTCCAGACTCACATGGTCTTCTCCTGTTCTAAGGAGAAACTAGTCATTTACTCTTCAAAAAAAAAATACTAACCTTTACATCAAACACACAGATAGATAACTTACCTTTACACAGAGGTCAAGGTGCCCCAAATAGTCACACTAACTCTTCATAGAAGCCAAAAATCTCCCAAGATAGACACTTTACACCGTCATGGAGGCCAAAGGTCCCCCAAGGTTGATTCCTCTCCATTACGAATAATATTCAACAGTACAGATGCCTTACCTGTTAAAAGAAACAAGGCTGCCCAGACAGATCCTTACCTCCTAGTCTATGACCCTACCCCATCATAGAGGCTAAAGGCTTCACTAGTCAAAGCCTTACCTCTTAGATAAAGCCAGATACCTATCTCCTAGTTCCTATACTCATCTAAAGGTTTACTCACACTTTCGCTAAGTCACTTCAGCTCAGCACTAAGCCTCATACTGAGTAGTGAGCTGTTTCTCACCCTCTCCTTTCTCCATCCTTTAGCTCAACATGAAGAATCCCGACCTTCAAGCTCACTCATATTCTGAAACATCACAGGCAGAAGTACTGGCTCCATGGTCCCGAAGCCCTTCCCTCCGCAGTTGGACAGTAGGCAAACTCATGGCAAAACTCACCAGACTCAACATCCCATTTCCAGCCTCTGCAAGAAAGACCAAACTGTTCTGGCTATTATTCTCATCTGCTACCCCAGCCCAACTTCCATCCCCCCTCCCCATCCCTTCCTCCCTCCCTCACCTTCCGCAGCAGAACAGTTTGCCCACATCACCCACCTTCTGACAGAGCTAGGCTCTGCGGTAGCTGACATACAAACAAGAGTGTCATCCTTGGTGCACTCAGCCTGTCCTCAACCATATTCACTCTCCACTGTTGAGCCAAGTACTTTCCAGGCCTCTTCCCCTCGAGTCTCTCCAGCACATATGGTCCAGCCCCATATTCAAAGAGACATAATCGAGGGGAAAGATGTCAATTTAGTCACCCTTCTGATAGTATCACAGGATCTCTCAGAAAATAAAATTATTAATTGCAGAGATGTCTCTGTCACACTTAGGATAAAGTATCCCAGACTATATTAAAAATTATTAGCCACAGATTTCGTTCTTACTTTTAGTGTCTACTGGGACATTCTATGTTCTACGTTCCCACATTGATGCCAGGAGCTAGACCACTCCACTAATTCCTAATCTGGTGCATCAGTCCCTTAGGTTTAGCCACGCACAAATTCTCAGGGAAATCACTGGCCTTTCCGCCCCCCACTCCACCCAGCATAAACACTCTAATCCCATATGATTTATACTCACTACAGTATGCCAGCATAGACCATGTCATCAGTCTCATACAACAAGCCCTCTCCAAATACGACATAGAAAATGCATTCAAACTGCTACCAGTTCCCCTATCACTTTGGCACCTTCTGGGAAGGCTTATTTTTGGCTCTAAAAGTAGTTCAAAATAATTGATGAATTTGCATACATACTCTGCTGGCTACCTTAATCACTGCCGATGCCAAGCTGTGTTGCACTACCTCAATGACTTTCTCTTTTGAGACCATTCAACCCCCCCACTCTAGTCTGGACCTGTTTAGCGCCCTCAACATCCCCTTATCAATGCAAAAAAAAACAGTGATCCATCCAAAGTAATAGAATTCCTAGGAATCATTCTAGATAACTCACTACTAGAAATCCAAATTCCTCAGGAGAAACTAGACAGGATTCATTCCTTAGTACACTCCTGTGCCACTAAACTCATTTTGACTAGGTTAGAATTGCAATCACTAAGAGGCTATTGTAGCTTTGTCATGAAAGTCATCACCTCCCATACATCTCCCCATCACAGATCATATTTTTAGGCTTATTTACGATTTCCTGAATAAAAAACCAATACCAGACCAATGTAGACATTCAGGCAGCAGTATGCTTGGCCTTTTTTGGCTTCCACCATCAGGACAAGTTTTTCTGTCACCCCAAAGCAGATGGTTTCATGCAAAAGGACCAACTCGCTCACCATTCAGATCACTCTTTTCCTCTCCCATTCCAAAATCAATCAGTCTCACTCCGGTCACTACATGCCCTATTGTGCCAATCACTACCAATGGTGCCCTTACACAGCACTAGTTCAACTCACTTCCTTATTACAGCAACACCTGGACTACAGTCCACTTCTACCACTATGTTCAGGCCCACTCATTACAGCCACCTTCACTTATTACATCTGCACCATACTCTCACAAATAGGATTAAACCCTAACCAGTACTCAGAACATTCATTTCAAAAAGGAGCAGCATCTTCAGCCTCAAAGAATCAAATTCCTGCCCATATCATTCAGTGACTAGATAGATGGCAGTCTACATGCTTTTCTACATACAAACCTAACCCTACCGTAGAAATTCGTAGAGCTCACTAATCTTTCTCATTAAAGTGTCATCTTTGCACAAGCTATAATAAATCAAGTTGCATCAGTTCATGACTACTTTACCTCTTTTTCAGGCCAACCTTTGTCATTCATCCCCTGAGCTATACTCATGCTCAGGAGGCAGCACACTTCCTACTCATACAAACATACTCTGGAAGCCCTGACCACAAGCAAAAGGCTGGGCCTGTATTTGTGGGAGGAGCTGCAAGCCCTTAAATATCAAGCTGCAGCCTCTCCTACTGGGCTGTACGTCACTAGAGACCCCCCCCATTCAACATTTTCTTTACATCACTCATTAGGTGGCTCTCTTTTTCAGGCCAACCTTTGTCATTCATCCCCTGAGCTATACTCACGCTTAGGGGGCAGCACTCCACCTACGCACACAAACATACTCTGGAAGCCCTGACCACAAGTAATATAGATTGAACTGTTGACAATTAAATTATTTCAAAAATGATACTTACACCCTGTAATGTCTCTGTGCAATGATTGGGATACATATTCAAATGAAAATCTCCACAATTTCAATATGGTGAAGAACATGTAAAAAAAATAGAAAATCAACACATACTGTGATCTGTTACACATATGCCATATTAGCATCAATCAAACAATGTGTATAAAGTTTGAGCAAAGGTACATAATGTGTCCAAAGTAGTGTTGAGCGAGCATGCTCGGCCGATGCTCGGATCGGCTCGAGCATCGCTCTGCTCGGCACATGGCGGTACTCGTACGAGTACCGCATGTGCTCGCCCGCCATGTTCGGGTCTCCTCCCCGCACGTTTTGCGGCTGCTGCGCAGCCAATAAACGTGCAGGGAGGCTCTGACATCGGTGTAATGCCAGCAGCCATGTTGGCTGCTGGCATTACACTGATTGGCTGGCCAGAACCCGTGGTCGGGTGCTGTATAGCACCTGACCAGCGAGTTCGGCTCAGTCTTAGCCAGGGAGAGATGAGGATAGGAAGGGAAAGTCAGTGTAGGGAGAAAAAAAGCAAAATTGTGAAAAAAAAAGAACCAAAAGTCCTTTTTAGGACTACTGTGTGTGGGGGCAGCAGGTTATTTTGTGTGGGGGGAAAAAAACAAAAAAAAAAAAATTTTATATATTCTGTTTAGTGTGCAAAGTTGCAGATTAGAGCACATTCTGTTTAGTGTGCAAAGTTGCAGATTAGAGCACATTCTGTTTAGTGTGCAAAGTTGCAGATTAGAGCACATTCTGTTAAGTCTTCAAACTAAAATATCAAAGTCACATATTCCATTCAGTGTGCGTCGCCGCAGTTTAGCAGCACATTCTGTGTACTGTGCAGAGTTGCAGAATAGGAAGAAATACTGTTAAGTCTTCAAACTAAAATATCAAAGTCACATATTCCATTCAGTGTGCTTCGCCGCAGTTTAGCAGCACATTCTGTGGACTGTGCAGAGTTGCAGAATAGGAAGAAATACTGTTAAGTCTTCAAACTGTAAAATATCAAAGTCACATATTCCATTCAGTGTGCGTCGCCGCAGTTTAGCAGCACATTCTGTGTACTGTGCAGAGTTGCAGAATAGGAAGAAATACTGTTAAGTCTTCAAAGTAAAATATCAAAGTCACATATTCCATTCAGTGTGCGTCACCGCAGTTTAGCAGCACATTCTGTGTACTGTGCACAGTTGCAGAATAGGAAGAAATACTGTTAAGTTTTCAAACTCAAATATTAAAGTCACATATTCCATTCAGTGTGTGTCACCGCAGTTTAGCAGCCTATTCTGTGTACTCTGCACAGTTGCAGAATAGGAAGAAATACTGTTAAGTTTTCAAACTCAAATATTAAAGTCACATATTCCATTCAGTGTGCGTCACCGCAGTTTAGCAGCCTATTCTGTGTACTCTGCACAGTTGCAGAATAGGAAGAAATACTTTTAAGTCTTCAAAGTAAAATATTAAAGTCACATATTCCATTCAGTGTGTGTCACCGCAGTTTAGCAGCCTATTCTGTGTACTCTGCACAGTTGCAGAATAGGAAGAAATACTGTTAAGTTTTCAAACTCAAATATTAAAGTCACATATTCCATTCAGTGTGAGTCACCGCAGTTTAGCAGCCTATTCTGTGTACTCTGCACAGTTGCAGAATAGGAAGAAATACTGTTAAGTTTTCAAACTCAAATATTAAAGTCACATATTCCATTCAGTGTGAGTCACCGCAGTTTAGCAGCCTATTCTGTGTACTCTGCACAGTTGCAGAATAGGAAGAAATACTGTTAAGTTTTCAAACTCAAATATTAAAGTCACATATTCCATTCAGTGTGTGTCACCGCAGTTTAGCAGCCTATTCTGTGTACTCTGCACAGTTGCAGAATAGGAAGAAATACTGTTAAGTCTTCAAAGTAAAATATTAAAGTCACATATTCCATTCAGTGTGTGTCACCGCAGTTTAACAGCCTATTCGGTGTACTCTGCACAGTTGCAGAATAGGAAGAAATACTGTTAAGTTTTCAAACTCAAATATTAAAGTCACATATTCCATTCAGTGTGTGTCACCGCAGTTTAGCAGCCTATTCTGTGTACTCTGCACAGTTGCAGAATAGGAAGAAATACTGTTAAGTTTTCAAACTCAAATATTAAAGTCACATATTCCATTCAGTGTGTGTCACCGCAGTTTAGCAGCCTATTCTGTGTACTCTGCACAGTTGCAGAATAGGAAGAAATACTGTTAAGTTTTCAAACTCAAATATTAAAGTCACATATTCCGTGTAAGATGAAGAAGGCGGGTAAAAAGGGACGGGGAAGTGGACGTGATCCTGAAAGTTCAGGGCGCGGGTCAGGACGCGGAGAAACTGTGCCTGGTGCCAGAGCACAAGAAAGAAAGACATCCACCATACCTAGCTTCATGTCTAATTTTACAGGGCGTCGCAGGACATCACTCTCGAGGTCCGACCACTGCGAACAGGTGGTCGGTTGGATGACAGCTGATACTGCTTCCAGTCGGTTAAGCACCACCCTGTCTTCCACCAAGTCCACTCTCAGTAGCCAAGAGTCTGGTCAACATAATCCTCACTCTGATCATCCTTCCTCCCACCATAGACGGTCTGGTCAAAGAAGTGATCCCACACTGGGATATAGTGAGGAGCTCGTCTCATCACCAATCCTTCATTTGACCCTCTCTCCAAGCACGCTTGCAGAGGAACATGACATCTTGTGCCCTGATTCACAACCTCTAGAGGGTACCCAATCACAAGAAGATGACAGATGTGAACGGCATTTAAGGTCAAAGGAAGTAGTGGATGATGATGATGATGATGAGACACAGTTGCCATTAAATCAACCACTATTACCGTCTCAAGACCTTGTTGAGGAGAATGTTATACAGTTGTCAATGACTGAGTATGTGGTGGGATCAAGACATGGGGAGGATGATCAGAGTGAGGAAGTGGAGGAGGACTTGGTGGACGATGAGGTGACTGACCCCACCTGGGAAGGTGTAGAGCCGAGCGATGACAGCAGTCCTGAGGGTGAGCCATCTGCAGCACCGCAACAGGCTGGAAGAGGCAGTGGTGTGGCTACAGAAAGAAGGCGGACCGCACCAAACCGGCCCGCAAATGTTCCACGGAGCACCCTCTTGCGTAAATCTCCCTTGCCAAAGGGTAGGTGTTCCGCGGTATGGCGTTTTTTTAAGGAAAGTGCGGACGACAAAAGAATTGTAGTTTGCAACCTGTGCCACACCAGAATGAGCCGAGGCATGAACACTAGAAACCTCACCACCACCAGCATGATCCGACACATGGCATCCAAGCACCGTAGTAAGTGGGAGGAACGCCTGGATCGCCCATCTGTGTCTGCAGGCCACACCACTGCCTCCTCTTCCCCTGTTTTCGGTGCCGGCCAATCGCCTGTCGAAGGCGCAGGCCCGCATACCTCCCGCCCTGCACCTGTACCCTCTGAAGCACCATCAGCGACCACATCCACTTCCCTGTCCCAGCACAGCGTCCAAATGTCGTTACCCCAGGCATTTGAGCGCAAGCGAAAATACCCAGCCACCCACCCACAGGCCATAGCACTAACCTCACACCTTTCCAAATTACTGGCCATCGAAATGCTGCCATTTAGGCTTGTGGACACTGAGTCCTTCCGCAGCCTGATGGCAGCAGCTGTCCCTCGGTACGCGGTCCCCAGCCGCCACTACTTTTCCCGGTGTGCCATCCCCGCATTACACCACCATGTGTCCCGTAACATCACCCGTGCCCTGACCAACGCAGTTACTGGGAAGGTCCACTTAACGACTGACACATGGACAAGTGCTTGTGGCCAGGGACGCTACATTTCCCTGACGGCACACTGGGTGAATGTCGTGGAGGCTGGGAGCGACTCGGACCCTGGGATGGCACGGGTGCTACCCACGCCGAGGATTGCGGGCCCTACCTCCATCAGGGTTTCCGCCAGCACCTACGTTATTGGCTCCTCCTCCTCCGTTTACACCTCCGAATTCTCTACACGCAGCGCCACTCCCCCATCAGCCAGTAGCTGGAAGCAGTGTAGCACTGCAGTGGGGAAGCGTCAACAGGCCGTGCTGAAGCTGATCTGCCTTGGGGACAAACAGCACACGGCCTCAGAGCTGTTGCAGGGGATTAGTCACCAGACCGAGCAGTGGCTCTCGCCACTCAACCTGCAACCAGGCATGGTTGTGTGTGATAATGGGCGTAACTTGGTGGCGGCTTTGGAGCTCGGCAAGCTCACACACGTACCATGCCTAGCGCATGTATTTAATTTAGTGGTTCAGCGATTTCTAAAAACCTACCCCAATGTGCATGATCTCTTGACCAAGGTGCGCCGCGTGTGTGCACATTTCCGTAAGTCATCTACAGCTTCGGCCGGCCTGTTGAAGCTGCAGCAGCGCTTACAATTGCCAGCTCACCGGCTGCTGTGTGACGTGAGCACGCGCTGGAACTCCACCTTCCACATGTTGGCCCGGCTTTGTGAGCAGCAGAGGGCAGTAGTGGAGTACCAGCTGTTACACGGTCGTCGCCTCTCCGTTCAACTTCCTGTAATCAGAAGTGAGGAGTGGGAATGGATGTCAGACCTCTGCGAGGTTTTACGCAATTTTGAGGAATCGACACAGATGGTGAGCGGCGATAACGCTATTATCAGTGTAACCATCCCACTTCTGTGTCTACTGAAACGCTTGCTGCTCACAATTAAAACCGACGCTTTGCATGTGGAAGAGGTGGAAATGGGGGAGGAAGAGCTTACACAAGGTGATAGCCAGAGCACCCTCACTTCGTCTTCTCAGCGACAATTGGAGGAGGCGGAGGAGGAGGAGGAGGAGGAGGAGGAAGACACGGTTGCCTCCGCTACAGAGGGTAGCCATGGAACTTTAGTTCCATCTCTTCAGCGTGGGTGGGCAGAAGAGGAGGAAGAGGATGAGGATATTGAGAGTCATCCTCCTGGTGAGGACAGCGAAATCTTGACTGTTGGTACTCTGGCACACATGGCTGACTTTATGTTAGGCTGCCTTTCCCGTGACCCACGCGTTGTACGCATTTTAGACAACACGGATTACTGGGTGTTCACCCTTCTGGACCCCCGCTACAAAGAGAATTTCTCATCTCTCATTCCTCCGGTGGAGAGGACAAGCAAAATGGTGCAATACCAGAAGGTTCTTGTTGAAAAATTGCTCCAAAATTTTCCATCTGACAACGCTGGCGGCAGAGTACGTGCTACCTTGGCCAACAGAGAAGGGGAGAAAAGGGGAGCACACAGCAGTTCCGACAAAGGCAGGGCAACACTCTCCAAGGCGTGGGACACCTTCATGACACCCCGCCAGCACCCTCACCCTGATGCGCAGCCTAGTGTCACAAGGAGGGAAAAGTTTTGGAAGATGGTGAAGGAGTACGTAGCAGACCGTGTCAGTGTCCTCAATGATCCCTCTGTGCCTTACAACTACTGGGTGTCCAAGCTGGACACGTGGTATGAACTGGCACTCTACGCCTTGGAGGTGCTGGCCTGCCCTGCCGCCAGCGTTCTGTCTGAGCGGGTATTTAGTGCTGCTGGTGGCATCATAACAGATAAGCGTATCCACCTTTCCACCGACAATGCTGATAGGTTGACACTTATAAAAATGAACAAGGCCTGGATTTCCCCTGACTTCTCCACTCCACTGGAGGAAAGCCCCGGGGGAACATAAACTCACTTTACATATATTATTTACAATGATGGGAATACTCACCCCTTCCACCCAAAAAACGGGTATATGGTTGACTCTTAATCTTCTCATCCTCCTCCTCCTCTTCCATATGCCCTGTGCTATAATTTTTATATAGGGCCAGCTCACCAGCGGGCCCTGTGATATAATTTTTATATAGGGCCAGCTCACCAGCGGGCCCTGTTTGACAATTTTTGTATAGGTCAGCTCACCAGCGGGCCTTCTCATATAATGTTTTATTGGGTCAGCTCTCTAGCGGGCCCTCTCATATAATGTTTTATAGCGTCAGCTCACTAGCGGGCCTTCGCATATAATGTTTAGGATGGTCAGCTCTGCAGCAGACCCTCACCCATAATGTTTTAGATGGTCAGCTCAGCGCACGTTTCCCTCTTAATCATGGCCTCAGTTCAATAAAATCAAGGAAATTTTTGGGATAATTTGCCTCTGCGCACGTTTCCCTCTTAATCATGGCCTCACTTCAGAAAATCAAGGAAATTTTTGGGATAATTTGCCTCTGCGCACGTTTCCCTCTTAATCATGGCCTCACTTCAGAAAATCAAGGACATTTTTGGGATAATTTGCCTCTGCGCATGTTTCCCTCTTAATCATGGCCTCACTTCAGAAAATCAAGGAAATTTTTGGGAGAATTTGCAGATGATATACAAGTAAATATACAGCAAATATTGTTTGGTAACAATTTTTCGCCTAAAGTCGTTTTTATTTTCCTTTTTGTGTGTTTTATGGTCAGTCTGTAAAAATGGCGTACTACGGGCGAAAGATCGTTCCCAGCAGCGATGTTGGAGTCCAAGATGCATCCAGACATCCTCCCTATGCTGTCCCTGAACCATTTCTGTGGTGTTTCCATCCTTTTCTGCCCTTTTCCTATGGACCAGGCACCCTCCCCTCATCAGAGCAGGGGGTGCCTGGTGTAATGCTCGAGTCCTCCCATTGACTTCAATGGGGCTCGGGTGCTCGGCCGAGCACTCGAGCCTCAGGGGGTGCTCGGTCAGAGCACCCGAACACCCGAGCATTGGGGTGCTCGCTCATCACTAGTCCAAAGCATATACAAAATGAACCACTAGAAAAACTAGTGTAGTTCATATACAATAAAAGAACATATAATTTATAAATAATAAAGTATTGTAAGAAAAATGTATATAAAAATAACTACATATAGATAATTAAACCAAACAAATATATGTCTAATGGCAGTCCAGCTAAAGGAATGGTGAATCACATAGATGAATCAGTCTGGTATTAATCCATATAAACAATATAACAAACGGGAACTGTTGCACTGGAGATTCTGGCAATAGAGCATTTCAAAATATATTCTTAAACTCAAACTCACTTAATATGTCACTGCTAGACCGCATCAGCGACAATGGTTTGATGCCCCTTGTGCCTATATTTCTGGTTACATATGTTGGTTATTATAATGACTGCAGTTTTATGTACTTTATAAGAGGGCCTAATATCAATTTGTTGACCTTTGTAAGAATAGTTTTAAATGTGTGGGGATTCGAGAGATATATTCACATGTTTATATGTTTGCATATGTGTGACTATATATGTATATATATATATATATTTATATATATATATTTATATATATATATGTTGTGACGATCTGATGGTGTTGTTCATATTTCATAATTAGGCTTGTTAATGGCACATGCTTACTTCTATACCTGAAATGGTTGTATTCCTTTGTAAGATTGAGTATGTATCTTTAAGGACATCCCATTCATTCAATATAGATTTCATCAGCATGTGATGTTTTAAATAGAGGCATGTTTTTCAAGTGAAAACATTTGTCGTTGATAAAACAATAGGGATATATCTTTCTCCTGATGAAGTGACCAGTTCGGTTATGAAACGCGTTGAGGTATTACAAGCATTATAATTTATAGTACAGCTTGTTTTTATATTTGTAATAAAAGTGTTTTTTTATTTAAATTCTCTTCGGCTTTTTGTATTTGATTTATTTATTTAGAAAATGTTTTACCAGGAAGAATACATTGAGATTTGAATTGTGAAACATTATATATACAGGGCTTAAAATTTGAAGTCCTTTGCTACTAGCCAGACCTGAAAAGTTACTTGCCACTGCAAGCCATAACATACCCACCAGGGCTGAATTTCTACTCGCCAGGGCTAAATTTTCACTCGCCATTGGCTAGTGGTGAGTGGAAATTTTGAGCCCTGATATGTACATACATACACATATAAGTATACATACATATAAAATATTAAAAATTAGATACAGTTACACACTGTTTTTAGATATAAAGAAGCATTTACTTTTAAGGATTTTAGACTGGGAGCAGATCTGATTATTTCAGGCACATTGTTCCAGACCTTTGGAGCTCTGAAGGAGAAGCCAGATCATCCTGCTTCTTTCTTGTATTGTGGTATACATAGTGAGTTCTTAGCAGTGGAGCGGAGGTTATAATTAGTATGGAGAGCAGGAGTGAGCATACTGCTCAGGTAATCTGGTAGTTTTGCACAGAAGTGGTTGTGTACTAAACAAGAAAGGTGAAGGGTACGTATACCAATGACAAAATAGGAGGAAGATGGAGGTCCCTAAAGAATGATTTCAGGGATTTAGGGTGCAAGCTTAAGGCAAGGACCTCTAAGGTAGTATTTTCTGAAATACTACCTGTGCCATGCGCCAGTGCAGGTAGGCAGAGGGAGCTCAGGGAGCTTAATGCATGGCTCAAGCAATGGTGTAGGAAGGAGGGTTTTGGGTTTTTAGAACACTGGGCAGACTTTGCTCTTGGGTACAATCTATATGGAAGAGATGGATTGCACCTAAATGGTAGAGGAGCCTCTGTGTTAGGGGAGAGAATGCTAGGAAGCTTGGAGGAGCTTTTAAACTAGGAAAGGGGGGGGTGGGTATAGATAGCAAAAATGGGGTAGATAGAGCAGATAGGAACTGGGTCCAAGTAAATGACCAGGGGGGTGGAGAAAGGGTGGGGAGAAATTTAGTCAGTAGGGAGGAACTCCTAGTAAATGAAGGTGAAGAAAAAAGGCATGTAGGGATTAATATATGTAAAGACTTCAAAATCAATTGTATGCTAGCAAATGCAAGAAGTATGGTAGATAAAATAGGAGAACTAGAATTGCTGGCGGTTAATGAGCAATTGGACATAATTGGAATAACAGAAACATGGTGGAACGATGCACATGACTGGACTGTAAATATAGAGGGCTATTCCCTGTTTAGAAGAGACAGATTTAATAGAAAAGGTGGAGGTGTGTGTTTATATTTGAAAACATAGCTAAATCCAGTTTTGCGAGGTGATATTAGTGAGGAAACTGGCCAAACTGTGGAGTCCATGTGGGTAGAAATCGAGACTAAATGTGGTGTGAAAGGTAAAAAAAAGTTGTTGGTGGGCATATGCTACAAACCACCAAATATCGATGACAATGATGAGGCCCAACTGCTATTGCAAATGAGGAAAGCTGCCCAGTTTGGGCATACTATAATTATGGGAGATTTTAATTATCCAGATATCAACTGGAAAAATGAGACCTGTCAGAGTGCTAAGGGTAGCAGGTTTTTGAACACGCTTCATGAAAGCTACATGTCACAAATGGTGGGAGCGCCGACAAGAAATAACAATGTATTGGACCTAGTGATCACTAATAACACAGAAATGGTATCCAATATTAAGGTAAGAGAACATTTGGGAAACAGTGATCACAACATGGTTACATTTGAGATCTGTCTGGCAAAGCAAAAATGTATAGGTTCAACCAAAACTCTTAATTTTAAAAAAGCAAACTTCAAATTGTTAAGGGCCTCAATGCAACACATAGACTGGGATATGTTATTTAAAGGCAAAAATACTGAGGAAAAATGGTCAGAATTCAAATTTAGGTTGCAGAAATGTACCCAACTGTATATACCAATGGGGAACAAGTGCAAAAGAAGTAAGTCACAGCCAATGTGGTTAACTGCACATGTAAAGAAGGAAATGGCAAGGAAAAAAAAAGTATTCAAATTATTTAAGTCAGAAGGAACTGAACAATCTTTCTTAAAATACAGGGAGAGCAACAAAGATTGCAAAAAGGCAATTAGGGTAGCAAAAATACATAATGAAACTCGAATTGCAAGGGAAAGCAAGACTAATCCAAAAAAGTTTTTTAAATATATAAATAGCAAAAAACTTAAGAGGGAGTGCATTGGACCATTCAAAAATGAGATGGGTGAGTTGGTTAGTGAGGATAAGGAAAAGGCTGATGTTTTAAACACTTTCTTTGCATCAGTATATACAAGGGAGCAAGGAATGGTAGAAGAGCCTCCGCAAGTATCAAATAAAACAATACAATTAATAGATATTGGGTTAACTCAAGGAGATGTCATGGGAAGACTGAACAAAATTAAGACTGACAAAGCACCGGGTCCTGATGGTATACATCCAAGGGTTCTTCAGGAACTCAGTGCAGTGTTAGCAAAACCCCTATATTTACTCTTTAAAGATTCTATTACCACAGGCTCAGTGCCACAGGATTGGCGAAGAGCTAACATAGTGCCTCTATTTAAGAAGGGAACTAAAACAGAACCTGGGAATTATAGACCAGTGAGTTTGACCTCTGTAGTGGGAAAACTATTAGAAGGCATAATAAGGGACTATATTCAGGATTACAACACAAAAAATAAGATCATTAGCACGAATCAACATGGTTTTATGAAGAATAGGTCATGCCAAACTAATCTTTTCAGCTTCTATGAGGAGGTAAGCAGCAACCTTGACAATGGCAAGGCAGTAGATGTAGTATATCTAGACTTTGCAAAGGCATTTGATACAGTACCACACAGAAGGCTGGTGTATAAAATAAGGAAATTGGGGCTAGGAGATAACCTTTGCAATTGGATACAAAACTGGTTGAAGGATAGGGAACAGTGTGTGGTTGTAAATGGAAAATTCTCCAGTATAGTTAAAGTGGAGAGTGGAGTACCTCAGGGTTCAGTATTGGGTCCGCTGCTTTTTAACATGTTTATAAATGACCTGGAAATAGATATAGAAAGCAAAATATCAATATTTGCAGATGATACTAAATTATGCAAAGTCATTAATTCAGAACAGGATATTTTCTCTCTACAGAGGGACTTACATACAATGTCAGATTGGGCAAACATGTGGAATATGAAGTTTAATGTGGGGAAGTGTAAAGTCATGCATTTGGGAGGAAACAATCCCAAGGCTACTTATAAACTTAATGGAATAATTTTAGGTGACTCGTTGCTAGAAAAAGACCTGGGTATCCTTGTCAACTACAAACTTGGAAACAGTGACCAGTGTCAAACAGCAGTAGCAAAGGCAAACAAAGTCCTGTCTTGCATAAAAAGAGGTATTGAAGCAAGAGTGGATAACATTATTTTGCCATTATACAAATCATTGGTAAGACCTCACCTTGAGTATGCAGTGCAATTTTGGGCACCGGTTCTGAAAAAGGATATACTAGAACTAGAGAGGGTACAGCGGAGAGCAACAAAATTAATTAAGGGAATGGAGGACTTGACATATTAGGAACGACTAAACAAACTTGGTTTATTTACTCTAGAGAAAAGACGACTAAGAGGAGACCTTATCACATTGTACAAGTATATGAGAGGTCAATACAAGGATCTCTGCGGTGAGCTATTTATTCCAAGGCCTGCTCAGGTGACCAGGGGACACCTCTTGAGATTAGAGGAAAGGAGGTTTAAACTTCAGCAGAGGAAGGGTTTTTTTACGGTAAGGTCTGTCAAATTGTGGAATTCATTGCCCAGGGAGGTAGTTATGGCAGATACAATGGACACATTTAAGAGAAGATTAGATACATTTCTTTCAAAAGGGAACATACAGAGTTATACTGTTTATCAGTAGGCAGATCAGGAAGGTCTGATAAAGACTAATTTAATTGGTAGCAGGAAAGCTATAAAATTCTTAGTTACTGAGGTATGAAGCGAAGGTTGAACTTGATGGACTTGTGACTTTTTTCAACCTAATTTACTATGTTACTATGTTACTATGTATAGATTTGAGTGTTAGCCAATTTAGTTCTTTAAGCATATCACAGTGATGGGTAGTGTATTTACACTAGAGGATAAAGCGGCATAATGAATTATACAGAGTGTCAAGTTTGATAGTCCCTTGGAGACATCTATAAGTTTCAGTTCATCATTACATACATATACAAGAGGACTTCAAACCATAGAGACCAAGTGGGGGAGATTCTAAAAGTATCCCCACAAGTATGTATAGCGAGTGCAACAGCAGACCCCTAGGGTTGGGAATATTACCATGAGTATCTTTTACCTGATCATTTTAAAGTTTTCTCTGGGTGAATTTGGAGATGTGGAGATCTTTTGTGTGTTGACTGAGTGAGGGCAGTCTGACTCGGTGTTACTCAAGCAGTGACATATTAAGTGAGTTCCAGTTTAAAAATATATTTTTTTTATTTACTAGCTATTGCCAGAATCCCCAATGCAACAGTTCCCATTTATATGGATTAATACCAGACTGATTCATCTATGTATCATCATTCCATAGGCTGTACTGTCATTATACATATATTTGTTTGGTTTCACTATATATATGTAGTTCTTTTGAAATACATTTTTCTTACAATACTTTATTATTTATATATTAGTTTATTGTCTTGTGTATGAACTACACTAGTTTTTGAAGTGGTTCATTTTGTATATGCATTGAACACGTTATCTACCTTTGCACAAGTTTTATACAAATTGGTTGATTGATGCTAATATGGCTTATATTTAATAGATCACACTATGTGCCAATTTTCTTTTTTTTAAACATGTTCTTCACCATATTCATATTGTGGAGATTTTCTTTTGAATATTTGTACCAATCATTGTCTCAGTCATCTGTGAATGATTGTTCATATCCCTTACTGAATATATCATTATACCTTGATATCCTGATGTGATCTTCAAGTTTGACTGCTGGTTTAGCCCGTTTACATTTAAAGTATTCCTTGTAAATATTTTTCCAAACACTGAATGAATTTTCCTTTGTCATATCAAGTGGTCTGAAGCATATTGATCGGTGTACAGAGTGATTGTAAGTGTATATTAGATCCTCTAATATATCTATATATCTGAACCTATTGTGAGCTGTAAAATAATGCCACATTTTAGATTTTAAAGTTTTATTAATCCCTTAACGACCGGCTGATCGGCACGGCTCGGTCAGTTAAGGACCACGGAGCATTTTTTTTTTTGCTCCTTCCGTTTCCTGACTCCCCGATCGGCATACAGCTGCGGGGGGAGCCCAGAATTCCATGATGGTCATAGTACGTCATGGGTCGTTCAGTCAGATTTACCCATTACGTATTATGACCGTCAAGGGTCGTTATTGGGTTAAAATTCTCCACCACAACTGCTTTAACATTGCTGTTTGCTGCAAAATGTTGTATTTCATAAGATTTTATCAGTGTTTTTCTTCCTTGTTGAGGAACTCTGAATCTGGTAGTCTGTAATTTTTGAAGCTTTATTTATTTATTTATTTTATTATTTTTCTATTACCATTTTCTGCTTTTCTCTATGAAAATAAGCTAATACTACACTTAGAGATATTTTTGCGCTGTCCTGCCACCCTTTCTCACATAGTAAAATAGTAACATAGTAGATAAGGCTGAAAAAAGACATGCATCCATCAAGTCCAGCCCATGCCAAAAACACCCCTGTTGATCCAGAGGAAGGCAAAAAAAGCCCTTTGGAGCCATTTCCAATCTAGTTCCAAGTGTGTGTGTGTGGGGGAATTATTCCTTCCTGACTCCAATTGGTAGTCAAATAGCTCCCCAGATCAATATCCTATTTGCTTTGAAGCCATCTGTCATAATTGTCAATATTGTTCTGTGCTAGACAGGCATCCATTGCTTTTTTGAATGCAGTTGCATTATTTGCAAGCACAACATCCCGAGGCAAGGAATTCCATAGCCTTACCGCCCTTACTGTAAAGAAGCCCTACCTTTGTTTTAGTCTAAAGCGCCTTTCCTCTAGTCTTAATGGATGACCTCTTGTTCTTAGCTCAGCTCTTTGCATAAATAATTAATTGGCTAGTTCTTTTAATTGACCTTGAATGTATTTGTAAATGGCAATCATGTCACCCCTTAGACGTCTCTTCTCTAATGTGAACAAACCCAGTTTGGCTAATCTCGCTTTGTAACTCAGATCCTCCAATCCCTTTATCAGTTTTGTTGCACGTCTCTGCACCTTTTCCAGTTCAGTAATGTCTTTTTTTAGAACAGGCACCCAAAATTGTACTCCATATTCTAGATGAGGCCTAACCAAGGATTTATACAGAGGTAGGATAATATTAGCATCCCTTGCTTCTACACCTCTTTTTATGCAGGCTAGTACTCTATTTGCTCTTGCACCAGCTGAGTGACACTGCACACTGCTGTGAAGTCTATCGTCTATCAGTACTCCTAAATCTCCTAAATTTTTCTCTAATGAGGATTTCCCAAGTTGTTTCCCATTTAGAGTATATGTAGCAAGTTTGTTTCTACAGCCCAAATGCATAACCTTACATTTATCTACATTAAATGACATCTGCCACTTTTCTGCCCATTCACTTAGTTTATCTAAATCCTTCTGTAGGGAAAAAACATCCAGCTCTTTATGTATTTCCTTACATAGTTTAGTGTCATCAGCAAAGATTGAGATGCTACTTTCAATTTCCACTTCTAGATCATTAATAAACAAATTAAAAAGCATTGGGCCCAGGACTGAACCCTGCAGCACCCCACTTATAACCTTAGACCAATCTGAAAAAGTTCCATTTACAACAACTCTCTGCCATCTATCATTTAACCAGTTCTCAATCCATGTACAGATAACACTTCCCAAACCGAAGCCTTCTTCTCTCCTTTGTTTTGCATTTATGATACACCAATGGATTTTTTATATATGATTTCTTCTAGGGACTCAGGACATGCTGCAAGAGAGGAATCTGAACTGATATAATATTGACTCACTTTTTAGGGAAATATTTTTCCTTTCATTTATAATTGCATACATACTGCTTTCATCCAGTATTACACACTCAGTCCTTCTGTGGACTTAGTGGGGACTGTATATGCCCCAGAGTCCCCACTCTGATCTGGGAGTCTCTGGGACAGAGTTCTCTTCCTACTTTTCCTCTGAAACCACTTACCCTACTCCATTCCATCAATGGTGCAATTTTGCTTTGTTTTGGCACTATATCTACTCTTTTCCTAGAGCTTCAAGTATAGTCTGAAAAGCTCTGGTTAAACTTGTTCCCTGTTTATCTCTCAAAACAACAGCCCAGGAGTATTTTGGATAATATGTAAATGACAGTCAAAATATATTTTACACCATTGTTATATTTTACAAAATCAATCCTTGAAACAAGATCAGCCTGCCACTGTGAATCTACAGCAGAAACACAATCATATATCTTTTGTATCACAGTCTCCCTTGGGCTATCCTGTGCTTCCTTACCTCTGTATGGCCGCCGGCCACTTCCTCATTGCTACATCAGGTAACAGGCACTAGCACGGGCCCTGTTTATGGGTCTATTCTGGGTGGCCTAATTGGGTCCCGCCTCCTTCTGCTCTTTTATAAACTTCCCTGGGCCTAGGAGTCATTGCCCTTATGTGGTGTTTCTGCTATTGTGTTTTGTGCTCCATTGTGACCGGTGCCTTATCTGAGAATCAGCTCCGTGTATGACTACCCGCATCGGTTCTGACCTGTGGCTCTGGCTGATTACTCACTCTGTGTATGACCCGGCTTGTCTTACTACCCACATCGGTTCTGACATGTGGCTCTGGCTGACTACTCACTCTGTGTATGACCCTGGTTTGCCTGACCAGTGGCCCTGGCTACTACCCACTCAGTGTAGCCTCCAGTTGCCTTCCCTATGGGCCTGGTTATTTTTGCTCCTTGTACTCCTCGGTTTGCCTAACCAGTGGCCCTGGCTTCTACTCGCTCAGCATAGTCTCCGTTTGTGTGACCACTGGCCTGGTTACTCTCACACTGTGTAGTCCCTGGCTTGTCTGACATGTGACTCTGGCTGCCTACTTGCTCCCTACACTACCTGCTTCCCTGACCTGTAGTTTTGGTGCCTCCTGGCTCTGGTCTGCTTTCGCTCTCTGTTGCCGCCGTTCACAGACCAAGTGGTGACTTATACATATTCTACCATTCTCTGTTGTCCCACTTGAGTAGTGCAGTGCACAGCACAGTGTGCAGCTCCGGAGGGACCTTGGGTCCTATTTGCTCTGGGATTGTGCGGGCTATACTATTATTGCTGTACATTATAAATAAAGGTGGTTATATTTCATACGATTGTGTCTGTCCTTCTTTTGCCTGCACACCATGATAGTACGTAAGGGCCATGTCTACTGAAGGATCAGGAAGTCCACCTAAACAAAGCATCCTGTCCAGGATGGATTCTCAGGACCAGAAAATCGACTGTCTAGTTGTCTTTTGCTATACAGACACTATTGAATTGCACGGCTTACCGTGATCTCTTCGCTCAACAACCGGTTGCTTCCCCAGTACCTGCACCGGTTGTGGCAACTTCATCTGAGGCTGGGCCAACCCAATCTGGGAGACAGAAAAACTCATAAGTCATAATTTCATAGAATTTGTGCCTCTTTCCAGACAGTTTTTGATGTTCCTGGGCGAACAACCTCTGCTGCCAAAAGACTTATGACAATACGGTAGGGCTCATGTATAGTAGCGGACTACACTATTGAATTCCATTCTCTGGCAGTGGAGGTAGGATGGAACAATGAAGCCCTAGTCGCCGCTTTCTCCCAGGGCTTGTGTGACACTATTAAATATGAGACGGCGGCCTGAGACCTTCCTGGTGATCTGGAGGAGTTAATAGCAGTCACCATCCTGACTGATATGAGAATCCGTGAGAGTCCTTCATTTGAAGGAACAGTGCTTATACTGTGGAGTGCTGGGCCATATGTTGCATGTAATCACAGTCTCCCTTGGGCTATTCTGTGCTTCCTTACCTCTGTATGGCCGCTGGCCGGCATGGCCTCTGTCCACTTCCTCATTTCTACATCAGGCACTAGCACGGACACCTGTTTATGGGTCTATTCTGGGTGGCCTAATTGGGTCCCGTCTCCTTCTGCTCCTTTATAAACCTCACTGGGCCTGGGAGTCATTGCCCTCACTTGGTGTTAGTTACTCTTGTGCTCTGTTGTGACCTTTGCTTATCTGAGAATCAGCTCTGTGTATGACCCCAGCTTCTCTGACTACCCACATCGGTTCTGACCTTTGGCTCTGGCTGACTAACTCACTCCTTGTTAACCCCAGCTTGTCTGACTACCCACATAGGTGTAACAGTTTTATTTGACACTCAGACACAGTAGGTTAGTTAAAACACAGTTTTATTGAAAAAACACAGAATAATAATAACCCTCGTGGGTCCAGTAATATACGTACACAATATAGTACTGACACAGGTCAGGTTACAGTAATCAATACCCACACAGGTCCAGTATATGTATATATCAGCAACAATAATATACTGACACAGGTCAGGCACAGTTCATGTGATACTCAAAACGAGACAGCAGGGAAATGGTTACTATTAGGCCAGGAAGGCTGATAGGCCCTAATAGCGCGAGGCCCTCAAGACTCTCACTCTGCAAACAGAGTGACAGAATAGCGAGTAATGCCACAGAAGTAAACGGAGGCCCAGGACAAGCTGTGGACTGCTGTAGCAGTAACGGAGGATTGCAACTGTATGCTCGGAGGAACACCCAACGGAGACTGCAATGACTGAAATCCGGTGGAAAATGGCACTTCCCCGAAGGGGTTAATGAAAGCTATGACCTAATGTTGACTGCCAGATAGTGAGAGCAGCCTGAGGCGCCCATAGTAAGACCAACCTCAGTTGTAGCAGTAAAAGGTCAAGCGTACCGTGGTGCAACCAGATAGATCTACCACACTGGAGTGTCGCCCGTGCAACACAGTAAGTGACAGGATTACCGTGACTAGACTGCCTGAGTGGCAATGAGGAAACAGAGGCTCTGTCCGAGGATAGAGAGGACACCGGATGACAGGCCTCAAGCTGGATACCGGATGGGACCGCAGGCAGGCCCTGATACAAGGACAATGTATGCCCAAACCTTTTCGGTACACAGAACACGAACTTCAGCCAATCCGAGTCGGTACACAGAGCAGGAATGTCAGCCAATCCGAGTCGGTACATAGAGCAGGAACGTCAGCCGGGCCGGGTCGGTACAAAGAGTAGGAACGTAAATAGCAGAGTAGTCAGGCAGTCTGGGTCATACACAGAGATCACACAAATAACTGGAACAAGAGCTGGCAACGGAAACACCACAAAAGGGTACCGGGGAAGTGACAAGGCCAGTATTTAAAAACAAATACTGGGTGGGGCAAAGACACATCAACCAATAAAAGGCAGCAGGAAGTAAAACTGACAGAATGTCGCCAGCAATAGCACGGGCACCGTGATAATAGGTTCTGACCTGTGGCTCTGGCTGACTCACTCGCTCCGTGTAGTGCCCGGTTTGTCTGTCCTCCTGCTCCAGCTCAAGTCTCGCTCTGTGTATGTTACAGTTTACAGCTTACCTTGTTTGCATCTACAGGCGCGAGGCTTCTAGCATGCAGCAGGCCTCTGTTTTATCTGTTTGTTTCCTGTAGTCTCCTCCTACCTACTTCCTACTTCCTCCCTCTGAGCTGCTCCTCCTACTTCCTGTGGAGGGGTTTAAAAGGCAGATTGAGTCCTGACTCAGTCGCCCTTGCGTTGTTGTTATTAGGTGAAGTACTTGGGCTCTGTGTGTGACCTGGCTATCTACGAAAACCCACTCTGTGTATGACCTGGCTATTTATGAGAACCCACACTGTGTATGACCCAGCTAAGTAAGTGAACCCTCTCTGTGTATGACCCAGTGATCACGAGTATCCCTTACCGTGATCAATTTGTGCTGTTGGCTTAAGACAGACCACTGTTGTGGACAGAAGGTCTGATTGGTGACTGCAGGCGTGGGTCACTGGGTTGCTGCAAAGGTGTGGTGTTGCTGGTTAGACTGATTGCAGGCGTGGGTCAGTTCTCCAGTCCAGCAGTCTTTGTGTTCCTGTTCATCGGATCAAGATTGCTGTGCCAGTGTTCACAGTGGTCGCCTGTTCCAGTGTTCCAGTCGACGGATCAAGAGTTGGCGTTCCTGTATCCTGCTGAGACTAACAGGGGCTTCGGCCCAGTCTCTTGCATTGTGGTCTAGCGAGAGGCCTACTATTTCTGGTAGTAGTGTCGCCAGCTAGTAACCCTTGGCTTGCTGTACCACTTATTTATTGCTGTGATTTATTCTAATAAATATTTTGCATTATATTACCGTACTGAGTTCTGAGCATTCCTGGGTGCCCGAGACAGTATGCAAGGGCCATGAGCTCTGAAGGTGATGGCGGAGCGTTTTTACAAAGCATTCTGGATAGGATGGAGACACTGGCTCAGAGATTGGACCAATTGTCTTTAGCGATTCAGAAGGTTTCACAGCGTACTGCAAACCTTGAGCAGATTTGTACACAACTGGTGGCCTCTTCCAATCCCTCCCAGGCACCAGCTCAACCCGCCTCAGTTGACGCAGGCATGGTCAGGAGGCTAACAGGTTCCACTCAGCTCCCACAGTGGTATGGTGGGGACCCAGATAGTTGAAGTGGTTTTCTGAACCAACTGGGAATATATTTCGAGCTGGCACCATATGCATTCCCAAATGAACGAAGCAAGATGGGCTTCTTAATTTCTCTCTGAACTGGCTGGGCATTGGCATGGGCCAATCCCTTGTGGAAGACCAATAAGCCAATTGTACATAACTTTTTGGAATTTATGAATTCCTTTAGACATGTTTTTGACAGACCATGCCGCGTGGTGCTGGCTTCCAAACATTTGATGATCCTGTGGCAGGGCATGCGTACAGTGGCTGATTATGCCATACAGTTCCGTACTCAGGCGGCTGAGGTGGATTGGAACAATGAGGCGCTGATTAGTGTTGAGCGAGCGTGCTCGGCCGATGCTCGGATCGGCTCGAGCATCGCTCTGCTCGGCACATGGCGGTACTCGTCCGCCATGTTCGGGTGGCGGGGATCTGTGCCGGAAGAGGCACAGATCTGAAGACGCTCCGCTGGACCACCAGGGACTGGAGGTACGGGGGCATTGCGGAGATGAAGGGGGCATTGCGGAGATGAAGGGGGACATTGTGGAAGACGGGCATAGCGGAGATGAAGGGGGACATTGTGGAAGAGGAGCATAGAGTCTATGCCCCTCTTCCACAATGTCCCCCTTCATCTCCGCTATGCCCGTCTTCCACAATGTCCCCCTTCATCTCCGCTATGCCCCTCTTCCACAATGTGCCCCTTCATCTCCGCTATGCCCCTCTTCCACAATGTCCCCCTTCATCTCCTCTATGCCATAGAGGAGATGAAGGGGGACATTGTGGAAGAGGGGCATAGCGGAGATGAAGGGGCACATTGTGGAAGAGGGGCATAGCAGAGATGAAGGGGGACATTGTGGAAGAGGGGCATAGCGGAGATGAAGGGGGCATAGCGGAGATGAAGGGGGACATTGCGGAGCTGAAGGGGGCATTCGGAGATGAAGGGGGCATAGCGGAGATGAAGGGGGGCATTGACCAGGCACCCTCCCCTCATCAGAGCAGGGGGTGCCTGGTGTAATGCTCGTGTCGCCCCATTATATGCAATGGGGCTCGGGTGCTCGGCCGAGCACTCGAGCCTCAGGCGGTGCTCGGTCAGAGCACCCGAGCACCCGAGCATCGGGGTGCTCGCTCAACACTAGCGCTGATGGCTGTTTTTTTCCAAGGGCTCTGTGATACCATGAAGGATAAGATCACGGCACGTGTCCTTCCTAACGAACTTGATAGATTAATTGAGTTCTGTATCCTGATGGATACTAGAATCAGGGAGCATCCTTCATTTAAGATGTACATGCAAAGATCCTCTGGCAAAGGATCAGGCCGTTATTCTGGCCCCCCCTATCCTCCCTTGCCTCCCGTGCCTCCTAGGTTTGTCCCAGAGGAGATGGAACCCATGCAAGTGGATGCTGTGGTTCGAGGGAGACCGAAGGGTGATGAGTATGCACGCAGACCTCCCGGCGATTCCTCCGCTCTGGTTTCTGACCCACCCTATCCTCCCTCGCCTCCCATGCCTCCTGATTTAGGCTCTGAGAATGGTGAGCCTGCCCTGTTGGGGGTTACTCAATTGTCTCGAGAGGAGAGGGCCTTTAGGAGGAG
This sequence comes from Rhinophrynus dorsalis, assembly GCA_037306005.1. Taxonomy (NCBI): domain Eukaryota; kingdom Metazoa; phylum Chordata; class Amphibia; order Anura; family Rhinophrynidae; genus Rhinophrynus; species Rhinophrynus dorsalis. Next base: position 182,970,103 of record CM074724.1, on the reverse strand, counting down.
GGAAGGCCTCTGTTTGTATTGTGGGAGATCTGGACATCTGTTGCGCGCCTGTCCAGTAAGGACAGAGAGACAGTCTGGTGCACGAGCTGGCAGAGGCCAGATGATTGCAAGATTTCCTTGTCCCGGGAAAATCTTTTGAGTAAACCCATGTTGAAGGCCTGTATCTACTGGACTAATAAGTCTGTTTCGGTTTCTGCCCTTTTAGATACAGGGGCCGCTGGGTGCTTTATTGATGCAGAATTTGTAGCCAGTAAGAATATTACTTTATCCTTGTTGGAGTCACCATTGGCAGTGGAGGCCATTGATGGTAGACTTTTGCAGCCCTCTCACATCACGCATGAGACTACGTTGATAACCCTAAGAGTGGGAGCCCTGCATACGGAGACATTAAAGTTTCAGGTGATTAATTCTCCACATCATGCTCTTGTTTTGGATTTCCCATGGGTGCAAAAGCAAAATCCTAGGATGGACTGGCAAACGTGTGAGGTCTTGCTTATCTTGTCCTGTGAGAGCTACCGTTGCCTCGAAGTTTCTTCTTCAGGAGAAATACTCTTCCTTTATTGATGTGTTCAGCAAAAATCAGGCTGAGGCAATGCCTCCCCACAGACCCTATGATTGTGCCCTAGAGTTACTGCCTGGCTCAACACCTCCTAAGGGTCGTGTGTATCCATTGTCTGTGGAGGAGAATAAGGCTATGGAAGAGTATGTGTCTGATGCATTGGCCAAAGGCATTATTCAGAAATACACATCTCCTGCTGGTGCTGAATTTTTTTTTGTTAAGAAGAAGGACAGGGAGTTGCGTCCTTGTATTGATTTCCGTGGCTTAAACAAATTGCTGGTGAAAAACGCTTATCCCATCTCATTGATCACTGAGCTTTTTGATCAAGTGAAGGGATCTAAGATCTTTACTAAGTTGGATCTAAGGGAGGTGTACAATTTGGTACGCATTAAAGAGGGACATGAGTGGAAGACAGCGTTCAATACTCGAAGTGGGCATTATGAGTATCTGGTGATGCCTTTTGGCTGGTGTAATACTCCAGCTGTCTTCCAGGAACTGATTAATGATGTTCTGAGACAGCTCCTGCAGAGTTGTGTGGTGGTATATCTGGACGATATCCTCATACATTCCCCAAATCTGGAGACGCATCAACCAGATGTTTCAAGGGTGTTAAGTCTGCTACGGGAGAATAAGCTCTTTTGAAAGTTGGAGAAATGCGAGTTTCACAAGCCGCAAGTGACATTCTTGGGTTATATAATTTCTGCCACTGGATTCGCCATGGATCCTTTGAAGTTGTCAACAGTTCGTAATTGGCCTCGTCATATGGGCCTTAAGGCAATCCAGAGGTTCCTGGGATTCGCCAATTATTATCTAAAATTTATCAAAAATGTTTCTTCCATTGTCAAACCCCTTACGGAAATGACTTGCAAAGGGGCTAAAACCACTGAGTCGGCTCAAGAAGCGATCGATGCATTCGAGAACTTAAAGAAGGCTTTTGCTACTGCCCCAATTTTGGTTCATTCTGACCCCTCCTTACCGTTTACACTGGAGGTGGATGCCTCAGAGATAGACGTGGGTGCCTTGTTGTCACAGAGCTCTGCTCCAGGAGAAGCCCTTCGCCCATGTGGGTATTTCTCGAGGAAGTTGTCTAAAGCAGAGAGACTGTACCAGATTGGTACCAGAGAGTTATTGGCAATTGTGTTGGCCTTAAAGGAGTGGAGACTAGTGATGATCGAGCACCCCAATGCTCGGGTGTTCGGGTGCTCTGACCGAGCGCCCCCGGAGGCTCGAGTGCTCGGCCGAGCACCCGAGCCCCATTGAAGTCAATGGGAGGACTCGAGCATTACACCAGGCACCCCCTGCTCTGATGAGGGGAGGGTGCCTGGTCCATAGGAAAAGGGCAGAAAATGATGGAAACACCACAGAAATGGTTCAGGGACAGCATAGGGAGGATGTCTGGATGCATCTTGGACTCCAACATCGCTGCTGGGAACGATCTTTCGCCCGTAGTACGCCATTTTTACAGACTGACCGTAAAACACACAAAAAGGAAGATAAAAACGACTTTAGGCGAAAAATTGTTACCAAACAGTATTTGCTGTATATTTACTTGTATATCATCTGCAAATTCTGCAAAAAATTTCCTCGATTTTTCTGAACTGGGGCCATGATTAAGAGGGAAACGTGCGCAGAGGCAAATTCTCCCAAAAATTTCCTCGATTTTTCTGAACTGGGGCCATGATTAAGAGGGAAACGTGCGCAAAGGCAAATTCTCCCAAAAATGTCCTCGATTTTTCTGAACTGGGGCCATGATTAAGAGGGAAACGTGCGCTGAGCCGACCATCTAAAACATTATGGGTGAGGGTCTGCTGCGGAGCTGACCATCCTAAACATTATATGCGAAGGCCCGCTAGTGAGCTGACGCTATAAAACATTATATGAAAGGGCCCGCTAGAGAGCTGACCCAATAAAACATTATATGAGAAGGCCCGCTGGTGAGCTGACCTATACAAAAATTGTCAAACAGTGCCCGCTGGTGAGCTGGCCCTATATAAAAATTATATCATAGGGCCCGCTGGTGAGCTGGCCCTATATAAAAATTATATCACTGGGCCCGCTGGTGAGCTGGCCCTATATAAAAATTATATCACAGGGTATATGGAAGAGAGTCAACCATATACCCGTTTTTTGGGTGGAAGGGGTGAATGGGAATACAGAGTATTCCCATCATTGTAAATAACATATATAAAGTGACTTTATGTTCCCCCGGGGCTTTCCTCCAGTGGAGTGGAGAAGTCAGGGGAAATCCAGGCCTTGTTCATTTTTATAAGTGTCAACCTATCAGCATTTTCGCTGGAAAGGCGGATACGCTTATCTGTTATGATGCCACCAGCAGCACTAAATACCCGCTCAGACAGAACGCTGGCGGCAGGGCAGGCCAGCACCTCCAAGGCGTAGAGTGCCAGTTCATACCACGTGTCCAGCTTGGACACCCAGTAGTTGTAAGGCACAGAGGGATCATTGAGGACGCTGACACGGTCTGCTACGTACTCCTTCACCATCTTCCAAAACTTTTCCCTCCTTGTGACACTAGGCTGCGCATCAGGGTGAGGGTGCTGGCGGGGTGTCATGAAGGTGTCCCACGCCTTGGAGAGTGTTGCCCTGCCTTTGTCGGAACTGCTGTGTGCTCCCCTTTTCTCCCCTTCTCTGTTGGCCAAGGTAGCACGTACTCTGCCGCCAGCGTTGTCAGATGGAAAATTTTGGTGCAATTTTTCGACAAGAACCTTCTGGTATTGCACCATTTTGCTTGTCCTCTCCACCGGAGGAATGAGAGATGAGAAATTCTCTTTGTAGCGGGGGTCCAGAAGGGTGAACACCCAGTAATCCGTGTTGTTTAAAATGCGTATAACGCGTGGGTCACGGGAAAGGCAGCCTAACATAAAGTCAGCCATGTGTGCCAGAGTACCAACAGGCAAGATTTCGCTGTCCTCAACAGGAGGATGACTCTCAATCTCCTCATCCTCTTCCTCCTCTTCTGCCCACCCACGCTGAAGAGATGGAACTAAAGTTCCATGGCTACCCTCTGTAGCAGAGGCAACCGTGTCTTCCTCCTCCTCCTCCTCCTCCTCCGCCTCCTCCAATTGTCGCTGAGAAGACGAAGTGAGGGTGCTCTGGCTATCACCTTGTGTAAGCTCTTCCTCCCGCATTTCCACCTCTTCCACATGCAAAGCGTCGGTTTTAATTGTGAGCAGCGAGCGTTTCAGTAGACACAGAAGTGGGATGGTTACACTGATAATAGCGTTATCGCCGCTCACCATCTGTGTCGATTCCTCAAAATTGCGTAAAACCTCACAGAGGTCTGACATCCATTCCCACTCCTCACTTCTGATTACAGGAAGTTGAACGGAGAGGCGACGACCGTGTAACAGCTGGTACTCCACTACTGCCCTCTGCTGCTCACAAAGCCGGGCCAACATGTGGAAGGTGGAGTTCCAGCGCGTGCTCACGTCACACAGCAGCCGGTGAGCTGGCAATTGTAAGCGCTGCTGCAGCTTCAACAGGCCGGCTGAAGCTGTAGATGACTTACGGAAATGTGCACACACGCGGCGCACCTTGGTCAAGAGATCATGCAAATTGGGGTAGGTTTTTAGAAATCGCTGAACCACTAAATTAAATACATGCGCTAGGCATGGTACGTGTGTGAGCTTGCCGAGCTCCAAAGCCGCCACCAAGTTACGCCCATTATCACACACAACCATGCCTGGTTGCAGGTTGAGTGGCGAGAGCCACTGCTCGGTCTGGTGACTAATCCCCTGCAACAGCTCTGAGGCCGTGTGCTGTTTGTCCCCAAGGCAGATCAGCTTCAGCACGGCCTGTTGACGCTTCCCCACTGCAGTGCTACACTGCTTCCAGCTACCGGCTGATGGGTGAGTGGCGCTGCGCGCAGAGAATTCGGAGGTGGAAACGGAGGAGGAGGAGCCAATAATGTAGGTGATGGCGGAAACCCTGATGGAGGTAGGGCCCGCAATCCTCGGCGTGGGTAGCACCTGTGCCATCCCAGGGTCCGAGTCGCTCCCAGCCTCCACGACATTCACCCAGTGTGCCGTCAGGGAAATCTAGCATCCCTGGCCACAAGCACTTGTCCATGTGTCAGTCGTTAAGTGGACCTTCCCAGTAACTGCGTTGGTCAGGGCACGGGTGATGTTACGGGACACATGGTGGTGTAAGGCGGGGACGGCACACCGGGAAAAGTAGTGGCGGCTGGGGACTGCGTACCGAGGGACAGCTGCTGCCCTCAGGCTGCGGAAGGACTCAGTGTCCACAAGCCTAAATGGCAGCATTTCGATGGCCAGTAATTTGGAAAGGTGTGAGGTTAGTGCTATGGCCTGTGGGTGGGTGGCTGGGTATTCTCGCTTGCGCTCAAATGCCTGGGGTAACGACATTTGGACGCTGCGCTGGGACAGGAAAGTGGATGTGGTCGCTGATGGTGCTTCAGATGGTACAGGTGCAGGGCGGGAGGTATGCGGGCCTGCGCCTTCGACAGGCGATTGGCCGGCACCGAAAACAGGGGAAGAGGAGGCAGTGGTGTGGCCTGCACACACAGATTGGCGATCCGGGCGTTCCTCCCACTTATTACGGTGCTTGGATGCCATGTGTCGGATCATGCTGGTGGTGGTGAGGTTTCTAGTGTTCATGCCTCGGCTCATTCTGGTGTGGCACAGGTTGCAAACTACAATTCTTTTGTCGTCCGCACTTTCCTTAAAAAAACGCCATACCGCGCAACACCTACCCCTTGGCAAGGGAGATTTACGCAAGGGGGTGCTCCGTTGAACATTTGCGGGCCGGTTTGGTGCGGTCCGCCTTCTTTCTGTAGCCACACCACTGCCTCTTCCAGCCTGTTGCGGTGCTGCAGATGGCTCACCCTCAGGACTGCTGTCATCGCTCGGCTCTCCACCTTCCCATGTGGGGTCAGTCACCTCATCGTCCACCAAGTCCTCCTCCACTTCCTCACTCTGATCATCCTCCTCATTTCTTGATCCCACCACATACTCAGTGATTGACAACTGTATATCATCCTCCTCATCAAGGTCTTGAGACAGTAAAAGTGGTTGATTTGATGGCAACTGTGTCTCATCATCATCATCATCCACTTCCTTTGACCTTAAATGCCGTTCACCTCTGTCATCTTCTTGTGATTGGGTACCCTCTAGAGGTTGTGAATCAGGGCACAAGATTTCATGTTCCTCTGCAAGCGTGCTTGGAGAGAGGTTCAAATGAAGGATTGGTGATGAGACGAGCTCCTCACTATATCCCAGTGTGGGATCACTTCTTTGACCAGACCCTCTATGGTGGGAGGAAGGATGATCAGGGTGAGGATTATGTTGACCAGACTCTTGGCTACTGAGAGTGGACTTGGTGGAAGACAGGGTGGTGCTTAACCGACTGGAAGCAGTATCAGCTGAAATCCAACCGACCACCTGTTCGCAGTGGTCTGACCTCGAGAGTGATGTCCTGCGACGCCCTGTAAACTGAGACATGAAGCTAGGTATGGTGGATGTCTTTCTGTCTTGTGCTCTGGCACCAGGCACAGTTTCTACGCGTCCTGACCCGCGCCCTGAACTATCAGGATCACGTCCACTTCCCCGTCCCTTTTTACCCGCCTTCTTCATATTACACGGAATATGTGCTGCAAATCTGCAACTTTGCACACTAAACAGAATGTGCTGCTTATCTGCGGCTAGGCACAGTGAATGGAATATGTGACTTTGATATTTTACACTTTGCACACTAAACAGAATGTTCTCCTAATCTGCAACTTTGCACACTAAACAGAATGTGCTGCTTATCTGCGGCTAGACACAGTGAATGGAATATGCAACTTTTATATTTTACACTTTGCACACTAAACAGAATGTTCTGCTAATCTGCAACTTTGCACACTGAACAGAATGTTCTGCTAATCTGCAACTTTGCACACTAAACAGAATGTGCTGCTTATCTGCGGCTCGGCACAGTGAATGGAATATGTGACTTTGATATTTTATACTTTGCACACTAAACAGAATGTTCTCCTAATCTGCAACTTTGCACACTAAACAGAATGTGCTGCTTATCTGCGGATAGACACAGTGAATGGAATATGTGACTTTTATATTTTACACTTTGCACACTAAACATAATGTTCTGCTAATCTGCAACTTTGCACACTAAACAGAATGCTCTGCTAATCTGCAACTTTGCACACTAAACAGAATGTGCTGCTTATCTGCGGCTCTGCACAGTGAATGGAATATGTGACTTTGATATTTTATACTTTTCACACTAAACAGAATGTTCTCCTAATCTGCAACTTTGCACACTAAACAGAATGTGCTGCTTATCTGCGGATAGACACAGTGAATGGAATATGTGACTTTGATATTTTACACTTTGCACACTAAACAGAATGTTCTGCAAATCTGCAACTTTGCACTCTAAACAGAATGTGCTGCTTATCTGCGGCTCGGCACAGTGAATGGAATATGTGACTTTGATATTTTATACTTTGCACACTAAACAGAATGTTCTCCTAATCTGCAACTTTGCACACTAAACAGAATGTGCTGCTTATCTGCGGAGAGACACAGTGAATGGAATATGTGACTTTGATATTTTACACTTTGCACACTAAACAGAATGTTCTGCAAATCTGCAACTTTGCACACTAAACACAATGTGCTGCTTATCTGCGGCTCGGCACAGTGAATGGAATATGTGACTTTGATATTTTACACTTTGCACACTAAACAGAATGTTCTCCTAATCTGCAACTTTGCACACTAAACAGAATGTGCTGCTTATCTGCGGATAGACACAGTGAATGGAATATGTGACTTTGATATTTTACACTTTGCACACTAAACAGAATGTTCTGCAAATCTGCAACTTTGCACACTAAACAGAATGTGCTGCTTATCTGCGGCTCGGCACAGTGAATGGAATATGTGACTTTGATATTTTACACTTTGCACACTAAACAGAATGTTCTCCTAATCTGCAACTTTGCACACTAAACAGAATGTGCTGCTTATCTGCGGATAGACACAGTGAATGGAATATGTGACTTTGATATTTTACACTTTGCACACTAAACAGAATGTTCTCCTAATCTGCAACTTTGCACACTAAACAGAATGTGCTGCTTATCTGTGGATAGACACAGTGAATGGAATATGTGACTTTGATATTTTACACTTTGCACACTAAACAGAATGTTCTCCTAATCTGAAACTTTGCACACTAAACAGAATATGCTGCTTATCTGCGGCTAGGCACAGTGAATGGAATATGTGACTTTGATATTTTACACTTTGCACACTAAACAGAATGTTCTCCTAATCTGCAACTTTGCACACTAAACAGAATGTGCTGCTTATCTGCGGCTCGGCACAGTGAATGGAATATGTGACTTTGATATTTTACACTTTGCACACTAAACAGAATGTTCTCCTAATCTGCAACTTTGCACACTAAACAGAATGTGCTGCTTATCTGCGGATAGACACAGTGAATGGAATATGTGACTTTGATATTTTACACTTTGCACACTAAACAGAATGTTCTGCAAATCTGCAACTTTGCACACTAAACAGAATGTGCTGCTTATCTGCGGCTCGGCACAGTGAATGGAATATGTGACTTTGATATTTTATACTTTGCACACTAAACAGAATGTTCTCCTAATCTGCAACTTTGCACACTAAACAGAATGTGCTGCTTATCTGCGGCTAGGCACAGTGAATGGAATATGTGACTTTGATATTTTACATTTTGCACACTAAACAGAATGTTCTCCTAATCTGAAACTTTGCACACTAAACAGAATGTGCTGCTAATCTGCAACTTTGCACACTAAAATGAATGTGCTGCTAATCTCCAACTTTGCACACTAAACAGAATGTTCTCCTAATCTGAAACTTTGCACAATAAACAGAATGTGCTGCTAATCTGCGGCTAGGCACAGTGAACGGAATATGTGACGTTTTTTTTTAAACTCTGCCCCCCAAAACAAAATATATCTGCTGCCCCCACACACAGTAGTCCTAAAAAGGACTTTTGGTTCTTTTTTTTGTTCAAACTCGCTTTTCTTCTCCCTACACTGACTTTCCCTTCCTATCCTCATCTCTCCCTGGCTAAGACTGAGCCGAACTCGCTGGTCAGGTGCTATACAGCACCCGATCACGGGTTCTGGCCAGCCAATCAGTGTAATGCCAGCAGCCAACATGGCTGCTGGCATTACACTGATGTCAGAGCCTCCCCGCACGTTTATTGGCTGTGCAGCAGCCGCGAAACGTGCGGGGAGGAGACCCGAACATGGCGGGCGAGCACATGCGGTACTTGTACGAGTACCGCCATGTGCCGAGCAGAGCGATTCTCGAGCCGAACCGAGCTTCGGCCGAGCATGCTCGCTCATCACTAGTGGAGACATCTGCTGGAAGGTACGAAAACTCCCATTTTGATTTTGACAGATCATAAAAATTTGATTTATCCATCTAAAGCTAAGCGCTTATCCACAAGACAGGCTCAATGGGCAGTATTCCTGTCTCATTTTAACTTTGTGGTTTTGTACCTTCCTGGATCTAAAAACATTCGTGCTGATGCATTATCTCGCCAGTTTTGCTCTCCTTGAGGGAGGAGGATCCGCCCTCTCCGGTCATTCCTGCTGACCATATTTTGGCTACGATCCGTACTTGCATTACTTCTCCTTTGGGTGAGGAGATTTTGGCTGCTCAGGCTACCACCCCAGTTGAGAGACCTGAGGGTCGTTGCTTTGTGCCAGCGCAATTTTCTATTCAGTTGCTTGACACTTATCATGTCTCAAAAATTGCTGGGCATATTAGTCGAGACCAGTTGATTTGGTCTTTGTCACAAGTTTTCTGGTGGCCAAGTTTAAGGGCCGATTGTGCTGCTTTTACGGCAGCTTGCACCACGTGTGCTCAAAACAAATCTCCCAGACAGCTGCCTGTGGGTCTGCTTCAACCAGTGGCCAATGGGGAATGCCCCTGGTCACCTTTATCAACTGATTTCATGGTTGAACTTCCACGCTCCATGGGACGCACAGTGATTTTGATGATAGTGGACAAGTTTTCGAAGATGGCTCATTTTGTGCCACTTAAGGGATTACCTTCTGCCAGGGAATTGGCGGTGATCTTTGCCAGATAAGTCTTCCGTTTACATGGTATCCCGAAGGTTATTGTGTCTGATAGAGGAAGTCAGTTTGTAGCTCGGTTTTGGAGACAGTTTTGTGCTCAAATGGGTATTCAATTGGCGTTCTCCTCCTCCTATCACCCGCAATCTAATGGAGCAGCAGAGCGAGCCAATCAAGCCTTAGAGCAATTTCTCCGATGCTACATTTCTGACCATCATGACAATTGGGCCGAGTTGTTGCCATGGGCAGAGTTTGCTCGAAACTGTGCGGTAAACTCCTTGACTAGGAGTTCCCCATTTTTGATTAATTATGGGTTCCAACCCTCAGTGTTGCCCGAGAATTTTCAAGTGCAATCCATGCCGGCTCTGGATTTGCATTTACGAGCCCTCCGGTCTTCCTGGGTAAAGGTGCAGCAAACCTTACGTGGGTCCATGTTGCAGCAAAAACAGCAGGCGGATCGTAGAAGGTTGCCGGCTCCCCACTTTCAAGTAGGAGACAGAGTGTGGCTGTCTTCCCGTAATCTGCACCTGAAAGTTCCATGTGGCAAGTTGGCTCCTAGATTCATTGGCCGTTCCGTATATTATGTAAGATTAATCCAGTTGCTTACGCTTTGGAGTTGCAGCCAGTATGCAAATTCACAATGTGTTCCATGTGTCTCTGCTTAAGCCTTTGGTCTGCAACCGGTACATAACTGTTCCTGTTCAGCCTGCTCCTGTGAGAGTTGCAGCTCACGAGGAATTTGAACTACAAAACATTATGGACTCCCAGTTAGTTTGAGGGCGCTTACAGTATTTGATCCATTGGAAGGGATAAGGTCCAGAGGAGCGTTCCTGGATTTCAGCTGATGATGTTCACGCTCCTGTTTTGGTACGCAGATTCCATGTGAAGTTCCCTGACAAACCCCGGCCGGTTCTGCGGAGGAGGGGCCTTTTAGGAGGAGGTTCTGTTACAGTTTACAGCTTACCTTGTTTGCAGCAGCATCGACAGGCGCGAGGCTTCTAGCATGCAGCAGGCCTCTGTTTTATCTGTTTGTTTCCTGTAGTCTCCTCCTACCTACTTCCTACTTCCTCCCTCTGAGCTGCTCCTCCTACTTCCTGTGGAGGGGTATAAAAGGCAGACTGAGTCCTGACTCAGTCGCCCTTGCGTTGTTGTTATTAGGTGAAGTACATGGGCTCTTTGTGTGACCTGGCTATCTACGAAAACCCACTCTGTGTATGACCTGGCTATTTATGAGAACCCGCACTGTGTATGACCCGGCTAAGTAAGAGAACCCTCTCTGTGTATGACCCAGATAAGTACGAGAACCCTCTCTGTGTATGACCCAGCTAAGTACGAGAACCCTCTCTGTGTATGACCCAGTGATCACGAGTATCCCTTACCGTGATCAATTTGTACTATTGGCTTAAGACAGACCACTGTTGTGGACAGAGGGTCTGATTGGTGACTGCAGGCGTGAGTCACAGGGTCTCGATATAGTGACTGCAGGCAGAGTCACAGGGTCTGGTGTAGTGACTGAAGGCGTGAGTCACAGGGTCTCGCGTGGCTGCAGGCATGAGCCACAGGGTCTTTATATGTGACTGCAGGAGTGAGTCACAGGGGTCCGATATAGTGACAGCAGGCAGAGTCACAGGGTCTCTTAGCGGTGACTGCAGGCGTGGGTCACCGGGTTGCTGCAAAGGTGTGGTGTTGCTGGTTTGACTGATTGCAGGCGTGGGTCAGTTCTCCAGTCCAGCAGTCCTTGTGTTCCTGTTCATCGGATCAAGATTGCTGTGTCAGTGTTCACAGTGGTCGCCTGTTCCAGTGTTCCACTAACAGGGGCTTCGGCCCAGTCTCTTGCATTGTGGTCTAGTGAGAGGCCTACTATTTCTGGTAGTAGTGTCGCCAGCTAGTAACCCTTTGCTTGTTGTACCACTTATTTATTGCTGTGATTTATTCTAATACATATTTTGCATTATATTACCGTACTGAGTTCTGAGCATTCCTGGGTGCCCGTGACAGTGTATCCATGGCTTGTCTGACCTGTGGCCCTGGCTGACTACTCGCCCAGTATGCTCCTAGCCTGCCTGACCATTAGCCTCTGTGTCCCGCGGCTCTGTCCAACTCTTGCTCCCTGTTGCCTTTGGTCTCAGGTACCTTGCAGTAGTGCAGTGCGTAGCACAGTGTGCAGCTCTGGGTAGGAGCTTGGGTCCTATCATCCGGTGGTCTGGGGTTGTGTGGGATATTATCATCTCTATATCTCACATATTCTTATAACTATATATTCCAATAAAGGTGGTTTTATTTTATTACTGTGTCTGTCCTTCTTTGCCTGATTACCGTGACACATGCTTGCCTTATATGGCCGAGAAAAGCGTGCACCTAGTGTCAGGTAGGGGACAGGCCCTGGGTGGAATTTCACAGTCCCCAGAAAGGCTTCAGGATTCTTGAAGTAGTATTGTCTTGGGCAGAGTCCTCAGTAGTGGCTTCAGCACTACTGGACTCAGGGGCCACGGGCTTTTTCATTGATACAGACTTCGCGGCCAGACACTCTATCCCTTTGCTGCCTTGCTCCAAGCCATTGGTGATTGATGGCTGACCCCTACAGCTGGCACACGTTACGCGTGAGACTCATCCTTTGTCTCTAAGGGTAGGGGCACTCCATGTTGAGACACAACAGTTCCATGTCATACATTCCCCCCATCATGCCATCATTCTAGGTTTTTCCTGGTTGAAATTTTACAACCCAAGAATTGATTGGCAGACTTGCAATATTCTGTCCTGGTCTTCTCAATGTACAAAATCTTGCCTCCAGCAGCCTACCAGGATATTGTGTATCTCTATCTCCTTTCCTGCTGAGTACCAGTCGTACAAAGAGATATTTAATAAGGGAGAGGCCATAAAGTTACTGCCAGACAGGCCGTACGATTGTACTGTTGATCTGGTGCCAGGGGCCAGACCTCCCTTATCGGTGGAGGAGAACAAGGCCATGGAGGATTATGTGGTTGGCACTTTATTTAGGGGCATTATCTGGAAGTCCTCCTCACCTGCAGACGCAGGTTTCTTTTTCATTAAGAAAAAAGATGGGGAACTCAGACTATGCCTTGATTTCAGGGGTCTGAACAAACTGATGGTAAAAACGCTTACCCGATTCCATTGATCATGGAGCTATTTGATCGTATCAAAGGCTCAACTATTTTCACAAAACTTGACTTGAGGGCCGCGTACGAATAAAAGAAGGTCATGAGTGGAAGACAAGCGTTTACCACCCAGAGCGGGAACTCTAAATATTTGGTGATGCCTTTCGGATTGTGCAATGGTCCTGCGGTCTTTCAGGAATTCATTAACGATGTGTTGAGAGACCTACTACAGAGTTGTGTTGTGGTATATTTGGATGATATACTCATCCAGTCTCCTACCTTGGAGGCACATAGAGCAGATAAAGTGCAGGTCCTCCAACTGCTGAGGGAGAACAAATTGTTCTGCAAGCTAGAAAAATGTGAATTCCACAAATCCCAGGTGACATTCCTAGGATAAGTTATTTCATCCTCTGTCCTAGCCATGTACTCGCAAAAACTGTCTGCCATTTTACAGTGCCACTTCCAGTGGGGCTAAGGTCCATACAGAGGTTCCTGGGCTTCACTAATTACTACAGGAAGTTCATATAAAACTTCTCCACTGTAGTCAAACCTCTCACGGACATGACTCAGAAGGGAGCTAATCCTTCAGACTGGTCACCTGAGGCCTTGCAAGCATTTGATGATCTGAAAGCAGCTTTTGCTAAAGCTCCAATATTGTCCCACCCGAATCCCACCCTACCTTTCACCCTGGAGGTTGATGCCTCAGAATCTGGAGTAGGCGCATTGTTGTCCCAGCGTGCGGGCCCTGGGAAACCTTTGCTTTCTTCTCTAAAAAAACTGTCTAAGACTGAGAGTTTATATGATGTAGGCGACCGGGAGTTACTCACCATTATCCTTGCCTTGAAAGAATGCAGATATCTGTTGGAGGGTACCACAGGAATCTAACATACCTGTCAGAGGCGAAGAGGTTGTCTCCACGTCAGGCCAGATGGGCCCTTTTCCTCTCGAGGTTTAATTGTGTGGTCTCCTACCTCCCTGGTACAAACAATATTCAAGCAGATGCTCTGTCTCGACAATTTAGGGCCAAATCCCAGGAGGAATCTCTTCCGGTACCTATCATTCCTCCTAACCGCATCTTGGGGAAAGAGATTTTGGCTGCTCAAGCTTCTGCCCCGGCGGATAAGACTAATGGAAAATGTTTTGTGCCTGAATCCCACCGTACCAGACTGCTTGAGACCTACCATTCCTCGAAGGCTGCAGGGCACATTGAGAGAGACCAACTAATATGGTCTATTACTAGACTCTTTTGGTGGCCCAGCCTGAGGGCAGATTGTTCTGCATTTGTTGCCCCCTATTCCACCTGTGCACTGACTAAGACCCCTAGACACCTTCCTCTTGGTCTCCTTCAACCCATTCCCAGTGGGGAGCGGCCTTGGTCACATTTATCAATCAACTTTATGGTAGACTTGCCTGTCTCAGAGGGTTTCACGGTCATCCTCATGATTGTGGATAGATTTTCTAAGATGGCCCATTTTGTACCCCTCAAAGGACTACCTTCCTCCAAGGAGTTGGCCGAGATCTTTGCCAAGGAGGTGGTTCGTCTCCACAGTATACCCAAGGTGGTAGTTTCAGATAGTGGGAGCAAGTTTGTCTCGCATTTTTGGAGAGCATTCTGTGGTCAGATACGCATCCAGCTCTTGTTCTCTTCGGCTTACCATCCACAGTTTAACGGTGCTACAGAAAGGTCTAATCAGGAGTTGGAACAGTTCCTCCGTGGTTTTATATCGGACCATCGACAATTGGGTGAACCTGTTACCATGAGCAGAGCTAGCCAGAAATAGTGCAGTCAATTCCTCCTCTTGGAACTCACCCTTTCTGATTAAATACGGGTTCCAACCTTCTCTACTGCCAGAGTCTTTCAAGGCTCAGAATATTCCAGCTCTGAAGGTGCTTCGTTCCACAGGGGTACGGGTTCAGAGATCCCTGCAGAGTTCCACATTGTGCTATAGAGACAAGTTGTGGATGGACCTAAAAGTAGTCACGCAAAACACAGCTGTAGTGTGCTCCTTGCCGTAGAAAATAAGACCTGATGTGAGGGCCCAATGGAGAAAGAGGGGAAAAAAAAAGGGGAGGGGACCATGAGGGAGGGTGCTCCGGACTAGGTAATGCGTGTCACGCAGCTTGCCTGGCTACATCTATAAGGCATCACCCGGTCCGCCCACAACTTCAGGCTAACCAATAGCCTTATATTTTTGGACGGACCTAAAAGTAGTCACGCAAAACACAGCTGTAGTGTGCTCCTTGCCGTAGAAGATAAGACCTGATGTGAGGGCAAAGAATGAATGCGGAACCATATACACAGTGGACCTTGATTTATTACATAATATAAATAATGCAATTACAAAGCTAAATGACGGAAAGCCTGTCTAATTTCTACAATGGGGGATGGTATGTAGGTCATGTATCTGGCAGAAGCCCATCTTCACAAATACTTGATAATATGGATGGGAACCTTGTGACGGGATGCTGAAGTGGCTGCCCCAATGCGGAAAGAGTGTCCTGAGAAACCTTTGGGGTTTAATCCTAACCTGGAGAGCATAATCCTAATATGTTTAAAGAAAATGTCCATGGAGAGAGGTTTACCATGAAATGGAAGTAATGGGCTATCCTTGGATTTATTCTGAAGGGTTAGTAAATATGCATCTAAGTAAGCTACCGGGCACCAAGCATTGAAAGAGGGATAGAAATAAATTTTGGTGGGAGGGCCTACTTGATTCGTTTTCGTGGTCACCAAAGATAAAACATAATGGTCCGAAGAACGAACCAAATCCGCAATAGATAAGAATCTACTTGAAGCATTAGACACAGTGACCTCGCCTGGCCTCATGAACCCGTAGAAGGCCAAAAATATAGTGGCCAACAAAGTATTGTTAGTCTCTATCGAGAAGGGTTTAGAGTTAAGTACCTGACAGATGTCTCTAAAGAGTACCCCATCAATAGGTAATCTAGGAGTTGCCTTATGATGTTGAGACTTCCTCACTCCTCTTAAGGCTAGTTTGATAGGATGACTGGACAAAAATGACTGGTGTTGATGATCTAAGATAGCTAAAAAATGCTGAATGCCTACTACATATAGTTTAATGGTATTGAATGTAAGATGTAGGGAGAAATGACAGTAGTAGATGAATGCAAGTACAGTACTAATATCATAAGGGTTGGTAGGCCTAAAGGTACCAAAACACTTCTGGTACAAAATCCATGCTCTGTCATAGCTCTTCCTAGTACTTGCAGCTAAAGCCAGATGCATAAGAGCTTGTGCCCCTCGTACATGGATATCTAATCCATCCTCATGGATTCAAGGTCCGGACATAACTCAGGGGAGGGATCTGCCGTGGGGTGCAGACGATGGAATTCCTGAAAATTTAGACAAGACAGAGGGTCAGCTTGTAGATTAGAACTGCCCAGTAAATGTTCACAAATTACAGCGAATTTGTAATATAGAGATAACCATGTCAATTTCCTCAGAAAAGACATGATGAGGGTAGAGGGGGAACGACCTTTGTTGACCAAAAACACAGTAGCCTTGTTATCTGTCCTGAACCTAACTGTATGCCCTATCCAAAACTTACCCCACACTGTGGCAGCGGCCACAATGGGGATCAATTCGAAAAGGGCTGAAGTACGTTTGAACCTAGGAAACCAACTTACTTCCGGAGGCCAGGCTTCAGCAAGCCAGTGGTCACCATAGATTGCCGCAAACCCGCCTGAAGCTGCTGCATCGGTGGTGACCATGGGTGACGTGGCTGAAGCCTGAGGCAAAAACAAAGAGCGACCATTCCATGTCCTAAGGAACCGAGCCCACATACCCAAATCTAATTTATTGAGAGTATCGAGAAGCACCAAGCTTCCTGCTTGTGAATTCCCAGAGAGCAGAGTCAACAGATGTGCTATGAAAGAACGCCCCTGAGGAATAATCCTCATGGCAAAATTCAAAGTGCCGAGCAATGACTGTAACTCCACTCTCTGACATGAATCCCTGGCAGCAAAATCAGAAATCAGACCCTGAACTAGTAGGAGCTTATCCTGCGGCAAACTGGCTTCCATACTGACAGTGTCTACCTGGATACCCAAAAACCATAGCCTAGTAACCGGCCCTATAGATTTGTCTTGGGATAAAGGAATGTTAAGGTTGGAAAACAGAGTGGTAATTTCCCCAAGGCCTGTAGGCTCACTGTGGGAGGGTTCAATAATGAGAAAAACATCCAAATAATGGATGATGTGGTGACAGCGATGTTGATTTAACAAAATCCAGCACAATGTATCTGCAAAGATATCAAACAATTTGGGGCTACTTTTAGCCTCAAAGGTAAGACGTGTAGCAAAATAATAGAGTCCACGCCACTTGATCCCATGCAGAGTCCACAGTGATGGATGTAAGGGTAGTAATTTGAAGGCGTCCGCTATGTCTGCCTTGCTCAACCAGCAACCCCTACCTATCTGAATGATCATCTGGATAACATCGTCCACCGTGAAATAATGTAGAGAGAATTCCTCGGAGGGAATTAAGGAGTTGAGGCTAGGGATGGCTATAGAATGAGGAGCAGACAAGTCATAAATTAAACAGGCTTTATTGGAAGATTTACTGTAAGCCACCCCTATGGGGTTAATCCGCCAATGGGAAAAAGGGGGGGAAACAAAGGGCCCGATATCATAACCCTTAGATACCTCAGTCCTAATTAACTCATCTACCACCTCAGGTTCTTGCATGGAGGACAACAAATTCTCACATTCCAGAGTGCCACCTGGTAAGGTGACAAGACCAGAATGAAACCCCTCCGTGAAACCTTCGATTAAAAATTCTGTTAACCCAGTAGCAGGGTGGGATGTCAAATAGGACTTGAGGAAGGGAATGTTAACCCCATTTAGTCATGATCTAGGGAAAAGCCTCTGGGGACAAATGGAACAAGGGTGAGCTCTCTTACAAAGAGAGCAGAGATGGACTAGTCTACAAGCATTGAAAGTACAACCATTATAATTATAATTATTGCAAATTTGCGATTTGCCAAAAAACACAATGGGTCTTCCCAAGCGATCATGCCTGGGAGTAGCCGAGGGGGTAGACTGACCATTGCCCTGATATTCTGCTGGAGACGGGGATGCTGTAGGGTGAATGAGTTCCGGGCACAAGTTAGCGGTATGTCCTGCAGATTGGCAGACCGAGCACGCAGGAGCACAAAGACCAGCAAAGTGCCGGCAAAAAAGCTCCGTGTCCAGCTGGCTCCAGTCCAAGGTAACGTTAAATTGTGCAAGTGCGGCAGCAGCTTTAGTGGAGAAAGATCGGTGATAATCATAAAAACTAGCTCCACCACCCTGTATAAATAATGGTCCAGGTCTTCCCTTAGCTGGGGATGAACAGAACAGATGATATCCCTATAAAGGCTAAAGGCCAAAACAAACTCAGTGACTGACAATTTCTTCGCTAGTCTAGGATCCTTGGTTTTCAAAACTACTGAAACCTGATCACATGAAAAGGCTTTGTTTTCCACGTAGTCTTGTGAGGATATCAACAAGGATACGAGGTTAACATCCTTGCCTTCAATGATATCTTTCTTTAATTGGCCGGGAATAAAGTGAGCAGGGGTGATGGCCAGAATAGTTCTCCCTGCGGATGGGCAAGCTGGACTGGGGGGAATACCTGGGCAAATCATCTGGGCCACCTGGTGGCTTGATAGTGGATTCCCCATGTCATCTAACCGAGCGTGGATAGAGGCTACTGATTCCGCCAGAGTAGCCACTGAAGCCTGGAGATCGGCCAAATCTGAAGTGGACTGGGATATGGAGGGAGCTGAACTGTGACTAGTACCGGGTCTAGGAGTATTGGTAGGGGTAAAAAGGAGTTTAAATAATTCCGCTTTCCTAGCAGTGAAGGGATAAGAAATACCCCTCGATTGTAATCCCTTAATGATTTTTGCCACAGTCCATGACCTGTATAGATTAGGGGATGTTAAATCGGAAGCCGGCCTTGGTGTATCCTGTATTTCAGGTCCTTCTGATGTGACAGACATGCTTGTAGTTCCTGACACCTGCAAAGACAATGTACCAGATAGTGAAATAAGGCATATCCTAGTTGCTGTCTGTCTCCTGAACGACTATCTTGCTAAAGAAGAAAAATAGAGAAATAATACCTGACTTATCTTATTCGGGTGAAGATGAGGCCCTCCCTATCAACACCGTATTCAGTGATACCTATGATTTGGGTTGAGGGGCGGTTGCCTAAACGGTAGACAGGAACGTGAACTGGCGGTGTCATAATACCTAAGAAAAGAGATAGCTGCTCTAGATAAGGTGACGCCCTGCCTATGGATAGACCAGGAGGAGGGATGCTAACTATGAGTTGGACTGAGGGGAAATGAACTCGAGATTTCCCAGGGAACTAACTCCTCCTCCTTCCCTTAACCTAAAAGACAGGGACCGACAGACTTCAGAAAAATGAAAAACCTGAGGCTCCTAACTAGAGAGTAGAAACGAATAGTGAGTTCAGCCAACCTTACGTAATGTCACCGATTGAGAACACAGTCCTTGAATGTCTAAAACAACAAAAAGAAAACTAGCAATTAGAGACAGCTGGAACCAAAAGAGTGCCCGTAAAAACTAAAATCCTCCAATATGCTAAGAGACATCGAATAGATGTACCCCTAATAAAACCTCCCTCTATATAACTACCGCCTCCCCGTAGCATGAAATCCTACTATAAAAAGATCCATGACAAGATTAAAAAATAACTCCCTTAGTGCCTGAACGTAAAATACCTTGAAGTCTGATCGACTTCAGTGTCCGAGCTGATGGCCACAAGACCACCCAAAGTCTTACTGTAAAATATGAAAAGAGAAAACCGGATGATAAAAGAAGGCCCTACAGAATGTCACCACAAATAACAATACCCCCAACTGGGAGAAAAAAGGAAATGGAGAGAACCCTAAAAATGCCACACAAATATGTGAACCATACCGGTTATGTAAGTGGGAGACACCGGGGATAATAATAGAAAAGAAATTGAGCCATGGGCCTGAACAATAAACATGCCAGCTACCTGTTATTAACCCCTTCAAAGCCAGAGTACTTGATAACTTACTGCATAGCATGAATAAACATACTCCGTCACACAAATGGGCGCACTAGTAATGATAGAGGCTGTACTGAATGCTCCCATATCCATGTAATGTCAGAGAAATCCGCATGATATTGCAAACCCTTCTGCACTTAAAGCCCCCAACACCAATAAACGGGTACCGACCCACACAGCTAGTATGTGTGTGAGTATGTGTATATGTATAATCTATTAAAGAAAACACAACAACTCTACCGTACTAGACTGGACATAACCCAATTAGAGCTGCATAACCCGAGATTAGGAATAGTTCTAGTGCCATGGAAAAAGGTGCACTAACTTCAAATCCTACCTAAAATGTGGACCAAATATGAGGTGTAGAGCGAATAGTCCAGGAGAGAAGAGACAGGGGAAAAGGAAACAAAAGATGCCACCCTATGGAGAGCAATAGGAGAGTGAGAACTAATCTGTGAAGGGAAAGAGGGGAACATAATCCTGTAACCAATGACTTGCCCGTTATATGACTGAGGCCAGACAGGGAATAAACCCATATTAACTGAGCAAAAAATAGAATACACAGTATATAACATGCATGCAGATGAAATAAGGGCTTATAGTAAAATCCCAATATAACATAGCAATATACAATTAATATAAAGGACACAGATTAAAGGACATATGCTTCCTGAACCTCCGACTGGTATCCCACTGAAATCTAACTAAGATACATGAATAAAACAATATAGAACATATAGGCAGGCTTCTGACATTAAGAAAGAGTATAAGGTACCCTTACAGCGGTGATCAAAGAAAACCTGCTAATATCAGCTGCCTAAAGTGTAATGAGATTGTACCATAACAGTAGCCAGGTAGCGTACAGTATGACACGTGAATGATATTAAGCTGTGTAAGAAGAAATTAAGAATGGTTTTGCAAATATCAGATTGTATAGGCAGATGTAGTACAGAGATAAAACTTCATTATAACATATCATTTGATAGAATAATCCTATAACCACACCAGTAACAGAAAAATTTTAAAACAAGGAATCTGGGTGGATCCCAGTAAACGGGAAAGTATGAATAGATGACTTAAATGGAAAATGAAAGGTCAAAGCGGCTGGTACTGGACATCAGAAAAGTAACATCGTGTGACAAACCCTCCCTCCCCCCTCCCCCGATAGTTGCAGCAGAAAACAAGATGAAATAAAATAAGTATGATAAACAAGTTACACAAACCGATTAGACAGAGTGAATTGTTTTACAGTGAATCCTGAGATGTGTAACTGAGCATGGCGAGCGGCACCGTGTGATCCGTGTCGCGGGATTATGACATCACTGCACCGGATACTCCGGCCTAGGTAATGTGCATCACGTAGCTTGCCTGGCTACGTCTATAAGGCATCACCCGGTCTGCCCACAACTTCAGGCTAACCAATAGCCTTATATCAGGCTCCAGTGTTACAGGTGGGGGAGTATCACGGTGCCCGTGCTTTGTGCAGCAGGCGGCGACATTCTGACTGCTAGTTTGCATTACTGGTTACTGATTGGCTAGTACCTTTTGTCGCCGCCCAGTGATGGCCTTTATATATCCTGTCATTTCCACTGGATGGTGCCCTTTCGTGGTGTATTTGTTCCTGAGTTTGCTGTTCTTCTACTTCTCCATTGCTGACCGTGTCCGGCTGAGGACCCGCTCCGTTGCTGACCTGGTCTGGCTGAGAACCCGCTTCCGTTAATGAGTGTATCTGGTTGAGAACCCGCTTTCGTTTACTCTGTGCTGGGCTGAGTATCCGTTCCGTGTCTGATTTTCCTGTCTACCAGTTACTCTGTGGGCTGCCTTGTCTCAGAGTGCCGTGCGTTTCCAGCATACCACTTGTGGTCTCCGTTTTGCTCTCGCTTTACCTGGTGGTTGCTGTTACGTTAGTCGGTTGTGCCGCGTGGCGCTATCTCTCTGTCGACCGTTAGCTAGGCATTCATTCTCTAGCTTCTCTCCAAACCGCCGTTGGCGGAGTGCAAAGCAAAGTACTGGTACAGTGTTCTATCACTGACTGTGTTACTCTGATCTCTCCGTGTCCACCTTTCATACCTCACTGGGCTCACTCCCTTTGGGAGTTGCAGTATATCTGGGTGTTTCCTTTTGACCCTTTGCATACCTGGCTGTTCCAGGTAGAGTGTGGAATATTTCCCTCTGCAGGAGCCTCGGGCTCAAGAGCCAGCGTTGTGTTGTATCATCATCATTAGAGGGGACACTGGTTGTGTATATCTCTATACTTTCTGTGGTGCGATCCACCCCTAGCGTTCTAGGGTTTTCCTGGGAGAGTTATCTCGGTCTATTGCCATCCAGTGCCAGGGTCAGTGTTGTCTCGATCGTTGGGTCCAGTACCGCCCAGGCGTCTGGGTTGTGCCAGTAGTGTTGCTTCGCTCCTTGGGTTCTGCGCCTCCCAGGCATCTGGGTTGTGCCAGCAGTGTTGCCTCGCTCCTCTGGATTGTGCCAGTCACTTTCGTCTGGACCATCTACCATCTAGGTCCTGTGGTCAGCCCGCTGTCTACTTATCCTGCTGTCTGTCCTGGTCCTAGCCAGGACCTCCACTGTCAGAGACTGTCATTATTCTCACATATATCTCCATTTCTGGCCTGATACTGTTGTATATACTTGCCTGTATAATTTCTCTGTTGTGTGGGCCCATAGGCCTATCTATGCATTTGAACTTTGTTCTAATAAAGCTATTTTAACCTTACCAGAGTTTTCTGAGTGTTCATCAAAAACCGTGACAGGGAGAGAGTATGGCTGTCCTCACGCAATCTCCATCTCCAGGTGCCTTGTAAAAAGCTGGCTCCCTGATTTGTGGGTTCTCCGTAGGCTTAACCCCGTAACCTATGCCATTGACCTCCCTGATAAAATGCGCATCTTTAATACTTTCCATGTGTCGCTACTAAAACCATTGGTCTGTAACAGATATACTACTGCTCCTGTCCGTCCCAGACCTGTCCAAGTGGGTGACCATGAGGAGTATGAGGTACAAAGTATTTTGGACACTCGCAAGGTCAGAGATCTGGTACAATATCTAGCTCATTGGAAAGGTTATGGTCCTGAGGAGCGTTCCTGGGTAGCTAAGATAGATCTACAAGCTCCAGCTCTTTAAATTCCACTCCCGCACAGCCTCTAGTGCTGATCCTCTTCCACAGGGGAGAGGTCGTTAAGGGGGGGTACTATCACAGTCTCCCTTGGGCTATCCTGTGCTTCCTTACCTCTGTATGGCTACCAGCCAGCATGGCTTCTGGCCACTTCCTCATTGCTACATCAGGTAACAGGCACTAGCACGGACTCTGTTTATGGGCCTATTCTGGGTGGCCTAATTGGGTCCCGCCTCCTTCTGCTCCTTTTAAACCTCCCTGGGCCTTAGAGTCATTGACCTTACGTGGTTGTGTTCCATTGTGACCCATGCCTTATCTGAGAATCCGCTCTGTGTATGACCCCAGCTTGTCTGACTACCCACATCGGTTCTGACCTGTGGCTCTAGCTGACTACGTGCTATGTTTATGACCCAGCTTGTCTGACTACACACATCGGTTCTGACCTGTGGCTCTGGCTGACTACTCACTCTGTGCATGACCCCGGCTTGCCTGACCAGTGGTTCTGGCTACTACCCGCTCAGTGTAGCCTCCGGTTGCCTTCCCTGTGGGCCTGGTTACTTTTGCTCCTTGTAGTCCTCGGTTTGCCTAACCAGTGGCCCTGGCTCCTACTCGCTCAGCATAGTCTCCGGTTGTCTGACCAGTGGCCTGGTTACTCTCACTCCGTGTAGTCCCCGGCTTGTCTGACCTGTGACTCTGGCTGCCTACTCGCTCCCTACACTTCCTGCTTGCCTGACCTGTAGTCTCGGTGCCTCCTGGCTCCTGGCTCTGGTCTGTTTGCAGACCAAGTGGTGACTTACACATATTCTTACACATATTCTACCATTCTCTGTTGTCCCACTTGAGTAGTGCAGTGCACAGCACAGTGTGCAGATCCGGAAGGTCCTTGGGTCTTATTTGCTTGTCTGGGGTTGTGTGGGCTATGGTATTATTGCTGTACATTATAAAGAAAGGTGGTTATATTTCATACGATTGTGTCTGTTCTTCTTTTTCCTGCATACCATGACTACTTGGCTGGAGATTTAATTAAGTAATAGATGACAGATTAAGATCATATGTTGTGAGTGGTTGGGGTTGGGAGTGGCTGTGTCTGAGTCCAAAACAGAATATCATACACAACACAGCTTTTCAGTCAGAGGATTGCAGCCAAACTTGGTGTCCGGAATAGCAATTTATTCAAAGACAAAAAGATAAAAAAAACAATGACTTTCATATATTTTAATTGTCTTTGCTGTTTTTATTTCTTCATTATGTACAATTGAGTTTTATTTGACATCTATTATTTTCTCTCTCTCTCTATCCCTGTCCTTGCTCTCTCTCTCCCTCCTTGCTCTCTCTTTCTTTTCCTCTCTTTCTCTCTCTCTCTCTCTCTCTATATATATATATATATATATATATATTCTACCCCTGTGACTACTGTGTCTATTAATAAAATTTTAACTTTGATTTGGAATTGTTTAGTGTTTTATTTCAGGGCATGCGCAGAGAGGTGCCATAAGGCATCCTAAGACTTGTCTGGTCAACAAGGGACCAAACTTGAACAATACTCCATGCAGATCAAACAAATGGACACCAAGCTGGACTCCATTGCTAATATGCTCCAGAATATACATCAGTGCCTTGATGCACAACAGAGTGCTTCTGTTGTGCTTCCTAATGCTGCTTCTTCTTCCTCCACAGGTCTGTTGCATTGTAGATTGCCATTGCTGACCTTTGTGGGTTTTTGAACCAATGTTATCTGCATTTCCAAAGCCAGTCTGAGGCCTGGAAAAGAAACAAGATGCAAGGAAAGAGATACTTTCTTCAAAATAATACTACTGAAGATCTTGAAGAAAGTATCTCTCTCTTCGCATATTGTTTCTTTTCTGTGTTTCAAAGCCCTTCCTAGTGTTGTGGCATTCTGAGTGATTGAGAGATCGGATTCAGGCAATCTGTGTGGAGGCAGAGTCAATATCCTCCACAAGGGTATGGGTCATCCTGTACCTTTGACGACAATTGAAATATATGAATACATTTCCTTTTTAGGAAACTCACTGAAATTTTTTGCTGTGCTACACTATGACTCTCTCCCCTGTCTTTTGTTTTCGGTTAGCCTGAAGCCTACACCTCCCATCAGGCCTGCATAACTTTTATTATGTTGTTGCTTCGTGGTTCTGCCCTTGCCTGGGTCTTAGCACTCTTGGACCACCTGTCTCCTATCTTGACCGATTTGGATTCATTCATCTCTGCCTTTCGATCCATATTCAATTCTCCTGGACGATGGGCTATGGCTGAGTCAGCCATATTGGATTTCAGAGTTCCACGACTCTCCTGAAGTATGCAATCAAATTCTGGACTGGGCAATTTGACATCAAGCAGTGTGAGAATGCCTTAAAGGTTACCTTCAGAACAGGGCTGTCCGAATGTCTTACAAAGGAACTTACGACTTACAACATCAGATTCAGCAGAGCTGGGCTGAGAACAACAGAGACCGCAACCGCACTTCAAGAGATATATCAGTGGGAGGATATAGTGGTTAAGAGTTCAGA
Source organism: Rhinophrynus dorsalis (assembly GCA_037306005.1). Classification (NCBI taxonomy): domain Eukaryota; kingdom Metazoa; phylum Chordata; class Amphibia; order Anura; family Rhinophrynidae; genus Rhinophrynus; species Rhinophrynus dorsalis. The sequence continues at coordinate 182,944,594 of CM074724.1, read as the reverse complement.
TAAGGGTGGCAATGTTCTACAATGGCCTAAAGACATGTATTTACATGAGGCCAGGAAACAGTTGCACCTGTCTGGAAGTTATAAGAGACTACTCTCGGATCCCACTGAGGACTTTTTAAGACTATACACGTCATTGATCTCAGATTGTCATAAAGATTTGATAATAACAGACAAAGAATATAAGTTTCTCATGGATTCATACACTAGGATAGCTACCTTTAACCTCTTACCGAAAGTGCACAAAAATAAACACAATTCTCTTGGTCGCCCCATAGTATCAGGTAATGACAGTCTGTGTGAAAAGATGAGCAAAAATGTTGACTAACAATTACGTCCCTTATTGAATAACATGCCTTCAAATATTAAATATACAAGGGACATTTTGTGTAAGCTAGAATAGCTACCAATTGATGATGAAATTCTTTTGGTCACATGTGATGTAGAGTCATTATATACATCCATAGACCATCAGATTGGCTGTCAAGCTATTGAATATAATCGAATTCGTCACAATTGGAAAGACGAAGCTAACAGATATTATCTGCTACATATGTTGTCTTTTATTTTAAGACATAACTACTTCTTGTTTAATAACTCATTCTACCTACAGATCCTAGGTACGGAAATGGGTACGGCATGTGCTCCAACTTATGCCAATCTGTACCTCGGATGGTGGGAACAAGAAGTAGTTTTTGCAGAAAATATGGAACATTACACTAATAATATTTTAGTCTGGTATCACTATATTGATGATATAATATTCCTGTGGAAAGGCTCCTCAACTAACTTGAAACTCTTCATACAGGAGCTTAATGATAATCCTTTTAATCTTAAATTAACATTGGAATATAATAGCGAGAAAATAAATTTTCTTGATGTAACTAAATATAGCAAAATACAGAACTGCACTGTCTAATATTTGAATGATAATACAAAAGGTATTAAGTTATCCCTTTATTGATTTAGGAGATGTTATAGCCTCTTATTTGGGAGCCTATAGCATTATGATTCCTTAACAACGGAAAAACCTATAACAGGTGCTACCCCAACATCATATCCAATGATCAACAATACAAGAAAGAAAAGAAAGAAAATGTTGTGTTTGGTGCACACTGATTAATCATTCATTAAAAAATAAATTTTATTAATATTTTTAAAATCCAAAGTTAACTATAGTGAAAAGAAGAAGATTAAAAACCTTCAGGTTGGGGTGAGAGAATTATTAAAAAAAATAATTAAGGAGTAAGAAATTGGCATAGGGTAAATAACCTTGTAAAGAAACTTCACAAAGTATATACACTTATGGCGGCAAAATGTGTCTGTTTTCCCTCATCAGACACTTGCACGTCTTGCCTCATAACTTAACTCCTAACAGAGATAGGGGGAAGTTGAACAGTGAAACACCCTTCTAATTAGCAGTCCGATTCCTGTCCTAACCTATCGTCTGCTGAGGCTAAACAAGCTATTCTAAAACATATTGTTACCAATTACCAGCGCTACAAAGTAGCATATGCTTCGTTCATCCTCTAGATGGCAGAGGGCTCAAAGCAAGCTACCATAAGAAGACATAGCGGTACTTCGCCGCATCGCAAAGCATGCTTTTGCTGGTTCCTGGGCAGGAATCTAACTGAACTCGATTCTGAAAGGCAATATAAACATAAATTTAATATCCAAATATATATTTGTGGGACTCTTTCTCATTTACAGTCCCAACAAGCTGTTACGATCCGGACCAAAGGTCTAACCACCATTATCCCAATGTGTTGTCACATAATGCTGTAGGCTCCCAAATAAGAGGTTATAACATCTCCTAAATCAATAAAGGGATAACTTAATACCTTATGTATTATCATTCAAATATTAGACAGTGCAGTTCTGTATTTTGTAATATTTGGTTTTGTGTTAATTCTTTCACACATTCTTGTAAGAACTTGCACGTCCACAACGTAGATTTGTTGATTGTAAGTTTAATTCAATACACTATAGTGAATCACTCATTCCTTAAAAATGGCATCAGGGGTTAAATCAGATATGTTAAAGAGGAAAGAGCAAATGAAACTCAGTAGAGATGAGTTATTTGGCTGTGCTAATATTGAGGAAACTGTAGCAGGGAATACTGATTTTGTGGATGATTTAACTTATTTACATAAACTTTTAAATAAGCAAACTAGATCCTGGTGGAACCTTAATTTTTTTCAGAAGTATATTAGCAATAATATGATTCCTAGAGGACTTAGGATACAGTTATTTCCTTCTTATGAATTAAAAACTATATTGCTGAGACAGAAATGGGAAGAAGCTTTAAATACCTGTTCCTTAACACTAATGTCTATATTGATAGAACATGAAGAAATTAATCTTAAAGAAATAGAAAGTGATATTGAAGAGATCTCAGAAACACTCTCAGGATTTGAAAATTTACAGGAATTTCAATCAGAATATAAAAAATTCCAGAAAACCCTAGATAAATTTGAGAATAATTTGATATTAAGAAAACGTCAAAAACTTGCTAGGGATGAGAGAGATTATAAATTGGATAAGATTTACAGATGGCGTCAAAAAGGTTTTTTCAAAAGAAAACCAAAACAGTTTACTTATGACAGACATGGTCTCTATACAGACATAGATACTAGTGATTCTGAGGGAGAAAAGTCTGGTTCTAGACAAGAGAGAAATTAGTTAAATAAAACTGTCCATTTTTTAGAAGAACCGGAAATAATAAATTACGAACCCACAGAAGAACAAGAGGAGGAAGTGGTACCAGTAAGTGTACCACAGGCACCTCCCTCAATATTGACGAGGGGAAAGAAAGGTATAACAACCCCCCCCCCCCCGACAGCGAAACAATTACAACAACCCAAGAACAGCAAAGCCAAAACCTAAGGGTGATCAATTTGAGTAACAAAATTCTTAGTAAAACTCATATTCAAGTATTGATGTGAGGATTAACATACATACCTTCCAAACATTTGGATGTCTTTGACACAGTTAAAGATATACATTTGTTCTGTAGGAAATTACTCCTTAAAAAATTTTTTGCTGATGGATCAAATGTTGAGGGAATAAATGAGGAGCAAATTGATGATATAATCTCTAATAATATCTCTTGGAGAACAACTATATCTCCTAAATCAACATTTACACCATCATTTAATATTTCTTCACATATACAGATCTTTTCAGAATTGGTTTGTCGTGATTTACTTAAACTGAAACCAACTATAAGGCATCCGAATATCAGCCTTGATGAATTACAAGCCTTGAGAGAGATGGAATCTTGGTCTGATGTTGTGATCAAACCCTCAGATAAGGGAGGGAATATAGTAATATGGCCCAAAGACATGTATGAACTAGAAGCCAAAAGACAATTGGACAATTCCTTATGCTATAGAAAAGTGTTAGGAAATCCTACACAGAATTTATTGGAGCTCTATATTGCTATGTTAATGAGAGCCAAGGAACAGAATATCATTAGCGATAGAGAATATCGCTTTTTACTTGTTAAAAACCCTAAAGTTCCTACATTTTATATGCTGCCTAAAGTTCATAAGAACTTGAAATTGAGAAAATTTGTTGAGTCCCTTTCCTCTTATACAAGAGATACGATGGATGTCCTTCTGAAATTACAGAAGGCACAGACCACTCAAAAGACTATACTGGTAACAATCGATGTTGAATCTCTCTATACCAGCATTTGACATGATTTAGGACTTAATGCAGTCCGATACTTCCTATATCAAGAAGGAAGTAACTATGTACAATTTAATAACTTTATACTCAAATTATTAGAGTTTATTCTGAGATTCAATTATTTTACCTTTAAAGATTCCTTCTATATTCAGATTCAAGGGACAGCCATGGGAACAGCCTGTGCACCAACACATGCCAACATATTTTTAGGTTGGTGGGAGGCTGAACAAGTATTTATCCCTGGCAACATCAAATATACTAAATACATTACGTTATGGCTGAGATACATCGATGATATTTCTTTCTTTGGGAATCCTCGATAGAATTATTGGAAGAATTTATTTCTATTTTAAATAATAACCAATTGAACTTAAGATTCACTTATCATTTAAGTAATGACGCATTACTAGGGATGAGCGAGCACCCCGATGCTCGGGTGCTCGGGTGCTCTGACCGAGCACCCCCTGATGCTCGAGTGCTCGGCCGAGCACCCGAGCCCCATTCAAATGAATGCGAGCACTCGAGCATTAAACCAGGCACCCCCTGCTCTGATGAGTGGAGGGTGCCTGGTCAATGTCCCCCTTCATCTCCGCTATGCCCCTCTTCCACAATGTCCCCCTTCATCTCCTATGCCATAGCGGAGATGAAGGGGGACATTGTGGAAGAGGGGCATAGCGGAGATGAAGGGGGACATTGTGGAAGAGGGGCATAGACTATGCCCCTCTTCCACAATGTCCCCCTTCATCTCCGCTATGCCCCTCTTCCACAATGTCCCCCTTCATCTCCTCTATGGCATAGGAGATGAAGGGGGACATTGTGGAAGAGGGGCATAGCGGAGATGAAGGGGCACATTGTGGAAGACGGGCATAGCGGAGATGAAGGGGGACATTGTGGAAGAGGGGCATAGAGTCTATGCCCCTCTTCCACAATGTCCCCCTTCATCTCCGCAATGCCCCCTTCATCTCCGCAATGCCCCCGTACCTCCATTCCCTGGTGGTCCAGCGGAGCGTCTTCGGATCTGTGCCTCTTCCGGCACAGATCCTCTTCACCCGAACATGTCGGGCGAGCACATGGCGGTACTCGTACGAGTACCGCCATGTGCCGAGCAGAGCGATGCTCGAGCCGATCCGAGCATCGGCCGAGCACGCTCGCTCAACACTACGCATTACCCTTTTTGGATATTACAATATTTAAAGATCAGATAGGAAATTTAGCCACTGATCTATATCGTAAAGAGACGGCAACGAATAGTATTTTGGAGGCATCAAGTGCCCATCCTCCCTCAACTATAAAAGCATTACCCATAGGAGAATTTTTAAGAATGCGCCGTAATTGCTCGAAAGATGAAGACTTTGAAAAGAGAGCAAAAGAACTATCTATTCGATTATGTGATCGTGGTTATAGTAGACGGTTAATACAAAAAGCATATGAACGAGCTAAAAGAACTCCTCGTGATCCCAAAATTAAAACATCTGAAGAACAAAAGGTACACTTTATTAGTACCTATACGAAAGAAAGTAACCAAGTAATTGCTATCATGAACCAACAATGGCATATATTATTGGAAGACCCAGATTTGAAATCCATCTTGGGACCTACAGTATCTATAGGATATAGGAGGAATAGGAATATAAAAGATTCTCTTGTGTCTAGTCATTATTTACAATATGGCCCCAAGAGGGATAACATTAAAGGATCCTATTCATGTGGCACTTGTCGTTTATGTCCTCATATGAAACGGACAACTGAAATTAAGGATAGATTTGGACATCTACATAAAATATCTAAATTCATAAATTGTAATTCAACAGGTGTCATATACTGTTTAGAATGTCCATGTCCCAAGTTATATGTTGGTATGACAAAAAGATTTTTAAAAGAACGTGTACTTGAACATATTTGTAAGATCAGGAGAGCTCCAATGGATGTTGTAAAGGAGAAACAAAATATCACTGGGACTCAAATATTGACATCAGTATCAAGACATTTTTATGAGAAACATCATAGTGATGTAACCAATTTGAAATGCTGCGGCATTGAACGAGTACAATTGGGAATCAGAGGAGGAGATATAGAACAATCACTACTTAAACGTGAATGTAGATGGATCTTTTTATTAGATTGTATTCAACCAAAGGGTATGAATGATTATATTAGTTTTAATATGTTTCTTTAAAATACATTCAATCTAAAGATCAGTTTAATTCTTATTCAATTTATTGTTATAATCAATTAAACTCAGAATCAAGTTCAATAAGAATTCAACTGTAAAATAGATGTTAACCTGACACCCTTTAGGACCGGGGAGAATACCTCCAGATTAGAGAGGTGTGTCTTATAGGTATAAATATCTTGATTTTGGCCCCCCTTACCACACCTCTGATGCAGGCTTATCTAAGCCGAAACATGTTAGGTGAAGGCTGGAGTTTTTCCCTTCCCTTTTTTTAAAGGGAAATCTACTGTCTGAGTGTCCGGTATGTGGGGCGCCTCTGACCGCATGAATTTTAGGTCAGAGGAATGAACCGAATTTTTCCCCCACCAGAAAAATTAGAATTATTTAGTTTTAAGATTCAGCTTTCTGGGTGTAATTATAGGGAATAGGGGAATTAGATGTATAGTCACTCCTTTGAATACTTTAATTATGAGGCAAGATGTATAATAGAATGAAAATACGATATATTTCATGCTGAAGACGATCTGACCATTAGCTACATAGTAGCGTTTGTTGACAACACATTGGGATAAAGGTGGTTAGACCTTTGGTCCGGATCGTAACAGCTTGTTGGGACTGTAGATGAGAAAGAGTCCCACAAATATATATTTGGATATTAGATTTACGTTTATATTGCCTTTCAGAATCGAGTTCAGTTAGATTCCTGCCCAGGAACCAGCAAAAGCATGCTTTGTGATGCGACGAAGTACCGCTATGTCTTCTTATGGTAGCTTGCTTTGAGCCCTCTGCCATCTAGAGGATGAACGAAGCATATGCTACTTTGTAGCGCTGGTAATTGGTAACAATATGTTTTAGAATAGCTTATTTAGCCTCAGCAGACGTTAGGTTAGGACAGGAATCGGACTGCTAATTAGAAGGGTGTTTCACTGTTCAACTTCCCCCTATCTCTGTTAGGAGTTAAGTTATGAGGCAAAACGTGCAAGTGTCTGATGAGGGAAAACAGACACATTTTGCCGCCATAAGTGTATCTACTTTGTGAAGTTTCTTTACAAGGTTATTTACCCTATGCCAATTTCTTACTCCTTAATTATTTTTTTGAATAATTCTCTCACCCTGAACCTGAAGATTTTTAATCTTCTTCTTTTCACTATAGTTAACTTTGGATTTTAAAAATATTAATAAAATACATTTTTTAATGAATGATTAATCAGTGTGCACCAAACACAACATTTTCTTTCTTGTATTGTAACTAAATATAGACAAGAAGATGATTGCTTAGGTACCGATTTATTTAGGAAAGAAACAGCTACCAATAGTATACTTCATTTTTCAAGTCATCATCTTCCTAGTGTAAAGAAAAATTTTCCATATGGCGAATATCTAAGAATGAAAAGAAACTGTTCTTATTTCTTCGTCTTTAAAGTCAGAGCTCAGGAGCTGACACAAAGACTGATTAACAGAGGTTATTCCAAATCCCAATTCAAAGTGGCTTATAATAGAGCTTTACAACAGCCAAGGGCCAATCTATTGAAAACTAAAATATGACAGACAGACTCCAAGATCCACCTGATAACTAGATTCAATAGCTGGAATAAAGAAATGGAGGCTATTCTGCAAAAACGTTTTCCAATTTTATTACAGGATGGGAAATTAAAGGAGATCCTTGGAGATAAAATCTGTGTTTCATATAGAAACGCTACTAATTTGAAAGACATTTTAGCACAAAGCCACTTCCAGTTGAAAAGAAGGAGTCCACCCCCAATTTTAGGTTCCTATGCTTGTGGTAGATGTAAATTATGCCCCTATATGATTAAATGTACAGAAGTCAAAGATAGAATGGGAATTATTCATAAGATCCATGATTTCCTTATATGTGAAACAAAAGGAGTCATCTATAGTATTGAATGCACATGCCAGCTAGGATATGTAGGCATGACTACCAGGATGCTGAAGAATCATGCTCTAGAACATCCTAGGAACATTACTTCAGCAAGGACCACAATAGCAGCTGGAAGACAACTTACCAGTGCTGCAAAGCATTTTCTTACACATCACAATGCTGCCACAAAAGATTTTAAAATATGGGGCATTGAAAAAGTGAGCATGGGAATCAGGGGTGGGGATTTGGAAAGTAAACTGTTACAAACTGAGAATTGATGGATATTCCTTCTGAACACCATGATTCCGAGCGGATTAAATGAATAAATGTGTCTAACTGTTCATCTCTAAGCATTTATAAATGGTGGAGTGTTCTACTGGAATTTAAAAAGAATTTACTTCTAGTGATTAAACTGCTATTTTAAACATCAATCAACTAGGTTACAATCTGAAAAAATAATTCCTTTAAATGTAAATACTATTTTATATACCTAAAGGCATTTATTTGTATATTCAAATAATTAAATACCTTTATAAGCAGAGCTGAGATATAAAGGACACTACTCTACATGCTTAAAAACATCTATTTTTATATGGTAATTTACAAAAAATCTAGATATGTAACGCGAAAAGAATGAAAATAAAAAATAAAATATAATGAAAATAAAAATCATTTATTTGTTTTTGTTAAAAGTTATAAACACTTGAAAGAATTAGTTGGGAGGTGGCTGATATTATATGTGCACATATTTTCAGTAAGATATATAAGTATGAAGAACTTATAATCCACACGCCTTATTACTTAAAACTAATGAGACAGGAGGTAGTTTGTATCGAATAATCATGTTGATACTAAATACAAGGATTTATTATTATATATTATTAATATTATATATTTTTTTAAATATATTTTATCAGATCGCTCCATACACATCGTAAATACAAAAAAAAAGGATACATATAAAATCGTTCAACAAAAGTATGTAGACATTTGTAACAATGAAAAGAACATATGCATATCAGTAGGGCGTACAGAGTGAACCTGAGGTTTTTATTATTATTTCAACCTTCAATAACCCAAACTCCTAAAATATAACCTAACTTAACGTTTACTATACCCCCCAACCTCAATTCCTCTCTCTCCAGAGCCCGCAGCACCCCCCCCTCCGCCTACCAGCAAGCAATTTCACAGGATCCCGGTATGCACAGGATTCATACACAATGTTACGCATCAAGTATACGTCACAACCATCCACACAGCAAGCAGGTATGACCTCAGTCAACCATCTCCAGTAAGTTGCACATCATCAGGTGCCACAGTATTATCTGCTCTAGTTGTCCACCAGGTCTGCCATCTTCCCCTGATCTTGTCAAACTTAGTCGGAGTACCCCGGTATAAGTAAACCAATTTATAATGTGGAATACACTGTAAAACCAGGTTTATCCACGCTCTACAATTGGGAACTCTGTTTGACATCCAGTTCAAGGCCACCACCTTTCTCGCCATCACCAAGAGCTCACTCAGTAGAGATCTGTCAGTTGCATCCTCAATCTCATCAGGAAAAACAGACAATAAACAAATCTTTGGAGTCACAGGAACAGGTCTCCCCAACACCAGGCCCACAATATGCATTATTTCTGTCCAAAACCTCCTGACTCCAGGACACTCCCAGATCATATGCAAGTATGTACCCTGAACATTATCACACCGTAGACAACAGTCGGTACCAGAATTCACCATTTTTTACAGTCTGACCGGCGTATAATAAATTCTATGTAGAATATTCAACTGTATCATTTGATGTCTAGTCGACGTCACCACCAGTGCTGGCCCCACCTTAGCCAGATCCCATTCCCAATTCTCTAATGGACTCACATCCATTTCCCATTTGTTCCGTGAAGGAAACTCCTGATACCTCATGTGAGATTCTAGCCACTGCTAAATGAAAGAGAGAGGTCTCGGAGGTTCAAGGATCATCAATCTAGTAAGAAGCAGGAACGTAGATATCATCGGGGCTCGATCACCCCACTGAGCTCTAAGAGCATGCCTAATACATAAATATGAGTAAAAAAGATTATGTGGTATACGGTACTAGTCATGTAATTGTGTGAAGGATTTTAGCTGATTATCCTGGTATAATTGTCCAAGGGTACTAATCCCAGATCTAGCCCACAAGGGACCAAACTCGCTACCAAGAATATGGTGTATTCCCGCGGCACCCCATAAGGGGGTATCCGGATCCATGGCTATATATCCCAGTAGCTTTTTTAACTCCACCCACGCCTCATGTAGGGTTGTTGCTAATGGAGTCCGAATTTTAAAAACTGCGGGTCTGCCATGTAAAAATTGGGTAGCTTATAAGCAGGCTGTAATAATAATGCATCTATTTGGGTAGTCTGGTAGCGAGGTTGGGGAGAAACAAAATCTAGCACATATCGACATTGTGCTGCCAAAGCAATTCCCCCCTCATGTTTTGGTCTCATGAGAATAGTTAACTTGAGTCTAGCCCGACTTCCCCGCCATACGAAGTGCAAAATAATTTTGTCTATTTGTCAGAAATATTTTTTAGGAATAGGGAACGGCGTTTTTTGAAAAACATACAAAAATTTAGGCAAAAAGATAATTTTAATAAGATTCGATCTACCAATAACATCTAAGGGCAGATGAAGCCATGCCATTGTTTTGTCGCTAAAGTATTGAACAGTAGGTATCAAATTCATCTCCAAAAAGGAGTCCGTCATTGCTGCCACCCTAATCCCCAAATATGTACACTCAGCCACATAAGAAAGCGGGATGTACATTGGTTGAGATACCCGTAGACCACTCTCAATGGGAATCAAAGAGGACTTGGTCCAATTTATTTGAAATCCAGAATATGTACCAAAATCGTCCACCGATTGTAACAAGGTCCCCAAGGAATTCCCATCATCACCTAGAAAGAGCAGGATGTCATCAGCATACAGTGCGAGTTTTTCCTCTCTGTCCTCGAATCAGCGGATTTGCACGCCAGGGGCTCCAGGGCCAAGACAAACAGGCCGGGTGTAAGCGGGCAGCCCTGTCTAGTACCACGATGCAAGAAGAAGGGCTGTGAACTCAGTCCACCCGTTACCACATAAGCCTTGGGATTACTATATAAAATATGTATCCATTTAATAAAGGATGGGCCAAACCCAAAACCCCGGAGTATGTGCCAAAGGTATGGCCATTCGACAGAGTCAAAGGCCTTAGATGCATCAAGAGATGCTATCACCCGAGTTCAGATGGTATCGTGAGGAAGTTGCAGGTGCATAAATAGCCTTCTAAGATTGTGTGACGTCGATTTGCCTGGATAAAGCCAGTTTGATCTTCATGTACAATGGTTCCCAGCACCATATTTAATCTGGTAGCCAGAATTTTCACCACAATTTTTGCATCTGTAGTCAACAGGGAAATGGGCCTGTAAGAGTCACAAATCTCCGGATCCTTTCCTGGCTTGGGCAATACAATAATGGAAGCATTATTCATTGAATCCGGAAGATGTCCGTCATCAATAGCAGCATAAAAGGTATTCAACAGATGGGGGGCCAAGACATCCACTCCAATTCTTTATACCACTCCACAGGAAGACCATCCACACCAGACGCCTTGCCCGCTGGTAAACCACGGATAGCCTCCACTACCTCTCTAAGAAGTATAGGAGCATCCAGCATTTGTTTATGCTCGAATGAAAGTTGCGGAAGGTCACATTGATCAATAAAGCAAGAAATCTGTGACTCAGAGCGGGTCAATCGAGATTCATATAAATGAGAGTAGAAGCGCTGAAATCGCGAGTTAATCTTCTGCGGGTCTAGTATCAGTTCCCCCAGGATCTCGGAGTGAAGAAACCGACGGAGTCCCCCTGTGTTGACAAACAAGATGAGCCATTAGCTTCTCTGCCTTATCCCCATTTTCAAAAATGTTTTGTTTCAAGTAAAAAACGTGACGGGCACTCATTTCAGACAATTTTATAGAATATTTTAATGAGCAAGAAAAAAAATTAGTATAATTTAGTATTCATATAAGAGGCCAAATCCCCGTTTTCCACAAACTGTTTTTCCGCCTCAGCAGCGTCCGATTACAATGCCTCCACCTCCCTAGATCTAAGTCTATTTTGCTTAGATACAAGAGATATTAATGAGCCCCTTGCAGCTGCCTTGGCAGCCTCTCAAACAATGCCCTGAGCAGCAGTATTAACATTATTGGCAAGATATTCACATAGATCTTCCCTATGTTTAGACACCAGATGCGCATTGGTCAACCATTCAGGACTAAACCTCCAGACTCTAGACCTAGGTCTCTGGTCTCGCTGTAGTGTCAATAATAGCTGGGAATGGTCGGAAGCTACCCTGGTCAGAAAACAGCAATCTGTAACCCAATTCAAGGTCAACTGGTTAGCAAACACATAATCAATTCTAGATAATGTTTTATAAGTGGCCAAGTGGCACGAGAATTCCCGGTCCTGCGGATGGAGGGTCCTCCATACATCTATAAATCCCATGTCACCTATGAGACTGAGGAAGGCATCTCTATGCAAGTTGGAGTCAACTGCCGTCCCACCTAATCTGTCCAAGTCAGGATTAGTAGCTATATTTAAGTCACCCATACAAATGATATGGTGTCGTGACTTGTCAGAGATATAGATAAGTATGTCTCTAAGAATTGAGGGATCGAAAGGCGGTGGTATATAAACATTCAGCAAAACAAACAGAGCTCCCTGTAACTTACATGTTAAGAAGAGGTAGCGTCCCTGTGGGTCAGTCTTGAGGTCAATGAATTCAAAAGAAACTAGTTTAGTAATAAGAATGGAAACACCTCTGGCATACGTGGAATAGGTGGCATGAGAATGACTCTGTATCCATTGCCTCCTAAGAGACAAAATTCTTGGGTCTCCTGCAGCATGACCACCCCTGGAGTCTGTTTCCTGACGTGGTTTAAGACTAAGGATCGTTTTACGGCATCATTCAAGCCATGCACATTCCATGACAAAAACTTACAATTTAGTGTTGTCATTACAGAAATAAATAGTATGTGTTACATCTCTGGCCACACGGTGGGGTCTGTTGGGAGCGAGGAGCGCCCGGCCCAGAAGAGAGAGGAATCCCTAAGCTAACAACTAACCTAGCCCCTATCTGAACATCCCACCCTATCTCCATCACCCCCAACCCGATAGAGATTTTATCCCTTAACCAAACCATTCCCGCAGCCTGGCAGCCAAAACTTTTTTCCCTTCCCTCCCACCCACCACACATAAATCAATCAACTAGTAGTTAAACAGATCACTTATAGTCCCATCCACACCCCCTGCCCCCCACAGCGGCAAAATAAAGCAAAAATAAACACATCATCACTTCATAGCAACTGTTGAGAGAGATCCCAATGACCGTACCACCGTAGCCATCTCTAGAGCAGAACATCTCCCGTCCGGTAGGAAGCCAGCCCCCCGGTCACAACCAGATGCTATTCTCACTCATTCTCCCCGTCTTAACACCCTTCGGGCAGATCGGAGGTGTCATTAAATGATCAGACTCCAACAACTTCAAGGGGTCCAAGTGCCGAACCACGGCAGCATAGCGTCAAACCACCGCCCAAAGCATGCGAGACGATACCAACTTAGCAAAAGCACCTTAGAACAGTAACTCTATTCCCATAAGTAGGTATATAAACATATATAGACACAGTCAGATATATGATGGCTATAGCAGTATTACATCCCAGTAACAAAGCGAATCCCCCGGAGCCACTAGGTATGCCTCCCATTTGTTCACCTCGTCTTGCATCCCCTGGGCGGGTCAGAGGCTTCATAAAATATATAAACAAAAACTAACAGCTGCAAAAAATCCAAATGCCAAATCACGGCAATGCAGCATCCAACCACCGCCCAAGACATGCAAGAGAGTATCAGCAGATTATAAGACTTCAGAATAGTGCCCACAGTATTAGTATGGTGGGAACGAGAGAGGGAAAAAAAAATGTTTTCCCCTCCCCTTCCCACAAACAGACATATAGACATTTACATATACACTTAAATATACGTTTGTGGTGGCATTATCAAAACAGGCATTTAGTCAGGTTTACGGAATCATAGCACGTCATCTCTCCCCCAACCTCATCACCACATTAGGGATCTGAAAGCAGTTCATCACAGAACGTAAGCCCTGGAGGGGTGGAGTCCAGCGTCAACACTGCTCTACATCCACATTGTATAGGGGTCACGTCACCATGTCCCACTGAGCTCGGCCTCCATCCAAGTAGATCAGCAGGAGAAGGGTCAGTTCAGATGGCCGCCATGTCCTTCGGGATCCGCCCCATTGTCCATCGAGAACCAGGGAGACAAAATATATGAGAACTCAGGAGTTTAAGACCATGGCAGCAATTGTCAGGAAATGATGAAATGGCTTTAATGAGTGTCCACCCATTCTCTAGCCTCAGAATCCGACGTAAAGAAGATGGTGTTACCATCATGAACAACTCTCAATCTAGCAGGAAACAACATAGAATAGGAGATGTTTTTCTCTTGAAGTTTGCACTTCACCTCCGCAAACCTGCGTCTCTGGTGTTGGACATCAGCCGAGAAATCCGGATAGAAGGAGATTTGTTGATTTTCGAAAATAATTTGGCCTTTCATCCTGGCGATACAAAGTATGGCATCTCGAGCCCTGTAATTTAGAAGTTTGATAATCATCTGACAGGGAGAAGATCCAGGAGGTCTCGGACCTGTCGGCAATCGATGCGCCCGCTCAACAGTAAAGGATGGAGAGAGACCCCCCGTGCCAACATGTTCTTTTATCCAGGACTCCATAAATTGCTCAGGGGCACGACCCTCGCGGTTCTCCAGCAGCCCAATTATACAAACATTACTGCATCTAGACCTGTTTTCAAGATCATCTACTTTGGATTGTAGAGATCGTACTTGATTCTTTAGCTCATCCACCATGGTAACCACAGAAGGAAGTGTGTCCTCTACAGTAGAGATACGTTGTCGAACATAGGTGATGCTTTCACACAGATTTTGTTGGCCCGCACGTAGAAGATTAATCTCTACCTGCACTGTGTCAATTTTGTTGGTCAGGACTGCCTGGCAGGTAGCGATTGCAGACATTATTTCTGTAAATTAGGATTTGGAATCATCTTCCTTGGAAGCTGAGGACTGTGCCGGCGAGGCCGCCGCAGAAGGGGCCTCCAACATGGCCGTGACCTCCTCCGCCGCCATAGCTCTTCTAGCAAATTTACTTAATTTCTTCCAGTATTCTGATGACTTTTTAACCATAGTGGGAGCGGGAAAGCAAATATAGGTCAGATCAACACAGGCCAAACTCAGCGAAGGGTGGACAATTGCCGCTAAGTCGGGTAGGGGCAGACGGGACCCCTCAAATTTCAAATAACATGCATACCCTGAGTCATATTTTCACGCCAGGTATTCAAGTGGCACACATAATATAGATCAAAGCATCACGTGTGGCTCATTCAAATATATGGGGCAGAGGAGGGAAATATATACAGGAAAGGTATTGAACAAACAGGTGCAATCCATAGCAATTTAATGGTTTTAGCTGAAGATTGGTGAAGCAAGAAGCAAGGAATCTTTCAATTACTCTTGTAGCAATTGACCCACAAAACTTGGAGGCATCAGGTATGAATTACAATAATCAAGTATCTTCCAGTATCTTGCATCAAAGTATTCAACACTGGACTCTTTTGCCTAGGACTCAGCTGTGGAACAGAGTATGCCTCAAGGTCACACATGTGAATTAGAATAAGCGAGCAACATTCAGTACACAATTATACATGGGGTAGCAGGGTAGAACATATATAGGAAAGAGGACGAACAGGGGGAGTTTACAACGTATGAAGATTGTTGGCCACAGTCAGGTACAGCAACAGTAGGCCCTCCAGCCGCTCCTGTGTCTCAAATGCAGTCCCACTAGTTGGAGCAAAAGATGATATTCACATCCAAAAGGCAATATTGCAGCCACAGACCATCAGCTTTCCTTGTAGCCACAACAGATATAACTTGCAATCAAAGATAAGCAATGATCCGAAGCTCAAGGCTTAGATGGATAATTATACATGTGGCAGAGTGGGGAACAAATATAGGGAAAACAACAAACAGGGGAATCCACAATCTGGAGCCACACAGTGGGCCCCACTGTGCAAGGCCACAAACTCTCCAAGGGCACCAGTGTTTAGCAAGCCAGGTGAATAAATCTTTTGGCGGGGAAAGGGCACTGGGAGAGAAATAACAAACAGAAGGTGCACTATTATTAAAAGGGGCAGTGTATGGCTAGGCCTATGCCCTCTGGGGTCAGGAGCAGCAGCAAAATCAGTCACTCACTGTATAAAATGGAGGATCATGTAATGAATAACAATACCAGCATGGTCTCCACGTTACCCCCGCACCACTGTTCTGCGCAGCTCTCCGCCAACAGGATGCGCTCAAGCAGCCATGGGTACCACTAATTAGTGCCTCCAAGCAACCCCAAGCGGTGAGAAGCTGTAGAGATCAAGCGCGTCCTCCCGCAGTCGTCCAGCTCCTCGCCAGGCGGAAGTGGCGCGCAAGGCCGCTGGTCTAGGCCTAAGCGCTCGGATGTCGTCACAGTTGACAAAAAGGAAAAATACAGGGTTCACCAGGTAGCTCAACGGCTGGGTAGTGTATATTAAATAATAACAATGCAAAAAGTTAGCTGTAGTAACAGGATTGCAATAGATTTGAAGCAGTAGTAGCAGAGCCTCTCCAACGCACGTCCGCTCAGTATGGCTGCCAGGCCACGCCCCCATTTCTTTAATTAAGACGGATTATAACCATTACAAACAGCTAGGTACAGTCCAATCATCTTCCAGAGTTGCTTAATTGTCATAAGATGGAGCTGACCAGTGGGAGGTGCTTTTAGTTTAAATACTAGCGCCAAATCCTGCAGAACTCAACTCTGATGAAACTACATCAGAAACTATGTAGAGATATACTTATGTGCTGATCCACTCTAGTTAAGATGTAAACTTTTTTAAGTTAGACACTACTCTGTTTTCAATCAAAAGGTGTACGAGTCATTCGCTCTGCATATTAATTTGCAAGCCGGATAGGCACTGGTAATACGTATGGATGGCAGACGGATGACTTGAATCATTCAAGATTCCCCATAAAATAGAGTGTGTTAAGTTTTATACTGACATCAAAAATGATGCAGCGCTATATTTACGTGCTGATCAATATTAGCCTGAAACAAATTTAGGTTTTTTTAGAATGAATATCACGCTGTTTCCAGTTTAAAGGGGCAAGAGTCACTCGTTCTGCATACTAATTTGCAAGCCGGATATGCACTGGTAATCTGTATGAATGGCAGACGGATAACTTGGATCAATCATAGTTTCCCCTAATAGTAATAGCATTCTCTGAATTATTTACTTTATAAGCACGTAACTTTAATTTAACATCAAATTCTTACAATAAGACTAGCGGGAGTGCATATGTACGGGACGTATATTGATGGATCAGAAACTGTTACGCAGGATTCAAATCCCTAACGGGATTAGTATAACGGGCAAACTATCAAGTAAAGTGTGTCTAATAATTTGTTTTTTTTTCTGATTTTGATCCAAATACGGATCGTCTTTATTGATCAGGGTCAAAGACCATAGCTTATTGTCTTTTTTGAGCGTATTACTTCATGCTGAAATCATCAAGACTTTACCAATTAGTATATTTTAGGTCCTGCAGCATGTAAAAGATATCTTATGATAAAGAAACTATTGTAAGCCCGAGATGCAGGCTTAATTAATTTTTGATTGCCGAATTTTGTATTACAGCTAAGCCCCAGGATAGATAAGATTACTAATAATTGTTAAAAACCGGGACGCCGGCAAATCGTGAAGCACTCTTAGTTCAGTTGAGATAGGACTGGCTCTGTGTGAAAAAGCAGTTAATGGAATAGTAACCTATTGGGAATTACCATTTGATTATTGTGGGTTAAATTACCTATTGAGCCAGAACCTAATAACATAAATATTTGAAAAGCTGTTAGAATTAAAGCACTAGAGTTGTTGTACCTGTCAAAGCATAACAGTGATTGCCAATATATTGTGGCATAGCATGAATGAACCACACAAAATCAGGAATTTATTTTCCTTTTGAGAATTGTGGTGAACTAATTGGATTAATGATTGCTCATTTAGGCAATGATTTTTGTACAAAAACTCTGAGGCCCCGTTACAGTGTGAACCATTGGTAAATAATAGCTGGTGAATGAACAGAGACAAGCTACTGATACTTAGGTTTCCTTGGGACAATTTTTTTTCTAAGAAAAATTAAATTAGCAATGTTTTACAAGCCCTAGTGAACAGTGTGGTAATTTTAGGCTCTTTTTAATGAAACACGAGTTTTTGAATTAATAAAGATTTTGTTACACTTTGTTGAGTTATTTTTTCTTAAAGTATGGGTATTCATTTCTCAAAATATTCAAAGAATTGGATTTACATAGAAGTATTGTGTTGACTGTGAACATTATTTAGTGCATTAGTCTTTACAGGGAATTTTTAGGAGTGCAACTTTAAAGGCAACCTTTTTGGTTTCCTGTCTATGGGATAAACACGTTTGTTTGCATGTATCTATTTGTTGCCTTGCACCCACTTGCCGGTAATAATTATTGATAGGCTTAATCCCTAATATTACAGATGGATGGTGCGATCTACAGTTTCTCTAAAATTAAAGCAACCGCACAAAATGCCCAACGGTCAAACCTACCGTGAGTCTTTGTAACGATTTTCAGACACTCAGACAGAGGGTTAGGATAAAATACAATTTTATTAGAGCAAAAAAATAATAACAAGCTTGCCTCCTAGAGGCAGTAATGTGAACAGCAGAATATAGGCTACATATGCCAGTATACAGAACATGGAATATATATATATCTAGTACAGGTACGGAGCAGGCAAAACAGCGACTGGAGACAAATGGTTAATTACAAGGGTAATCAGTCTCAAATGTGGTGTTAGGCACGCCCTTGGTGAACAAGACTGCAGTAGGTGCTAGATCATACAACGCCTTAAGTCCATAAAATGTGTAACGCTGTTGCTAAGAGCTGCGACAGAGACTGAAGCTGCAGGGTAGTTGTTTGGTAGCCCCCACGGGCGTATAACGGAGATCAACAGTATTGGGATCGCTTGAGCCAATAGCCCCCACGGGCGTAACGGAACCAACAGTATTGGAATTGCTTGAGCCAATAGCCCCCCCAGGGGCGTAACGGAGACCAACAGTATTGGAATTGCTTGAACCAACAGCCCCACGGGAGTAACGGAGATCACCGATTGCTGCACTGCATGCGCCAATAGTCCACGGGCGTAGCGGAGAACTACTGCTCTGCAGATGACTATGAGCCGCCGACTACTGAGGCTTACAATGCGGCCGGCTCAGCAGAAGCAGAGTGTATGGCAAAGGATTAGCAAGGGTTAAAGTGGCAGTGAGGTAGAAGGAAGCAACACAAGTGATCGGAGGCTCACTAGTAGCGATACGGCACAGCAAGTGTCAATGATACTCAGCTATACTTCACAATACAAGGAGAACAGAAGGCTCAGCTCAGGAGACGCGGCTCAGCAATGGGTAACCCAGTAATCTCGAGAGGCTCAGATCCACACACTGCAGCAATCAGAATGTCACCAAGGCGACAACAGGAGCTGTAGACTGGAGCGGCAGGAATCCAGAACAAGTCCAGGAGAAGGTAATCGGCCAGGCCGGGTCAGGACACGGAGGAGATTCGTAGACAAGCTGGATCAGCAACGAGCAGGAACGCCAGCCAGGCCGGGTCAGATCACGGAGGAGATTCGCAGACAAGCCAGATCAGCAACAAGCAGGATGTCAGCCAGGCCGGATCGGATCATGGAACAGGAACACAGGAGCGTAGTCGGTACAGGCCAAGTCAGTACACAGGAGATCAGGAACACTGGAACACAGCAACAGCAATACTGGCTTGAAACACCACGAAAGGGCACCTGACAGGTGCCAATGGACAGAATAAAAAAGGTCACCAGGGGCAGGCCAACACAGCTCAACCAATCAGGGAGCAGCACAAGTGAAAGTGACAGAAAGGATCACGGGCACCGTGATAGTCTTGACCCAAGTTCCAGACTCTGGTAACTACCACCAATTCTTACAGTGAAACTATGAAGGTAGGATACGTACTTCAGTTATCTGAAGAAGATAAGACCAGAAGACATACCTCAGGCCTATGTCTGTATTGTGCACAGACTTCATTTTGCCCATTCTTGTCCAAACAAGCCGTGAAACGCCTGGACTTAGGGTTTCTGGTGCCCTTTCCTTTCTCCAGGGGGTTTCCTTGTCAGCTTTGGATGTCTTCAAGTCAGCTCCTCCCTCTCTTCCTACACCTTACCTAGCCATTGTGGATGTCTTCTGTAAGGTCAATGCTGAGACCTTACCTCCCACTGGTCATATGATTGTCCTTTAGATCTGCTACAGGGTACAACACCTCCTCTGGGTACGGTCTATCCTTTATCTGTTCCAGAGACTAAGGCTCTTGAGGGATACATCCAGGACAACAGTGCCAGATGGTTTATACGCCCTTCTACCTCCCCTGCAGAAGCCGGTATATTCTTTGTTAAGAAGAAGGATGGAGGTCTCACCCATTTGTGGACTACAGGGGTTTGAACGAGATAACATGGATGAATTGTTAGCCCTTGCCTCTCATTCCTGAATTGTTGAATACACTCAGGGGAGCTTGTTTTTTACCAGGCTCGACCTTAGAGGCATCTACAACCTGGTGAGAATGAAGGAGAGAGACAAGTAGAAGTCTTTGTAATGCCTCTGCCATCTTCCAGAATTTTGTGAATGATGTCTTCAGGGATCTCCTCTTGTCCTTAGTGTACCTGGATGACATTCTGGTATTATCCTCGACCCTAGAAGAGCATCACCTTCATGTCCAACAGATTCTAACCTGCCTCAGAGAAAACCACCTCTATTGTAAGATAGAGAAATATGCATTGGATACATTTTTTTGGCCTTTTTGGGCCAATATCAGCCCAAGGTCTTGTCATGAATCCAGGGAAGTTGCCTGCTGTGACTCAGTGGCCCTTATCTCATGGCCTGAAAGCCTTTATTACCGCAGGTTCATCAAAGGCTTTTCATCTCTTATTGCCACTATCACAGCCATGACCCGTAATGGGACTGATCCACACTGTTGGAATCCTGAGACCTCGAAGATCGTTTTCTCTTTTGCTCCTATTCTCAGGGATCCTGACACTCTAGCCCCATTTATTCTTGAGGTAGACGCTTCTGAGGTTGCGGCCAGAGTAGTCCTCTCCCAACGAGCCTCTGATTCTGATTCCATCCCTGCTCCTTTTTCTCCAGGTGCTTTTTTTCCACTGAGAGGAATTATGATACTGGTAATAGGGAATTGTTGGTGGTGAAACTAGCCTTGGACAAAAGGAGATACCTGTTGGAGGGATCTCCTCATGTGGTAACCATTTTAACCGATCACCACAACCTCCAGTATTTGGCTTCTGCCAAGTGCCTAAATACTCGCCAGGCCCGATGGTCTTTGTTCTTCTCCCACTTTCACTTTGTCTTTTTGTACATTCCAGGGATGAAGAAAGTTAAAGCTGCCGCCTTGTCTCAACAGCATGAGATTTCTGGTTCCTATCTGGCCGCTCTAGAATTTATAGTCTCTCCTGCCAGGATCATGTCCTCTCTGCCTACTACTTTCTCACTAGTCTCAGGAAAGCCCAGTCTGCATGTCCATCTGGAGTCTCTCTGCCTCCCAACATGTATTTTTATACCATACAGATATCCTTCGTTGGGGGCACTGTTCACTGACAGCTGGTAATTCTGGACATATTTGTACCCAGGATCTCATCTCTAGATATTTTTGGTGTCCTGATCTTAAATCAGAACTACCACCTTTAAATAACTTTATCTTAAATAACTCCCCATCTGGCGACTACCTGCTTAGTAATGCTAGTCGCCAGAATTATTACCTTGTTTAACAGATTTATCGATTCTGCCAGGGCTGACAGCAGGACGGATGGTAGACATATTGCCATAATGACATCCGCGCACCTGCGCTGTCAGTCCCAGCCAGGTCTAGGAGACGTTGCTAGGAGCCGGCCGGTAATAATTCTGGTGACTATCTCTACTAAGCAGCTAGTCACCAGATGGTGAGTTATTTAAGATAAAGTTATTTAAAGGTGTCCTCCTGTCCAGTATGTGCCCGCATGAAAATACATAGATCCCAGCCTGTGGGTCTCTTACAACCCCTTCCCTTGCCAGCCGTTCCATGGACGCAGATCTCAATAGACTTTGTGGTAGACTTGCCTTCCGCATCTGGCAATACTATGAGTACGGATGGGAGAAAACGTTAGTCTTAAACTGAAATCGGCAAATATTGGCACTTTCCACTTGGTGAATCATTTCCCGTGAAAATTGCAGTTTTTCCACTTTTTCCCCACCTTTCTCGCCCATTGAAATCAATGGGAAGAAAAATATTTCTCCATCTACAGCCATATAAAAGCCTTTCAGGCTCTCACAGCATGCCATTTTGTGTTTGTGAGTGGAGAGAGCAGCGCCTTGTTTGAGCTAGAGAAGACAGAGGGGAATTGAAGCATAGTTTAGAAAATATTTTAGGTAGGACATTTGTTTTGTTTATTAGGAGAGTCAGTGGGGCATTCTGGAGAGAAGAAGGGAGGAAGGAGGTTGACCCCAAATACTCCAAAATTTCTTGTGACTGACTGGCAAGACACAGGCAGCTAGAGACCTATTTGCTTGTTGATCTTGCTGTTATTGTTTCTGTGCTGGGTGGGGAAGTCTGGGGAAAGAAGTTGTTGATTTTGTTTTTCATTTATAATTTTTTTGGACAGACTGTGATAAGATAACAGGGTGGACAACTTAAAAAAATAAATAAATAAATAAATAGAATAAAAAGGAATAAAGAACTAAATATATTAGTTCACTGTGACAGACAGCTGACTGGGCTTAGGCAAGGCATCATACAGCTCCATCAGTTGTGTTGTGTATCGTACAGTGAAAAAACATAGTGTAGTTGCTTAATGTCTGGCAAACGCACAAGGAAAAGAGGGAGGGGTGGAGCAGTACAGGGACGTGAGAGTGAAGCAGTAGTTCAAAAACTGACATTGATGATGATCCCTCTACTCCAAGGGAGGATGCAGTTTTCCAAGGTCCCAGCAAAACTAGTTCCAGCACCGCCAGTGCCAGTAAAAATAAAGAACCATATAAGAAGAACACTGAAGATGACAACAAGTCTCATTCAAGTGTTGATAGTGCTGGCAATAGCATAATAGAGGAAGGTGTAGCAGCTGAACCACCTGATGCATCAGATAGTGAGATAAACAAGCACCAAAACACCCATCCTCAAAGTAGTAGGGAACTTTGTTACAGTAAAAATAAATTGTTTGAAAAAGGAATATAGGGTAGTAGTGGGCAAAAACTCTCAGGTAATGCTGATGCTGATAAGGATGACCTAATGATGACTGATGATGATGTAGATCTAGACTATATCCCTCCAGTATCCTTCTCTTGTTCAGATACAGATGAAGTTGAGAGCGAGGATGATAACAGGGCTATAAGGTTAGCAGAAAGTCAAAGGCTGAATCTTCCACCACTTTTAAGGAGCATTGTGCCTGTCTATAAACTGTTTGAGAAAGCCATTGGAAAGTCTGACCTTGGACAAGCACAGATGTCAAAAAGCACACAGTCACCCTATCAGTCATCATCACCATCATCGCCTCTTCAAAGTCCAAGTCCCACTCAGCCACATACACCTGTTTTGAGTACCCAACAACACAGGTTAACATCCACAGTGTTATATATGACAAGTCCATCTGCTGCTGCTGCTGTAAGTGCTGCACCTTTGATACCACATAGTAGTGGCAGTAGAATTACATCAATATCTAGCCCCAGTAGTAGTTGTATCAGTAGCACCACCTCAGGAACCCCTCATTCCATGAAATCCACAGTATGGAGATACTTCACTCTGGATCCTCAAGCTAAGCATGTTGCTATCTGTTGTCTGTGCAAAAATCACATGAGCAGGAGGAAAGCAGGCTCACACATAGGCACCTCCTCTATGAGATCTCATCTGAAACACAACCACAGGTCTGACTGGGAGACACACTATCAGCAGGCCAAAGATGCCACAACTAGCAGCAGAGAGTGTTCTACTGCCAGTGCGAACAGTTAGTTCAGTCCAAATAACACCTTAGGCTCCTGCTGCAGAGGAGTATGACAGACAAAGCCAGGACAAATATATTTACAGCAGCACAGATGAGAAGGTGGTGGAGAAATGTGAAGAATGATTGCCACCATGTACACCACTTGGGACCACCGCTATGACCGATAAGTAATGTGTGTCAATAATCTGAGAAGGAGTTTAGCGTATGACATTGGTAAAAACAATATACATACAACAATGCCAGTCCCCCCACCACCACCACCACTATAATACACATCTGCCACATTTTAAGTTGTACTTAATTTTTTCTATTACTTGACATCATCATGAATTTGTGCCAGTGTCACTTAAGCAGGAAGTTAGTGTTGTGGATAATGGACAATTTAAATAAGAATTTAAATAAGTGGATTCAAATACAGGGGATTACACAGAGGAACACATATTTTTTAGCCTTATTGTGCAGATTATTTTTCTCTACCTTTTAGCTTGTGGTTACTGGCATAATACGAGTGGTAGCATGATTGTCCATTTAACTCAGTGCACAAGCTGCCATATGTTTGCACACCTGGAACAACCGTTCCAGGGTGCATACCTCTGTGGCAGATGTGAGCAAGTGGTTTCTCTCGAAGCTCGTATTAGAGATCTGGAGGGGCAAGTTGCAACATTGAGAGAGACAGC
Source organism: Rhinophrynus dorsalis (assembly GCA_037306005.1). NCBI lineage: Eukaryota > Metazoa > Chordata > Amphibia > Anura > Rhinophrynidae > Rhinophrynus > Rhinophrynus dorsalis. The sequence continues at coordinate 182,919,969 of CM074724.1, read as the reverse complement.
TAATCTTGAGAGGAAATTGGTGGTAGGTGGTTCTTGGGGTGGAGAATGCACAAAGAATGAGCAGGTAGCCAGATGGGTTACAGTTACACATAGCAAGGGGGGGAGGAATAGGGAGGATACTCCTGTGGTTACTAACCCTAACAGTTTTGCTGCTTTGAGTAATGAAGTTGGGGAATTTGTCACAGGAATGCCTTTGCTGGAGAGGACTGTTCTCTCTAACAGCTGGGAGAAGAGCCCCTCTATCACGGCTGGGATCAGGTACTCAGGCAGACATAGACAGATGGTGGTGGTAGGGGATTCTATTATTACGAAGACAGACAGGGTAATCTGTCACCAGGATCACTGCAAATGTACAGTTTGCTGTCTCCCAGGAGCTTGGGTTTGACATGTGGCTGAACAGGGTTGATAGATTGTTGGGAGGGGCTGGGCATGACCCGGCTGTCATGGTACATGTTGGTACTAATGACAAAGTCAGTGGTAAATGGAGGTCCATTAAGAAGGATTTCAGGGACTTAGGATATAAGCTTAAGCAGAGGAACTCTATGGTAGTATCAATATAGTTAATATAGCCTTTATTATGATAATAATAATAATATCAATGCAATATAAATATATACACAGTGGGTGAATGAAAAGGCGAGTACTGTATCAGGAATAGCAGTCTCCCAATATCACCACCACACTGTCCGAGACGAGGCCTCAGCCTGCTGGAGTCTCGCGGTATGGTAACGCCCAAGAGTGATACTGACTCAGCCTGCAGTCAGTAGCTATGAGTCTGCTAGAGCACCAGGTCTATACTAGGAAGGATGACTGAATAATGGAATAACAAAGGAGCGAACAGACAGAGCATTCTAGCAAGCACCAGATAGGATAGTCAGACGACCCAAAGTCATACGCGGAGCGGGTAGTCAACCAGAGCCACAGGTTTGCACCAGATAGGATATCCACTGAAGCAATGGAATGCTAGATACACAGTGGACAGAGCTCCAGGTCAACACCAGAGTGGGTAGTCAGACAAGCCTAGGTCATACAGGGATCAGGTAGTCAGCCAGAGCCACAGGTTTGCACCAGATAGGATATCCACTGAAGTGATGGTATGCACAGTGGACAGAACCCCAGGTCAACACCTGAGTGGGTAGTCAGACAAGCCTAGGTCATACACGGAGCAGGTAGTCAGCCAGAGCCACAGGTTTGCACCAGAAAGGATATCTGAGCCAAATCGGAAAGCACAAGGAGAATCATCAGACAGAGCCATGGTGCTGGGCGTTAGGATGGTTAGAGGGCTGGAGGAGACTTTAAACTAGGAAGGGGAGGTGCTGCAACACAGGATGGGGAAGGCAGTATAATTGAGGAAATGGGATTAGAGAATGGGCATGGGGGTGGAGAGGGGGAATGGGCTAGATCATCTAATAGGGAGTTGCCATTGTTACAGCCTGATAAAAAGGCAGATACATTTGACAAAGAAGGAAATCTTTCAGAATGGCAAAACAATTAAATGCATGCATGCAAATGCTCGTAGTCTGGCTGTTAAGATGGGGGAACTAGAAATGATTGCAACACATGAGCAGCATGATCTGATTGGTGTGTCTGAAACCTGGTTAGATGATACATATGATTTAGCAGTCAATCTAGAGGATTATTCACTTTTTAGGAGGGATAGGGTTAATAAAAGGGGAGGAGGGTTAGGTCTATATGTAAAGCATGCTTTAAACCCTAGTTTAAAGGAAAATATAAATGACGGGATGACTCAAAAGGTAGATACCTTGTGGGTTGAAATATATGCTGGGGGCATACATAATAAAAAAATGTTAGTGGGGATTTGCTACAAGCCACCTAATATTGGGGAGTTGGAGGAAGGCCAACTTTTACTGTAAATGGAAAAGGCTTCTAGATCAGCTAAGGTAATTATAATTTCAACTATCCTTAAATTGACTGGAGCAATATGACTTCCAACACAACAAAGGGAAATCATTGATAAACAATGTACAAGTAAGGGAACATTTGGGTAGCAGTGACCACAATATGGTATCCTTTGTTATGAGAAACCCAATAGCAAGGGTTTAACTAAAACATTCAATTTTAAAAAGGCTAATTTTTCAAAGCTAAAATAAGTATTAAAGGATATTCAGTGGGATGTAATTTTCAAAGTTAAAAATGCACGGGGGTGTGGCCTGGCAGCCATACTGAGTAGACATGTGGAGACTCGGCTCTGTCTATCTGCTTAATATTCTGGGCCCATCTGGACCGTAAACTCATTTTAGCGCATCCCGGCTCTGGTGGCTGTTATTCCCCGGGCTCTGGTCACCTGGAGTTACCCATATTGTGTGGACTGGTGGTTCCGTCCCGGAGGACGCGCTTCTTGGGCCTAGACCACGCGGGCGCGGCCTCGGGTGCTGGCGCTGCCAACGGAGGTGTGGATCGGCGCCTGGAGTCGGTGAGCTGAGACCGGCTTGGTCGAGAAAGCCGGCTTCCCTGGGTCAAGGAGGGAAGCTTAATACTCGGCCTCACGTGCACCTAAGCCCTGGAGGAAGCTGCGGCTGTTGGGATTCCTGCGGTGCATTTGTGGTGACGGCGGAGCCATACAGTTACTCATACCTACCAGCGATCCCTAAGGTGACTTTCTAATTCAGGGCACTGAGGAGCTTCTTGGCTCAGGTCATTGGGGAGTTTTGCTGTCCCCCCCCCCCTTTTTTTAGTTCGCCATTCCTTTTGTTGTTTTTTCATTCCCTGTTACCCAACCTGCCCAACAGGACCCCTGTCTTCCTGGGACTCACTCTCATTATTGAAGTGGTATCCATTTCCTGGTCCCATACCAGCTTTGAGGGTCTGTACATCGTTAACATACTTGGATACCCTGCCTCTACAGATAGCTGAAGAGCCTCTCATTGCTACACTGCCTCTCTGATATGAATTGAGAGGTGAAATAATCATATATAGGCCTGCTGGCTTTCTCCTGCCTGATTACCCCTCTGTTTGTCGACTTCCCTTGTGTGTACCCTTCATCTGCCCCGTGTATTATTATTACTATCAACAATGATTTAAACATGTTCTAACACTGTTGATCCAGTCCTGACAATGTTACACTGGTGACTCACTGCACTGCAATGCTTCTTTTACACTCATCATTTCATCTCAGCGCTTCTGCCCTTCTCACGCCATGGGGAAAAAGTCAATGGACTATAAATCTAAACTACATAAATACGCAAGAAGGCAATTGTCTGAAAGTGAAATGGCAGCTGCCATGGGATCCTCACCAGAGAAATCCTCTCCGGTTCAGCCTTCCTCTCCAGCACATTCTTCAGATTCTGGGGATGCATCTACCCCCCACTTTGTGGAACTCATGGCGGCTATTACTAATTGCCAAAATGTCCTTACTAACAAAATAGATATTGTCCAGACGGAGCTGAATCTGTTGAGAGCTGACCAACAAGCAATGCGTGAGAAAATTGGAGACACGCAGAGGAGAATCTCTGAGGTTGAAGATACTCTGCCACCTATTCAGGAATCTGTTCTCCAACTTAAACAACAAGTAAAAGCTCTGCAGTAAAAGGCGGATGACCTGGAAAACCGCTCCAGAAGGAACAACATACGTTTGCTTGGTATTCCTGAAAAGAAAGAGGGTAATAACCCTACGGCATTTGTTGAAAGTTGGGTTAAGGAACATCTGGGCACTGAAGGCCTATCCGGCACATTTATTGTCGAAAGAGCACATAGAATTCCGATGGCTCTCCCTCCACCTGGGGCACCACCTAGGCCATTAATCGCCAAATTGCTTAACTTTCGAGATAGAGATGCAGTGCTTCGCCTAGCCCGCCTGAAGGGCAATATTCTGTTTGAAAATAACAAGATTTCAATCTATCCGGACTTTTCCCCAGAAATACAGAAGCAACTGAGAAAATTTGTCGAGGTTAAGAAGAAACTCAGGGAAAAGGGTTTTGTATATTCTATGCTATACCCGGCAAACTGAAAGTGGTTCATGGCGGATCCACTGAATTCTTCACTTCGGAAACAGATGCGTTGAGATGGTTGGAAAGTCTGTGATGAGTGTCTAATTACTAATGTAATGCGTCTTTTGGATTATAACACATGATTGGCCCTCTGCCCCCCCCCATGCTATGTGTTTTGTAGGACTGGTGGAACAGATGGTTTTGTAAAACCTATGCGGCTTCTGTGGCTTTACTGGGGGTCTTTGAAGCTGTGTGTGTGTCCTTGTCTGTGTGTGTATTTGTGTTTATGCATATGTACGTATACAGGTATACGGGCTTCCTGGGTTAAATGGAATGTTTTATATCTATATGAGGTTGAGCCTTGCTCGGGCCTATTTGGAGGTGGACTCATGAATGCCCTCTATATCCTTGGGTTGGAATCCTTTGGCAAGATACTCTACTTTGAGTGGGCCTGAGCAATTCTGTATATCATACCCAGGATTAGACGAGTACGATTTCGCTTTTTTTTTTTTTCTCACTGAGGAGTATTTGGAGCTGGAATCATATTTGCCCTATGTTCTTGCCTGAGGGCCCACTCGGGGGGCCGGAGAGTTTGTTCCGATCACCTTCTGGGTGGCCGGGCACACTTTTCTCTTAAGCCTGGCGTTGTTGTTTCCGCTGTGCGGTAGCGGTCTTGGCTGCTGGGTTGCGGAAACTGGAATACTTTGGGCATTGTGTTCTGCTTTGAGTTTGCCTGAGTTGTGATGTGAACTGTGCCCATGTTTGGACGAGTGAGGTTACATTCTGTTGTAATCTCTCTTCTAAATGACAAATGCTGTTTATGTATAATTACTATGGTTGGTGGGATTCGGGGAGGGGATGGGGTCGGAGATCGGACATATAGCTACCTCTCTGTTAGGGCGGCTGTATCCTCCGATATTCTGCACTCATGCTATGACTTTTATGCCCGTTTGGGAGAAGGGGGGGTATGCCGCTTGGGCTTACAGATGGGCTAATTGTGGTGCAGGTGATGTGATGTTCTTAATTTTGTTATACAAGTTGGGACTTGGATGATGTGTCTTGGGGTAACTGTTTAAATGTCTAGGGGGGAATGGGGGTTAGATCCCCACTTCCAGCTAGGTTTTGGGTTCATGTCTCTTTCAGGTTGAGGGGATGGGGACTGAGCGGGTGGGTGGAATGTTTGGGGGGGTATGGGGGCTGGGTCCCCAGTTCAAGTTAGGTTTTGGGCCAAGGTCTCCATCAGGTTGGGGGGGATGGTGACAGGGTGGATGTTTGACTATATTGACCCTTACAGTCTTACAGGTTCTTCAAGGTTTGGGTATATCAGGGCACTCTCTCCTCCTCCTCTGGGTGTGGGACAGTCACTGCACATCTGGACATATCCCCTGCAAAGGGGAGACCTAATGCACATTTTGTCTATTATTACAACAGTGGCAGATGGCTATTAACGCATGTAAATTTTTCACATGGAATGTTAGGGGATTGAATGACCCGGTTAAAAGATCACTGGTCCTGAACTTTATTCGGAAACATTCCCCTGATGTCATTATGTTACAGGAAACTCATCTTGTGGATGGTAGGGTATTGTCTCTTCAGAGCAATGGATGGGGAAACATTATCACTCCACATATAGCAACTATGCCAGGGGTGTTTCCCTAATTATTCATAAAAGATTAGACTTTACTATTATAGATCTGAAAACTGATCCTAAAGGGAGGTTTATTTTTTTAACTTGTAAGATCCACAATATTTTGTGTGTTCTGTTGAATGTGTATGTTCCACCACCTTTCGAGCCATCCGTCCTCGGACGAGCCCTGGAATTTGTTGCGGATAAATCTGATCATCTAATTGTATGCATGGGGGACTTCAATCTTGTTCTAGATAATGCCCTGGATAGACTGGGTGGAGGTTTGGGGGATAGTAATACTAACATTCAACTGTTTTCAACTTTATTGCGGGACATGGGGTTGTTAGACTCCTGGAGACTGCTGCATCCTTTGGAGAGGGGATATTCTTGTCACTCAGCTACTCATAAAACCCTGTCCCGCATTGACTTTGCCCTAGTGTCTGACTTGGCCTGGCGGGTCACAAAAACTTGTGATTTTTTGCCACGAGTGGCTTCTGATCACGCGCCTTTGGTGCTTACCTTGGATTTGGGAGGACAGAAGGTGAATAGAACCTGGAAACTTAATGCATCCTGGCTGTCGGTTGAACAGATTGATAAGAGGCACAGAGAGGATCTGTCTGTTTTTTTTGACATTAACTCTGGAACTGCTTCACAAAAAGTGATATGGGAGGTAGCGAAGGCGGTGGCTAGGGGTTCCCTTATCTCCCATATAGCGACATATAGGAAAGGGTCAGAGAGGGAGATTGCAAATTTAGAAGAAGACGTTAGGAGGACGGAGCAGCAATATATTACTGATGGAGATGCCCAATCGTATGAGGCTTTCACTTCTAGTACTTTAAAATTAAATTCTAGGCTATCAGATATTTCCTCTAGACAATTATTTTATAAAAGGCAAGACTTATTCGAACACGGGGATAAGGCAGGCAAGCTCTTGGAACACTTGGTGCGGAGGGACAAGAGTTTATCCACTATATCTTCTATCCTGTCTGACGACGGCACCTTGTTAACGTCTCCGACTGCTATTAATGAGCAATTTGAACTGTTCTATAAAAATCTATATAGTAGTGCGTTGACCAGAGATACCTCGCAAACAGCCGATTACTTGAATCAATGTAACCTTCCGACTTTGTCTACTGAGCATAGAATAATGTTGGATGCACCAATACTTTTGAGAGACATTGTTGAGGCTATTGCTGATCTCCCATCTGGGAAAACTGCGGGTGGTGATGGCCTGCCTGCGGAGTGGTATCGGAGATATTTGGACATACTTGCCCCTCACTTACTTAACGCCTATTATGCGGCCTTTGATAGTGGTAGTCTCCCTGAGTCCCTTGCTATGGCCTCAGTTATAGTCATCCCTAAACCAAGGAAAGATCACAAACTCTGTGATTCTTACAGACCCATATCGCTTCTCACAACTGATGCGAAAATTTTAGCTAAAGTTTTAGCCAAGCGTCTGAACTCTGTCATCACAACTATAGTACATCCAGACCAAGTAGGATTCATTCCTGGTAAGTCCACGTCCCATAATTTGAGACGACTCTACACCCACCTTCAGGTCAAGCATGATAACGCGGGTCGTAGGCTGATAGCCACATTAGATGCGTCGAAGGCTTTCGATTCGGTTGAGTGGCAATACCTCTGGGGCGTCCTGCTAAGATTTGGCTTTGGACCTGTCTTCATGAGATGGGTTCGCACATTGTATCATGCACCAAGTGCTAGGGTGATTGCTGGGGGACTTACTTCAAAGGACTTTGTACTAGCTAGAGGGATGAGGCAGGGGTGTTCTCTGTCTCCGGGCTTATTTGCTTTGGCAATAGAACCACTTGCGGCATGGATACAAGCTGATTGTAACATACAAGGATTTCGCATAGGTACACTAGACTTTGGCCAATTATGGACGAACTATGGAATAACAACAATAGGTCACCTCTATGCTAACAATTTTCTGAAATCTTTTGAACAGTTGCACTTAGAGTTTAACATTCCTAATACCCTATTTTATTCGTACTTATGCCTCCGACACGCCCTGCATGCGTATTGGCGTGGCCGTAGTGTGTTGCTTTCTTCTTTTCCCCTACAATTAATGTTGTCTGACAAAAGGCCTGAGAAACCCCTGTCTTTTCTTTATACTTGGATGCAGACTGGAGTAGAGTGTACTGATACCTCGCTCAGGAACTCTTGGGAGGTTGATGTGGGGAAATTGTCAGATTGGGAGTGGGAGACGGCAAAAATGGGCCCAAAACACATAGCTATGAACACACATCACCAACTTATACAACTAATAATTCTATATAGATCATATTACACCCCCCTTAGAATATTTAAAATGGGAAGACTGGGGTCGCCGGATTGTCTACGATGTGTTGGAGTGGAGGGCTCGTTCATACATCTTATGTGGGACTGCCCCCTGGTGAAGAAATTTTGGGCTGAAGTGATTGAGGTTCTTTCAGAGGTGATGGGGCGAGGTCTCCCCATGTCTCCAAACTTATGTGTCCTTTCATTGCTCCCCGAGGATATTCATAGAGTGGACGATAAGACATTACTTAGGGAGCTTTTGGTCATGGCTCGGAAGGTGGTGGCTATGTGCTGGATGTCTGTTAGGGCTCCTGAGAAGCGTACTTGGATTAATTTAATTACTACTAATATCCCCCACTATAAACTGGTTCATATACATAGGGGGTCGGAGCCTAAGTTTGTGCGAACCTGGGGTAAGTGGTTCCTGAAAATAGGATTGTGTGAAAGCTGCAATTAGTGATGAGGGAATATGATTCCATGTTTGTACTATTTTCTTTTAATATGTTCACATGCTCTGCTATGTGCGGTGGGTGTTGGTTTCCTGGGGGGGGGGTGCCTCGTGGGGTTGAGTTGGGGGGAGGTTCTGTGTTGGGGAGTTGGGTTTATTTTTTTGTAAAACTGCAAGTGGATTGTATTACGCTGTTGCTATGCAAATTATAATTTTTATGTACTATCCTTTTCTGTATCATCCTTTTTGCATACATGCTAATAATGTGAAAGTACTGTGTAACCTTTTAGAGTCCATTTGTCAATAAATACAGTTAAAAAAAAAAAAAGATAAAAATGCACAAGAATCATGAAATGTATTTAAAATGTTCTTAGACAAATATACACATCAATATATACCATTGGGGAATAAGCACAAGAGGAGTAAAGGGAAACCAATGTGGCTTAATAATGAAGTTTGCAGAGAAATGAGAAATAAAAAACAGGCTTTTAAAGTGTTTAAGTCAAACAGGTCAGATGCATCATTTCAAAAATATAAAGAATGTAATAAAATATGCAAACAAGCAATTAAGCTAGCTAAAATTGAAAATGAGAGAAATATTGCTAATGAGAGCAAGAAAAACCATAAACAATTCTACAAGTATATTAATAACAAAAAGTTTATATTGGTCCTCTTAGGACTGAGACAGGTGTGGGACAGCTATGGGCCAACTGACAAAATGACAGAATGTCCTCCAATATTCACATGGCTTACTGAGGACAAGGTCCAAGAGAGACTAGAGAGGGTTATGGTGAAACAATCACCTGTACCTGACGGTATACACCCAAGGGTACTTAAGGAACTTAGTTCAGTAATAGCAAGACCATTATACTAAATATTTATTGATTCACTTTCATCATGTATAGTGCCCTGTGATTGGAGGAAAGCTGATGTAGTTCCATTATAAATTATAGACATGTGAGCTTGACTTCCATAGTGAGTAAGATACTAGAAATGTTACTAACTGACACATTCAGAACTATGTGGAGATAAAAATATTGTTTGTAGGAATCAGCATGGTTTCATGAAGAATAGATCATGTCAGACTAATTTACTTGCATTTTATGACAGAGTAAGCAGTAATTTAGACAGGAGAATTGCTGTAGATGTAGCATACTTCGGTTTTGCAAAAGCCTTTGATACAGTGCCTCACAACAGGTTATTGCATAAATTAAAAGGGAAATATCTGACTGCCATTTGGAGTCAGGAAGGAATGTTTTTACCCACTTGGGGCTAAATGAGAACTTGCTCCAGAGGGTTGTTTTCTGCTTTCCTCTGGATCAACAGGGGTGTTTTTGGTTGATCTGCTCAGTGAAAACTGGGAGGTTACTTCTACACAGACTATGGAGACAAAAGTTCAGAAATAAATCTTCCTTTACTCCTCCGATAAATATCAACCATACCATTTGCACTTTTTTGATGTCATGGATAAAGATATTACAATTATGCAAAAATCTAGGCATAGGTATGGTGATTTGTGTTTAGAAGAACAAACTGCACTAAGGGAAATAAAGGAATGGAATAATGTATAAATCAAACCCGCTGACAAAGTGGTGGTGGGGGTAATATAGTATTGTGGCCAACACAGATGTACTGAAAAGAAGCATTAAGCCAATTACTAGACTAGTGTTGAGCGAGCATGCTCGGCCGATGCTCGGATCGGCTCGAGCATCGCTCTGCTCGGCACATGGCGGTACTCGTACGAGTACCGCATGTGCTCGCCCGCCATGTTCGGGTCTCCTCCCCGCACGTTTTGCGGCTGCTGCGCAGCCAATAAACGTGCAGGGAGGCTCTGACATCGGTGTAATGCCAGCAGCCATGTTGGATGCTGGCATTACACTGATTGGCTGGCCAGAACCCGTGGTCGGGTGCTGTATAGCACCTGACCATCGAGTTCGGCTCAGTCTGAGCCAGGGAGAGCTGAGGATAGGAAGGGAAAGGCAGTGTAGGGAGGAAAAAAACAAAAATTGTGAAAAAAAAGAACCAAAAGTCCATTTTAGGACTACTGTGTGTGGGGGCAGCAGGTTATTTTGTGTGGGGGGAAAAAAACAAAAAAAAAATATTCTGTTTAGTGTGAAAAGTTGCAGATTAGAGCACATTCTGTTTAGTGTGCACAGTTGCAGATTAGAGCACATTCTGTTTAGTGTGCAAAGTTGCAGATTAGAGCACATTCTGTTTAGTGTGCAAAGTTGCAGATTAGAGCACATTCTGTTTAGTGTGCAAAGTTGCAGATTAGAGCACATTCTGTTAAGTCTTCAAACTAAAATATCAAAGTCACATATTCCATTCAGTGTGCGTCGCCGCAGTTTAGCAGCACATTCTGTGTACTGTGCAGAGTTGCAGAATAGGAAGAAATACTGTTAAGTCTTCAAACTAAAATATCAAAGTCACATATTCCATTCAGTGTGCTTCGCCGCAGTTTAGCAGCACATTCTGTGTACTGTGCAGAGTTGCAGAATAGGAAGAAATACTGTTAAGTCTTCAAACTAAAATATCAAAGTCACATATTCCATTCAGTGTGCTTCGCCGCAGTTTAGCAGCACATTCTGTGTACTGTGCAGAGTTGCAGAATAGGAAGAAATACTGTTAAGTCTTCAAACTAAAATATCAAAGTCACATATTCCATTCAGTGTGCTTCGCCGCAGTTTAGCAGCACATTCTGTGTACTGTGCAGAGTTGCAGAATAGGAAGAAATACTGTTAAGTTTTCAAACTCAAATATTAAAGTCACATATTCCATTCAGTGTGTTTCACCGCCGTTTAGCAGCCTATTCTGTGTACTCTGCACAGTTGCAGAATAGTAAGAAATACTGTTAAGTTTTCAAACTCAAATATTAAAGTCACATATTCCATTCAGTGTGTTTCACCGCCGTTTAGCAGCCTATTCTGTGTACTCTGCACAGTTGCAGAATAGTAAGAAATACTGTTAAGTTTTCAAACTCAAATATTAAAGTCACATATTCCATTCAGTGTGTTTCACCGCCGTTTAGCAGCCTATTCTGTGTACTCTGCACAGTTGCAGAATAGTAAGAAATACTGTTAAGTTTTCAAACTCAAATATTAAAGTCACATATTCCATTCAGTGTGTATCACCGCCGTTTAGCAGCCTATTCTGTGTACTCTGCAGAGTTGCAGAATAGTAAGAAATAGTGTTAAGTTTTCAAACTCAAATATCAAAGTCACATATTCCATTCAGTGTGTATCACCGCCGTTTAGCAGCCTATTCTGTGTACTCTGCAGAGTTGCAGAATAGTAAGAAATAGTGTTAAGTTTTCAAACTCAAATATTAAAGTCACATATTCCATTCAGTGTGTATCACCGCCGTTTAGCAGCCTATTCTGTGTACTCTGCAGAGTTGCAGAATAGTAAGAAATACTGTTAAGTTTTCAAACTCAAATATTAAAGTCACATATTCCATTCAGTGTGTTTCACCGCCGTTTAGCAGCCTATTCTGTGTACTCTGCTTAGTTGCAGAATAGTAAGAAATACTGTTAAGTTTTCAAACTCAAATATTAAAGTCACATATTCCATTCAGTGTGTATCACCGCCGTTTAGCAGCCTATTCTGTGTACTCTGCAGAGTTGCAGAATAGTAAGAAATAGTGTTAAGTTTTCAAACTCAAATATCAAAGTCACATATTCCATTCAGTGTGCTTCGCCGCAGTTTAGCAGCACATTCTGTGTACTCTGCAGAGTTGCAGAATAGTAAGAAATAGTGTTAAGTTTTCAAACTCAAATATCAAAGTCACATATTCCATTCAGTGTGTATCACCGCCGTTTAGCAGCCTATTCTGTGTACTCTGCACAGTTGCAGAATAGTAAGAAATACTGTTAAGTTTTCAAACTCAAATATTAAAGTCACATATTCCATTCAGTGTGTTTCACCGCCGTTTAGCAGCCTATTCTGTGTACTCTGCAGAGTTGCAGAATAGTAAGAAATACTGTTAAGTTTTCAAACTCAAATATTAAAGTCACATATTCCATTCAGTGTGTATCACCGCCGTTTAGCAGCCTATTCTGTGTACTCTGCAGAGTTGCAGAATAGTAAGAAATAGTGTTAAGTTTTCAAACTCAAATATCAAAGTCACATATTCCATTCAGTGTGCTTCGCCGCAGTTTAGCAGCACATTCTGTGTACTCTGCAGAGTTGCAGAATAGTAAGAAATAGTGTTAAGTTTTCAAACTCAAATATCAAAGTCACATATTCCATTCAGTGTGTATCACCGCCGTTTAGCAGCCTATTCTGTGTACTCTGCACAGTTGCAGAATAGGAAGAAATAGTGTTAAGTTTTCAAACTCAAATATTAAAGTCACATATTCCATTCAGTGTGTATCACCGCCGTTTAGCAGCCTATTCTGTGTACTCTGCACAGTTGCAGAATAGTAAGAAATACTGTTAAGTTTTCAAACTCAAATATTAAAGTCACATATTCCATTCAGTGTGTGTCACCGCAGTTTAGCAGCCTATTCTGTGTACTCTGCAGAGTTGCAGAATAGTAAGAAATACTGTTAAGTTTTCAAACTCAAATATTAAAGTCACATATTCCATTCAGTGTGTTTCACCGCCATTTAGCAGCCTATTCTGTGTACTCTGCACAGTTGCAGAATAGTAAGAAATACTGTTAAGTTTTCAAACTCAAATATTAAAGTCACATATTCCATTCAGTGTGTTTCACCGCCGTTTAGCAGCCTATTCTGTGTACTCTGCAGAGTTGCAGAATAGTAAGAAATAGTGTTAAGTTTTCAAACTCAAATATCAAAGTCACATATTCCATTCAGTGTGTATCACCGCCGTTTAGCAGCCTATTCTGTGTACTCTGCACAGTTGCAGAATAGTAAGAAATACTGTTAAGTTTTCAAACTCAAATATTAAAGTCACATATTCCATTCAGTGTGTATCACCGCCGTTTAGCAGCCTATTCTGTGTACTCTGCAGAGTTGCAGAATAGTAAGAAATAGTGTTAAGTTTTCAAACTCAAATATAATAGTCACATATTCCATTCAGTGTGTATCACCGCCGTTTAGCAGCCTATTCTGTGTACTCTGCACAGTTGCAGAATAGTAAGAAATACTGTTAAGTTTTCAAACTCAAATATTAAAGTCACATATTCCATTCAGTGTGTTTCACCGCCGTTTAGCAGCCTATTCTGTGTACTCTGCACAGTTGCAGAATAGTAAGAAATACTGTTAAGTTTTCAAACTCAAATATTAAAGTCACATATTCCATTCAGTGTGTATCACCGCCGTTTAGCAGCCTATTCTGTGTACTCTGCAGAGTTGCAGAATAGTAAGAAATAGTGTTAAGTTTTCAAACTCAAATATCAAAGTCACATATTCCATTCAGTGTGTATCACCGCCGTTTAGCAGCCTATTCTGTGTACTCTGCACAGTTGCAGAATAGTAAGAAATACTGTTAAGTTTTCAAACTCAAATATTAAAGTCACATATTCCATTCAGTGTGTTTCACCGCCGTTTAGCAGCCTATTCTGTGTACTCTGCAGAGTTGCAGAATAGTAAGAAATACTGTTAAGTTTTCAAACTCAAATATTAAAGTCACATATTCCATTCAGTGTGTATCACCGCCGTTTAGCAGCCTATTCTGTGTACTCTGCAGAGTTGCAGAATAGTAAGAAATAGTGTTAAGTTTTCAAACTCAAATATCAAAGTCACATATTCCATTCAGTGTGCTTCGCCGCAGTTTAGCAGCACATTCTGTGTACTCTGCAGAGTTGCAGAATAGTAAGAAATAGTGTTAAGTTTTCAAACTCAAATATCAAAGTCACATATTCCATTCAGTGTGTATCACCGCCGTTTAGCAGCCTATTCTGTGTACTCTGCACAGTTGCAGAATAGTAAGAAATACTGTTAAGTTTTCAAACTCAAATATTAAAGTCACATATTCCATTCAGTGTGTTTCACCGCCGTTTAGCAGCCTATTCTGTGTACTCTGCAGAGTTGCCGAATAGTAAGAAATACTGTTAAGTTTTCAAACTCAAATATTAAAGTCACATATTCCATTCAGTGTGTATCACCGCCGTTTAGCAGCCTATTCTGTGTACTCTGCAGAGTTGCAGAATAGTAAGAAATAGTGTTAAGTTTTCAAACTCAAATATCAAAGTCACATATTCCATTCAGTGTGCTTCGCCGCAGTTTAGCAGCACATTCTGTGTACTCTGCAGAGTTGCAGAATAGTAAGAAATAGTGTTAAGTTTTCAAACTCAAATATCAAAGTCACATATTCCATTCAGTGTGTATCACCGCCGTTTAGCAGCCTATTCTGTGTACTCTGCACAGTTGCAGAATAGTAAGAAATACTGTTAAGTTTTCAAACTCAAATATTAAAGTCACATATTCCATTCAGTGTGTGTCATCGCAGTTTAGCAGCCTATTCTGTGTACTCTGCAGAGTTGCAGAATAGTAAGAAATACTGTTAAGTTTTCAAACTCAAATATTAAAGTCACATATTCCATTCAGTGTGTTTCACCGCCGTTTAGCAGCCTATTCTGTGTACTCTGCACAGTTGCAAATAGTAAGAAATACTGTTAAGTTTTCAAACTCAAATATTAAAGTCACATATTCCATTCAGTGTGTTTCACCGCCGTTTAGCAGCCTATTCTGTGTACTCTGCACAGTTGCAGAATAGTAAGAAATACTGTTAAGTTTTCAAACTCAAATATTAAAGTCACATATTCCATTCAGTGTGTATCACCGCCGTTTAGCAGCCTATTCTGTGTACTCTGCAGAGTTGCAGAATAGTAAGAAATAGTGTTAAGTTTTCAAACTCAAATATCAAAGTCACATATTCCATTCAGTTTGTATCACCGCCGTTTAGCAGCCTATTCTGTGTACTCTGCACAGTTGCAGAATAGTAAGAAATACTGTTAAGTTTTCAAACTCAAATATTAAAGTCACATATTCCATTCAGTGTGTATCACCGCCGTTTAGCAGCCTATTCTGTGTACTCTGCAGAGTTGCAGAATAGTAAGAAATAGTGTTAAGTTTTCAAACTCAAATATAAAAGTCACATATTCCATTCAGTGTGTATCACCGCCGTTTAGCAGCCTATTCTGTGTACTCTGCACAGTTGCAGAATAGTAAGAAATACTGTTAAGTTTTCAAACTCAAATATTAAAGTCACATATTCCATTCAGTGTGTTTCACCGCCGTTTAGCAGCCTATTCTGTGTACTCTGCACAGTTGCAGAATAGTAAGAAATACTGTTAAGTTTTCAAACTCAAATATTAAAGTCACATATTCCATTCAGTGTGTATCACCGCCGTTTAGCAGCCTATTCTGTGTACTCTGCAGAGTTGCAGAATAGTAAGAAATATTGTTAAGTTTTCAAACTCAAATATCAAAGTCACATATTCCATTCAGTGTGTATCACCGCCGTTTAGCAGCCTATTCTGTGTACTCTGCAGAGTTGCAGAATAGTAAGAAATACTGTTAAGTTTTCAAACTCAAATATTAAAGTCACATATTCCATTCAGTGTGTTTCACCGCCGTTTAGCAGCCTATTCTGTGTACTCTGCAGAGTTGCAGAATAGTAAGAAATACTGTTAAGTTTTCAAACTCAAATATTAAAGTCACATATTCCATTCAGTGTGTATCACCGCCGTTTAGCAGCCTATTCTGTGTACTCTGCAGAGTTGCAGAATAGTAAGAAATAGTGTTAAGTTTTCAAACTCAAATATCAAAGTCACATATTCCATTCAGTGTGCTTCGCCGCAGTTTAGCAGCACATTCTGTGTACTCTGCAGAGTTGCAGAATAGTAAGAAATAGTGTTAAGTTTTCAAACTCAAATATCAAAGTCACATATTCCATTCAGTGTGTATCACCGCCGTTTAGCAGCCTATTCTGTGTACTCTGCACAGTTGCAGAATAGTAAGAAATACTGTTAAGTTTTCAAACTCAAATATTAAAGTCACATATTCCATTCAGTGTGTTTCACCGCCGTTTAGCAGCCTATTCTGTGTACTCTGCAGAGTTGCAGAATAGTAAGAAATACTGTTAAGTTTTCAAACTCAAATATTAAAGTCACATATTCCATTCAGTGTGTATCACCACCGTTTAGCAGCCTATTCTGTGTACTCTGCAGAGTTGCAGAATAGTAAGAAATAGTGTTAAGTTTTCAAACTCAAATATCAAAGTCACATATTCCATTCAGTGTGCTTCGCCGCAGTTTAGCAGCACATTCTGTGTACTCTGCAGAGTTGCAGAATAGTAAGAAATAGTGTTAAGTTTTCAAACTCAAATATCAAAGTCACATATTCCATTCAGTGTGTATCACCGCCGTTTAGCAGCCTATTCTGTGTACTCTGCACAGTTGCAGAATAGTAAGAAATACTGTTAAGTTTTCAAACTCAAATATTATAGTCACATATTCTGTGTAAGATGAAGAAGGCGGGTAAAAAGGGACGGGGAAGTGGACGTGATCCTGAAAGTTCAGGGCGCGGGTCAGGACGCGGAGAAACTGTGCCTGGTGCCAGAGCACAAGAAAGAAAGACATCCACCATACCTAGCTTCATGTGTAATTTTACAGGGCGTCGCAGGACATCACTCTCGAGGTCCGACCACTGCGAACAGGTGGTCGGTTGGATGACAGCTGATACTGCTTCCAGTCGGTTAAGCACCACCCTGTCTTCCACCAAGTCCACTCTCAGTAGCCAAGAGTCTGGTGAACATAATCCTCACTCTGATCATCCTTCCTCCCACCATACACGGTCTGGTCAAAGAAGTGATCCCACACTGGGATATAGTGAGGAGCTCGTCTCATCACCAATCCTTCATTTGACCCTCTCTCCAAGCACGCTTGCAGAGGAACATGACATCTTGTGCCCTGATTCACAACCTCTAGAGGCTACCCAATCACAAGAAGATGACAGATGTGAACGGCATTTAAGGTCAAAGGAAGTAGTGGATGATGATGATGATGATGAGACACAGTTGCCATTAAATCAACCACTATTTCCGTCTCAAGACCTTGTTGAGGAGAATGTTATACAGTTGTCAATGACTGAGTATGTGGTGGGATCAAGACTTGAGGAGGATGATCAGAGTGAGGAAGTGGAGGAGGACTTGGTGGACGATGAGGTGACTGACCCCACCTGGGAAGGTGTAGAGCCGAGCGATGTCAGCAGTCCTGAGGGTGAGCCATCTGCAGCACCGCAACAGGCTGGAAGAGGCAGTGGTGTGGCTACAGAAAGAAGGAGGACCGCACCAAACCGGCCCGCAAATGTTCCATGGAGCACCCCCTTGCGTAAATCTACCTTGCCAAAGGGTAGGTGTTGCGCGGTATGGCGTTTTTTAAGGAAAGTGCGGACGACAAAAGAATTGTAGTTTGCAACCTGTGCCACACCAGAATGAGCCGAGGCATGAACACTAGAAACCTCACCACCACCAGCATGATCCGACACATGGCATCCAAGCACCGTAGTAAGTGGGAGGAACGCCTGGATCGCCCATCTGTGTCTGCAGGCCACACCACTGCCTCCTCTTCCCCTGTTTTCGGTGCCGGCCAATCGCCTGTCGAAGGCGCAGGCCCGCATACCTCCCGCCCTGCACCTGTACCATCTGAAGCACCATCAGCGACCACCTCCACTTCCCTGTCCCAGCACAGCGTCCAAATGTCGTTACCCCAGGCATTTGAGCGCAAGAGAAAGTACCCAGCCACCCACCCACAGGCCATAGCACTAACCTCACACCTTTCCAAATTACTGGCCATCGAAATGCTGCCATTTAGGCTTGTGGACACTGAGTCCTTCCGCAGCCTGATGGCAGCAGCTGTCCCTCGGTACGCGGTCCCCAGCCGCCACTACTTTTCCCGGTGTGCCATCCCCGCATTACACCACCATGTGTCCCGTAACATCACCCGTGCCCTGACCAACGCAGTTACTGGGAAGGTCCACTTAACGACTGACACATGGACAAGTGCTTGTGGCCAGGGACGCTACATTTCCCTGACGGCACACTGGGTGAATGTCGTGGAGGCTGGGAGCGACTCGGACCCTGGGATGGCACGGGTGCTACCCACGCCGAGGATTGCGGGCCCTACCTCCATCAGGGTTTCCACCAGCACCTACGTTATTGGCTCCTCCTCCTCCGTTTCCACCTCCGAATTCTCTACACGCAGCACCACTCCCCCATCAGCCAGTAGCTGGAAGCAGTGTAGCACTGCAGTGGGGAAGCGTCAACAGGCCGTGCTGAAGCTGATCTGCCTTGGGGACAAACAGCACACGGCCTCAGAGCTGTTGCAGGGGATTAGTCACCAGACCGAGCAGTGGCTCTCGCCACTCAACCTGCAACCAGGCATGGTTGTGTGTGATAATGGGCGTAACTTGGTGGCGGCTTTGGAGCTCGGCAATCTCACACACGTACCATGCCTAGCGCATGTATTTAATTTAGTGGTGCAGCGATTTCTAAAAACCTACCCCAATGTGCATGATCTCTTGACCAAGGTGCGCCGCGTGTGTGCACATTTCCGTAAGTCATCTACAGCTTCGGCCGGCCTGTTGAAGCTGCAGCAGCGCTTACAATTGCCAGCTCACCGGCTGCTGTGTGACGTGAGCACGCGCTGGAACTCCACCTTCCACATGTTGGCCCGGCTTTGTGAGCAGCAGAGGGCAGTAGTGGAGTACCAGCTGTTACACGGTCGTCGCCTCTCCGTTCAACTTCCTGTAATCAGAAGTGAGGAGTGGGAATGGATGTCAGACCTCTGCGAGGTTTTACGCAATTTTGAGGAATCGACACAGATGGTGAGCGGCGATAACGCTATTATCAGTGTAACCATCCCACTTCTGTGTCTACTGAAACGCTCGCTGCTCACAATTAAAACCGACGCTTTGCATGTGGAAGAGGTGGAAATGGGGGAGGAAGAGCTTACACAAGGTGATAGCCAGAGCACCCTCACTTCGTCTTCTCAGCGACAATTGGAGGAGGCGGAGGAGGAGGAGGAGGAGGAGGAGGAGGAGGAAGACACGGTTGCCTCCGCTACAGAGGGTAGCCATGGAACTTTAGTTCCATCTCTTCAGCGTGGGTGGGCAGAAGAGGAGGAAGAGGATGAGGAGATTGAGAGTCATCCTCCTGGTGAGGACAGCGAAATCTTGCCTGTTGGTACTCTGGCACACATGGCTGACTTTATGTTAGGCTGCCTTTCCCGTGACCCACGCGTTATACGCATTTTAAACAACACGGATTACTGGGTGTTCACCCTTCTGGACCCCCGCTACAAAGAGAATTTCTCATCTCTCATTCCTCCGGTGGAGAGGACAAGCAAAATGGTGCAATACCAGAAGGTTCTTGTCGAAAAATTGCTCCAAAATTTTCCATCTGACAACGCTGGCGGCAGAGTACGTGCTACCTTGGCCAACCGAGAAGGGGAGAAAAGGGGAGCACACAGCAGTTCCGAGAAAGGCAGGGCAACACTCTCCAAGGCGTGGGACACCTTCATGACACCCCGCCAGCACCCTCACCCTGATGCGCAGCCTAGTGTCACAAGGAGGGAAAAGTTTTGGAAGATGGTGAAGGAGTACGTAGGAGACCGTGTCAGCGTCCTCAATGATCCCTCTGTGCCTTGCAACTACTGGGTGTCCAAGCTGGACATGTGGTATGAACTGGCACTCTACGCCTTGGAGGTGCTGGCCTGCCCTGCCGCCAGCGTTCTGTCTGAGCGGGTATTTAGTGCTGCTGGTGGCATCATAACAGATAAGCGTATCCGCCTTTCCACCGACAATGCTGATAGGTTGACACTTATAAAAATGAACAAGGCCTGGATTTCCCCTGACTTCTCCACTCCACTGGAGGAAAGCCCCGGGGGAACATAAACTCACTTTATATATGTTATTTACAATGATGTGAATACTCTGTATTCCCATTCACCCCTTCCACCCAAAAAACGGGTATATGGTTGACTCTTAATCTTCTCATCCTCCTCCTCCTCTTCCATATGCCCTGTGCTATAATTTTTATATAGGGCCAGCTCACCAGCGGGCCCTGTGATATAATTTTTATATAGGGCCAGCTCACCAGCGGGCCCTGTTTGACAATTTTTATATAGGTCAGCTCACCAGCGGGCCTTCTTATATAATGTTTTATTGGGTCAGCTCTCTAGCGGGCCCTCTCATATAATGTTTTATAGCGTCAGCTCACTAGCGGGCCTTCGCATATAATGTTTAGGATGGTCAGCTCTGCAGCAGACCCTCACCCATAATGTTTTAGATGGTCAGCTCAGCGCACGTTTCCCTCTTAATCATGGCCTCAGTTCAATAAAATCAAGGAAATTTTTGGGAGAATTTGCCTCTGCGCACGTTTCCCTCTTAATCATGGCCTCAATTCTGAAAATCAAGGAAATTTTTGGGAGAATTTGCCTCTGCGCACGTTTCCCTCTTAATCATGGCCTCAATTCTGAAAATCAAGGAAATTTTTGGGAGAATTTGCCTCTGCGCACGTTTCCCTCTTAATCATGGCCTCAGTTCTGAAAATCAAGGAAATTTTTGGGAGAATTTGCCTCTGCGCACGTTTCCCTCTTAATCATGGCCTCAGTTCTGAAAATCAAGGAAATTTTTGGGAGAATTTGCCTCTGCGCACGTTTCCCTCTTAATCATGGCCTCAGTTCTGAAAATCAAGGAAATTTTTGGGAGAATTTGCAGATGATATACAAGTAAATATACAGCAAATATTGTTTGGTAACAATTTTTCGCCTAAAGTCGTTTTTATTTTCCTTTTTGTGTGTTTTATGGTCAGTCTGTAAAAATGGCGTACTACGGGCGAAAGATCGTTCCCAGCAGCGATGTTGGAGTCCAAGATGCATCCAGACATCCTCCCTATGCTGTCCCTGAACCATTTCTGTAGTGTTTCCATCTTTTTCTGCCCTTTTCCTATGGACCAGGCACCCTCCCCTCATCAGAGCAGGGGGTGCCTGGTGTAATGCTCGAGTCCTCCCATTGACTTCAATGGGGCTCGGGTGCTCGGCCGAGCACTCGAGCCTCAGGGGGTGCTCGGTCAGAGCACCCGAACACCCGAGCATTGGGGTGCTCGCTCATCACTATACTAGACCCCATTTGCTATAAAAGACTCTGGGGAGATCCTATTCAAGATTTTCTTCAAAAGTACAATAAACTGATATTAGAGGCTAAAGACCCCCAAATTATTGAATCACATGAATTAATATTCCTCTTAGTATTCTCTCCAAGGGTAGGAACTTTCTACCTATTTCCTAATGTGGTGCTTCCTTTGTTTTTCTTTTTTGTTACATATTGTATCTTTACTGCTGAGGAGAGCATGTGGAGAGGACGACAGCCAAGAATTATCGAATACATGATACTGTAACTGGGTACAGTGATACATCTCAGAAAGTCTGATTGGCTGTTTTTTGGTATATATCAAGATCCAGCAACTCCCTTTGCGAGTAGGCACTTTTAGGATGTGGGTGGAGGTCCAAATTAATTTCCTGTTGATTTGCACAGGGGCACTCCCTGGTTTTGTATCCTTTTTTGTCTTCACAGCACTTCCTGATGTGCACAAAAGCACAGTATCCCCACCAGACTGCCCCATCGTCTCTAGCATTGACAGCTTATGCAATCAAGCTGTTAAATATGTGTATTTATGCCTTAGAGACATAGTTACTCTTATGTAAGAGACTCCATGCAGGTACTATCACAATTACATTATCAGAATATAAAATTTAATACTCTGTTGACATGTTACAATGAATCACTATATACAAGTATTGATCATGTACATGGATGTCAAGCAGTATTCTGTTTTCTGGATATTAAATCACAAATACACAGTGATCATAATGATTTTGTGGTTAGGTTATTGTATTTCATCCTAGCACATAACTAATTTGTCTTTGACTAGAAATGTTTCTTACAGATTAGAGGGACAGCCATGGGGCAGCCAGTGCCCCAACCTATGTGAATATATTTTTAGGTTGGTGGGTATTGGAATTTGTGTTCAGTGATAATATGGAAAAATACACAGAACATATTTCAATGTGGATTAGATACGCTTGATGAGGTTTTCCTCCTTTGGGAGGGGGAACAAACCCTGCAAATGGAATTTATTGAGATTCTGAATAAAAGTTTCTTACATTTAAAACTAACATCAAATTGAGGAGAGAAAAATAGCATTTCTGGACCTAAAAATCTGTAGGGGACCCACAGATATGATTGAGTGTAACGGTTTTATGGACACTCAGACACAGAAGGTGTAGGTAAAATGCAATTTTATTGAAGAACCACAGTAATAGAATAACCCTCGAGGGTCCAGTATGTATGCAACAGTATACAACTGACACAGGACAGGTAGCGTACAAAATACCCACACAGGTCCAGTATATATATACAATACAATACTGACAAAGGTCAGGTTACAGTTATTAGTACCCACACAGGTCCAGTATAGAATATATACAATACTATACTGACACAGGTCAGGTACAATTCATGTGAATCCAAGCAGAGTGCGGATAATGTGATTACTATTAGGCTGGGAGGACAGGCAGGCCCTAATAGTACAATGGCCCTTAGTACACTCACCGCGCAGAGAGTGACACAATGGCAACTAAGGTTGCGACAGCAACGAAGGCCCTGGACAAACAGTAGACTACTGGAGCTGCCAAAGGAGGACTGTCACAGAGGCATGGAGTAACGCCAATCAGCGACTGCAATGACTGTACCCAATGTGCCAGGCACCATCCCACAAGGGGTTAACGAACGCACAGACCTAGAATCGATTACCAGTATGGAGAAAGCTTGAGGCGCCCAGGATAGACCAACCTCAGGTACAGCAGTATAGGTCAAGCGTATCGTGGTGCTACCAAAGGCACAATATTGATCGGGTCACAGTAACTGGCTGCCGAAGCAGCAATGGAGGCAACAGAGGATCGAGGAACGTCAGCCAGGCCAGGTCGGTACACAGAGCAGGAACATCAGCCATTCCGGGTCGGTACACAGAGCAGGAACGATACAGGCAGAGTAGTCAGGCAGTCTGGGTCATACACAGGAAACACACAAATTCTTGAGCAAGAGCTTAGTAATGGAAACACCACAAAAGGGCACTGCCAAAGTGACAGGACTCAGTATATAAGGGTTATCACTTGGTGAAGCAACATCACGTTAGCCAATAAGAATGTATCAGGAAGAAGCACAGTCATAATGTCGCCAGCAATAACATGGGCACCGTGATATTGAGACTCATCTTTTATGTAAACCTACATCTGTGAACAGTATCCTACATAGAACGAGTGCTCATCCACATAGCACAATTAATAGTCTTTCTGTAGGTGAATTCCTCAGAATTTGCAGACATTTTTCTACATTAAAACTGTTTAAATTACAATCTCAAAAACTACTTGCTCAGTTGGAACAAAGAGTATATTCCAAAAGATGTATCAGGCGAGCCTACAATCGTGCCTTACATACGGATAGATCTTCGCTATCGATACCTAGAGAGAGGGATGCAGGAGAGAAGATAAGGTATATAACTTCTTATGGCTCTGATACAGGATATATATGAAATATATTATCACAAAAAATTGGCATATCCTAACTTCTGATCCTGATTTAAAACAGATCTTGGGCGAAAGACCCTCTTTCTGTTTCAGGAGAAATAAAAATCTAAGTGATAGTCTAACACACAGCCATTTTGTGGACTCTCAAAACCAGACTTAGGGGACTCTTCCTAAGGGTTCTTTTGCATGTGGTCACTGCAAGATGTGCCCCCATATGACAAAATACCAAATCGGTGACTGACAGATTTAGACAGAAGTACGTATGCAAAATCTTTATAACTCGTCAGACTAAACAGGTTATTTATTGCCTTTATTGCATTTGCCAACTTTTATATGTAGGCAAGACCACAAGCAAATTGTCTGTCAGGGTGAACATGTTGGTTCTATAAAAAATGCACCTATTCATGTCAGGACTCAGTGTAGAAAACTCACAAGTTTGACCAAGCATTTCTTAGACTTACACAAGTCTAATCCTAAAGATCTGAAATACTGGAGCTTACAGGAAGTTAGAATGGGAATAAGTAGAGGGAATATTGAAAAATGTCTTCTTCAACAGGAGTCTAGATGGATTTACGTATTGAATACTATCTATCCATATGGACTCAATGAAAATCATAATTTGGGAGGATTTTTATAATGGGGAGTACATTACTTGTATTATTGATAATAGTTGTGTTTACATTTCACAGTCTTCTATTGTGATAATTCACAACAACTTAAATTATCTTTATTTTTGTGATGGATATATTAATATATAGTCAGTTTTATTAACCAAAATAATGAATAACAATAATTATTGGGAGGTATTTTATAGTACATTACATGTATTATTGACAGGGTTTTGCTTTATAATTTATAGTTGTTTATTGTCATAACTCACTATTATTCACATTATCACTATTATTGTGATTATATTATATAATGTCACTTTATTCATGGTTTAACATTCCTGAGGAAGAGATCTAAGAGGTATTGAAAGCTTCATCCTAAATCTGCTTAGTTAGCCAATAAAGGTATCAACTTTACTATATTTGCTTACTGATTGGAAGGATACATGCAGCCATGATCCAAGTTCCTTCCTGATCTGGCATTATCTCTGTTCTAGGGGAGTCTGGAGAAAGAAGCAATTGAACAGAGATTGTTTTTTGTTTTTTTTATTGAGAGTGACAGGGATAGGATAATTAAAAACAATTGAAAGGTGTAAGAGACAGGTGTAACTGGAACCCAAGATGCCAGGGTTGTCCTGTGCCATAGTACCGGGGTTCTCTTTCCAGATGCCGGCTAGATGATGGATAGCTGGTCCGGTAAATTCACCCTAAGAGCTGGAATCGCTGGAAACACAAGTTGAAATGGTGGAAATATTCACTGGAAATTGGTAACTGAATAATCCACTGGAAAGGCTGGAATGCTGGTCTCCTGAATGGGGGTCAAAGGGGACCCTTTAAACCATCCAGGAATAATGACACAGGACACAGGTTAAGTCCAAAATGAGTACTGGTTTATTGAAGGCAAAATCATCTCTTTTATACATGGGTAAATACATTATCCAGAGACTGGATAAAAGGAATACACTATACAATGGCCAAGTACATAGTGATACAATAGGTACAATGGATACGTAAACATAACACAGTGGGGACACACTTGAGTGTATAGGGTCATACAATGGGAATGGGTGAAAGGCAGACAATGGGACAAAGGAATAGGGCCAGGTACATTTTGGAATACACATACAAACACAATGCACTTTACACAAAAGCATATTTTGCCTAATTTAATCTTGCCGCTCCGAAAACCGACCAAATGGAGCATCAAGATACAGTGGCCAATCCTGACCAAGAACGTCAGGCCGGCTTCTCAGGCTATAGGGTTTCAGAAGCCGTGATGGGCTACCAATACAAATACGGCCTACCTGCCCAGCAACATAATGCACTGAAAACCTTTCAACACTATGTTACTGTGCAGGGAGACACCTACCGTTCTAATATGGTATGGCTGACTTTTAAAATGCAAGGAGGGTTTTCTTGTCAGTTCTGCTGGCAGTCACTTTATGTGTGAAAATAACAGTCCCTTTAGGGCTCAAATTCCATAGGCCTAAGAAGGCCTCCAAGTAACAGCCTATTACCCATTACAACAGGTACATGACATGAACTGTGACTGAGGCAGACAGATACTAGACAAGATACAGTATTTTTTAGAGGGTAAAGGCAAGAAATCACACACACTGTGTTGTTTTTCTTAAAACACGCACTCAGTAGTTGAGTAATGTCCAGAAAATGCACCAGGGGGTGAGTAGGGTGAAAGGATTACTAGCAGTGTAGGGATGTGTGAGTAAAGTGGTAGTCCAAAAACTTACTGCAGCCATGGTTGCTGAAGCTTCTGTAATAAATTATGAAGGGGAACCCAATGCTAAGGAGGGCCTGATTACTGATGATGTAGTTCTAGAATATATCCCTCTGGCATCCTTCTCTTCTTCAGATACAGATGAAGCTGGGACTGAGAGATATGATGACGTGACCAGAATGTTAGTTGAAAGACAAAGGCTCAGTCTGACCTCTGAAAAGGACTACTGTGCCTGTTTAAAAACTTTGAGAAAACAATTGCAAAGTTTGACCCTTGATAAGCAGAGATGCCCAAAAATACAAAGTCATCCTGTTAGTCATCATTAGCATCATAACAGGAGGTCTCAAGTCTAAGTCCCACTCAGCCACACATGCTAGTAGAGTTGAGTAACCAGCAGTAACAACACAGATTCTCAGATCCACAGCCTTAGCTATGATGAGTGTCTCTGCTGCTGTTGGAAGTGCAACACCGTTGATACCTAGTATTAGTACAATTGCAGAAATATTTAGCCCCAGTAGTAGTAGTAGCAGCCCCTCAGGAACCCAGCAGCCTATGAAATCCACAGTATGAAGATACTTCACTCATTATCCAAAAGATAAGCATGTTACTATATGTGTAAAGCATGTGAGCAGAGGGAAATTAAGCTCACACCTAGGCACCTTCATCAGTGATATCCCATCTGATGCACGGCCATAGGTCTGACTGTGAGGCACACCATCAAAAGATCAGAGATGCCACAACTAGCAGCAATACAAACATGCCTAAAACTTCCTGAGGCTCTCAGCACATAATAGAAGTACTAATATTGGTGTGTCAGAGAGTGTACCAAGATTTTGTTCATTCAAATTACCACCTATGGCTTCTTCTACACAGGCGTATTACTCTAAGTTTTTTGTACTAGATGACAAGAGTCACAGACTGCCCAAACATGCTGCTTCCACCTCCACCAACTCCTGTAGTCATGTTGTTAAAGGAATCAAGTTATAGGGTTCTTTTGCCATGTACTGCTAACCCACACTTACTGAGTTATTGGAAAGGAGTCAAAAACTTCACAAAAATGATCCCGAAGTGCATCTGTGAAATGGCAAGTTTGCCAAGATGTTGGCAATGGACAAGCTGCAGTCTAATAGTGATGAAAACAGAGGATTTAGAGAACTGATGTCATGTGTAGCTTCTAGCTGGCATATTCCAAGATACAGTTCATTTTCCAGGAGGGATGTTCCAGAATTGTAGAAGCAGGTCATAAGTGTAGTTGGAAAAGGGCTGGAAAGCTCATACGGCAATAAAATCCACCTGACAACAAATATGTGGACAAGTAGACAGAGTAAAGACTGTGGCTGCTCACTGGGTTTCTCTTCCACAACCAGTGGTCAACACTAGCTTACAGCATCAGGTGACAGTCAATAATCTTGCATCTGGTTCTGGCAGTATGTTTAAAAAGCAGCAGCAGGAAAGCTCACTATGTGCATGCAGAGTTTTGAGAGATGGTCCCACAAGGCCATAGATGTATTAAGTAAACTAGAGAAGGTGATAGAGGAATAGCTTGTACCCCACACCTTGAATGCTGGTTTTATGCCTGCTGATAATGGCTTCAACATAATAATTGCCTTAAGAATAGGTTATATGGTAAATTTAGTTGTGGCCAGTTTCTTGGCAGAATCTGAAAGCCTGAGAGATGCTGGATATCACCTAAAAAATATGTGCCCCATTTTAGCTGCTTCTACAGTGCACGTAACTTATATTCCATTCTAGAGTGTTAACAACCTACCCCATCACTAGCTGAAAATGGAGCTATCTACAAGGTGAAATTCTAGAGCATTTGTACAAGCATAACAAGGACATTAGCGAGTACACAGTTCAAAACTGGAAGGATTTGGAGGGAGCTTCTTTGTCTCCTGGAGAGTGGGGATGGGTGAAAGGTCCCATTGTGTTCCCGCCAAAAAATCCACATAAACCACGTGGTTGACCACTTTAAATACAGTGATTAAAATATTCACCATTTTTGCCCATTGACAAAAATTCTTTGCTATTTTTTCAATGGTTAGAAAGTTTTTGCTCCTTTATTAATGTGTTTTTCAAATTTTTCCTATAAAAACATGCTGTTTTTCAGGAAGTGAAACACAATACAAGCATCTGCAGAGGGAGAGAGGTGCTAGGCTGTTCTGCTGTGAAATGTATAGCAAAACTGAGGCAGGAGTGGGTCATAGTGACTGCTATCACTATGAGCAGGTTTAGTAACAATAAAAGGAGGACCTGGAAAGACCGTTATGCATCCAGTGAGTCTGAGAAGCAAGTGATCACAAAAAAAAATGTAAGAGTCTGGATGCCCTAATTCCCCATACCCAATGATAGCCAGTCATCTCCCCTAGGGATCTTGGGAAAATTTATCTCACAGGAGGAAGCAGAGGGTAGTATTGTGATCAGGGCAGGTCAACTGCCTGTGCCTGTTGCCAATGCAGGAGATGTTGCTAAGAGTGACAGCAGGTGACCCTAAGTCACGCTTGCCATCCCCAAGCACTCCTGTCACTAGTACTACTACTAATAAGGTGCATCAGCTTGTAGAGAGTGTTAGGAGTGAGGGAGGGGATCATCATATTACTAGTGACTGTGAGGAGGAAGACTCAGGGACTGAAATTGATGTTGTTGATGTTAGTAGCAGTAAGAGTGATGGTGAAGCAGCTGGTGGGACTAACGTTAGGGCAATTGCCAAACAAGCCTTAAGTCCTACAAATCAGTGTTTCCTTAGGACTTGTGCTAAACAAGTCTAAGTCCTACAAATCAATGTTTCCATAGGGCTTCTGTCAAACAAGTCTAAGTGCTACAAATCAATGTTTCCTCGGGGCTTGGGCCTAACACAAGTCTTATATCCTACAACAAATCAGTGTTTCCTCAGGGCTTGTACCTAATACAAGTCTAATTTCCTACAACTAATCAATGTTTCCTCAGGACTTGTGTCATTAGTAATAGGTCTAAGTCCTACAAATCAATGTTTCCTCAGGGCTTGTGCCTACCACATATTTAAGTCCTACAAATCTTCCTCTGCAAAACACTCTATCCAATCAAGTATCAGTCTACAACAGTCACAGCTTACGTCAGGGGGTCCCTGTCACATTACGTACCAATTTCTTATTTTATGTATTTATTATTTTATTATTAACTGTCCCACCAATACCAATCAACAACCTCCCAAAACAAATTCCCTGAATCTCAGGCACCCTCTTCAGACCCCTTTTATACCATGACGTTAGTTTTTATGTTTTTATTAACTGTCCACCCAATCCCAATAAACAACATAAACAACCCAAAAAATTTCTGCTGTTCATCTGATTCTTTCCCCACATTCCACCAACACAGCCACCCTCATGCCACTTTTATACTATGCCTTTGGGAAAATAAAATAACATTTGCTATGCGTTATGTGTAAATTCAATTTTCCCGTTGATTTCAATGTAATGAGCTAGGCAAAAAAAAAACAAGAGAAAAAAGGCACCTTTCGCAGGAAAATATTTTTCAAGCAGGAAATGTCATTTTTCTCCAATTTTGATCTGAGGATGAAATTTTCGCCCCATCACTATATGTGAACTTCTGAAAACATTTGAAGAGGCAACCATGCTGGTTAGTTGGGTAGTGGCAGGAATTAGTGAAATGCCTCTACTCATAAATTAATTACAGGAAAAAGCTGAGGAGCATGGCTGAAGAATCTTAACATAACACAGAAGTGGACCAGCTGGTCCAGGACATGTTAGCATGCTTTGAGCAAGATCCTCTAGTTAAGAACAATGAGGTATACATTCTTGCCACTTTGATGGAACTCTGCTTTAAACACAAAATTTCAGAAATTTTACCAACGTGTAATCAGTTTATCACAACAGGGAGTCATGATGATCATGATTATTCTGTCAAGGATTATAAATATATGTTTACAGATCAAGTGGATGGTTGCATTGTGGAGAATGAGAGTGAGAAATTTAGGGCCAAAAAACGTCTAGAAAGCATAATGAAAAAGAAGGCAGCTAAGGGTGTATACCAGAAGCAGCTACATCAACCAGAACATTCCATTTCCAACATATTTCTGAACACAGGGTGATGGGCAGCAATCAAATATTGGTGGTGGTGGTGGTGCTGTTGGAGGCATCTCTATAAGATAAAATATGTGCAAAAATACAGGATAAAAGGCAAACTGAGTAAATTAAAAATCATAATACACAGAAAAAGGTCTCTGAAATGTCCACAGATAACTACAAATATCTTAAAATCATACCTGAAATATACATAAGATACTGAAAGGGATGGAGAACATACACTGGATGATGATATAAATGGAGATGTGATGAATAGGGATGAGCGAGCACCCCGATGCTCGGGTGCTCGGGTGCTCTGACCGAGCACCCCCTGATGCTCGAGTGCTCGGCCGAGCACCCGAGCCCCATTCAAATGAATGGGAGCACTCGAGCATTAAACCAGGCACCCCCTGCTCTGATGAGCGGAGGGTGCCTGGTCAATGTCCCCCTTCATCTCCGCTATGCCCCTCTTCCACAATGTCCCCCTTCATCTCCTATGCCATAGCGGAGATGAAGGGGGACATTGTGGAAGAGGGGCATAGCGGAGATGAAGGGGGACATTGTGGAAGAGGGGCATAGAGTCTATGCCCCTCTTCCACAATGTCCCCCTTCATCTCCGCTATGCCCCTCTTCCACAATGTCCCCCTTCATCTCCTCTATGGCATAGGAGATGAAGGGGGACATTGTGGAAGAGGGGCATAGCGGAGATGAAGGGGCACATTGTGGAAGACGGGCATAGCGGAGATGAAGGGGGACATTGTGGAAGAGGGGCATAGAGTCTATGCCCCTCTTCCACAATGTCCCCCTTCATCTCCGCAATGCCCCCTTCATCTCCGCAATGCCCCCGTACCTCCATTCCCTGGTGGTCCAGCGGAGCGTCTTCGGATCTGTGCCTCTTCCGGCACAGATCCTCTTCACCCGAACATGTCGGGCGAGCACATGGCGGTACTCGTACGAGTACCGCCATGTGCCGAGCAGAGCGATGCTCGAGCCGATCCGAGCATCGGCCGAGCACGCTCGCTCAACACTAGTGATGAACATAATGAATTACAATTGATGGAGGATGAGATAAGACTGTGAAATGAAAACCACCTCTTCTACCACTGCAGTCACATGATGCCCATATTGGACTGTAAGTATCTCAGGGGTCCCTTCCCCTAAATTTCCATGATACTGTGCCCTCTCTTATTGTACTCAACAGGCTGCAAGCAATGCTGATTCTGAATCCAAATGCGGTCCGAAGTATAACAGTAACACTGTATCCAGGTATAATTATGTTGACAAGCATCCAAATTCAAATAGTCCAATTTTGCTACTGATGTTCAGGGATGATTGTTTAATGCACAAGTCAGTAGATGCTATGTCCGCTAGAAGCACAATAATGGAACATGTGGAGCCGGTAATGGAGAATGTTGAGCAGCGTTAGCAGGACAAGCAGCCTGCCTCCACTAGACCAGAAAAGAGGGACCTTACAGGGGGCCGAAGGGACACAGAAATCAAAGAGAGCAGTCTATGGGGAGGGGAAATGAGCACTCTATGCATATCATGAATTCTCAGATACACTTCATCATCTTTCCCCTGACATGTTATATTTAATGCATGAGGGACAAATTATGTTGGGTTATCAGACATAAAGTATATGATAAAAACAGCGCAAATAGGCTCCTCTAAGCGTAGTATTTCCAAATGTAACTTTGCCTTCACCTTCACCACGTGCTCCAGACTGGCACTCACCTTGTTGGGAGGTTAGAAACTGCCTCCCAGTTATATAAAGTAATCCTGGTTCACCCCCAGGTAGGTTGCCACTGTTCGGCTTGCCTTGGGTCTCTTTCCAGTATATGATTTCTTGTCCTGGATCACCACCTCTTAATCCACAATGTAAGTGTAGATACACTTCAAGTGTATATTAACTCTATATGTGGTGTAGAACCACTTAGGCAGAACTAAAGTACTAGAGCACTATAAGGTAGTAATGAAAAGTTATTTATTGGCCAGATAAAAAATATTGTGTTAAGAACATAAAATTAAGATAAAATATATATTCATATAACAATGAAAATATCAGAAAACGCTCAACGCGTTTCGTAAGACCTTCTTACTTTCTCAAGAGCTTCTGATAAAATTCAAATTTATCAAATTTATCAGACATAAAGCCCCAGTTTGCACAGGGAAGGAGTGGAATCTGAAGTATCAGATGTCTAAGGAATAAACACAAAAGAAAGTATAAATCTTTCAGTCCCAATAAAAATAAATGTAGCCCACTTAGGTAGGTACCACCTCCTAAACTGAGAGGCAAGGTTTTGTACCTACAGCCTGGCTGGAGGCAGGGTGGAAGAGGCTGCTAGACAAGCTTGAGTGTCATAGTCCTGGGCCTTTATATGTTTTATATATCACTTGTCTCCTTTGCTGGAGGGGACACCACACTCTACAGCTTTCATGCATTCTTCCTGCTGGGCCCTTGGAAACAGACTAAAGTTTGTCACTGTCAGTTGACAGTTTCTGGCAAACTTACATCCTAAATTGTGAAGACGTGTTTTTGATTAACACATGCTGTAGAGACTGCTTAATCAGTCCTTATCTGGGTCTTAAGCTATTGGGATGGCAATGAGGGTACTGACCCCCTACCCCAAGATAAACCAGTGCATGACAGGTACCTAAGCACCCAAAATAAGAGACACTGATTGTAAATTTAGAATCCTGCTTTGAAGGACTAGAACAAATGTGAGGGATGCCTGAAGGAAGACACGCAAGTCATTGTACTGATCTTGTTATTTTATGTTCGAAAGACAAGTGGAGGAATTCTGCATTAAACCAAATGCACCAAAGTAAAGAAATCAAAATTCCCAAATTTCCCAATTATTTAAATGGGGTTTTTAACACAACGAATGCTAGAGAGGTCACTAGGACATAGGCCCATCATAGTGACATGATCTAAAATGCTTCCTTTGCAAAATAATTATATACCTATTACCACTCTAATTAAAAATATTAAAACATTATTGTTTTTTTCCCCAGGAATTTATTGCCTATGGGATCAGCAACATGTTTGGTGGAGTTTTCTCTTGCTTTTGTACCAGTACTGCACTCTCACGTACTGCTATCCAAGAAGGTACTGGTGGGAAAACCCAGGTAAGACTAAAGATGCTAGTATCATGTATACTATAAGAACATTACATAAATTAGAAATATTTTATGACTATTGTTAAAATAAAAATGTATATATGCAATTTAACTTTCAAAAGAAACAAAAACAGAAAGGATTCTAAGAATTCAGTAAGTGTGGTTTGGCAGAACAGTTCAGGTAGTCAGCCAGAGCCACAGGTCTGCGCCAGGTTGGATGTCCACTAAAAGGAATACGCAAAAGAATAGTCAGACAGAGCCACAGGTCAGCACCAGGTTGGATGGAAGACTAGTCAGGTCATACACAGAGCCAAATGTAAGAGAACTGCTAAGCACAACAACACAAGGGCAACTGAGTCTCCTATATTTTCCATGCTAGAGAAACTTCCCACCCCCATACTATAAATCCAGCAGCACCAGCAGTGCAGAGAGCCCACTTCTCTGTGATCAAATGATCCCCAGTGGATCTGAGGAAGTACAATAAAGAAGGGATCACTGGATAGCAGGATAGCAGTATGTGGTAGCAGCATGTTAGCTGTCTGTGTCTGCTGCTGATGTTGTCAGTGTACCACATTCTGAGGTGATGACAAGTGTGACAGAAGGGAATCCTATGTCACATTTGTCATCATTAACAGTCTCATAGAGCAGCAATAAACTGTTGGTTGTGGTAATGAGAGTAAGGTTGGTGGAGCAGCTGGTGTGGAAGAGGATAGTAGAACATTTTTTTGTAGACAGGGAATGGGAGAAAGGATTGCAATTGGAAATAGGCATCACCATCAACAGTGGCATTCTGGCCTTTGCTGATGTTTTAATTCATGTTGTTGATTCATCAGAGATAGACGCCCATCTGTAAAAAGCAACAAGATGATGATGATGATTATGCTAGTGCACCATAGACCACTGTGGCCACCATAGGAGTGGGTTCAGGAAGCAGTGATATGGGTCTAGGACAGGCAGATGTAGTTCCACTTGCAACCACTAATCCTGATCCTAGTTCTGGTGTATGTATGTTTATTTTTATTTAGATATACTTAGCACTTTACAGTTTACATTTCATATAGAGGGGGTACAATAATTGCAGTAATTAAATAGTAATGTTTCATATTACACATAGCTCAGAATATTGATGTTCACATACTGCAAAACATGCTATGTTAAAGAAGATCCCTCCTGCCCATTTCCTTGACATAATGACTTTTGTCCAAGATCTGACAGCGGATCACAACGTCTTGACGCAGTATTAGTGAAAAACTTGCCTCCTTCGTCAAGGAATATTATCCCTTGCTGTAATCTGTCTGGTCAATCGGCGGTGGCTTCAGAATGGGGAAAGGAGCAGGAGGGATAATCTTGAACATAATATTACACTGTAAATAGCATGTTTTGCAGCATATGAACATCGTGTAGCAGTACTATTACACATGTTCAAAGTTCTGAGCTATGTGTAATATGAATCGTTACTATCCCTTTAAGCGATTATATAGACATTCATAAGGGGAACATTAGGTGAGCATACACTAGGATAGGTCCCTGCTCCATAGAGCTTACAATTTAAGTATAAGATGGGTGATATACAGATTGTCACGGTTCCCAGAAAAGTCCAGGAGTCAGTACGGTATAGTTAAATGCAATTTATTGATAGTAGTAGGTAGGCAAATATATACAGTAGTAACAAACAGAGGATTACAAGCCAGCGAGCACAGTTATCAGAAATAATAGGCTGCCAGGCTTGACCACAATGCTAGAGACTAGGCTTCAGCCACTGGTAGTCTTTACCAGAGCCAGGAACAGAACAGGAGCAGGAACTGGGTCAGGAACAGGAACACAGGATCTTGATCCGAAGTGGAAGATGTACAGACGCACTCCTGCCGTCAGTAAGGAGAGGACTCTGACTCAGCCTGTAGTCAGAGAGGAAGTAGATAGCTGACTCAAGCCTGCAGTCAGTATCAGAGCTGGTCTACCAGAGTCCCAGGTCCGCAGTAGGTTGGATGTCTGCTAGGTAAAGGATCAAATGTAAGAGTAGTCAGACAGAGACACAAGTCTGCACCAGAGGGGGTAGTCAGACAAGCCAGGTCATGCACAGTTCAGGTAGTCAGCCAGAGCCACAGGTCTGCACCAGATTGGATGTCCACTAAAAGGAATACGCAAAAGAATAGTTAGACAGAGCCACAGGTCAGCACCAGGCTGGATGGAAGACTAGTCAGGTCATACACAGAGCCCAAGGTAAGAGAACTGCTAAGCACAACAACACAAGGGCAACTGAGTCAGGACTCGCTCTGTCTTTTAAACCCCTCCACAGGAAGTAGGTAGGAGGAGCAGCTCAGAGGGAGGAAGTAGGTAGGAGGAAGTAGGTAGGAGGAGACTACAGGAAGCAAACACATAAAACAGAGGCCTGATGCATGCTTGAAGCCTCGTGCCTGTAGATGACACTGAAATTAAGGTAAGCTGTAACACAGATACAACAGGAAGAGGAGGAAGTGGCATTTTTGACAGTTCTGATGTGTGCATGTGATATAGCTTAGATTTGAAGCTGTTGAGGGTGAAGGTTTGGTGAATGCTGAGTGGTAGGGGGTTCCAGAGGTAGGGAGCAGGAAGGGAAAAAGCCTTCAGTTGTCATGCAGCGATAGTGGTTAAAGGAGCAAAGAGTCATCCACCGTTAGTGGTGTGTAGAGGACAAGCAGGTATATGGTGGGATATATAGTGCTGATGCTAAGGCAGCAGCAGCACCTGCCCCAAACAATGAAGCTACTTCTGGAAAAGATCATTCTTCCTCACCTCTGCCTTCAGTGAAATGGCTGGGTGTGGGAATATTTCTGCCTTTGGGCAGGCACAGTGCAGTAATCAGTGATTGCACTGTATACTATATGGGAGAAGGTAGTCAGCAGGAGAAAGAAGGCGACACACCATGGCACATTTGCCCTCATTCAGCATATGCAACACAAACACCATAACATTTATGTTAAGCATGTGAAACCCAAACCCACAAAAAGAATTTGAGTGTCGTTGTAGTTGTGATCTTTGTCCTTCACCAAGAGCATAAAGAACGGGTGAGATAATCCCAGATGAAGACAAGAGAAACCAAGCCTGGAAATGCAATGTGTTGTCATCTTCTTCTGCTACTTGATATCTATATGCTACAGTGCTTTTCAGTATGCAGCATTTATCCTCTGTGAATTCTGCAGCTGTATGCGTTCTGCATTCTGATTCACCAGGTCCTTCGCTTCTGTTATAGTTGGTGTGTGCAATGGAGCCCCACTGCGACACAGAAATCTTTATCCAGGCTAATGTAACCCTTTGAATGCCAGAGAGGCACACCATGCATTTCTCTACAATGCAAGGCATGCCCTCTGGCACTCAAATGGTTAAATTAATTCC